>JAIXHY010000015.1:771136-1971136 GCA_020449905.1 Globodera pallida
TTGCTCTTCCAAAAATTTCAAATTGCCGTCTAAAGGTTAGGAAAAATGCCAAAAAAGTCCCAAACCCCGGTGTCCATTTTTTTTGTAAGATGTTGGCAAGAAAATTAAATTCGAATTTTATTGCCTTCCAAAAATTTCAAATTGCAGTCTAAATGTTAGGAAAAATGCCAAAAAAGTCCCAAACCCCGGTGTCCATTTTTTTTGTAGATAGATGTTGGCAAGAAAAAATTAAATTCGAATTTTATTGCCCTTCCAAAAATTTCAAATTGCCGTCTAAAGGTTAGAAAAAATACCAAAAAAGTCCCAAATTTATTTTCTGTTGACGAATTCGTAATAAGTGCACCAAATGGTTAATTTAGAAAACAAATTTTTCTTTATTTTTTCAAATTTTTTTATTATACTAAGTTATTAAACATTTTATTATACTAAGTTATTAAACATTTTAATTTTTTTTTGAAGGCGTTGCCGTGAAGAAGGCCGTCTTTGCATATATGACAACCGCAAAGGGTTGCCATATATACAAAGTGCACCTTTTTGATGAATGAATGGGGGTAAATCAATCGGCCATTCATTCACCCCTCCCCCCCCCCCCCTCCCCCCCTCCCCCATCAAAAAACATACGTAATCGATTCAATGAACCCCCCCCCCCCCCCCCCCTCCCCCCCCCCCCCCCCGGCTGTCGGCAGCTTCTTTAATTCATTTCAATATTTCTTTGTTAAAGTAAATATAATTATTTTGTTAAAAAAATACATTAATAAAATGTTTAGCTTTAACTGATTAGTATATTTATATTTTTACAGGTTACTGACTAATTTTATATAATTAACTTTATTAATACTGTGCAATTGACAGGAGTTAAAATAGAAGATTTTAATGAATTTTGTGATTATTATTACATTTGTTATAAGCAGAAAATGCTCAGAGCGGTCAGAAAATTATTTAGTTTATTTGTACTCATTTATTTGAATATTTAATGGATTACAAACTGCTTCAGGCTTAGTCCATAAATAATAGCATTTATTTGAAAGAATTTATTTTAAAGTGACCGCATTTTCTGACCAGAAATTCAGAGAATTCTTTATTCTCTAAAGTTGGCAAAATAATTCAGAAAATTGCGCAATCTATTTTCTAATTAATTAGGAATTGATTTTTGTGCGCAGAAAATCCTTTATAATATTCAGGAATTTCTTTAATTTATCTGTACTATATTCGAATGTTTAATGGATTACATTTGTACTAATTTATTAGAATATTTAATAGTCAATAAAAGAGCATTGTGTAGTTGAAATAATTTATTATAACGATTTTCTGACCAGTATTGCTGCCTTTCTGTAAATTTGATAATCGATTTGTCTAAGTTATTAGAACATTGTGGTATAGAATAATTCAGAAAAGTGCTCAAATCTATTTGTACTAATCTATGAGAACATATATTTATTATGGGAATATTCAGAAAATTCGTTAATTTATCTGTACTAATTTATTAGAATGGTCAAGGGATTACACAGAGCAGAAATGCTTCAGGATTGCCGCATAAACCAGAAAGGCTTCAGCCTTATTCTGATTTTCCAAAACGATAAAGAAATGTGTTGAAAAAATGTAAGGAAATGAAAAATAGAATTAAAAATGCCAAAAAGTCTTATTCGGGTTCGGGCCATATTTCAATAACCATACAGCGACTTACTCTTTGTACAAAAAGAATCATGCCATAACGTGATCATTCTGATCAGTCGGGCCTTTTTTTTTTGTTGTTAAAATCAGCGTTTTAAGCTGATTCTAATTTTTTTGTTTATTTAGCTTTTTAAGCTGCTTTAATTCTACATGAATTTTGTAATACATTTATATTTAAAATTTTAATTTTCCATTTTCCATTTTTTATACAAAAATAATCATACCGCAACTTGATCATTCCTGATCAGATCGGGTCATTATTTTTTTATATAACCCAGCTTTTTAGCTGCTTCAAAATCTATAGGAATTATTTAATACATTTATTATTTAAAATTTTTTTTAATAATCATATCATAACTTAATCATTCTGTCAGATCAGGACTATTTTTTTTGTTTATATCAGTTTTTTAAGCGGCTGCTAATTATCTATGAAATTTGCGGCGGCTTCCGTATCGATCTAAAACCAAAAATTTAAAATGCATGCACAAAAATTAAATTGTGTTGAAATTTAAAAAGAAAAAGTTCTATAAAATCATGAAAAATTATTAATGTATTTAAAAGCTCCTGAGAAATGTATTAATGGCTTAAAATTCACAACTGAATTTATTAACAATTATTAAAAGCTTTAAAAAACACGAAGAATTTTAAAAATAAAAGATTTTGAGGCTGAATTTTATTATATAAATTTTTATTTTAAAAATTAAAAATTTCAAAATTTAAATTTTCGGATTTTTGGTTAAAAATGACAATTCCGTAACTTGATCAGTTTTGATCAAAACGCAACAAATTTTTTTTTGTTTAGTTTAGTTTTTTATTCTGATTTTTATTAACTATAAATTATTTGTAAAAATTTAAAATTCCGAAATTTAATTTTTGAAATTTTCGCTTGAAATTGATTATACCGTAACTTGATCAGTTTTGATCAAAACTCATCAAACTTTTTTTTGTTTAGCTCAGTTTTTTAAGCTGAATTTTATTATATAAAATTAATTTAAAAAAAGTTAAAATTTCAAAATTTAATTTTTTAAATTTTCCCTCAAAATTGATCATACCGTAACTTGATCGATTTTGATCAAAACTGTTCAAACTTTTTTTTGTTTAGTTCTGTTTTTTAAGCTGAATTTAATTATATATAATTTATTTTAAAATAATTAAAATATCAAAATTTTTTTGTTCAAATTTGAAATTACCGTAACTTGATCAGTTTTGATCAGAACTGATCAAACTTTTTTTTGTTCAACTCAGCTCATCAAGCTGAGTCTAAATATCATCTCAATTACCCTCTAAGGCAAAATTTTTTACTTTTCATTTTTCAGCCCCAGTAAATTTATGGCTAAATTGGTTAGACCCCCCATATCGACCTCCAACCCTAACCAAACCGGGCAAGTGATATACCATTTTGAAGCCCAAACCCTAGCGCACCTCCTCCCACAAAATCAAGCCGTTAATCAACCCAAAAATTTTCACCATAAAAGTTGGCGCAAAAAAAAAATATTTTTTTCCAACTTTGACGACCAATATCGACCCCAAGTCGAACTCTTACAGACCCGATAAAAAGACATTTTTTGTAGCTTAATACCATCCAAACTTATAATTAACCAACCCCAACCCCCTCCGAGCAAACCTCATCGTTTTTATGAATTTCTCCCAAAACAGGCAATAAAAAGTCCGATTTCTCGACATTTTGTCCCTCGAATAACTCTTACGCCGTTCGACCAACCCGGACATATGATATACCATTAAAACGCAAATTTTGTCTAGTTGTGCCCTTTCTCCAAAGCCAAAGCCCTCTGACCCTGCTTTAAACCACTTATGCCCCTCCAACTGCAACATGGTCACCAAAAAGGGGCGCAGTTTTTTGGGCGGTTAGACTTTTCGACCCTTGTCGAACAACTTAGAAGAAAAAAAAAACCGTTCGTTAGTAAAAATCCTGGAACTTTATCACTGTGCAAATTTTCAGACAAATCGAACCACACATCTCCGACATCAATGATTTCGCGCGGTGATCTAAAACACAATTTCCTTATAGTAGTAATGTATTTATTTATTATTCTTCGAATCCCAAAATTAAAAAATGCTCTTTTATTATTAAATAATAAAATTAAATTTACGTTAAAATGAAGAATACAATCGGCATGACGATGGTGTTGATGTTCATCAACAAGTTGGAGACGTCAGGCAACCAGGCAAACTCGGTATATTCAAACATATTGCCGACCACGAGCGGGGTTGGGAAACGTATTTTTACTTGGAATTAAAGCTGAACGGTTTAAATCAAAGCCCGGGCGATCAAAATTCTCGATATCAAAATCTTGGTATTTTCCGAACAAGTCGAGATTCTCGATGGGTCCTCAAGTCCGGGCTCTAGTTTAAATAAATTTTTATAAAATTTCCAAAAAAAAACTTACATCACAAGACGCAGCGAAATTGCCATCGTTGTGCATAGGGCAAACGCGCAAAACACGCAAATTGTCATCAGTGCGGTCCGGTGCTCGGCCTGCAGACGACTTTGGAATTGTTGGCGCTGTAAAATTTTGAGCAAAAAAATTCCACAATAATTTCATTCAAATTTGAAAGGACATTCAGGCAAAAAAAAACAACATTTTTTTTTGAATTTTTTGTTTGCGTTCCAAAGACTCGGTGATGATGCGCATTGTGATTAAAAATGAAATTTTTTTTTTTTGCGAGGAGACTCCTAAAAAAATTTAATTAAAAAATTTTTTGTTGGTGCTCAAATTTTATCAATTTTTTTCTGCAGAGAAAAATTTAGAATTTTAAAATTTTATTGAATACAACGTAAATGAGAGAAAAAACAATTTTTAATTTCCTTCATAACCTTTGAACTATGTTATAGAGTAGGGACAGACGAAGTTCAAACGAGTTGCCCATTTTCCAAACTTTTTGAGCCAATTTTTTCCATCTCAAACCATCGAATGGCGTTGACAGCTTCAAACAAATTTAATAATAAATTTAGAAAAAATAATATTTGATAATAAAAAACACACCAAAACCAACAGCCAAATTGAGCTAAAAATTAAAAAACAAAATAAATATTGAAATTGAATTTTGGGATCTTTTTTTCGTAAATTTCCCTAAAAAAGGGATTTTTAAGGAATTTATTTGTTTAAATAGAATATTTTTACTCTACCGTAAGATTGAAATCATTGATCACCCGTGCCTCCTCCGGGTATTTAATAGTGATGCACGAGACCCAAAATTTACCAAGACTCGAGAGTCGAGACCAAGAAATGACACCGAGACTCGAGACCGAGACCCAAAAAACCCGAGAAATTTCTCGAGTCGAGACTCGAGACCGAGACTCTTGTGCATCACTAGTATTTGACATCGTCAATGAACTATCGAAGAAAAAAATGGTAAATTTGCACAAAATTTTCGGACCAGCGCTGTTTTTTGGTAATATTGACGACACATTTATTTGTTTGCTAAAATATGCTGATAATTTAAATTTTAGAATAAAATCATGATTAAAAAAAATTTAATTTAATATGCGTGTCGTCGTTTTTAGGAAGTGAATTTTGTATGTTCTAAAAAAGAAAAACTCAAAAATTGCCTCCGCCGAAAAATTTTTTTTTAAATTTAAATATAAAAGTGCCACTTCTAGTGCATATTTTAGGTTTTTGTGCCTTAAGGTTTTTAGAGCATTAAATTGCTTCCTAGTCAGGCCAACCACAAATCTTGCTAATTTGTAAATTTAGCTTTCTAAATATTAATTAATCCTGCTAATTAAAAATAAAATAGTAAATTAATTTTAATAATTTTAAATCTGATCAATAAATGAGCCTGATTAGTTCCGAAGTGCCCATCATTTCAAAATTGACAAATGCCGTCGGATTCAAAAATTGCATTAACACAATTTGGTAAATGTTTCTAAATGTTTGAAGTTATAGTTTAAATAAATGATTTTACATAAATGGAAATAAAATCTAAAACATTTTATTGTAATAAAATCTATTTGCCCCGGATGAAAAAATAAAACGTTAATATAAATTGGACCAATTCTTCGTGGAACAATTGGCCATTTATGAACACGGAATAAAAACATTTGGGAAATATTTTGAATTGCAAAAAATTTATAAACAAAAAAAATGCAATAAAAAATACCTCGAAAATGGCCAAAAAAAAAAAAAAAGCAAGCTGATACGCTCGGAAAGTTAACCAAAAGTGTAACAGTTTTCGATATATTTGTAACATTAAAATTATAACAAAAATAATAGCAAAAAATTTTGCACTTTAGTGAGCGAGCACAAAAAGTAAAGGATGGATGGAAAGATTTTAAAATGAGAAAACGGACTAACCATTGAAATTGTTGCTTTTTTGCTTTTCAATATGAATCTTTTTTCCCCGATGCTTTGACCTGGAGAGAATTTTAATGCTTTTTTGTTCCCTATTTGCTTGGATATAAGAAAATTTGGACTCAAAATCATTCAAAAAGCACAAATTTGGTCATCCCTGCTTGCTTTTCGTTAAAATTTTCGTGTAATCGGTAGATACTGGACTGGATCTGGATCCAGAATCCTCGTCGGAGTACTCTGGATCTGGATATCATGAAAACTTGGATTTTTAATCCAGATCCAGGTCATTTCCAAAATTCTTGACACCAATTATCACAAACCCAAACCCCAAAATACTCATAAATCTCCCAAAATTTTCTTTGAACTCGGTTTCATATAAGGACGAACATATATGTACAACAAGCGAAATATCACAATAGGGATGGACTACTCTCTCTATACACAACATTGGCATTGGCACATTTCTCCATTCAACCCTCACAATCCCTTGTTGTAGAAGACCAATTCTGGCACCGTTTGAGTTCCATCGTTGTCGTCGTCGCCGGTGGCGGTATATTGCTGATAAATTCGAGTCTGCAATTCGGGCTCCAACTGCGCGACCTGTGAATGTAATAAAATAACTAAATTAAAAATTGTATAAAATTGCCACTAAAAACATCAAAAAGTGATAAAATAGCCACTAAAAAATTCGAATGAATGGCAAAATAGCCATTTATTTTCAAAAAAAACGCTAAAATAGGCATTTATAGACACTAAAAAGTCGCTCTAAATTAAACATTGTTCGAAATAAGTGCTATTGAATAAATAAAATAAATGAAATAGTTCAAAAATGTAATTAATTTTTAATTTTATTATATATAACATTTGTCACCTCACCTTAACCGAACTGAGCTGTGGGAACAGTGCGCAGCACAACGGTGTTGAAAACGTCAGAATCAATCCGCACAACGCCGTCTGGAGCACCGGTGAAAGCCATGGACGAGCGCAAAACCATTTGTATCGATCCAGTCGATTGATCAGCATCGGAATACATACTGAACGGGACGAGGGAGAATTTTTTTTTAATCGTTAAAATTATTTATTTATTAAAAACCAAAAAGATATTTTGAGCTCCCCCACGTTGGGTACAATTTAAAAAAAAAATTATCTCTAATTGAAGGTGTCGCATAAAAAAATTTCGAAAATTTTGTTTTTGCGCTGAAATGTCCATAAACTGGCGCTAAAATTAAGACGATATTCCAGCGCCAAGGTTCTAAAATCGGCTTTAAAAAATGCCAAAAAAAAAACATTAAAAAAAGTTGTCTTCTTCAAAATGCCGAATGTTTAAAAAAAAATTTTAAACCAAAATTTGACACCCACCCATTCCCGGCACGGCCATTCCAATGCGAGAGATGACGACTTGCGGTATTGCCGACCATGCCAATTTACGACTTTTGCCCAACGGCACGCCCTTTTCATCCATCACTTCAACGCCGTCGACAAATTCTCTGAAGTTTTTTAAAAAAAATTTTAAAATTCTCTAAGCGCAAATTTATTTTTTAAATTTTTAATAAATGTTAACAAAAGGCCCACTTGCGACGCATCATCGGAATGTTGACACAATTTGCGAATGCAACAGCGGCAAACGGCACCAAACGTCCCCAAATTGGTGGCATTTTCTTCACAAAAAAAATTCATGAAATTTCAAAAAAAAAAATGTTTTTGTTTAAAAAACTGACCGTCGCGGCATGGTTTAGGCCTAGCGCAACACTCATCGCACCGCCTGGAAAATATTAATTTTTTTAAATTTTAAAAAATTTCAATTTCAATTCACCGGTGGCCAAACAATATGCCTGCAGGAGTTGGGCTTTGCTCAACGAATCGCCCGATCGATTGGAATAATTGACAATGGCATTAAATGTCTGGTGGGAAAAAATTGATCGATTTATTTTTGTTGAACACAAAAAATGACTCTTTTACCTGATTGATAAATTGCCATCCGACAACGGCGGGGGTAGACCTGAAAAATGAAGTGAAAATTGCTAAAAATTTTCTCTGAAAAATGCCGGAAAATATTCTGAATTTCCAAAAAAAAACCCTTAAAGGAATTTGCCAAAAAGTAGTTCGACAAACTTGTAGAAGCTGAGCATTCCTCCGGTTCTGAAAAAATAAATTTTGTTTGAAAATTTTTAAGAAAAATCGGATTCTGTCACTGACATCAGCGTGTTGCAGGGCACCTGCGCGCTCATCCGTCCGATCAGCATCACTTTTTCACCGGTGTGCGGGTGGAAGGCCGAGTCGTGCAAGTGCTTGGCGCGCCACAGCTGCCCCACGGTCAGATTGGCGGGACATTTACCTTTTCTGAAACAAAAAAAAATATGAGAATTTTCTGAAATTCCTTCAAAGAGAATAAATGATTAAATCTGCGCAATTTTTTCAAAAAAATTTCAAGAAATTCAGTTGTTTTTCAAAACGCCCTGCACCGACCGATAGTTGAGCACAATTTGGCGACTGTTCTCCAATTCACTGCCGCTGGCCAACACATTGAGCGTATTGACGACGGCGAAAAAGTGTCGCGCACGGCCGTCGAAGGTGGACTGGTCCCAGCGTGGCTTTGAAATGTCCGGCTTTATCAGCAAATGGTTGACCAACGCGTGGTCAAATGCGTGCTCATTGGGCTTCATCTGTAAACAGAAAAAAACATTTTTTTAACAATAAAATTTCGAACAAACAAAAAAAGAAAAAAACAATTTAGAGGGGGTGAGTGCCAGTGATGTAATCGGACTTCTGGACATTTTTGAGTTTGAAATGCCGGATTCTGGAAATGTTTGGGGTGGCATATGAGAAGTAAACATTTTCTAAATCCCACAAAAGGACACCAACAAAACAATAAAGGTATTACAACAACGGTGACTACAATCCCGGGCATTAACTGTTTGTTGGTGGTGACACAATTGGGAAATATGTACAGAAATTGTGGGCCTAAAAAGATTAAGAATTGAAATTTAAAAAATTGATCAGAACTTTAATCGTTGTGCTGATAATTGCAGAAAAATAAATGATAAGAAAGGGAAAGAGAGGGAAAATGAAAAATATCAACTAATGATTAGCAAATTGACAATTAGTAATCATTTTTACTTTTGTATATACAGACCATTTTATGTCATTTTGATAATAAAAGTTTAAGCACTTTGTTCCAAAGAAAATTTAAAAACAAAATACATAATTTAAGGAAACAAAAAATGAAATTTAATCTGGCAATAATAAAAAAATGCAATTTAATTACCTATGCCTTTTTCCGTGATTTTCGTTTTCTATTGTTAACAGATCGCCAAAAATTTTCAATTGGACTTTTCGTACCATTATTTTTAACTTTTTGTCAGGCTGCACTTTTTTCTAAATGCACGAATAGCTTTAGGTCACAGCTATTGTCATACATATTTTAAGGATTTTAGGTCATAAAAATTGCGACACGGGGCGCCGCATAAAATTCATTTTTTAAAACAAACCATTTTTTCTCAGCTCGAAGGGGGCTGGGCTACCAAACAAAAGTGCTTAAAGGCAAGGAATTAAAATTCGGGCACTTGTGAGCCTTTGGCAACCGCCGCTTTTTTTTTTGTCATATGCCTTTTTGCGTCATCCACTTGGGTGAAAAAGAGCACGACGGCCAGCGCCGACTCAACAAAACAAAAAAAGAAATGAAAATTGTCCCCCCCCCCGAGGGGAAAAGTCACGAGGGAATGAATGAGCAAGAAGGAAGCGGTGCCACGTGGGTGAATAATGAATGTAAAAGCCAAACACTTGGCACATTTTTCTCCATTCAACCCTCACAATCCCTTGTTGTAGAAGACCAATTCGGGCACCGTTTGAGTTCCATTGTTCGCTAAAATAGGCATTTATAGGCACTAAAAAGCGCTTAAATTAAACATTGTTCGGAATAAATGCTATTTTGGGCTTAACCCTTCAAAGCGTAATCGCAAAGCAAATGCCTAAAAATCCTATCTCTAGTATTATCAAGTACATTGCTATTGGATAAATAAATAAAAAAGTTAATAAATGAAATAGTGCATAATTATTTTTCAACACTTGAGATTACAGTAATTTTCAATGTTGGATTCCACAAATACTAAACTCAGGAAAATGTAAATAATTCGACCAAAAACTCAAAAATAAATACGTAATAAGATGTCGGGACTTTTGGGAAAAACCGGGACCGGGACTTGCCGGGACCAACCGGGACTTTTCAAGGGAGAAAATTTTTTCTTTGTAATGTTCAATGGTAAAACAAAAAAAATTTGTTGTTATTCAAAAATATCTTCCTTATTGTCTTTAACTTCAATTTTATCATCATCATTCTTTTAAGATTCTGCTTTACTTTGGTAGGGGAGGTGGGGTCGGCGGTGCCGATAGGCGCCGCCGAGAAAAATTTTTGAATTTTTGTTAAGAAATTTCATCAAAATTTTAACAAAATTATGAATTTGTTTCGGAATTTTAGGGAAAAACTGGTTTGCATGAGAGTGGAGGATGTCCGGCGGTGCCGAAAGGCGCCGCCGGAGAAATTTTTACAAAAATTGGCAATCTTTGTTAAGAAAATTGAAGCAAAAATTCAGAAAGACGTGATGAATTTATTTCAAAAATTCTTGTATTTATTCTTTTTTTGCGCGCTTTTATTAAAAAATATTAGAATATTTATTTTAAAATATTATTAATGAGGGGATGCCTATTTGAGTAAAGGGAAAATCAATAAATAAGTGCTTGCACTCAAGCGGGTTCGAACCCAACACATAACATGAGACTCACCAAAAAGGTAGACCACTAGGCCATCGACTTAATAATGGATTATAAGTAAAAAAGATTGAAATTGTCGCTCGATGATGCCATCATTAGGGGTGTAAATTTAGTCCCGGTCCCGGCGGGACCAAAAAACCGGGACCGGGACTTTCAGATTTTAAAAGTCCCGTCCCGACCGGGACCGGGACCTGAAAAAACCGGGAAATCCTGTCCCGGTCCCGGTACCGGTCCCGTGCCACCCTAGCCAAAACTATTGACCTGGGCATCGTTCATCATCTCCAATCGTTCAAGCAAATAAAATTCACAGATTTTATTAATAAAAGTTTGTGATATTTTATGTCTGTAACGCCTTTGATTGGAAAGGGCGGAATGAAATCATTATGAATTTGAATTTATGACGCTTCTCAAATGCATCATCGTCGTATTCTGTGTGCCATCTCATCAATCGGCCGGGGTGGAGGACGCTTTGGCACCGGTCGTGCCATTCTCTTCAGAGGACGATTCGTTTTTGGCACCAGTCGTCATGCCATTCTTTTCAGAGGACGATTCGTTTTTGGCACCAGTCGTCATGCCATTCTTTTCAGAGGACGATTCAGTCTCCGGCGGGTTGTTGGGCTTCTGAACGTTTTTCAGCAATGGCTTTTTCAGCTCAATTTTCGCCTTGTTGCATAAGCCGTTGTAGCAAATTTCGCATTTGGGAGTGCCACCATCCTTGGTACAAATTGAGTCCAAGTCGCTGTGAGTGCAGTTGCCACTGTCCGGAACGCATGAGTTGACGACAAATATCTGGTCACCTTTTTCTGCCACAAAATTATTCAAAAATTTATATTAACCACCAAATTTTTTTAAATATTAGAGGTAAAAATAGGAAACCCTACCGGTGTCAGCAATTGCTTTGCATCCATTTTGACAAGCAATTTTGCCTTGGACGCCACCGATTGAGTCAATCTAAAACAGGCACTATTTAAGAGCCGTTGTTGCTCCCCTTTTTAAATACCTAATCCCCCCGCTAAAACAAATTGCCAAAATTTAAAAATTAAATTTAGTACAGTATTTTCCCGCCCCAACTACAGTATATTTATACACCTTGAACTGCCAGTAGGCCTTGCGCGTTACGGGAGTATAATTGATCGGTGCCACAAAGCGTCGTCGATCGGTGCCACCGAAGGTGATTTCGCCTCCAAGTTCCGATGCCGGATTGCTGTAAAACAAAAATTTGAGAGTATTTATTTATTCATCAACCGGTTAAGCCAAAATGAGAAGACCGGCTCCTGCACTTTCTGTTGGGTGACCATGTTGTCGAACACGGTCGACAGCTTTACAACAGAAGCTTCTGAGGAAAATGTTTTTTGTGAAATTTTATAAAACTAAAAGCCTAGGCGTATGCCTGGTGGCCTCCCCAAACTCCTGTTGTTGAACACAAATGTTCGCTACACAGACATTGTCCTTGGAGACAAATCTGAGTAAGAAACATTTAAAATATTTTTAATAAATTCCTACCGTACCCTTTCATTGCGCCGGAGGCGTACTGTAGTTGGCCATTTTTTGGACGGCACCCAAAAGATGGAGGAACCGGTGTCGAAGATGACGGTGAAGTTTTGTGGCGGTGAACCGATGGAAATGTCGCCATAATATTGGGCCTTCAATTTTCCAACTTTTTTTTTCAATTTTTTAAAGCCGTAACTGGTTATCAACAAAAACTCACGTTCATATAGTTGTACAACACTACTCCTGCATCGGCATCAAATTCCGTGCTATCTCTGATTCGTTCCCAACGCTGGCGCAACGATTTATGGAAATGCTTTAAGTACTGCTCCAACGACCCGGCAGCCGCCAGACGCGTTCGGAGGGTGTCCATGCGACGAAGCGGCACACTTAAATGGAATTTTCCATTTAAATGTATTTTTCGATATTTTTGGTGGCTTGATGATATAATAAAAATATTGAAAAAATTTTTTTGTAATAAAAATTTTATACATTAAAAACTAATTAAAGCCTAAAGCCGCCAACAACTCGCCTTGTCATTCCTTTTGCCGCCTGCTGCCCATGCTGAAGGTGATGGCCACTTGCAGCGCCGATGTCGAGCAGTGCGACTAAGCTGAACAACGCCAGCACCGTCGCGAAGTTCCGGGCCATATTTTTTTGCTGTAGTTTTCAAAGATTTTTTCAAAATATTTTTAAATTTATTTAAAGAAAATTTAAAAACATTTTATGAATATTACTTTTTGATTCACAAAGAGTGGAAAGAGTTGAGATTTGAAGGCCGATTTATTGCATTCGCCAAAAAATTACGTCTAGAATTTATTGGCATTTAATTTGACTATTTAAAAAATATTTTTGCTTAAAAGCAATAATTAATTCACGCACATACATTTGCTATCCCATGGATTTCACCAGACGGAGATGATCGGACAAACGTTGCCGATAAGGAAAAGAATATATTTATAAATTTGTCAGAATTTAAACAAATAAAAATGAATGGAAAAGCGGTTTATTGAAAAACAGAACATATTTAAATGCAATTTTGTCGTTGAAATAATTTTCAATTTATTTCACATTAATCATAGAATACTTAATTAAATATAATTAGGACTCACATTCGCATTAAAATATTTAAAATCTTTTATTTTTAATTTCCAACAATTTCGCCAAATTATGCAAAATTTCGTTTTTTTTTGCATTTTTCTTAAAGAATTTTGAATGCAATTCCAAAATGGTCAAAAAAGAAAACCCATTTCGAGATAACATCAAACTTTATCATTCAGTTATTATACAAGTTGAACGATTGACTATTTTTCTAAACGGTTTTAATTAGGAAAAAGCGTTTGAACAAAAAATTTCTCCCAATCGTTGCCCACGAACTGCTGGCCGTCGACCGACTGCTGAATCTTCGTCATCTTATGTGCCATTGGCGGACGGACCAACGGCGTTGGTGTCACTTTCTCGCACTTTTGGCTCAATTGGCACGCTAAATTTTATTTTTTTTGATAATTATTTTAATAAAAAAAATCAAAAAAAAATCACCGATTTTCGTCTTTGGCCTGCGCAAAACCGATCCGGGTTTGGCCAACATCAAACACCGTGTAATAGCGGCCTTGAATAAAGGATTAATTAATCCTTAACGACTTTAAATTCGGAAAAAAAATGTTGCATTTTACCAATGAACACATCGCCAAGGATCCATTGTTTACCAGCACCTCCCAGTCCCTTGAAGCCAGAGCTGCCAATTTAAATGGTTATTATTATTATTTTTTGATTTATCTCATTACAGGCAAGTTGTGTTTCCCCTGGAGGTGACCTTCCACACATAGTCCTTGCCCTTCAAGGTGTACGCCTTGCCACCGATGTTGAATGAAATGTCGGGGAGGTTTGGAATTTCTTTGCAGGACACTATATACTGTTAAAATATTGGATTTAAACTTTTAAAATCCGGAAAATTTAATTTAAAAATTTTGAATTATATTAATACAATTTGTTAAATTTAAACTTCGCCGTCGTTGTTCGGAGTTGCGCCGATGTATTTCTGAATTTCTTTCACTTCATTCTTCGGTCCAACAATCATAGAGGCGCCTGAAATTATAAAAAATTTTAGTAAAAATTTAAAAAAAAATTTAAATTGATTATTAAATTTTAGCTAAAAATAGGAAATCCTACCGGTGTCAGCCTCTGCTTGGCATCCCTTTTGACATGCAATTTTTCCCTGGCTGCCACTAATTGAGTCCATCTAAAACAGGCACTATTTAAGAGCCGTTGTTGCTCCCTTTTTAAATGCATAATTTCTCCCGCCATAACAAATCGCCAAAATTTTGAGAAAAAAAAATCAATAGGTACAGTATTTTCCCGCTCCAACTACAGTATATTTACCTTAAACTGCCAGAAGGCCTTGCGCGTTACTGGAGTGTAATTAATCGGTGCCACAAAGTGTCGTTGATCGGTGCCACCGATGGTCATCTCGCCTCCAAGTTTCGATGTCGAATTGCTGTACAACAAAATTTCATAAATTTGTGAGTATATTTCTTTATTTATTAACCGGCTAAGCCAAAATGCGAAGACCGGCTTCTGCACTTTGTGTTGGGTGACCATGTTGTCGAACACTGTCGAGTGGGTTGCAGAAATTTTTGCAAATGCCATGCCGAGAAGGCCGTCAAATTTCGTATTCTCAATCCCTGGTTCACTGGAAAAATACTGTTGCATTTTGAGAAACATGTCCACGGACGGAGTGCCACGATGGCGGAGGGCATAGTAACAGTTGTCAGCTGCAAAAAAATATTTTAAAAATCAGTTTAATTATCGCTCAGTACCTTTCTGGTCCCAGAAGCTCTTGACCAACGCGTATCAAATGCCTGCTCATTGGGCTGTAGAAGAAAAAAACATTTTTTTAAATAATTTTAGTTGCCAGATCAAAGTTAAACATACATCTTTGGCAAGAGCAAACGGCAAGATGAAGCTAAAGAGAGGTAAAGATGAAGGGGCGTCGTAATGATTGAGAAACTTACATGGCCACCAAGAACAGAATGAGCCATTTTTTTTCGCCCGGGCTTGTGGTGCCCTCCACCATGAGGATATTGCCTATGTTATGAAGATGGCGATGGCGACGCGGCACTCGCCCAAAAAACATCTCGGCGGGAAAAAAAGATGCATACAGCAAGTACGCTGTAATCAGCATAAAAATAAATAAGGCTATGATCATCCGTGATGCCGGACAGGCTTGGGGGGTGGGGGCTGGGGGAATGTTGTCAATTGCCCGACGATTGAAATCCGCAGTGGATCAATTCTTTATTAAAGGGCGAAGAAAATATATAAAAAGGGAAGCCAAAGGCGAGGAGAGAATGACGACAGAATTGCCGTTGAAGGAAGATAAAATATAGAAAAGGTATCACGAAAGTGAAGCGAATGTCAATTGAACGAGGAAATTGCACAAAGGAAGGGCGGGGAAATGACAAATATGGGAACAACAATCGATAATTAGAATCGTTGCAATATATTTGCATTTGAATGTGAGGCGATCGGGCACATCAGTACACATCTTGAAGAAGAAATGAAAGTTATCAGTTGAAGAAGTTAAGAAGAAATGAAAGTGAATGGAGGGAGGAAGGTGCGGAAGTGAAGCGCTTTTAGAGCGAGAAAACTTTGCAGGTCTAAGAAAACGCTTGAAGTTTTTTACGAGTCTAAAACTTTATTTTGCAAAAAAAAGGTGCCGATTTCGTCTACGCGACATTTCGTTTATAACTTCTTTCAAATCAAGCCAAATCAATTCGAAAGCATGCAACGAGTAGAAGCTTATAAAAGGCAAATCTAAGCTTTTGGCCAAATTTTTCTGGTCACACTTGGCCAGAACTTTTTTGAAATTTAGCCAATAGCTTAGCTTTTGCTTGCTGATAGCTTCTCCTCCCCCTAAGCTTTCGATGATATAGAAAATGTTTAATTTGGTTGGGTTTAAAAAAAGTTATAACGAAAAAACACTTTAAAAAGTGAACGAATCGGGGCTGAACGAGTTGACCCTGAACGAGTTTTTTCTTTGATAACAGGATGGGAAATATTCATAGAATCGAAATTATTCAAAAACATTTAATAGTTTTTTTTTACAACAAGACAAGAAAGGAACAGTTAAAATTAAACACGAATTTGGATGGTGGGACGAGCAGAGCGATGAAAGCAAAATAAGTCCAGAATGTGAAAACATTGAGTTTGATCAGCAAAAACGTGAAATTATTCAAAAATTTCGTGAAATTAAAGATAATTATCGGGGAAACAGGCGCAAACACTCAGCCAAAGAATGGTATCAATTGAGTCAAAAATATCAAATTGTTTGGGTTAAATCGCCATACATTGTATAATTGGATCAAAGAATTGGGTCTAAGAAAAGAAAGGAAGTCAAGGGTTTTCTGAATTTAAACAGCGCGAAATTTTGAAACGATTTGATGAAATAAAAAGAAAATGTAAGCAAGCAAAATTCAAAAACAGTTCAATCCATGATCTTGATGAGAAAATTTTTGATTTTTTTTATCAACTAATTCCTAATTTTAAAAGCCTATATGAGTGATTTTTAGAGCCCGGAATTTTGAAAAAACCTGGACCTGGATCTGGATCTGGATTTTGGAAATGACCTGGATCTGGATTTTCTGGATTAAAAATCCAGAAAAAATCCAGATCCAGAAAAATCCAGGTTTGTGGAGGCCTGGATCCAGACCTGGATCTGGATTTTTTTTTATTTTTGAAATTTTTTGTAAAATCGCCCAAACCTTTGGGATTAAAATTTTTGAATAACTCTTTGGTAAATTTTCCTAATTTTTTTCGGTTGTTTTATCCTAGTTTATTGGTCTACTTTAAGCCAGGGTTCCGTATCTGCGGATTTTTCCTCATTATGTTGTTTTTGGAAAAGTCAACGAGGCTAAATTTTCACATTTTATTTTGCGAATTCTGCTTTACTAGGGAGGAGGGGGGGGGGGGGTCGGCGGTGCCGATAGGCGCCGCCGGGAAAAATTTTTTGAATTTCCTACTCAATTTGTTCACAGAGTTGCAACCAAAATTTTAAAAATACGGCAATTTTTTAAAGATTTAACAAGATTAATTACCTTCTTACAAAACAAAAAGGGTCCCCCCTCAACATTTGACAAACGTATGATTTTTTAAATAGTCGGTGATTTTATTCAACGAAAAAAATGAAAATTTCAAAAAGTTGTAAATTCCGCCCAAAATATTTTTTAAAAATTGATAAAAATTTAAATTTTTAGATGTGGAATTGGGGTCCTAAATCCAATACAAAACGAAAATCCAGGTCCGATTACCTGGATTCTGGATCTGGATCTGGATCCAGGTCTGAGTGCCCTGGACCTGGATCTGGGTTTTGGAAATTTTTAATCAATGGACAGCTGAGTCCCCAGTCAAAAGACACTTCAGTCCCGGGCTCATAACTTGCTTCAAAGTGGTTTCCGCCAAAAAATTTTTGCGGATTCGTGCGCTAGGCTTAGAGTGGAGTCGAATGGTATATGATATGTTACATTCTGAGAACTACCCGTATTCCGAAACTTTACCCTATTGGAATTTTTTTTGCGGATAGGGTTTGACGAGAGAAGCCCAGAAATAGCATTCATTTCGAAAAATTTTTGAATTAGAGCTACTTTTTAGTCTCTAAAATCCCTATTTTGCCCTTTTTAAGAATAAATCCCTATTTCGCCGTTTTTTAGATATTAAATTATTTAAGAAGATAAAATAATTTTTGTTTTTAAAAATTGCTTAACATTTTTTTAACAAAACAATAAATTTAATTAATTTTTAAATGTTATGATCTATTTTATTTCTGTTTAACTCATAAAGCGGGGGGGGGGATTGGACTCGCCGGGGATTGGACTCGCCGGGGGGGGAGGGGGATTGGGCTCGCCGAGGGAGGGGGGGATTGGACTCACCAGGGTGGGAGGGGGATTGGACTCGCCGGGTGGGGGGGATTGGACTCGCCGGGGAGGGAGTGGGGGGGGATTGGACTCGCCGGGGGGGGGGGGGGATTGGGCTCGCCGAGGGAGGGGGGGATTGGACTCGCCGGGGGGGGGGGATTGGGCTCGCCGAGGGAGGGGGGGATTGGGCTCACCAGGGTGGGAGGGGGATTGGACTCGCCGGGTGGGGGGGATTGGACTCGCCGGGGAGGGAGGGGGGGGGGGATTGGACTCGCCGGGGGGGGGATTGGACTCGCCGGGGAGGGGGGGGGGGATTGGACTCGCCGGGGGGGGGATTGGACTCGCCGGGGAGGGGGGGGGGAGGATTGGACTCGCCGGGGAGGGGGGGAGGATTGGACTCGCCGGGGAGGGGGGGGAGGATTGGACTCGCCGGGGAGGGGGGGGAGGATTGGACTCGCCGGGGGGGAGGGGGATTGGGCTCGCCGGGGAGGGGGGGTGGGGATTGGACGGGGATTGGACTCGCCGAGGGGGGGGGGGGATTGGACTCGTCGGGGAGGGGGGGAGGATTGGACTCGCCGGGGAGGGGGGGGGGGGGAGGATTGGACTCGCCGGGGAGGGGGGGAGGATTGGACTCGCCGGGGAGGGGGGGAGGATTGGACTCGCCGGGGGGGAGGGGGATTGGGCTCGGCGGGGAGGGGGGGTGGGGATTGGACGGGGATTGGGCTCGCCGAGGGGGGGGGGGATTCTTTTGGAAACGGCATGAAGCAAATCGTAAATTGATTTAAATATTATAAATCATTTACCTTAATTTAGCTCGGATGCGAAAATAATTATGGTCTAGTGGATAATTCAAAGTTTTATTCCAGTAATTTAAAGGAGTGCATTCTTTTGGAAACGGCTTGAAGCAAATAGTAAATTGATTTAAATATTATAAACGCATCCGAGCTAAATTAAGGTAAATTATTTATAATCATAGAGTGTGGAAGGAGCCTTTTAACTCGAGTTCTAAGTCATATTTTGTTTTGTTTTTTGGGCCGCGAAATTTTTTTTTTTTGCCTAACTGCGACCGGGGGTGATTTTTCGGCTGCTCCCTAATTTTGAAACTTTTTAGTTCAAGGCTTTTAAGGCCTTAAATTCGGGAATTCCCGTTGCCGGCCAGATTCTTAGTATTTTGTTCGCTCATTGTCAGAAGGCGGCCAGCGCCGATAAAATGAATATACTAAAAGTCAAACACAAAAAACTCTGTGAGTGCATTTGTGGTACAGCAGCACTCTGTTCAAATTGCCCCCAGGGGTGATTAAAAAGGAATAATTTCCTTTCTGCAATTTAATATTATTTAAAAATGTATCACAAAACATGTTTTTTTCCTTTCTCGAATTTGATATTATTTAAAAAAATTCCGGTACAAAGTTCATGGATACCGACAGATAAAAGATTCATGGTCCTGATCAGAGCATGTGGATTTATTTGTCTTTTGAAGATTCAACCATGATCAGTGAAAGGCTCTACGGGATCCGCCCGGTCTCTAGTAAAAAGTTGCATATAATGAAAAAAAGAAACATGATCAGGACCAGCAACACAACGAAGAACACCCACACCCACTCACTCATTAAGTTCCCAAAATATTCAACAAATTTGTCCGATCACCAATGTGTAACAGCAGCATCAGCATAACAGACAATCCCAGCAATCACTGCAACTCCAGCTGCGGTCTGATCAGTTTGGCGTCCAGTTTGTTGGTGGCCGCGTAGCCGGTGCCGCCCCGTTGCAGTTCAATGATGTCCGGCTCGGTCAACCGCTTGCCGCTCAACGGGTCCACCATGTCCTTGCGAATGACGTCCATGCACTGCCAGCTGACCACGCAATTCCTATAAAAAACGACCAAGGGTTTCCGTTTTTTTTTTGGAATTTTGAGATGGGTGGACGATTTTATATTCTTCAGAGTAAACAAAATGCATTCTTTGAAAAATCATGAAAAATAGATGATGATATGTAGGTCACGCCAAAATTTACATTGGCAAAATAGCAAAAATTCGGATGAATTTTCGGGAAATGATTTTGAGAATATTCTGAAAATTATTTTTGTTCTATATAAATTTTCATCAAAACGTACGATGTCTTCAGGTAAACGCAACGAGACGTGTTGGTGAGCTCGTCGTGGGTAATCGGACATTTGTAGCGGTTCGGCTGCGCAACCAGCTTGGCAAATGGCATGCGCGGGTCAATGGGCGTGAATTTGACCGGCAACAATTCCTTCAGCTTCAGCTCCTCCCCGCTGATTGGGCACAGAATTTTTGAAGACTAAAATTTTACGGTATTTCTTTGAGTAAAATTTAAAAAGACGGACAATTCCCTAAACCCCAAAATTTGGTTGTTTTTTTTGCGAATTCTTTTGCAATTTAAAAAATTGCAACCCCTTCCCCCCGGGCACGCACACACCGGTTTCACCCCGGGCACGGACACACCGGTTTCCCCCCGGGCACGGACACACCGGTTTCCCCCCGGGCACGGACACACCGGTTTCCCCCCGGGCACGGACACACCGGTTTCCCCCCGGGCACGGACACACCGGTTTCCCCCCGGGCACGCACACACCGGTTTCCCCCCGGGCACGCACACACCGGTTTCCCCCCGGGCACGGACACACCGGTTTCCCCCCAGGCACGCACACACCGGTTTCCCCCCGGGCACGGACACACCGGTTTCCCCCCGGGCACGGACACACCGGTTTCCCCCCGGGCACGGACACACCGGTTTCCCCCCGGGCACGGACACACCGGTTTCTCAATACGATCCGGCTCGGCGCTGGTGCTCAACTCGGGCACCCAAAAACTGCGCCACTCCTTCGCGCGGTGTCCGGCCATGTTGGACACGCTTTCCGGCTCATATGCATCGTCGCTTCGGCGCGCCTTGGCACCGCTAGGCCCGGCCTGAAAAACATTTTTCCGTTTTTGTTTGGATCACTCCAATGGCTTAGGTAAAAGTTCTAAAATAATTATCAAAAAGCGCTTTTTGAATCAAAATTTGTTGAAAAGTGAATAGAAAAGCCGTGCCGAATTGTTGTCCAGTGCCGCCGCCGTCCGCTTCAGTAGGCGTGCGCCGGCGGGCGTCGCCGGCGGCACCTCCGTCTTCCATGGCACCGGTGCGGCCTCCAGAGAGGCAAATTTTGCCTTCATTTGGTCCTCTTCACGGCGTAAAACCTACAGATAAAATGGCAATATTAAATTGAAAAAAAAATTCATAAAAAATTTTCCCGCTAAATTTTATGGAAAGAGTAAAAAATTTGAACCTTTTTCAATATACAAAGAATTTTCTCAATATTTGGTGTATTGGTTTTTGTTCAAAAATGAGTCCGTTTTCTCATCAAAAATGAATCAAATTTCTCAAAATGTTTCATTTCCCCCCGAAAAAACACCCTTAAAAATCAACAAAAAAAAGAAGGTGACCAACCGCCTC
The DNA here is from genome assembly GCA_020449905.1 of Globodera pallida. NCBI lineage: Eukaryota > Metazoa > Nematoda > Chromadorea > Rhabditida > Heteroderidae > Globodera > Globodera pallida. The sequence continues at coordinate 792,738 of JAIXHY010000015.1, forward strand.
CTTCTTCTCGTCCTCAGTGCGCCGTTGCTGCTCCCAAATTTTGAGTTTCCGTTTGTACGCCTGTTTTTGGTCCAAAATGTAGTTGAGAATGGACTCCCGCTCAAAAATGAAGCCCTGGGGCGAAATCAGCGGTTCTCTAAAAATTGGAAAATTCAAATATTTTGCAAAAAATTTTTTTCCGAAGACCTGCATGGCTGAAGGCTCAACGAACAGCAGTCAAATGGCTTCATTGAATCCTGCAAAAAAGCAATTAGAAATTTTAACGCAATTTTTTTTGAAAGAAAAGTGTAACCACCAAATTTACATGTTTTTCACAAAAATTTGTAGAATTTCACAGTTTTTGCAACGCCAATTTCTTTTTCATATAAAACTTGTAGAAAAATTCTACAAAACAAAATGTTTTTGCAATTATGAAGAACCAGTTTTCTTAACTAATTTATTAAAACCAATTTGAAGAACCAGTTTTCTTAACTAATTTAATTAAAACCATTTTGAAGAACCAGTTTTCTTAACTAATTTATTTAAAACCAATTTGAAGAACCAGTTTTCTTAACTAATTTAATTAAAACCATTTTGAAGAACCAGTTTTCTTAACTAATTTATTTAAAACCAATTTGAAGAACCAGTTTTCTTAACTAATTTATTTAAAATCAATTTTATGTCCATTTCAGCGCACCTTTCCGAGTCGTTCGTGAAGCGTTCCGTAGCCGGACGCCTGCGCGTCCTTCCTGCGCTCGTGGTACGTGTAAACGGACGCGGCAGTTGCATTTTTGGCATGGCGTGTCATTGCTGTTCAACAATTTGTTACAAATTTTAAATTGTTTTTGATGATTGAAATGTTAACAATAAATAAAAACGGAAAAATGTCAAATTCCATTTGTAAAAAAGGTGATTACAAAAAAAGGGTCCGTATATATTTATTTGCAAAATCAAAAAATGACTTTTTTACAGCAAAAAAATAAATAAAAAATTTTCAATGTCCTCAATCCCAAAATCTGTGAAAACTGACAACAATAAATAAAATAATACAATAGAAGCAAATTCATAAAAAAAGGCATCAGGTTCGGTCAATTTTTTTTTTGAAAAAGCGTTTTTTTTCTACTGAAATCGAAAAATAGTCAAAATTGCTGAAAAATCAAACCGAACCATTCAACCCAAACCGTATAAAAATACTATTATAATCAAACATTTTCAATTCCTCGCAATTTTTTCGAAAATTCGGCCGAACAATCCGTCGGCGCTGGCGCTTTCCCCGTTCACTTTGATCAGCTGTTCATTGGACAAGCGACCAAAGATCAAGAAGCCGGCGGCAATTTCCACCGTCTCAATGTTGACCAGAAAGTCCGCGATCGGCTTCTCGTCCGGAATCGCCTCGTTCGGCATCAAATAGACCTGTGAGCAACACTCTGTACAAAAATTTTCTAAAAAAATCCCCCATCTCGACTCCAAAATTTTTTTTTTTTAAAGAATCTTATTCTTTATAAAAGTTGCTGTATTTGCTCTCCGCTTTTCAAAAAGTCGCTTATATGGTCTCAGTTTTATTCCCGGTCTCCGCTCTATTCCAAAAAAAAAGTTAATAAATTGCAACCTCCAGCTCGAACTTGTCCGCAGTCTTCTCGATGAGCACAGCCTTTCACGGAAAATAAAACGAATTAATGCGCGGATCGCGGTGTGCCATGCCAAAAACACCTTGAAGAAATGGGTCGGCACCGCCACTCTGCTGTTGCCAATGAGCTATATTTGATAAAAAAACAAATTACCAAAGAGGCAATCTAAGAAATGATTTTCGTGGCTTCCGGAGCAAAATCAAAAATCCATTAAAAAACAAAACAAAAAACCAGAACCTTCAAAAATTACAATTCTTGACCCAAATTGATTGTAAATCGGAGTTGTGCATTGGCCGAAACGCAAATTGAACACTTTACACTATGTCATTTTTATTTCGATCACAGGCTGAGCTGTACCCGTTAGTTTACTTAAACAAACAAAAAAATTACTAAATTTTTTTTGTCCCTTGTCGTAGACCGATTAAACGGTTTTTAATGTGTGCTATGCTTGTTTTCTACCTTATATTTGACATACAAAGCCCCGTCCGACTCCAGTTTCGGCAAGTACAGCGGTCCCGTGCACACGTACGTGTTCATGTTTTTGTGTGCTGTCCGGCGCACGTGCTTCTCCAAATCGTTCCATTTGTCCCTATTGAAGCCCTAAAAACTTTTTAAAAAAATTTTCATACACCGCCAAGACAACAACAACCAGGCTGTCTCAAAAAACGCGCTATAAAGCATTATTTTCAAGAATTTTAGACAATCAAAGGTAGAAAGGATAGGTGCTATTTTCGTAAAAAATCATGCTTTTTGCTCTTCGAATTTTAAACAAATTTCGGGGTTCGTTCAATGTGTCCGCCGATTTGGCCAAGACGGACGGACCTTGCCAACTTGCGGGGACATATTCGTCAACAGAAATGTCTGGTCCATTGCCGTCTGTGAAGTCCGATGGTTGGCTGCCGCTGCCAAATGTCCACGGTCGTATCCGCTGCGCTAGAAGAGGGAGAGAGATTTGGGTAATAAATTTCAATAGAAATTTCGGCAAAAAATTTCCGATGGGTTCAATTAAAAATCAACCCGGACCGGACAATTCAAATTAAACCACGGATTCAGTCCGGGTACGGTCCCCTAAAAATTTTTCATTCTCCATGTTTAACTCGATAATCCTCATTTTTGGAACGAAAGTACGGATGTATGCTCTCGTCCTCCTTGAACATGCTGTTGCTTCTGTCCACTTTCTCGTTGTACTGAATCCGGTCCGGACACAGATGTTCCATCACCCAATGGGCTGTACGATTTCGACTATCGTAGCTGACCACAAAATCCTTAAATTTTTGTACATTTCGATACTCAGACAGATTTGTTTTTTCCGCTCCCAGCTTAATTTAAAAATCGGCTTTTCAGCTAATTGTTCGAATTCGGGTCAAAATTAAAGTCATTCGGATTGTACGACGAAACCCCCCAGAATCAACTCTTTTCTTGACTTTTAAAAACTTTGATCAAATAATCGGATTTTATTTTTTGATTACCCGGCCCACATTTGCGCTTTTCGTACTTCGTATGTGCGCAAATTGTCAAAGCCCGGGTAGCCGAAACGCATTATTTCCGAGGCACGCGAAGGCTTATTCCATGCCTCGTCGAACATGTCCACATCAACCTTGACGGACATTGAAATTGGCGGCACTTTGTCAACAGTTGAACCAGACGGAATTGTCGGCGCTGCCTGGGGCGCAAGAACAACAGTCCCGGCCGAGTCGGCATTGGCACTGGAGACAAAACCGGCACTCATTTGTCAGTGTCGTACACCATTTTTGGTAATTGTCGGGTTGGTGCCCCCCACATTTTTTGAAAAAAAAATTTGTTTTTTCCGACGGAATACCCCTAGAAAAACACCTTTTATCGACTTAAAAAAAATTGTTATTTTTTCCAAAAAATGTGAAGCACCAATTCGACTAGCTTAACCCAATTTCTGACTGGGCCGGAGCTTTCGATGGCCATCAATTTTGTTTTTTTTAGTTTTTTTTTCGTCAAAAAAGTAAGGGGAAAGGTTAATTTCCCGTAAATTTCCCCACTTCTTTTGCCTTCAATGCACGAGCATACCTTTTGATGCCCACCCAATGTAACCATTCGTTGGTGGAGCACTGAGAGCCGAACATAAACCCCACCGAAGAACTTCCCGCCGCAATAAAAAACGGGTAGAGGCGACCGAACACCATTTCTTCTGATGATCAATTCCAAATAAACGGTTCCTATAACAAAAAATAGGATTTTCTGATTTTTGACTGCAAAATTTTTTCAAATTTTAGCAATCATTCGTTTGTCAAATCTGTCATCAAAAGACGGAAATTTTGATGATTTCAAGCTTTTTTGAACTCATTTTCAAGCAAATTATGAATTTCAAAATAAAACATTAAATTTCAAAAAATTTCTTGACAGCACCTCAATCGAGACCCCTGAACCCCCCCCCCCCCCCCCCCCCCCACGACCCATCATCCAAAAAATTTGTAAGCGATTTGTTTTTTATTTTATGCGCGAAATTTTGAACAAATTGAATGGTTGAATTTTTATTGAAACGAAAATTTTAAAAACAAAAAATCATTAATGATGGCCACCGGCCGCCGCTGCCGTTGTCTCCGCTTCTTTCACAACTCTCTCGTGTTAGCCCACTATTTCAGCCGTCCTCTCAAAGTGTCCATTCAAAAAACTCATTTTGTCAGCACTTCTCGCTTAGCCAAGAAAAAAGGAAGCCAAAGAGTGTGTGTGTGGTTGTGCCAATCGAGCAAACAACAAAATTCCTTTTTGGCGCAGCACCGCTAAATTTGATTTTGTTTTGAGCAAAAATTTTGGCATCATTTTTTTTTTCAAAGACAAAGTTTAATGGAAGACAATGCATTCGGCACCGGTGGTACTAAAACGAACCGGCAACACCACCATCACCACTGGCGCCAAACAGCGGACAAAGTCGAACACGAAAACCGGTCATCACATAACAATGGGAAGAAAGGTACCAACCCAATGCAAGTCTTTATTTAACACTATTTGTTGAACAAAAATTTTGTTTTCCTGAGTTCGGATGTTCGAAAAAAATGTCGAGCTCCTACCCTCTCCTAAAAATGTTGTTTTTTTTTGTTGAAAATTGGCTTCTGCTTGTCATGATCGAAAGATCGTCGAAACTCCCAAAATAGTTTTTGATTTTTGTCCATGAAAATGTCGCATTAATAATTTGTTCTGTGTTAAGGAGTGTTGGCGGCGGCACATACATCGCAATACGACGACGCCGACGTGCCGTGCACGAGTGCGCAAGCGCTGCAGGTGATGGCCCAACGAGGCTTCAATCCGATTTTTATTTTAAGCGCTAAAAGTTAGAAAATTCCATTTTTCCGTTTTTTTTAAATTCATTTTTTATATTAAAAAAAGTAAAAATTCCAATTAGTGCCCAATAAAATTGCGTTGTGTGTCGTTCAGCATGACCACCATCGACAGCAACAACTGCTGGTGGAGACGTTCTTGGACGGTCGACTGCGGCTGTTGAGCAGCACCAGCACTGATGAGGGCGCCAGTGCCAATGCCGTCGGTGGCCTGGAACGGATGAGTGCCGATGTGCTGGTCAACTTCTGCGCCAGCGACATTCTGTCCGGTCGGTTGGTTGAACAATTTGAGCTTGAATTTAAAAAAATTCCTGACGCTTTTGGTAACTAAAGACAAAAAAAAGTGAAGGAGGACAGTCCGAAAAAATCTAAAATTTTTAGCAAAAAGCTATTTGGTTTGGCAAATCGTACTCGGGGACCGGACCTTAAAAAAAATTTGCGTTTTTTTCACAATTCCGGCCCAGAAGGATATCTGGGAAATTTTAGATTTTTTTTTCTTTAAGGAGACGAGACTTTTCTGCGCGTGCATGAACTTGCCGGCACGGACCTGAAAGACTTTTGTGCCCATTATCAATGCATGGGCATCGGCAACTGTCGCCTGTCCGACGCATTTGGCCTGACCAACTTCAAAAGTATGGCAGAAAATTTATGAAAAATTAAAAAAAATTGATGTGCCAAATTAAAATTTTTAAATTATGCAACAAAAAAATTGTTCAAACAAATTCTGCAGAGATTGCGCACACCATTTTGCCTCGGCCGGTGCAGGGCGATCTGATTGACCTTGACGAGCTGGTCGAGTTCGATCTGACGTTGTGCTACCGCAACGCGTTGGACTTGACCGTCCAGGCTGATCAACGATCCATTCTCTTCACACATCCGATGCTTTACGGTGACAGGTACTTCAAGCTGATCATAACCAGATTCAAATCCACTGAAAATTATCCAAATCCTATCATAAATTCAATCCAATTTGGTAATTGTTTCATTCAACATTTGAACAAAATCTGTTAGCCTTGGGGAGAGGGAAACCACCAGTTTTGTGATTTTTATAAAAAACTTTGTAAGGTACGGCGTGGCCAAGCTGGCTGTTGCAGTGATTGTCCATTGGTTGGACAATTCGCCTATTTCGCACAAGGTTTTGGTCGTTTTTTATGCAAGAAAATGTCTCAAAATGGATAAAAAATTAACTAGAAAACTTTTTAAAATAAATTTTTGGCATTTACAGCTCGATTTTGTTGGCATTGCGTGTCCAAGCGCCGACATTGTGCAATGCTATGTGGAACTCATGGCTGAACTGCTCCAGCATGGCTGGGCCGACTTTGTGGCGTCTCATTCCAGTGCACTGTTCTCCGTGTTGGTGGATGCGTTTGATACGGACAACAAATTTGATTCAATCGGTGCCATCAAAGCGGCAATGACGTCACAGGTTTTGTGTGTGCTTTTTTGTTTGGCACTTTTTTTCTGGCAAAATGTTTATGATTGATGACAAAATTTGTTTTGTCATATTTTTGGGGCTAAAAATGCGCGATTAAAAAAATAAAATAAATGTGAGCTAGGCACGTCTTGACAAACCTTTAAAAACAATATAAATATATTTTGCAACAAAATTTTAAGACATTGAACAATTTCCCCATTTTTTGTTGACATTTTCCGGTTTCTTTTAGCAAGACCCGGCTCTGAGAGTCCATCTTGTCGGCAACGATTCACGACGTCCAAGGCGTGGACGGCCAAAGCAATTGGCGGAGTACGATACGGGGGTTGGTAAACTGTCCTAAATTGTGAATTATTTGGTTCTTCGATGGCTTTAAAAAAACATTTTGATCAGATGACCGCCATGTTGGACCTGCAAGGGCTGGACACGCTGTTCGAGCGCGAATTTCCGTGTTCTGACGCGCTTTCGGCACAACAACAAATTGACGACACCGACGCACAAATTGTTGGAGAAATGGCACAACCCCTGAGGCGAAAAGGCGTTAAAAGGTTTTAAGCTTTTGAACACAAATTGCCAACAAAGCCTCCTTAGACAGACAATTCTTCAAAATTTTTATTGTTAGGCCGTACGATGAGATGGACGAGACGCTTGATGCCGTGGCAGCGGTGCCACCGCAGTTTCCACCCTTTGCTGAACATCATGTCAACCTCAACCGGTTCTGTGTGGAGCGCTACGGGTTTGACGAGCAGTACATTCGCGCGCATCCGGACAAAGTCTACGGCATGCTGTTGGTCTTTTTTGCATCAATTATTTAAGCACTACAAAAAACAGAATGTTTTTCTTTATATTTTTATGGGAAAGCGAATTGAATTTTATTAAAAAAAAATGCTTATTATCCCAAAAAAAATTATTATTCCAATTAAAACATAAAGCTTCCTTAAATTTATGTACTTCCACTTTTCAGATTCCATTCATCAGAGCGACTGGAGCTGCAACTGTCGCGCAATTTGAGTGCCACCATTTTGAGCATTGAATGTGAGGAGCCTGAAAACAAAGGCATGATTCGCCAGTATCGCATGACCACCCAAAATCGGGAGGGCGACACGCTGTACTTTCGCTGTTCGCGCTGCGAGTCGCTGATGCGTTACACAAATGTGCGTGCATGCGCGCGTTCATTGGGACTGACTTAAAATTTTGCTCAATAAAAAATTTTTGCTTTAAAATAAATTAATTTTGGTTTCATAGCCGCAGTAAAATTGAACAAAAATCTGACAAAAATTGTTGAACTTTTTAAAAATGCGTTAATTTTTGCAGGACGAGTATCGGCCAAAACTGACGGTGAAGGACGGGGCCATCCAGGGCAATTGCTATCCGGCTCACCATCCGCAGTGCTACCCGGTGAACAAGGTGGATAAAATACTTCATTAATTTTGTTTTTTAATTTGTAAAACTAACTGTTCAAGATTTATTCCCGTTTTGATTAAAATTAAATTTTATATTTGTCATAATTTAAAAACAAATTAATTCCTAGGAATGGGTGATCATCCAGCAGCTGGATCGACAGTCTCGCCTGTACATGCTGCAGTTGGACGCCATGACTCAATGGGGAATGTCAGACGCGGGCGCCGAGTTTGGCAGCACGTACATGGACAACGACGGCACGCCCGCGATGGAGCAAAACGGTGGTGACGAGGCGGCAGAACTCCGAGTGCCTGCTGAGACAGCGGAATGGTCACAGATTGCTCCGAAATTTGCGCGCACGTCGTTCAACAACAGAGCGCAAAAAGTCGGTCTTCGATTGATTTTTAATCAATGAGGGGTTAAACTGATGGATTTATTGATTGATTGATGGGATGCATGCAGACCAGGGATGGGCGGAATTCCGACTTCCGAAATTTTCTGAGGTCGTCGGCGCCCATCCCTGATGCAGACCGGTTGATTGACGGGGAGACACTAACCGAATTGATTTGATTGATATGGAGAACCAACAAAACCAGTGTTTGGAAAGTTCTCGAAGCTAAATTTTTTAAAAAAGATCAAAAATCGGATGAACCAATTGGAGCAGTATGCCGGCCGGAACCAATTGTTGTTTTGTGTGGGTACACACTCAAATTGGGAATGTTTCTTGATTGTTTTGGAAAAACCCAACAAAAAAAAAACGATTTATTGAACGATAGGGCAATAAAGAAATGTTGGCAATAATTTATTTCTTTTTAAATTTTAGCGTACCGTCGTCGCCACTGATGTTCAACAACGGGTCAGCGCGTGCGGCAGCGGCGGCGCATTGACTGCGACAGTTAAGCAAGAGCTTTGTGCTGTTGAACAACAAATGCCACCAAGTTGAACAACTACCAAACAAAATTTGTTTTTGTTATTTTCTGAAATTTTTTGGTTCAGCAACATCAAGTGCACGACGGCTTCGACCCATTGACGAAGGGGAGGACGACATGGAGTACAAATTTGCATCAAAAATCAGTGCCAGAAAAGCGCATAATCAGCCAATTCTAGTGGCCACACCGCGTTATGTATGCACTACTTAATTTAATTAATACAATGCGGGCGGGAAAACATTTTTTCAGGCCTTCAACGCCCCAGGCGATGCCATCGGCGAAGTGCCAACAGGCATGTGCATGCGACGTGCCGAAGCGCAAGAGTGCACGACATTGCGTGCCATTCGAAACTGCGAAAATGAGCTGGAGGGCCGTGTGGGCACCGAGTTGGCCAACGCGTTGGCCAAGGAGGAGCGCATGTGCGACAGATAATTAATCAAATTGCAAAGAATTTTTGTCGATTTTAAATCTTTTGTCGGTTTCAAGGCTGTGGACATTTTCTGCTGGCGCTTCGCGTTTCCGTGGCGCTGGTCCGCTGTCAGCACCATTGCATGTGCCGCACCAGAATTTCCGAGTCGCGGTAAAATTTGTGGCATTTTTTATTGTTTTTAAATAATTGTTTCAATTTTTGACCATTTTTTTAGCCCGAACATGAAGAGGTGCTGGTGGATGAAGTAGTGGAAGGAAACGGAATAAAAATGGAACTGCTCGAGAGCCACGGCATGGATTCCGTGAACGGGAATGGAGGAGAGGTGTCAATTTTTGTTGGAAAAATTTGTTTTTTGTCCATTTGCCTTGGGGCGCTTGTCTTGGCTTTTAGCTTTTGAAGAGACACACGGACGGCGGTGATGAAAGCGTCGCCGTGGAAATTTTAGAAAAATTATTGTGCATTTTAAAATATAAAAATAGCTTCTTAATATTATTGATTGCATTCAGAACCATGGGGGTCAAGCCATGCCGGAGGGTGGCAGTGTTGTGCCGAAGTCGATGACTGCGGTGGGAGCGGTGGCATCTTCTGAAGCAATGTTAATTGATCGTAAGGAATTTGGCGGTGTGGACGGCTCCACAACGGCGGCGGGTGCCGCCAAATTTCGCAAGTACCGCGTCATCCGTAAGCGTGGCGGCCCCAACATGGCATTTGACTGGCGCGAGACGGAGCTCGACAAGCGATAATTATGACCAATGGCGCGCTCACTTTTTAAAATGCATTATTTAAAAAAAAATTACTGTTAAAAAGTCGGCAAATTTTTTCTTTTATTTCTTTCTCTCAACTTGTGCGTTTTTTTTCTTCAAAACTTAATGCTTTTCTGGCATTTATAATTTTAAAAATATGAAAAAAAAAACAAATTTCAAATCCCAAACGGTTGGATCGAATTGATATTAAGTGTTGTTGTTGTTGTTGTGCTGTGTTATAGCGCTAATGCGGTTTGGGTCATCCCTCCCTCCCTCCTTTGGATAATTTTTTTAAAGAAATTTTCTGACTCACAAATCCCGTTTAACTTGAGAAGAATCTCGTCGAACAAAATGTCGCGAAAAGTCTATTTTACAGTTAACATTTAAATGTTCAAAAAAGGTCATTTCGAGGGTGTGGAATCGCGGAATTTGACACCTAAAAGGTCCAATCATTTCGTATGACAACATTTGTTTTTTTTAATTTTTTTTTTGACATTTTGTTCGAATTCTAGGGGCTTCTAATCGGTCGACAAAAAAGAGGTCAGATTCGGACAGCGCCTTCGATAAACCGGTAAATATGGATCATATGACCCAGAGGCAAAACGGAACAAATTATATATCATTCGACTCCTCTCGGTCTGCAATGTAAGAATCCGGAAAAAAATTGGCATCCATTCCCCGAAGAGTTACAGACCCGGGACTGAAGTGTCTTTTGACTGGGGACTCAGTTGTCCACTGATTAAAAAATGGGGAAAATCATCCACAGGGATTCCATTTTTAAATTAAAAAAAACAAATGTTGTCATACGAAATGATTGGACCTTTTAGGTGTCAAATTCCGCGATTCCACACCCTCGAAACGACGCTTTCATCACCGCCATCCGTGTGTCTCTTCAAAAGCTAAAAGCCAAGACAAAAGCGCCCCAAGGCAAATGGGCAAAAAAAAAATTTTTCCAACAAAAATTGACACCTCTCCTCCATTCCCGTTCACGGAATCCATGCCGTGGCTCTCGAGCAGTTCCATTTTTATTCCGTTTCCTTCCACCACTTCATCCACCAGCACCTCTTCATGTTCGAGCTAAAAATGGTCAAAAATTGGAACATTTTATTTATTTTTTAAATGCCACAAATTTCACCGCAACTCGGAAATTCTGGTGTGGCACATGCATTGGCGCGGACAGCGGACCAGCGCCACGGAAACGCGCAGCGCCAGCAGAAAATGTCCACAGCCTTAAATCGACCGACAAAAGATTTAAAATCGACAAAAATTCTTTGCAATTTGATTAATTATCTGTCGCACATGCGCTCCTCCTTGGCCAACGCGTTGGCCAACTCGGCGCCCACACGGCCCTCCAGCTCATTTTCGCAGTTTCGAATGGCACGCAATGTCGTGCACTCCTGCGCTTCGGCACGTCGCATGCACATGCCTGTTGGCCCAAGGGTTGGGTTTCAGGGGGGGGGGGGCTTTAGGAAAATATTTTTTTCAAAATTTTTATAAAGTTTCAGTCCTGTAAAGAAGCCCCACGGCCATTGTGCCACTGCATTTTAGGCCGGATTTGCGGGAGACGATGTGCCAACCGCAATGTTCCCTTCAATTGTGGGGGGACAACGTCCACGGCAGCAGCGCCGGTCGTGGCTGGCCAAGGCTTTCCGAACTTTTTTGGGCCAGAAGGACGCGTACGTGGGGGACGCGGCACAGCACGAGCGTGACATTCTGACGCGGCAACTCGTGTTTTGTAAAAACAAAATCCTAACGAATTTTATCTTAGCATTTTTGTGTATATTATTTAATTTAAACAATTAGCTTTTCTATATTGGAACTAAAACTCTTTAATTGATTTTAAATATAAATTATAAATTAATTCTAAATTTTTGCATTTAAAAAAAAGAAATTAGGTATTTAAAAAAATAATAAATTCATTTTAAAATTTTATTTACAAAAAAATTCCAAGAATTAAAGCTTATGTTAATTAAAGAATACTGATCACTTCCTCAACTCAGGCATTTTTTGTCACTCACCACCCATTTTCAGATGGTCGAGGTCATGTTCGAGAAGTTCAACGTCCCCGCCATGTACGTGGCTGTCCCAACGCTGCTGGCATTGTACGCTTCCGGGCGTACCACGGGCATTGTGCTCGACTCGGGCGATGGTCCGAAGAAGCCGCCCTATTAATAATTGTCATTTAAATTCTTATTTTCGGTAGGTGTTACGTGTGTCACGCCCATCCACGAGGGTTATGCTGTTCCAAATGCCACTCAACGCTTGGACATTGCGGGCCGTGATCTGACCGACTTTTTGATCAAATTGCTCAATAATTAACGTGACGGCTTCACATTCGATGAATCATCATCGACTGATCGACGAATTGTGTGTGAAATTAAGGCGAGAGAGAAGCTGTGCTATGTGGCACTCGATTTTGAGCAGGTAAAACTCGTGGAGACGGATTTTGATCCTATTTTGGGATTTTTGTGCCTATTTCGGCATTTTCTTTTAAAGAAAAATGCCTAAAATCAAAAAATGGCCCCCATAAAAATGCCTTTTTTCAGTGTCAACAAAATTTTCTCCTAAATTACTCCAGTGAATGATTTGATTTTATTTAGGCGCCTTTTTGCAATTTTTCTTGTTTAAAAATCCGGTCCCTCTACTTATTGCTGCTTTACAGGAAATGGCCAATGTAGCGGCTTCATTTGCTTTGACAAAAAGATTTATGAGCTTCCGGGTGAACCGGTGATCAAGCTGAACAACGAACGTTTCCGATGCCCCGAGGCATTATTCCAGGTGAGTGCTGATGCCCTGGAAACCCGGGATTCTCTCTTGGGCGTCAAATCGGCAGGAGCACACGAAATGATTGACAATGCGATCAAAAAGTGTGACATCGAATATCGCAAGGGATTGTACGCCAACATCGTCCTGTCCAGCGGCTCGACAATGTTTCCGGGCATTGCTGTCCGTGTGCAAAAAGAGATCACCGCGTTGGCACCGTCCACGATGCAAATCAAAACTGTTATGCCACCAAATTGCAAGCATTTGGTGTGGCTCGGTGGTTCCATTCTGGCCTCGTTGTCAACCTTCCAGCAAATGTGAGTGCCATGCCGAAAATAGTTTTAAATTCCGACATTTTTGAGCTTGAACCTCGTCCCCCCCCCCTCGACCCCTGACATTCTGACCTTGACCCTAACCCCCTAGGACTAACAGCAAAATGGGGAAAAGCGTGATTATTTAAAGGAACACAATGCGATATTGGAGCAAGCGAAAGAAAAGTTAACTGTAATCATCCTCGACTTTTATTTTTGTTTTATAGACTATCGTACCGGGCGCTTCAATTTTGTTTTCCGAATACCGTTGTTGTTTATTTTAAAGTAGAAAATACTAATATTGCGAGGGTTTGCCATTTTTGTAATATTTTATCGATGGCGTTATTCAGATGTTTAAACATCGGTCTTGCACTTGGCGACGTGCAAATAGCCGAATGCGTCGTAAATCACGCAACGAGCTTTTCCTAGGGACAATTACGGAGTGGTTTGGGGGCACACAAAAAAGTTTGGAGGTCTCCAAACTTTTGGAGAAAAGTTTGGGTTTGGAAAAGGAGATGCCGTGGGGTACGGTATTAATTGGCAAACGCGGGAGATCATTTGCACAAAAAATGGAGAGAAGCAAGTCTGATTGATTCAAATTTTAACCCACACTACTGTTTGTTAATCATTGTGATCTTTACCTCACAGTTTCGCTTTTTGTGCATGAGGACACCGTTCGAGCGAGCTTTGAGCCGGACTTCAAATTCAATTTACGGGCAAATTTTGGAATGAGTTCAAGTTTAATTGCGTGTCTGACCCCTATTTGCCGTGTTCAATAAATTTTTGTTTTTTGTTAAGACATTGAGGTAGGCTTGGGAGGGAAAGGATCGGGTTTGTGCTGGTTGGCATAATCGCAGAGTTGGACCCTTCCATAGGCTTAGGTTTGGGTCGGCAGTTTCAAGAGGCAGAACCTCTATAGGTTTTTGTTTGGCTTTAAACCCTCAAGCTATATTTAAGTTACGAATGCTGTCACCCTCATGCAAATTCCAGCAAGCGGCAAGAGACGCCGGATTACAGCGCCCATGAAGTGTAACGTACGCGGGTAGAACGCGCACCACCATTAACACTACCACCATTTGGATTTACAAGAGTGTGTCAGCCAAGATACAATAAGTGCACTGCTCTGATTTTTAGGTTTTTGTCTATTGGGATTTTTGCGTCTAATAGGCTTCTATTTTAGACATCTGAAGATTTTATTTATCGAGAAACCAAAAAGGTGGTTGCCGGTTAAGAAGCTGAACACCAGGGCCGTAGCTAGAAATTTTTTTTAATTTTTAAAATTTTGGAATGAGTCTCCTAGTTTAATTGCGTGTCTGACCCCTATTTGCCGTGTTGAAGTTTGGGTCGGCAGTTTCAAGAGGCAGAACCTCTATAGGTTTTTGTTTGGCTTTAAACCCTCAAGCTATATTTAAGTTACGAATGCTGTCACCCTCATGCAAATTCCAGCAAGCGGCAAGAGACGCCGGATTACAGCGCCCATGAAGTGTAACGTACGCGGGTAGAACGCGCACCACCCATTAACACTACCACCATTTGGATTTACAAGAGTGTGACAGCATCCGTAACTTAATTATAACTTTTTTTTTGCTTCCACGCTTAATTCTCAAATCCAATACCCAATTGTTTTTGGTAATATCAAAAAAGCACAAATAATGTTTTTTATTCCACCCCCGTCTCAATCACCACTGTCCATCATCAGCCGGGGAAGTGCCGCTGGTACCCGGATTAGCAGCTTCGGCTTAATGGGTGAGGGGGCGAATGTGAGAAGGATTTTCTATGTTACCGTGTTTTTTTTGCCTTCTTTGAACGTATTTTTGCGTCATTCTTTCGAAATGCGATGCTGTTTTTAAAAACATAGAAGTATTAACGCATCCGACTTCTGCTTGTTCTTTTTCGCGAAGAATGGCCGCTTCTTTCCGTTGTTGTTTCTTTTTACCTCCACGGCTTCTTCTCATTTTTTTCTGTCCACTTTGCATAAAAGCCTATTGGAAAATAATTAAACGCCATTTTTCCGGCTAACGACCTCTTTGCCAGTTTCCATTTGTTCTGGCTCCGACCCGGCTGCTATGTCCACGACTTCCGCAATCATGGCCGCGGGGTCTGAGACTATGTCCTGTGCTTCGTTCAGCAACTGTTGGCGTTGCGCCGTCTTCATGTTTAGAAAGTCTGCCAATGATTCGGTGGATTTTGCCTATGGTTTATGTTTAATCCCTTCATGCCCCACCCCGTTCCATGTGTTACCAGGTTTTCGACTCCGATCCACAACGAGCCTTTTCCGAAACCGAGGTCCCCGTCGAATTTTTTGAATTTGACCAAGTAATGTTGGAAGACTTCCCCGCAGCCGGGACAATCAACAGATAAGGGGCCTAAGGAGAAATTTAATTGTGCTCTTTACCCCTTACTACCTTCAAGGATTTTTTCAATCTCACTGGCTGTCCCGGAGTACCACCGTTTGTAGTCATGGGGCTGCCGTTGTGCGGCGTCGTACACAACCTCGGGCAGATGTCGGCATTCTTCTCGTGGCGGCGTTTTTCGTGGCGTCTTATACGCCGCCATTCGCGGTGTCAGTAGAGTCCTGGCACCCCCCACAAGCCGGAAGACAAGATGGAGAGTGGATTCCTTCTGGACGTTGTAGTCGGTCAAAGCGTGGCCGTCTTCGAGCTGTTTTCCGACGAAGATCAGACGTTGCTGATCAGACGGAATGCCCTCCTTGTCCCAGATCAGTGACTTTACGCACTCAATTGTGTCGTGAATGAAGACGAAGAGCGTAATCGTGTGTGCAAAAAATCGGACGAAAATTTGCATCTAGATTTTTAACTTTATACTAGTGGGCGTAGGTTGTTCTAATAATTTTTCCAAAATAAAATTTGTATTGATTGCGATTGACGTTATGTTAGCCCTTTGGCCATATACTACGGGCTTTATAAACGCTTTGAAAAAATGTGCTTTTAGCTATCGGAAAAACGCAAAAATGCATGTTTCACTCACCCGAACAGTTTCAACTTTACCAACGCAATTTGGCTGTCCGTCCGTTAGCGATGTGCCGGAGAAGATCGTCAATTGCGAGTGTTTCCGATGAGGGTTAGCAGTCATCGGCCAATCGTCGCTCGTGTCGCCCGCCTTTTGTTGGATTGGCTAAAATAATTCTAATCTTAATGTGGATTTAGCTGCCAGTAAAAGTGCGAAATTCCGATTCCCGGAGGGTCAACCTGCCAGTAAAAGTGCCAAAGTCCCTTTTATTGGCTTTGCTTTTTCTTTTCTAACCTGTTGAAAAGGGATGTGCGCACATTCCTCGTAAATGTGCCCGAATGAAGCACTTTGCGGCCAGAGATTTCCCGCCAACGCGCCGTTGCTAAACTCGATGCTCACGCAGTCGGCCGGATTCGTTAGTTCGGCCGAACTAATTCTAAAAACATATAAATTATGGGAAATTTTTTGTTTGGTTATTGGTGGCTTAATCCCTTCACTTTTTTTTTTGCTTGAGCTTTTTTGGACCCGAAAATTCCAATTTTTAATAAATCTCTCCAAACCGTTGGATGAATTCGGGCAAAATAGTCTCGACCGTCTTCATTTCATCGTCCAAATGCACTTTTTCCGCCATGAATTTGCATGCACCTAAAAAAAGGAATTTTAATTTTTTGAACCGATTTTTTCCACAAACCGATGGTTTGATTTGGCTTTTCCATTTGAACGCTGAAATGCTTCTCTTCATGTTGTCGAACATGTTCAATGCCTTGGAGCAGTTTGTGTTCATGATCACGCAGCGCAGAGATGTGCTGGTGAATGGCCTGACGAAGTTCGGATCGCGCCTTTAGATTTGGATAATTATTATTATGATAAAATTTTGAATTTCGGGTTCTACCTAGAAAAAATCTTTTTATCGACTTCGAAAACTTTTTTTTTTTAAATGAGTGGACACGGAGCTCTATTACCCCCATCTTTTTATTGTGGGAGAAAGAAGTAAGTCATCAAAAAAACCACTCGTTTTTTGGGTCTTCAATATTCCCTAAAAAAACCAACTTTTTCGGCACTCGAATTCAGCTGACGTTTGCTGACCGTCAAACGCGCAAGTGCCGTTTCCGTTACATTTAGTTTTTGGCGAATATTTGTTGTCGTCGTCTTAATGTTCATTCGATTGCTTATCGAATCGTTAGTGTTCAGCATGGAAGAATACGAAAGAAATGCGAAAGACATCGTCAAATTTTTCTTCTTTTTATGTTGCCTTAAAAGAAATGTGTGGGACACGATCAAACGCCATTTGGGTACCGACCGAGTCTCAGTGTAAAAGGGGCACTTTAGTACCATTAAGAAATACATAGATGATTGACCGAATTGTACTTATGGGCGCGTGGGGAAGTCAAAAGGTGGGTGTGTGAAAAGCTATTTTCATCAACGGCTAAGTTAATCTGTTAATATTAGGTACTCGCTTTGCCGCGTGCCTAATATGAATAGTTTATCTTAGCCGTTTTGATGAAAATAGCTTTTCACACACACACACACCTTTTGACTACCCCTTAATTCCCTACCATTGCCGGGCTTCTGTGCACAGTTGTCTGTTAAGAAAGGGAGTTCATTTTACTTTGGCACTGAAATGTCCCTTTTGCACTGGGACTCAGTCGGCCGGCCCCCCAAATGATTTCTGTCCGACTTGTTGCACCCCGATTTGTCTCGTCGAGCTAGATTAGGATGGAATCGGGATTTTTGGTAAAAACCGGGATTGACCGGAGTCGTGAAAGCCAGGATCGGGATCGGGATTAACCGGGGGGGGGATAATGGTCAGTGGTAAAACATTTTTGTAAGCTAAAAAAAAGGATGGGGAAAGCAGCGACAGAATAAAGGAGGGCTGGCACCTAGCACTCAGAAGGGGGGGGGGGGGGGGGGGGGGTAATGTCGGCGCACAGCCCGTGCCCCATTCTCTGGCATTTGTCCCCCCCCCCCCCCACAAATGCTCCTTTCTTTTTTTGCCCCCCCCCATGTCCCCATTCTCTCCGACATTTGTTCCCCCCCCCCCCCCACAAATGCTCCTTTCTTTTTTTGCCCCCCCCATGTCCCCATTCTCTCCGACATTTGTTCCCCCCCCCCACAAATGCTCCATTCTTTTTTTGTCCTCCCCCCCCCCAAAAACCCTCTTTTTTTGTCCCCCCCCCCCCCCACAAATGCTCCTTTTTCCCCCCAACTGGATAGATTTGGTTGGCCGTCACGAGCTGCTGGAGAGGGAAGGGGGGGGGGAGGCTGGCAGGGATTCTGTATTCTGTGCCAAAGAGTCCGGAATGAGGTTACATCCGTGCCAGCCTCCCCCCCCCCCTTCCCTCTCCAGCAGCTCGCGACGGCCAACCAAATCCATCCAGTTGGGGCATTTCAGGGGGGGACAAAAAAACAGCATTTTTGGGGGGGGGGAGGAGGGAGGACAAAGGCGGGTAAATTGGACGGCCGGGAAAAGAAAGGAGCATTTGTGGGGGGGGGGGGGTGGGAGACAAATGCGGGAAAAAATTTTTTTTTTTATATATTAACAATTCTTTGTAAATTTACAAAAAACTTTTTTATTTTCTCGTAACAGATGTTGATGACTAGGGATAGGATTTTTATGTTATAACATATTTTTTTCGTGGATTCCTGACCACGAGAGACGCCCAAAAATAGTATTTGTTTTGAAAAATTTTTGAATTAGGGCGACTTTTTAGCACATATTAAACATATTTTGGGGGTATTTTTTAGCACATATTTACTGACATATTTTAAGCTTTTTCAGAGTTTTAGCACATATTTCGCCATTTTTCAAAAATTCCTTAACAAAAATGCAATAAAAACGAAAAACACACCCCTAAGGATCGACTTTTTTTTAATTTTCAAAAATGCACCCCTAAAAAATGACTTTTTCTTGGACCAAAAATCCACCCACAAAGATCGACATTTTCCCTAAAATTTTTTACTTAGATATTTTTTATAAAATTTTCCAAAACATATGAAAAATATTATATATACAACTGTAGGAGCAAAATTAATAAAGATAGATGGATTTTGAAGGTTTTTATGCATAAACTGACTAGATTTTGGCCATTTTTGGCACATATTTAAGCAAGACGCTGCCACCGTGTCCATAGCGTACGACAACAGTTCCGGTGCGTGCTGGGTCGTTTCCTAAATTCCGCCACTATGGGCGTTTCCTAAATCCGCCAGGGCGTTTCCTAAATCCGCCAGGGCGTTTCCTAAATCCGCCACATACGTTTTATGAAGTGGTTTTAGGCATTATAACTTTATTCACACTGAACTAAATCACTTAAACCTTATACCATTGGAAAGCTCTAGATGCATAGAAGCTGTTTGTAAAACTAAACTAAGCTGTAAATCAAAGTTTAAAAAAGTTATGATCCGAAAACCACGAAAAAGCCCGATTTTTGGCAGTTTTAGCTTATAACTTTTTTGAAACTTATTAAAACACTTCCATTTTGCTGAAATGCTTTTTCTACTCATCTAGAGCTTTCCAATGATATAAGGTTTAACCTGATTTATTGTGGTTTAAATAAAGTTATAAGCTAAAACTGCCAAAAATCGGGCTTTTTCGTGATTTTCGGATCATAACTTTTTTAAACTTTGATTTACAGCTTAGTTTAGTTTTACAAATAGTTTCTACTCATTTAGAGCTTTCCATTGGTATAAAACATAAGTGATTTAGTCCGGTGTAAATAAAGTTATAATGTCTAAAACTACTTCAAAAAACGTATGTGGCGGATTTAGGAAACGCCCTGGCGGATTTAGGAAACGCCCATAGTGGCGGAATTTTGGGAGGGAAAGGATCGGGTTTGTGCTGGTTGGCATAATCGCAGAGTTGGACCCTTCCATAGGCTTAGGTTTGGGTCGGCAGTTTCAAGAGGCAGAACCTCTATAGGTTTTTGTTTGGCTTTAAACCCTCAAGCTATATTTAAGTTACGAATGCTGTCACCCTCATGCAAATTCCAGCAAGCGGCAAGAGACGCCGGATTACAGCGCCCATGAAGTGTAACGTACGCGGGTAGAACGCGCACCACCATTAACACTACCACCATTTGGATTTACAAGAGTGTGTCAGCCAAGATACAATAAGTGCACTGCTCTGATTTTTAGGTTTTTGTCTATTGGGATTTTTGCGTCTAATAGGCTTCTATTTTAGACATCTGAAGATTTTATTTATCGAGAAACCAAAAAGGTGGTTGCCGGTTAAGAAGCTGAACACCAGGGCCGTAGCTAGAAATTTTTTTTAATTTTTAAAATTTTGGAATGAGTCTCCTAGTTTAATTGCGTGTCTGACCCCTATTTGCCGTGTTGAAGTTTGGGTCGGCAGTTTCAAGAGGCAGAACCTCTATAGGTTTTTGTTTGGCTTTAAACCCTCAAGCTATATTTAAGTTACGAATGCTGTCACCCTCATGCAAATTCCAGCAAGCGGCAAGGGTACCGACCGAGTCTCAGTGTAAAAGGGGCACTTTAGTACCATTAAGAAATACATAGATGATTGACCGAATTGTACTTATGGGCGCGTGGGGAAGTCAAAAGGTGGGTGTGTGAAAAGCTATTTTCATCAACGGCTAAGTTAATCTGTTAATATTAGGTACTCGCTTTGCCGCGTGCCTAATATGAATAGTTTATCTTAGCCGTTTTGATGAAAATAGCTTTTCACACACACACACACCTTTTGACTACCCCTTAATTCCCTACCATTGCCGGGCTTCTGTGCACAGTTGTCTGTTAAGAAAGGGAGTTCATTTTACTTTGGCACTGAAATGTCCCTTTTGCACTGGGACTCAGTCGGCCGGCCCCCCAAATGATTTCTGTCCGACTTGTTGCACCCCGATTTGTCTCGTCGAGCTAGATTAGGATGGAATCGGGATTTTTGGTAAAAACCGGGATTGACCGGAGTCGTGAAAGCCAGGATCGGGATCGGGATTAACCGGGGGGGGGGATAATGGTCAGTGGTAAAACATTTTTGTAAGCTAAAAAAAAGGATGGGGAAAGCAGCGACAGAATAAAGGAGGGCTGGCACCTAGCACTCAGAAGGGGGGGGGGGGGGTAATGTCGGCGCACAGCCCGTGCCCCATTCTCTGGCATTTGTCCCCCCCCCCCCCCCACAAATGCTCCTTTCTTTTTTTGCCCCCCCCCATGTCCCCATTCTCTCCGACATTTGTTCCCCCCCCCCCCCCACAAATGCTCCTTTCTTTTTTTGCCCCCCCCATGTCCCCATTCTCTCCGACATTTGTTCCCCCCCCCCACAAATGCTCCATTCTTTTTTTGTCCTCCCCCCCCCCAAAAACCCTCTTTTTTTGTCCCCCCCCCCCCCCCACAAATGCTCCTTTTTCCCCCCAACTGGATAGATTTGGTTGGCCGTCACGAGCTGCTGGAGAGGGAAGGGGGGGGGGAGGCTGGCAGGGATTCTGTATTCTGTGCCAAAGAGTCCGGAATGAGGTTACATCCGTGCCAGCCTCCCCCCCCCCCCTTCCCTCTCCAGCAGCTCGCGACGGCCAACCAAATCCATCCAGTTGGGGCATTTCAGGGGGGGACAAAAAAACAGCATTTTTGGGGGGGGGGAGGAGGGAGGACAAAGGCGGGTAAATTGGACGGCCGGGAAAAGAAAGGAGCATTTGTGGGGGGGGGGGGGGGTGGGAGACAAATGCGGGAAAAAATTTTTTTTTTTATATATTAACAATTCTTTGTAAATTTACAAAAAACTTTTTTATTTTCTCGTAACAGATGTTGATGACTAGGGATAGGATTTTTATGTTATAACATATTTTTTTCGTGGATTCCTGACCACGAGAGACGCCCAAAAATAGTATTTGTTTTGAAAAATTTTTGAATTAGGGCGACTTTTTAGCACATATTAAACATATTTTGGGGGTATTTTTTAGCACATATTTACTGACATATTTTAAGCTTTTTCAGAGTTTTAGCACATATTTCGCCATTTTTCAAAAATTCCTTAACAAAAATGCAATAAAAACGAAAAACACACCCCTAAGGATCGACTTTTTTTTAATTTTCAAAAATGCACCCCTAAAAAATGACTTTTTCTTGGACCAAAAATCCACCCACAAAGATCGACATTTTCCCTAAAATTTTTTACTTAGATATTTTTTATAAAATTTTCCAAAACATATGAAAAATATTATATATACAACTGTAGGAGCAAAATTAATAAAGATAGATGGATTTTGAAGGTTTTTATGCATAAACTGACTAGATTTTGGCCATTTTTGGCACATATTTAAGCAAGACGCTGCCACCGTGTCCATAGCGTACGACAACAGTTCCGGTGCGTGCTGGGTCGTTTCCTAAATTCCGCCACTATGGGCGTTTCCTAAATCCGCCAGGGCGTTTCCTAAATCCGCCAGGGCGTTTCCTAAATCCGCCACATACGTTTTATGAAGTGGTTTTAGGCATTATAACTTTATTCACACTGAACTAAATCACTTAAACCTTATACCATTGGAAAGCTCTAGATGCATAGAAGCTGTTTGTAAAACTAAACTAAGCTGTAAATCAAAGTTTAAAAAAGTTATGATCCGAAAACCACGAAAAAGCCCGATTTTTGGCAGTTTTAGCTTATAACTTTTTTGAAACTTATTAAAACACTTCCATTTTGCTGAAATGCTTTTTCTACTCATCTAGAGCTTTCCAATGATATAAGGTTTAACCTGATTTATTGTGGTTTAAATAAAGTTATAAGCTAAAACTGCCAAAAATCGGGCTTTTTCGTGATTTTCGGATCATAACTTTTTTAAACTTTGATTTACAGCTTAGTTTAGTTTTACAAATAGTTTCTACTCATTTAGAGCTTTCCATTGGTATAAAACATAAGTGATTTAGTCCGGTGTAAATAAAGTTATAATGTCTAAAACTACTTCAAAAAACGTATGTGGCGGATTTAGGAAACGCCCTGGCGGATTTAGGAAACGCCCATAGTGGCGGAATTTAGGAAACGACCTAGCACCGTTCCGGTGTACTGTACCAATCGTGGCAAAAAGACTGCACAGTAACGCGCAGCATTGAGGGTACGGCAGCGCCATTGTCCGTTCATTTCTTGGACTCTGTCCATTTTCACATGGTGGCACTGCTCGTGTCGCGTGCAACAATTTTGTTGGCATCGGCATACTCAGTGTTCGCATACCGTACCACATCGTATTTCAATAAAATGTGCACAGGCGTTACGATATAATTTTATTGATTTTTTTTTTGCTGGAGGGGATTCGACAGTTTTTCAATCAAAAAAGCGTATTTTGGGGTTTTGAGTTTCGGGTTTGGGAAAATTTTTTGTTTCGTTTCGAGTTTCGGCTTCGGGTGTGAGCCGAGTTTCGCCCGTCTCTGATCCTGATGAAGTTAGAGGGCTACAAAAAAATTTAAAAATAAAAGTTTTTTTTCCTGCAAATTTTAAGAGATTTTGATCATCCAAATACTGTCAATTGCTCGGTGTGTCCATGGAGTGCGAACAGTTTTTGGTGTTGGAACTGATGGACGGCGGGCGACATGCGCAACTTTTTGCGGCAGTCGTAGGTTTAAAAAAATATATTATTAAAATATTTGATATTTTAAAATTTTGCTTTTGATTTTGTACAAATGTTATTTGAATGCCATGTCTCTCCCTTAACTTTATAAAATATAATTTTTTCTTTTTATTTCACAATTTAAAATGGGCTAAATATTTTATTATCAATTAAAATTTAGATGGTTGATAAATGATTTTATATTTAATGAGTAATGAGGTAATATCGGGTCTCATTAAAGCCCGGACCGATCGAGATTTTACGCTTGTCTTGTACTAGATACGGAGGGCGGTGATGAAAGCGTTGCCGTGGAAATTTTAGAAAATTATTATGCATTTTTAAAAAATAAAAATAGCTTAATATTATTGATCGTATTCAGAACCGTGGGGGTCAAGCCATGCCGGGGGGCAGTGTTGTGCCGAAGTCGATGACTGCGGTGGGGACGGCAGCATCTTCTGAAGCAATGTTAATTGATCGTAAGGAATTTGGCGGTGTGGACGGCTCCACAACGGCGGCGGGTGCCGCCAAATTTCGCAAGTACCGCGTCATCCGTAAGCGTGGCGGCCCCAACATGGCATTTGACTGTTAAAGAGTCGCGGCAAATTTTTTCTTTGTTTCTTTCTTGATCATTTCAACTGCCAAACGGTTGGATCAAATTGATATTAATTTACAATGATAGTTCATTGCCCTAAAATAAATGATGTTGTTGTTGTGTGTTATCGCGCTAATGTGGGTTGGATCATCCCTCCTCCTTTGAATCATTTTTTTCAAGAATCTTTCTGATCACAAATCACGTTTAACTTGAGAAGAATCTCGTCAAACTCCGAAGTCACGTCGAACAAAATGTCGCGAAAAGTCTATTTTACAGTTATTTTACTGAAATTTTGAGTCATTTTGAGGGTGTAGAATCACGGAATTTGACACCTAAAGAAAGATCCAATCATTTTATGACAACATTTGTTGTTTCGTTAACATTTTTTTTTGACATTTCTTCGGGGGTTCCAAATCGGTCGTCAAAAAAAGGTCAGATTTGGACTAAGCTCCTTCGATAACCCCATTACCAAAATTTTTGCTTTATTTTGGTGCCCTTTTTTGAAAAAAAACAAAAATGTCCAAATTTCTCCGGGTGTTCGACATGATTCGAACTCCAAATCTAACAAATCAATATTAATGAATGTTGTCGACCATTCGTGCGTTTTAAATTGATCAAATATTTTTGTCACACATTCAAAAATGTTCTTGGTGGTTGGTTTGATTGTTTTTTGTCAACGATCGCGCTCCTTCGATAATATTCATTCGCTTGCCATTTTGCACTCAGAGCTGCAAAATGGACGGGTTTGTTTGAGCAGAAATTGTTCATTGGACAACGGCTTGTAGCAGTATCCGCACCTTAAATTTAAATGAATAATAATTTTAAAAATAAATTTGGGTTAGAAAACATGTAGAGTAGAGCGGGATCTGACTCGGGAAGGATTATTCCTTGAAATCCCACCCGGTTAGTCGGGATCCCGATCGGGAGGGATTATTCCCAGTTTTTGAAATCCCACCTTAATCGGGATTGGGATCCCGAATTTTGAAATCCCGGCCCGGTTCGGGGAGGGATTATCCCGGTTAGTCGGAATCGAGATCCCGAAGTAAAAAATAATACTTGAAGCAGCGCCCATCGGCATGCCAATGCAGGTCACCGTAGCTGACGCGCTGTGCAAACGGCGCAATTTTGTCGTTGCACGTTAGACAAGTCTTAGATGAACAAAACTAACTAATTGACTGGGCTGCAATTTTTATCTCGAAATTTCTTAGGCTTATTTTTCATTCGGATTGGCCGTTTCAAAACTCGAAAAAAATCGCAGTTTTAGTGAAAATAAATATTCCGCAAAGATTTGAAAAACGACGCGGTACTGCCGTAAAACCGGATAATTTGGCGCTGGCCGTTTTGGTGCGATCAGTCATAACTTAGCCATTAACAAAATTTAGAAGCTCATTGTTTGTTACAGGTGATCAATTAAAAGCTAGTCTATTCGACTCTTCTCAAAAAGGTTATGGCTTTAAATCTTTGAAATCGCATTCGTACTGTCTTGGCGCGCCTTGCGCCATAACTTTTTTAGCTAAGTCAATTCGTTTAGTTCTTTTTGGATAAAGCTTCTACAGACAAACTGCTTTCGAATGATATCCAAATCATTTAATTTTCTCAATTGATCAAAAAGTTATGACGTCGTTTCACAATGGCGCCAAAAACGGCGCCGCCGGCGCTAAACTGACGCCGACCGCGAGGCGCGGTCCTCTACGGGCTAACTTCAAAATTTAATTTATGCAAATTATTATTTTTTGAAAGAAAAAACCCTCGCAAATTTTTGCATGTAACAAGCCACACAAAACGGCTGATCATCCTTGACAATGTAACTGAAGCAGGTAAATAAATTTAAAAGTTTTTATTATTATTAATAAATTTGTGGCATTTACCGTTGTCCACTCAAATGCTGGTCACAACCCAAGCAACAAAAATGCTCCAAGTGCCACGCTTTTTCTTCCGCAAAAGTATATTCCCGCGCAAAAATTAGCTGAAAAAATATTAAATTCTTATTTTAAATTTTAAAAATGAGTTGAATTTAATAATGAATATTTTTTAGTTCAATTTTAAGAATAATTTTTTGTGGGTTAGGCAAAAACAAAAGTCTCATGAGTTAGAAAGAGATTAGAAATAAAATTGTATCTACCCAAAAACTCACGTTTTACGCAACAAAGTGACAAAAAATTACAAAAATTCAACCGCAAAAATTGTGATTTTTTAATCTCTAAATTTCAGCAAATTTGTTTGAAAAAGCTGGGCTCGTCACACTAGAAATGTCTTCAAAATTTGAACACAAAAAACAACCGCAAAGCTGTGTTACATGGCTTCAAAAATTTTAAATAAAATTTAATGGAGTCAAAATTTATGTTTTTTGCCAGGGAGGGGGGGGGGGGAGGAGAATTTTTTTAATTTTTAAAAATAAATTTCCAAATTCTAAATTCACTGACTTCATCACATCCGAAGCAGCGCGGGTACAATCGTTCAACAAAATGGCGACCACAAAAATATTTGCCGTCCCGACAAAAATACAGCAAATCGGCTAGCAGTTCATTGCACACGGAACAGTTGAAGCAGTTCGGATGCCAAATGGCCTAAACATTTGTAAAATGCACTTTATTTTTATGTCATAAAGTATTCAAAGCAATTTGTTTTTTTTTGCAATTTAAATAAAAAATTAAAAGGAATTAACTGAAGAAATGTTATAAATAATTTAAATTTGTTTAACTATATATTATAAATACCATTTTTGCCATGTTTGTTTTTACAATTTTAAAACATTTAAAATAAAATTTAAAATGAATAAAAATAAAAGAATTAAACTCAGAAGCAAGATTTATAATTGAAAACTATGAAAGAAATTAATTTTGAAACGTTTAATAATTTCACTTAATTTTAAATATTTTTGGAAATTGCACCTCCCCATTTGTTCGTTCATGATCCGTCACAACGCCAACATCGGTGCACTTGAATTGTCCTTCAAAACAAATTTTTTATTAATTCAATTGGAAAAAGAATTTGCTAGTACTCTCAAATTAATTATTTTAAAAATTTAATTTTATTAAAATTTAAAAAACAATCTATTTTTTAACTTTCTATCAGTACATATATTTCTAATTAATTATATTACCGTGACAATTTCGGCAACGCGGCGATTGGCTGTCGTCCATACGGCGTTGAATGGCATTTGATGGCGTTTTGTTGGCGTAGTTTTCACAATGATGAGCAAAATCGACCACTTCAGCAATTCCCACCACATAAAACATTTTAATAATAATTACGGTAAGAATTTTTAGTTAAAATCAGTAAAAATTATTAATTATGTTATTTTAATAATTTTTTATTAAATAAATATTTTACTCGTTGTTTGATGTGTTCAATGAGTTCACTGTGCAATTTTTGCTCATTTTCACTACGCTTGTGCATTTTTGAGTGCTCTACATCCGAGTCGTGGTAGGGCAACTGACAAATGAGTTTTATGGAAAAGATTTTGTTTAATCGATCAGAGCAAGGAGATTATTTTTTATAAAACTTTTTATCAAAGTTTTTTTATTTATAATTTTTTAAAATTAAAAGCATCAACAAATCAGGGGACATCTAAAAAAGCTCTGTTCGTGATCTGCGAACTGTTTAGTATATGTTGATCAGAACAGGGATGATCCAAATATTTAAATACATTTTTTATAATCATTTAATTGCCTGCTGCGCCAAGCGCTGGCGCCGCAGTTGGGCGCCAGGCGTGCCTTTGAGCGGGCGCTGCGCCTCCGGCAAACTGAGCAAGTAGCGGCGCGCCAAGCGCCAGTCGCCCGCCGGCGTCCATGCCCACGCGTCACGCTCCGCCGCGTGCTCAACATCGCTATTCCGATAAGCCTGAAATTGTTAAATACAAAGCAGGAACATCCAATGATCTGATCAAAACTTGAGATTATCATCAGGATAGGACGCTTGACCGAGTCCAGATCATTTTGGATCAAAACTTATTTTTTTTGATGATCGGAAACAAGCAAACTGATCCGATCACCTTCATCGTAACAGGAGAAGCATTCGCGCCGCTCTGATCAGTCGCCGCTTGTGGTGGACTTTGGCTGGTGCGCAATGTCTTGCTGATCTGAATTCTAAAAATTGTGATCAGCGCCCCTATTCTGATTGACTCTTGCGCACGGGTGAGATGGATAAACGCAAATTTTTAGCTGATCAGAATCAGATTTATGATCTCTTATTTTTTCATGCTAACGACCACCGCTGATTCAGAGATTTGATTTAATTTGTTTGTTTTACGCCAAAATTGTCCGGCAAATCAAGCGAAGACGCTGTACTGTTTGCTGATGAGGCGACGGACGATGCGCCAGAGCAGCGCTTCTTTGATCGGTCGAACAATTTGCCTAAAATGTGCCGATGAAAAAAGTCGTGCGCTAAATTTAATAAAAAAGAAATATTACAAAAAAATTTTCCTATAAATTTAATTGTGAAAGAATTAAATTAAATCACAACCACTTTTAACAACCGATCCACTTTAGGGATTAAGTATTAAGTAAATTATTTTAATTAAATAAAAATGAATAAAAAAACATTATCGAACCAAACCCGTAAAAATTGAATTTTAAAATTGCTAAAAACGCACCCAATTCACTTGTGTTTAGCCAGAAATGTGTTTAGCAAAATGGGGCGTTAGGATTTATATGCATTTGCATATTTTTTTAATCCAATTTGAGTTTCGATAAAATTAGCTCAATTCAAAATGCAAATTTTTGGATCTTTTTGACTCAAAATTCTTCAACAACCGGCAACCCGATTCAAAAACGCGGCAGGGATGCCCAAAACCCGGCAAATAAATGCCCAGATTCCAGTGCAAAATGTGCCACCCCTGGGGGGTCACCTGTCAGGGTAAGGGCTTTACGGGCAAAAAACCCAACCCGTAAAACCATTACCCGTCATAAAAAACTCTTATTGGCGACGCCTAAACTTGGCGATGTGATTGATACACACACTTACGTGCAACAATCGTTCCATGATCTTGCTCATTCGCTAGCAAAACATCATGTTCATCCAGACGACAAGCACATATTTTGCAGATTTTGCTTTAATATAAAATTTAATATAATTTTTTATTTAATAAAAAATTATTTTTGTTGCGAACCGCCAATAGTGCAGGTCCAATCCGGGACAATCGCATCGATTGCACAGCGATCCGTTGCCGTATTCATGCGACAGAACGTGCTAAAAATTTGTGTGCCTAGAATTGATCAATTAATCAGAAATTGCCAAATTGTTTCCTTGATTCAATGATCAGAGGAATTTCTGCTCAGTTTCCCTGATTAACTGATCAGAAATTTGATTAGTTTTCATGGACCATGAATATTATGACCAAAAAAAGTTTTTTTATGTGAGCTAATATTATAATTTATAAACTAGACTAGAGCGGGATCGGGATTTCAAGGAAAAAACCGGGATCGGAATTTCAAGGAAAAAACCGGGATCGGGATTAGTAAAAGCCGGGATTTTATGAGGAAAAAAAAAATTTAAATCCCGGTAAAAAACACCAGGACTAACGGACAAAAATAAATTAAAAAAACCCGAGATCATAGACGGGAGATTTTCAGTCCCAAAAGCTGACATTTCAGTCCCGATCCCACTCAAACACTATTTTTTTAAACCTTTAACGGACGCTCAAATTTGGAAATGTACTGGTCCAACAACCCGTTCTGTTGAAAATTGTTGGAAACCGATTCAAAAGACATTGAAAGTGTTGCAAATCTGTAGATGAACTTTTCAAATAAAGGGTAATGCGAAAAAAAACAATGTAAAAATTAATTTTTAGAAAATATTGGCTGTAAAATAATTTAAATTAAATTTAGATTAAAACATTTAAATCTTATTATAATCAAATACACATTAAAAAATATACAACAAAATATACGTAAAAACAAATCTTATTAGAATATGCTTTTTAATTAATTAAATAAATTCTTATAATAATTTAAATGTTTAATTAATAAAAAGATTTATTATTTAAATTTAATTAATTATAAAAAAAACAAATAAGCAAATGTCTAACAAATTAGAAATTGTGCCCCAAATGAAAATATGGATTTGGACGAACAACAGACGGACGCTCAAACCCACAAAATGGGACGATTTGAAAATGGACGACGACGACGACGACGATAAGAATCGACCTTTCGAGAATGTTGAACAAACAAATACACACACAGCCCCATAAATATGCACAACAATCATCGCAAATTAAGCACATTTTGCGGGGGAAAATGGAAATTTTTAATTAATTCAAATGAAAAAAAAATATTATTTTAAAACAAATCATAAAAAAGTTTGTTCATATAATAAAAACAGGTTTTTGTGCTTCATTTTTAATATTTAAAATTGAGAGGGCTGAGATTTTCGGTGTTCTGAGTAGAGCCCGGACTTGAGCTTCGAGCGAGACTCGAGACGAGATTCTCGAAAAAATCTCGGATCTCGAAAAATCTCGTGAAGCTCATTTTAGTCGAGACGAGATGTCGAGACGAGATTCTCGAAAAATCTCGTATCTCGAAAAATCTCGAGCCGGAACAGTCGAGATTCGAGATTTTTTTGATGAAAATTAATTTTTTTTTTTCAAAATTCTCAGAAACTCCACCAAATTTTGTAAGGGTAAGAAGGGATCAGTAAAAGCATGGCTGCAAAATTTGGTAACGAAATATAAGTGTTAGCATGTGTTCAAAGTTTTGAAAATCAAAAGAAAATTCAATGGTGAGGGGATATAGTGTCTGCCCATATGCTGTATGCTAGGGTTGAGCGGGACCGGGACTTTTGGCAAAAACCGGGACCGGGACCAACCGGGGACTTTTCAAGAGAAAATTTTTTTGTTTGTAATGGTCAATGGTAAAACAAAATTTTTTTTTATTATTATTAAAAAATATATTCCTTATTATCTTAAACTTAAAGTACCTTATCCCATCATCAATTTTTTAAGATTTTGCTTTACTTTTAGGGCGGGTAGAGTACTCGGCCGTGGCCGCGGGGCTTCCGCCGCCGGAAAATTTTTTTGAGTTTTTGTTAAGAAACTTCGTCAAAATTTTAGCAAAATTATGAATTTTGCTTCGGAATTTTGGGATAAAAACTGGTTTACATAGTGGAGGATGCCCGGCGGTGCCGACAGGCGCCGCCGGGGAAATTTTACAAAAATTGGCAATCTTTGTAAGGAAATTGAAGCAAAAATTCAAGAAGATGTGACGAATTTATTCCAAAAATTCTTGTTTTGCTCGCGTTAAAACCCCGTTCCCGTTCCCGGAATTTTTTTTTACCGGGCTCTAGTATGAAAGAGCCGGTGAGAAAATTGTTAGAATTTTTTAAAAATATTTCTTGAGAATTTTTATTCCAGGCGTGGGCATGGATACGAATTTTTGTATCCGTATTCGTCCACCCTCAAAATCTCATATCCGGATATCAGTCCGCGGATATCCGCATTATTTAAAAATCACTAGTTTTCTCTAAAATTCGAAAAAATGTTTTTTCAAAGCGAATTTTCTTCGGATCGAGTTGTATTGTCTGATTAAAATTAAACCGGAATTGAAATGTGTCCGTATCCGGATTTTAACTCAATTTGTTAAGAGATTTGCAGCCAAAATGGAGTATGTCCGGCGGTGCCGACAGGCGCCGCCGGGGGAATTTTTTACAAAATTGGCAATCTTTGTTAAGAAAAGCACTGTTTTCATGAAAAATTTTGGGTGTCGAGATCGAGAATCTCGAGCTTCTTTCGAGCGAGACTCGAGACGAGATTCTCGAAAAAATCTCGTATCTCGAAAAATCTCGAAAATTCAGTTTTATTCGAGACGAGATGTCGAGACGAGATTTCTCGAGAATCTCGTCGAGATTTTTCGAGATTTCGAGACGAGATCTCGTCTCGACCGGGCTCTAGTTCTGAGGCGAAAACCCCCAGGGCTTTTTCTAGGGTTCAAAAACTTGGACGCGGGCGGGGAGGAGCGGGCTTTTCCGGGCCAATGTCGGTTTCAAAATGATGCCAACAATCGGGTAAAATTTTTACTAATTTATACAATACTGTATATACTCTCGTAATCCCACATGGGGGATTATTTTCCAACCTACTCAGAAAGAGCGACATTATTAGATGGTGGGGGATTTTACAAGAGTATAAACGGTAATTCAATATTAAAATTTATTTTAAAAATTTTGCAATTTTTATTCTTAAATCTGATCTGATCCAGAAAGTGCAGCAAAAATTCTAAACCCAAATTTATGTGGGGAAATCGCCCTAATTTATGCCCATAAAATTGCAGCAGCGACAACGGCGCGATTATTGAAGGAATATGAATGAAGGTCATGCGCGAACTGTCCCATGGGAATTTGGATTTTTTTGCCGATTTTTGTTTGCGGCTCATTTAATAATATTCCCCAAAAAATGGACAAATTTAGTCAAATTATGCGTAAAAAAGTCAATTTATCAATTTATTATCAGTTTCCCGCCCACAATTGTAAATGATATCAAATTTGAAAATGTTTCCAAAAATATCGATCTTTAAAAGTACATTTTTTGTTTTTGTTGCATTTTTCTTAAGAAATTTCCTATAAAAATCAAAATTAACTTTCAAACATTGGCATTTTTTTTGTTCAATTAAAATGTCTTTGGCACGAAAATGTTAAATAATGGCCCGATGGTTTGACGACAAAACTCGTAAAATGGAATTAAAAAATTTTGTGTAAATAATTTCAACGAAAGCCCCAAAACATTTGAAAAGCCAATAAACATAGAAATGTTTTTACCAAAAATTAGCAAAAACTATTTAACAACAACAAAATCCATCGAAAATTTAATTTTTGGTGGAACTCGGAAGCCTTATTTTATTACACAACTCTTAAAAATGGAATTGATGAATAAATAAATAATAATTCACGGATGAGATGAGTCACATTACTATAAAATGGTCAGCTGATGAGCCGCCGATGGAATTGGATTCTTTGAAATTGGGCGGGGGGAAAGTAATTAGATGGGGCGAAGATAGCGAATTTCTCAACGATGAAAATGAATGACGACGTCGGGCGGGCGGATGGGACGAGGTCCGAGAAAAATTTTGTTGTCGTCGTCCGGATTTGCATTCATTTTACGGTCCATGCATTGTGGCAAGCATAAATATTTTGAGAAAAATGGAAAAAATTTATGAATAAAATGTTATATTTTTACAATTTTAGAGAAATTTAAAACAATTAAAATTTGTGAATATTTTCGACATCCTAAAAGACCGATAAATTACAAAAAACAAGAAATTTTACTAATGGCTGGGGTTTTTAGGCTTAAGCCTATTTTTCTGCCGCTTTGTTTTGACGAGTTATGCACGAAAAAGATGTTTTTAACCCGAAAGTGATTCGGTTTAACGAGCCTATCCGACACTAAAAAAGGCCTATTTCGGACTTTTCGAGCCCTATTTCGGGTATTTTAAGATTTTTTGAGCCTATTTTGGCATTTTTGGCGACTTTTTTGAACTTTTGTGCCTATTTCGAGCTTTTTTCAAAAAATTTCTTAAGAAAAATGAAAATAAAATTCGAATTTTTCTTGCCAAAATCACTTGTTGAAAATTTTCAAAAAATACAATAAATTTTGAATTTTTTCTGTCAAATTCTTTATAAAATTTCTTCCTTTTTTAGGCGCCTTTTTTGCAATTTTTCTTGTTTAAAAGTAGCAGCCCTACTGATTGATAATTTTCAGATGTAAAAAACAATTTTTTAAGGCATTTTGTTATTTTTACTCCCATTTTTTTGGAGCCTATTTTGGCATTTAAACACAACTTTTTCGATTTGTTTTCACGCAAAAATTATGAGCAGTGCAATTGCACCGGCGATCACAACGCAAATCACCGAGACAGCGGTGAACAGTTGGGGCTGGTCAATCCATACCTAAAATTTATTTCTAATTTTTTTAAATGCTACAATAAATTTGTTTTTTTCAATTGTTTTTGGAATAAATTTTAATATTCATTTTTAAAATTCAAAAATTTGAATTAAGAAAATTGTTTAATTTAATTTAATTTACCTAGCTAGTACATTAGCGCCCGGACTTGGGACCGGTCCAATTTCAATTTCACCGTTTAAATGCTTTTGAGATTACATAATTCCCAAAAAAAAATCTCGGTAAAATTTGCCGCTCGAAAATCTCAACGAGATTCACGACCTGCACGGGCTCTAATTTTGAGTTTGTTCGTCGTCTTTTTAAAACAATTTTTTGATTTTATTCTTTTTTAACTATTTTAAAACATTTATTTAAATTTACCACAATTTCCTGTCGACTCTTTCGAATCGCGACAAATTGCATCAGAGCAACAACGACAACGAGCAGTACCAGAAACACGATGATCAGCACCGATGCTGCCATTGGACTGGCGAATAGATGAAAATGTGTGCATGCAATGCATATGGCAATCACTGTGCAAAAATGTCACAAAAAAATTTCAATCGTTTTAATTAAATCAAAAAAATTAATTAAATTTTATATAAAATTGTGTCATTCAATCGATAAAAATATGTTAATTAACTTATGAAATTCAAATAAAATTTTCAAACACTAAAAAACAATATAAAATATCAAAATGATAAATTTAATCAGTTCAAAGAGAAATATTAAAGTTAAATAAAAAAGCTATCTTATTTCTAACATCATTAAAATTGCATTTTTGTACTTGCGCTAAGCCAGCCGATGTAACCAGTGATGGCATGCAAAACATTGAACACCACACGGGCGGACGAGTCGGGATGGCACCGAAAGAGTGCCGAAACGGGCTGAAACACGGTGAACAGCACCGTGATCAGACCGAACAGCGCGTGCAGAGAGGGCCATGCAAAATTCTGAAAATGATTATCGATTGATCATTCGGTGGGCGGGGTCAACTCGGCGCCGACAAGTTTGAGACATCATAACTTTTTTGTTAGTTAATCAAATCAAACAATTTTGGGACCATTCAGAAGCTCTCAGTTAGTTGAACATTTGACCAAGCGAAAGCTAACCGATTTGTTTTTTCTCAAGAAAGTTACAGCTTAAAACGTGTAAAAATCTCAATTCAATTTCAAATTAAGTCAAAGGTAAAGCTATTTTCGCTTATAGCATCTACAGACATAGTGTTACGGTACTAAGATTGTTTGATTTGGTTAACTAACAAAAAAGTTATGATCTTTTTTGGCGCCGAGTTGACCCGCAGCCGGAAAATTTGAGGTCCCAGAGGCAATTCTGATAACCGAAAAATCAGTATGGACTTTAATTTCTTTTTTTTTTGTCGGCTCCGTCCCTGATCAGTGAGTGATCACATTGATCAAAAAAAGGACCTCTTTTGCAGACAAATATATCGTGGGACCGGCCCATACGCCACCAATGCCGCTGAGAACACAAACAAATGCGACCAATACACAAATAACGGTCAGTGTGTTCAGAAGACGGTGGACCTGAGAGCATTTTTGGCAATTAAAATTATATATTTACTTTTAATTTTATCATTTTAAAAATTTATTTTTGGGTTAAAATCTTTTTCAAATATTTAAAAATACAAATTAACTTTTTGCATAATTTTTTAAGGCAATTAAAATTATATTTTTTATTTCAATTTTATCATTTTAAAAATTTATTTTTGGATTAAAATCTTTTTCAAATATTTAAAAATAAAAATTTGGTAACTTGCATAATTTATAATATTTACAACAATTTTTTATTAAATTTAAAACTGTACCTGAAACCAAAGGTGGTCGCCAAGCACTCTTTTCAACGGGTCGCGTTGAAATCGACCAAAGAGAATTGCGGTCGGAGCGAACAGAAGCCAGGCCAATGTCATCAGAGTGCCTAAAAATGATTATTTATTGGACTTAATACGCATTTTCTAATTTGAATTTTAAAATAAATTAATTTGATGCTTAGTAAATAGTAAATATAGAAATCAGAATGCCTAAAAATGATTATTTATTGGACTTAATACGCATTTTCTAATTTGAATTTTAAAATAAATTAATTTGATGTTTAGTAAATAGTAAATATAGAAATCAGAATGCCTAAAAATGATTATTTATTGGACTTAATACGCATTTTCTAATTTGAATTTTAAAATAAATTAATTTGATGTTTAGTAAATAGTAAATATAGAAATCAGAATGCCTAAAAATGATTATTTATTGGACTTAATACGCATTTTCTAATTTGAATTTTAAAATAAATTAATTTGATGTTTAGTAAATAGTAAATATAAGAAATCAGAATGCCTAAAAATGATTATTTATTGATTTAATACGCATTTTCTAATTTTGAATTTTAAAATAAATTAATTTGACGCTTAGTAAATAGTGAATATAAGAAATGATTACAATTACCGTGACATTTCAACAGAAACATTGACGAAATGCCATTCTTTGTTTCGGCACCGCCCGTTGAATTTGAGGAATTATTTTGGCCAAACACAAATGGGGGGCCCACAACGATGAGCAAAAGCGGCGTTACAATTAGCCATCGACTATTCATTTTTAGACCAAATTTTTTTATATAAAAACTAAAAAAATCAATTTTTTTTTATAAAATTATTTTTCATTTTTTGAATTTTTATACAAAATAATGACCAAAAACCCCCAAAATTCCAAAATACTGATTAAAAACAGCCAATTATGGTCGTAAACCAAAAGGTACCAATATTGATTAAAGATGGATCAATCTTTAGCAGTTTCCCTCTCACATTTGTAAATTGTACCTATTTTCACAAGTTTTGATAAATTTTATAAAAAATAAAAAATTTCGGGAATTTTTTTTTTGGTAAGAGTGCATTTTTGGGTAAGAAAAAAGGATGTTGATTTTTAGGGTCCATTTTCGTTTTTAAATTTTTCTTAAAAATGCCAAAATATTGACTAAAAATGGTGAAATATAAAGTTTTCCAATAGCCCAAAATATTGATTAAAGATGACTAAAATTCGTAATAATTTGAAATTAAAAAAAAAATGCTATTTTTGGGCTTGATCATGGAAGCTATCGCAAAAAAAACATTTAAAGCATGAAAATCCGGCCTCAAATCATAAGAAATGACGTGGAGCTCAAATTAAATGGATGATAGTATTTTACTAAGCGAATTTAAACATTGAATGGGCAAAATTGGCAATTTTTTTTTGAATTTTAATCCCATGGAAACCCTTCAAAAATTGCGTGCATTATTTGAACAAGGCACGGAAGGGAGGGGCCAAAAATTGTGCCGCCAAACGGGCACTATAATCAATTAAAAAGAGTTTAACAAAAAATTAATATATTCTCAATTTGTTGAGCAATGGTGCGTAATTGTGTCATTAAAATAAATAAACAAATTAATAATATAAATGAATACAAATTATTATTTAAAAGACAATTATGCCGGCGGATGCCTTTTTATCAAACAAGTAATAAATAGAGCCCGGATTTTTAGGGACTAAAAATCGTGTGAAATAGGGACATATAATAGGGACTAAAAACCCCCAAAATAGGGACTAAAAAGCCCAAAAAGTGGCAAAATAGGGACTAAAAAAGGTGCTAAAACAGACTAAATCCAGTCAATTTTTGCGTTAAAACCTTTAAAATCCATCAGTCTTTATTAATTTTTTTCTTGCAATTGTAAATATAATATTTTTCACATGTTTTTGAAACTTTTATAAAAAATATCAAATAAAAAATTTTAGGGAAAATGTCGATCTTTGGGGGGGTGGATTTTTGGTCCAAGAAAAAGTCTTTTTTTAGGGGTGCATTTTTAGTTTTAAAAAAAATTTTGACTTTTAGGGGTAGATTTTCTCCCTTTTTTTGCATTTTTCTTAACAAATTTTGGGTAAAAGTGCCAAAATAGGGTCTAAAAACGCAAAAAACGGCGAAATAGGGATTTATTCTCAAAAAGGGCGAAATAGGGATTTTTAGGGACTAAAAAGTCGCTCTAATTCAAAAATTTTTCAAAATGAATGCTATTTTTGGGCTTCTCTCGTCAAACCCTATCCGCAAAAAAAATAACTAAGTAAATTAAATTAATTTAAACATTGGCTAATTTTTGATTGGTTTTTTAATTTAATAGACTTCGACATTATGCGCCAAATGGCGCAGATGAAAATTAAATAAGCGTTTTTTGCACTATAAGAATTAATTAGACAAATTTTTACCATGGAAACATTTTTTTCATGTAATTACAATATATGCCATCAAATTCTTTAAATTCCATTCAACTTTGTGACGTATAGGTAATTAGGAAATTAAAATTTCATATTTAATTATATTACTGGGCATCGAATTGAAAGTAATAATTCAAAAATTTTTTCATAATTGTTTGAAAGTTTTAATTCGAAAACTTATGTCTATTAAATGTGTAAGTAAATATTGAAGAATAGAAATTGATATAATTATATTTAACTAGGGTCCCGCTTTTTTGACCATTTTTTGGGACCCGTCCCGTTTTTTCCAAAAATCTCGATTCTATTTTGTCCAACTCCATTTTCAAAAAACATCCATGATTAACGCCTTTTTATATGCGCATAGGTATTTGGCCATTTTTGGAGCATATAAATCCGGGCCCAAACATTTTTAATTAACGGGCGGAAAAAACGGCATCATGTGGTTCCGACAGTAGTTGATTTCGACAGTGAGTGATTTCGACAGTGGATTTCGACAGTGCCACTGTTAAAAATTCTGTAATTTTCCAAGAAGTCTAAAATTCGTATTTTTAGGCATTTCGACCCACGTAATGATATAAAATACCTGAAAAAGTAAAAAGTTCGAACAATTCAAAAAATCTGTAATTTGCGAAGCAAGTCTAAAAATGCATTTTTTTAGCAAAACGGATAACGTCCAGGTCTAAAAAGTATTTAGAAGTTGAAAATTCGAAATGTCTAACAAGTTCAAAACATTTATTTGGAATTCACTGTCGAAATCACTCACTGTCGAAATCAACTACTGGCGGAACCACCTGATGCGGAAAAAACCGCTATCCTTATATAAAAAGAAGACATGTCCGTCCGGATGTTATAGCGGGAAAAGGAAGGTTTGAAAATAAGGAAGTCGTTGTGATAAAAAGAGTGTTTGAAATGAAAAAAAGAAATGCTCGATGGAATGGAATTTTGGCAATCAAAATGCAAATGCTTTTTTTACTCGAAAAATGCCTGTCTTTTATGGTTAGATTTTGTTCTTTTTAAAACAAATCTTTTCTGTCAAGCGTTGTCATATGTATTTTGAATTTCATTATTTGAGAGGTTTATGTATTTTTACATCTGAATATGAAATGATTGAGCCTAACCCAAAAAAAGTTTGATGAAAAAAATTTATTAGTCCCCTGCAAAAGACAAAAGTGGAGAATAGTAAAAGTATTCTTACTTTTTCTCTGCAAAATTTTTCTCATTGCTTTTTTTTGTGATGTTTTTGTTGTTATGTTGCAACGTGCTATTGTTATTTCGTCATTTTTATCGCTTATATGTATAGTTAGGTCTGAAACTACTATAAGCATTATAGAAAATTTGTTTTTTCAGGTAGAATTTCGTCTTCCTTCCTATTTGATTTGAGCATGCTCCAGTGATGAAAATAAGCATTAAGCTTGCTCCAACTCATGAACATTGGTCTTGCTCCAGCTGATGAAATAAGCAATTATAACAAATGTTCTCCGAAAGATGTTTGCACATGCTCTAATATGAATCAAGCAAGGTTTGAATTAAGTAAGCAATGTTGGTTTTTATGTGGGGTTTGAAACTGGAAGTTGCCTTAAAAATTTTAAGGAGCATGTGCACGCAAATGTTTTTGTTAATTCTGTTTGCAATAAGCAAACACTGCATTTCATGTCTTGAACATTTTTAAAATCAAACTTTTAGCCTTATTCGTTCAATAAATATCTGGTAATCAAATGGCTACGAATTCGAACAGTGATATGAGAAAGAGAACTGAATATGATTTAGACCAAAGAAATAGAATTGATAATGATAATAGAGTTGGAATTTTGAACAGTGTGTTGGGCGATCATACTTATGCTAGAAAGAGAAATGACATAGACATTGTTCTTTCATCAAACTTATGTTTGATAGAGGATGACCAACTTCCTGGTCCATCGAACTTGATCTCTGATATTAGGAACAGTAAGAGTGATACAAATTGCAATAGAAAAAAGCAAAGACGTACTGACACAGTTTTAGATACACGATATTTGATTTTTGAACAACATAATTATGAAACAGAAGACATTGATGGTGAAAATATTGGTGTTTGTGCAGTTCCTGCTGAATGCCAACGACCAACCAGAGCTACCAGCCAGCGAGAAATTATGGCGATGAGCAGAGAGCGCGAGTCACAAGAACAGAGGCAAACGCGTTTGGAGTTGAATAGAAATAGAAAAAGAAATATGCAACTAAATGAATCTGAGGAAGGGAGACAAAAGCGCTTAGATTTGGATAGAAATAGAAAGAGAAATGAAAGAGAATCTGAGGAAGGGAGACAAAAGCGCTTAGATTTGGATAGAAATAGAAAGAGAACTGTGAGAATGAATGAAAGACAAGAAGTGATTCAGATTTATGCGGCAGAGAACCATGTAAATGCAGTGGAACATAGACTTAGCCCAATGACTATTTGCTGCGTGCATTGCGCGGCTTTGCATTTTGTGGAAGAAAAAGTAATTGGGAAAGGCAATTCCTTTAGGGATTGTT
This sequence comes from Globodera pallida, assembly GCA_020449905.1. NCBI lineage: Eukaryota > Metazoa > Nematoda > Chromadorea > Rhabditida > Heteroderidae > Globodera > Globodera pallida. The sequence continues at coordinate 833,391 of JAIXHY010000015.1, forward strand.
GTCACCATGGCAAAATTGATTTGCCACTGATACCTGAGCAGGATTTTCCTGAGGTGCTACGAGATTTGTTCATGAAATTCGACGCAAGGCATGTAAATTTTTTTGAGAATATTAGACATTTGAATAGTAGCGTTTCATTTGCCTCAATGAACCCGCTTAGATATAGATACCCGAATAACAGAGGGCCATATTGCTTTCGCATTTATGGTCAGATTTATCACAAAATGAATCTTGCTTTGAATCCAGATTATGGCGATGAACCTGCTTACGGGCAGATATTCATCGTTGACACCGAACAAGCAATGAGCGCACTGAGGCAAGCCAATGCTGGCGTTGATTTTCAGTTGCTTAGAACAGTGTATAAAGTGATAAAAAATGTGAATCCGTTTGCTGAGGCATACATGATGATGAAAGATGAAGAAGATAATGAATTAGACAGAGCAATGAGAGAATCCAGAGAACCTGTAGAGATCAAACTTTTGTTTGAAACTGGAAGACAATTGAACAGACGTTTAGGGTACAATGTACCAAGGGCAAATGAGGTTGCTGCTGTGTATGTTCCTGGAGCAGATGGTGAAGTACCAACTGCTAAGATTGTAGTTCGAGAACGAGGAAAAGAGTTGAAAATTATGAATAGTACAGATAAAATGGTAACACCAATGACATACCCGCTGTTCTATCCGAGTGGTACGTTCGGTTGGCATCCTGAAATAAAGCAAAGAAATAGTAATAGAAGAGTGACTCGCTTACAGTATGTGAGTTATACTTTGGCAATCAGAGAGAAAGAGTTTAACCCCATTTTATATGGCGGCAAACTTTTCCAACAGTATTGTGTTGACGAATATGTAAAGATTGAAGGAGATAGAATGAATTGGATTAGAAATAATCAGAAAAAGATTTGTGCTGAAGCATATAAGAATATTGACAATATATTAGTGAGAAGAGCACAAGAAACAGGTTTGCCACTTGGAAGGAAGGTCATTCTTCCTCCAACAATGACAAATAGCCCCAGGTATGTTGAAAAGCATTTTCAAGATGCTATGGCCATAGTAAGAAGATTTGGAAAACCGGATTTGTTTTTGACAATGACATGTAATCCGCAATGGAACGAGATAATTGACAATATGTTTCACGAACAAGTGCCAACTGATCGTCCAGATTTGGTTGTGAAAGTTTTTTACCTAAAAGTTAAGGCAATTATGAATCAGATAACAAAGACAAAGATTTTTGGAGAAGTTATTGCATGGATGTATCCGGTGGAGAACCAAGGAAGGGGTTTACCGCACATACATTTGCTTCTGACATTGTCGGAACATGATAAATTGTTAACAGGAGAAGATGTAGCAAAAAGAGGAATTAGTGCAAGAATACCAGACAAAGACGAAGAACCTGGGTTATATGCCTTAGTAAAAAAGTTTATGGTCCATGGTCCATGCGGTGATTTAAATCCAAATTGCCCGTGCATGGAAGAGACTCAGAATGAGAATGGGATAAAGATTAGAAAATGCTCAAAGGCTTATCCAAAAGCATTCCAAGAAGAGAGTGTAGTTCTGGAAAATGGTTTGGCTTTGTATGCAAGGCCAAATGATGGAAGAACAGTTGAAGTCTTTGCAAATGGAAGAAGAATTGAATTGGATAATCGATGGGTTGTGCCGCACAATCTGTATTTGCTAAAAATGTTCAAGTGTCATATTAATTTGGAAAAAGTTAATAGTGTTAGTTCTGTGAAATATTTGCATAAGTATGTTCATAAGCCACCAGACAGAGCAAGATTGGAATTAGAATCAAAAAATGATCACGATGAAGTGAAAGAGTTTATTGACGCGAGATATGTTTGCCCTCAAGAAGCTGTGTGGAGAATTTTAGAATTGCCTATGTATGACAGAAGTCACAGTATAATGTCTTTGTCTGTGCATCTACAAGGTGAACAGATTTGTTATTTTGATGAGAATATGGATGAAGACGAAATTAGAGGTAGAATTGAAAACGGTTCTGTGTTAATGGCATATTTTGAATTGAACAAAACGAGTGCTTTAGCGAAGACTTTGTTGTATCATCAGATACCTGAGAAATTCTGTCTAAAGAAAGGAAAGTGGTCAGAGAGAAAGGCGCATTTTAACACAATTGGTCGGATGGTGAAAGTGTCGCCGGCTGAGCCGGAAAGATACCACCTGAGGCTGTTGTTGTTGAATGTGAAAGGAGCATGTTCTTATGATGAATTGAAGAGAGTTATAGATTCAGATGGTTCAGTTAAGGTCTGCACAACTTTTGCTGAAGCCTGTCTTGAAAAAGGTTTAATTAGAAATGATGAAGAATGGAAAAGGGCCTTAGAAGAAGCTGAAAGTTTTGAAATGCCGTGGAAATTGAGAGATTTCTTTGCATTGATATTGGTCCATTGCAATCCGGCCAAGCCGGAGGAGCTTTGGGAAATGTTTAAGGAATCCTTGTCCGAGGATTTTAGCAGGAGTTTTAGAAAAGAAATTGCTTATGCTAAAGCTTACAGAGAAATAGCGCTTAGCATTAAGAAGGCCGGAAAAACACTTGCTGATTTTCCAACCATGGAGCAGATAAATGTGGATGAAGATATAGAACAAGTATTTAATGCTGCAGAAGAATTTGATTTAGGTCAAAGAGCTTATGATTTGATGTATGATGAACAGAAAACAGTAACTGATGTGATAATGACTAGAATTAGGAATCCGGTAAATGAGCCCGCATTCTTCTTCCTAAGTGGACCGGGTGGAACAGGAAAAACTCATGTGAATACAGCAATTGTGCATTTGATTAGAGGTGAGAAAAGGAAAGTGAGTACAATGGCTTTCACCGGCATGGCTGCAACTTTGTTGCCTGCTGGCAGAACTTTGCATAACAGATTTGGACTGTCTTTAGACATGAGTAACTCAAACATTGGCCCAAGGTCAAAAGCATGGAAAGAGCTAAAAGAAACAGATTTGTTTATTTGTGATGAGGCGCCTATGATTAATAACCGCGCGATGAGAACATTGGACCAAAAATTGAAAGAAATCATGAATAATGATATAGCATTTGGTGGCAAAGTTATGCTTTGGACGGGCGACTTTCGTCAAACCCTTCCAATTCAGAAGCATGCCACGAGAGCCGAATTGGTCAATTCGACCATAAAAAGAAGTGAGTATTGGAGAATGGCGAACAGATTTAAATTGACAAAGAATATGAGAGCTCTGGAAACCGAGCAGAAATTTGCCAAAGATCTTTTAGAGATTGGAAGTGGTAAATGGAATAATGAAAATGATGAGCTGATATTGCCTGGAAATTGCATAAGCAATGGTGATTTAGCAGAAGAAATATTTGGAAACTGCATTGTTTCTGAGAATTGGAATGAGATGGCAAAAAGTGCCATTTTGGCACCAAAGAATTTGGATGTTAGTGAATTAAACAAGAAAGTGTTAGATATGATGCCTGGAGAAGAAACAGTATACATAAGCATTGACCGTGCTGAAGATGAGAACAGACAAAGGGCAGATGAATATTTAGATGAGTATTTGAATGCATTGAACCCCTCGGGGTTTTCAAAGCATGAGTTAAGATTAAAGAAAAATGCAATTGTCATGTTGATTAGAAATATGAACATAGAATTGGGTCTTTGTAATGGAGCGAGAATGAAAGTAGAAGAAATGCATAAAATTTGATAGTATGCAAGATTTTGACTGGAGATAAGGCAGGTCAGACGGTGTATATCCCTCGGATCACACTTTGCTGTGCCGAAGAATACCCCTTTGATCTGCATAGGCACCAATTTCCATTGGTGTTAGCTTTTGCAATGACTATTAATAAGGCTCAAGGCCAAACTCTTGAGCGAGTTGGAATTGATTTAAGAAAGGATGTATTTAGCCATGGACAATTGTATGTGGCTCTTTCGAGAGCAAGGGCATGGAACATGCTGAGAATTAGATTAGATCAGAATAATTTTGAAAGAAAGGTGAAGAATGTTGTTTTTAGGGAGCTACTAGACAGAGATGACTAGATAAAGTTTAGTTTAGATCAAGAAAGAGAATTTGTATTAGATTGAGATACTAAGTCAAATGTGCGCCGCCGAGTGGATCAATTGAACAAAAGGTAATAGTGCTGTTTTGATAGTATGTAGGACTTGCTTATAGGTTAGGGCTAAAATCTCATAGGCATGTGTTAGAGCGCATGGGTCGGAATGTGTGTCGCATGCCTGTAAGCAAGAATAGACGAAGCAAAAATTCTTATGGACCGATTATGTCTCTGAGATGTAAATGCTTTGTACAAATCTATCAATTCTCAATTCCAAATCTGTTCATAATATCGTACCCTCTAGCGGTTGGTGCGCCGTTAGGCGCACCTAACCCGCTAGTTTTATTAAAATTTAATATTTAAAATTGTTATTGGAACTTAATGTCGCCTGGGCGAAATGTCGGCGCCTCGAAATTTGGCCATCTGTCTCTCAAAATAGTACAAATCTTTAAAAAAAAAAGTACAGTTGGCAACCCTGGCCTGGCTTAGACCAAGCTTAGGCTTAGGCTTAGCCTAAGACGACTAAATAGTTAATCAGACAAAAGGTTCAGGATTGTGCAATGTCAATTCCGCATTCTTTGATTGTACGAATTTGCGAATTTCGTGACAGCGATGTTGACGACGACGACTCATTGCCCCCCGTTGTCGAGCGGTTTTTCGGCAAATTTCGACTTTCATTTTTGGAATCTAACGACGCACTGAGGCTGGACCGTGTTGCTGAACAAAATGGTCCGGGAAAAGCATTTTATATTAATATGAGAAAATCACATGAAGCAAAGAGCAACACAATTTTTTTTGTTAATTTCTATAAAGAATTTAGCTTAATTTTCAGCCTCTATTGATTTTATAGGTCTTTTTTGTGCTGAATGCTTGCCATTTCTGAGGAAATTGATCCCCTAAAGTTTAGATGGATTATTTCATTTTTTTCAAGGGCTTAAGAGCGGAGACTTTTGTGGGATAAAGACAGGTCACCATTTTTTTGGAAGGCCTTGAAGTGGATGCAATTTTTAAAGGCTTTTCTATTTTTGTAGGCATAGGACGGAGGTAAATTTTTTTTCAAAATTTTTTAGACTCGGCTGAAGGTTCATCCAATGGCGAAGATGTTGACGGATTTTTGTCCTTCCATTTGACGCTCAAAGACTACGAACAGATGCCGATCACTGAGGTTTTTTGGCTCACATTTTGTGCAAAATTTTCACAAAATTTCAAAAAGTTTTTTGTTTTTACAGAAATCGATTGCATTTTGCCGTCGCTGTTCAACACAATTGGTGCCCAAAAACGGGACATTTTCGCTCAATTCATTCGCCATCCGTTTCAACACATCAAAAGGTTACAATTTTTTTTAGGAAAATTGGAAAAATATTTCGTGCCATAAAACGATTTTTAATTTTATTTTAAAATATGGGATGTTGGGGCCGGTCCCAGGGCTGACGCGGTCGGCCCACACTCAGCCCCTTAACGAAAACATAAAAACCCCGGGAAAATTTTTGATTGAAAACATAAAAATGTGCCGCTTTAACTAATTTCTTGGTAAAATTGTTAAAATTTTAATTTTTCAACCGTTAAAATCGTTTTAAAAATTTCAATTTTTTTTTGAACTTTTTAGAACTCGCCACCTTCCGGTCCATTTTGGATGCCAATGCCAATCCACGAGGCGCTAAAACGGAGTCCAAACAGATTGTGGCAAAATTAGCGGAAACTCGGTCCAAAAAACGGAAATGCAGCGATGAAAGTGCGGCGAACGACTCGAACTCGGAGTTCGACACCAGAACAGAACAAAGTTTATTTTTTATAAAAAAATCTACTCGAATCAACTGCCTAATGACAACCAATAAAGTCCATCTTCATGAAAGTCTTGTTTTTTTCATTTTTTTTGGTTGCGTTTTTCTGAAAAAAAATTTATAGTTTAGTCTCTTTTTTTTATATGTTATCAATATTCCGGAATTTGTTCTCGAATATCTGTCCCTTTCAATGATTCGGAATTTTTTGTATTTTATTTCAGTAAAAAAAACCCCCAACCTCGTAAATTTTTTTTTGCAGGCTCCGCCGTCCAATATTTCCAATTTTATGGCTCGCTGTTCCAACAACAGAACATGCTGCAGGACTTCACGCGCACCGCCACCTATCAACGGGCGATTTTCGAGAATTGGCACGAGTTCAGGGGAAAGGTTGGGCATGGCACAATTTTGGACAAATTCTCTCAATATGTTTTTTTTGTATGCTGCTTTGGAAATTTTATCTTAAATCAAATAAATTGTATAATTATTAAAGATTTGGCATTTTTTTAACATTTTTATCATTGTCAACAAGCATTTTTTAATTCCCAGGTTGTGTTGGATGTTGGAGCCGGCACTGGCATTGTATGGAATTTTTTAAAAAATGTTTTTAATTGTTTAAATTAAGTTGTCTTTCTTTGCCGCCCAGGTTGGAGCCAAGCGCATTTACGCTGTTCGTTTTTTCAAAATGTTGTCAATTTTTTTAAACATTTTTCAATTAAAGGTCGAGGCCTCTTCAATGGCTGTGCACTGTAAAGTAAAATGCGGAAAATTTTTGGATTTTTTTAAGAAAATTTTTAATTTTTTCTAGGAATTGGTTCACGCAAACGGTTACGACGCGGTGATTACTGTGTTGAGTGCCAAAATTGAGGAGATCGAACTGCCTGAGCAGGTGGGTGATGGATTGTTAGGCCCCAACGGTGTGACCAACCGAAACGTATTCGGGCGCTCGGGTTGGAGCGGTTGCTCGGAAGTTTTCGGGTTTTTCGAACCGAAAACTTTGGTTCGTTTTTTGATTCGGGTGCAAGCAGAATTACAATGGGCCAGGCAGGACTGGTTTTGAAATTTCCAATTCGATTTTGAAACTAAAATTTGGACACACTTTTTTATAATCGGGCTCTTTTTTTTTGGGGGGGGGGGGAGGTCCTGGTCCCGGTTTTTTTTTCTAAAAGCCTGGTTTTGTGCAACTCTTGGAGCGAATAGAATTGCATAGGCCATCAACCAAAAAATTTTGCTTCTACGGTTAAGTCCAGTCAGTTCACCACGTTCACCAATCCATTCGGATCTTTGATCGGAGCATTGATTGATCAAATTTGTTTTGTTCTTTTTTTAAGGTTGACGTCATTGTGTCCGAGCCGATGGGCTACATGTTGGTCAACGAGCGCATGCTGGAGAGTTACATGTACGCGCGCAAATTTTTACGCAATGGCGGTCAGTGTGCTTGGGTTGTGTTGTTCTGGCGATTGACGGGCTTTAAAAAAAGTCCTAAAATTCGAGCTCCCGACACCGGAACTCGGGATTCTTTAGATGAATTGATTGTTGTTCTTGGCGATTGACGGCTCTAAAAAAGGTCTTAAAATTCGGACTCCCGACACCGGCCGGAACTCGGGATTCTTTAGATGAATTGATTGTTGTTCTTGGCGATTGACGGGCTTTAAAATTCGGGCTCCCGACACCGGGACTCTGGATTCTTTTGAATTTTAAATTTATTGACGAATTGGCCAAATTTTTGCGAATTCACTAATTTGTAAGTGAAACATTTCCGAGCCGTTTTTTGCGGCTATCGAAGTGAACAGACCTGACTCGAGAGTTCGGTCATCAATACAAAAATTTAATAATTTTTAAAAAAAATTATTAATAATAATTTTCTCTTTTGCCAGGCCGTATGTTTCCCAGCCGTGCGGACCTGCATCTGGCGCTGTTCAGCGACGAAGCGCTGCACCAGGAGCAGCAACAGCGTGCCGCCTTTTGGGCCCAGCAGACGTTCCACGGGGTCACGCTGGACGTTCTTCAGCAGCCGGCACTGGATGAACTGTTCCGACAGCCGGTGGTGGTGCGTTTTAACACATTGTTGTTGTTGTGGCTTCTTGAATTTCTTTTTTGCCATAAGCAGAAAAATTGTTAATGAACATGTCGGCACTTTTACTCTTAGGACTCGTGGGGTGCCGGCATTTTGGTGTCGCAAAGCGTCAAATGGACCGTGGATTTTGAGCGCGACCCGGTGGAGCGGTTGCATCGAATTAAAGTTCCATTCACGGTAAATTTCAGTCCCTGTCTTATTTTGACCCAGTCGACCAATTGTCTCTTTGGGCCCATTTGTCCTATTTTGTTATACAAAAGGAGTCAGGCTTTTCCCCCGCGGGCATCCCATTCCCGCAGAAAAGTTGCTTTATTTTAAAAAGTTTACGAACAATTTTGGCAATTGCGATATTTTTATTGTTACAGATGAATGCTAAATTCAGTCCCTGTACTATTTTACCGAGTCGACAAATTGTCTCGTTCTTCCCCTTTTTTCGGAGTCGGCCGTTTGTCCCATTTTAGACCAATTGCCCCTTTTTGTCGAGTGGTTCTTTTTACGCCCATTTTGTTGAGTCGACCGTTTGTTTTATTTTGGCAATAGCGATCTTTTTATTGTTACAGATGAATGCTCAACGGACGTGCCATGTGCACGGTGTTGCCTCATGGTTCGATGTGGCATTTGTGGGCTCAAAGTATGTGCTGATTGATCGCTTCTCCATCATTATGCTTTCCCATTTGCACATAATTGCTTTGTCACAGACGCACCGTTTGGCTGTCAACAGCGCCTACCGAACCGTTGACACATTGGTACCAAGTGCGCTGTTTGGTCAAGCAGCCAATGCTGGTGTTGGCCGGCCAGGACGTTCGGGGCCGTCTGGAGATGGTGGCCAATGACAAGTGCGTGCGTTTCTGAGGGGCCACCGATTTTTTTACATGAGCCCAAAAAATTGGCACTTTTTTATTTTATTTTTGCAGACAATCATATGACATGGAGCTGGAGATGTGCATTGAGGGCAACGAAAGCAGCGAGTGGCAACGGAATGTGTTGGACTTGAAAATGCCGCACTTTCGCTACACCGGACAGCCGACAGCGGGACCGCCTGGCACCCAACCGGAGTGCCCCAGTGATCAGTTGAACCAAGCCGTCAACCTTTTTGGCGCCGGCGGCACCGACGCTGGTGGCATGGATCAGGAGCAGCAGCAGCAACATCAGCAGCAAATGTCGGCATTGAAAAAACAGCAACATTTTGCATGCCAAGGCTGGTTTAGAATAAACAAAAAAATAAATATATATGTATATTTATCAATGTTTAGCTGATCAACCGCTCCAAAATGGCTTTGATCCCCGCTTATCGGTGACAGAACAACACAAATTGACCCCCAACGATTCATGACTGAGCATTTCAGCTTAATTTACAATTTCATTTGACGACGTTTTGATTTTTCCAAACTTTGATTAATTCCGAAGACATTTTTTCATAAACTTCCAATCCGGCGCGCAAAATTCAAAAAATTGAATTAAATTTGCTAAGATTGGAATTTCGGTCTTCCAAAATGCTTCTGTCCCCCGCTTCACCTTTGTTGTTGCTGTTTCTTGTTTTTCCATCTTCGTACAATTTGCACTTTCCAAATCGAACAAATCTCCGCGATGTTTAATTTGCTTATTTATTGTATTTTCTTAATATTTGTTTTTATCAAATCTTTCTCCATTGTTTAACTTTGTTCAGAATTTTCAACAAATACAAATTTTAAATTACTTAAAATCATGCGTTTACTTACAATGGGGAAAGAAACACCTTCACTGAATTATTTATAACGATAAATTCAATTCTTGAAAAGTTAATTGAAATTCATTTATTTAATTGAATAAGACGTTTTTTTATTCGTTTTCTGTTTTAATTGTTTTGTCATTCCCATTTATCAATTTGCTTAAATACTTAAGACGGCTTGGGTGTGTTGCTGCGTCTGGAAAGTGGGGAGCTCAGAATTCAAAGGTAAGGAAGGACATGGAGCGTTTTGTACTGCAATCCGATTTTATAATTTTGTTTCCAATTAATGACTCTGTGAATTGCAAATTAAAATTAGCTCACTATTTTCTAATTGCTTCACTTATTGATCGGTAAACTTTGGATTGATCATTGAACTGATAAAAAAATCTCTCTTGAGTGATCAAGAAGCACTGAATGGACTGTTCAAATTCGTTTACTTAAAAGAACTTAGCATTAAGCGACAAAGATGGTTGCAGAAAACCCCGAGAGTGTCGAGGCTGTTCAAGAAGTTCAACCTGAGCCAAAGGCGACGACCGACGATGGATCATCAACATCGTTTCTCTATTTCAGCTACGGGAGCAATATGTTGGCCGAACGAATTCGTGTTCAGGTGTGTTCTACGCATTAACGCAATTCATTCGTTTTCGCATTTCTTGCCGGCGGCGCTGTTGAATACAAACTGAAATTGAATGTACATAATAGCCGAAAAGTTGGCTTTGTTTTGTGGGTACTTTTCCGTTATGTGACAACAACAATTTTTTTTTTGTTTAATGTTAAAAACACATTTCTAGGGGTTTTTAGGGCCGTAGAATCCGAATATGGCATCCATTTTGACCGATTTTGAACCTCGAACCCTTATTCATAGTTAAGGGCCATATTGCGAGAAATGGCAACAGGGGAGTGCCCACCTCATCTCTCATCTTTAATTTGCCTTATCATTTACTGCAAAGGTCAGCGAGATCGAGAAGTAAAGGTCATTTAACTTTGTTATCAATCTGGAAAATGCAGAAACCAAATAGTCATGCATTGCCTCAAGTCTGCAGTGAACAAACAGATCACCGACGGGTCGATTTATAATAATGAAAATTTTGAATTTTCAAAATTTTTTGTTCGAATTCGGGTCCGGGGTTCGGAATTGATCGAAATGGATGCCATATTCGGATTCTACAACCCTAAAACCCCTAGAAATGTGTTTTTAACATTAAACAAAAAAAAATTTGCTGTTGTCACATAACGGAAAAGTACCGTTTTGTGTTCCCGGGTTTGGGCCCGGTCAAGACAAAGTCTTGTTGATTTTTTGAGAATTTCGTTTCAAAAAACTAGAAGCAGTACTAACCCGAAAACATCCGGCCCCATATTTCATACAAATTTCAGTTTCAGCTCCCAAAAATTACCTTCGTTTTGGGCCTAATATGTCACATGAATTGAGTAACTAACGTCACAAAATCGGCACAGGTCACCGGTGCCGTGTTCATGACGACGGCTGTGTTGGCGGACTTTGAGCTGTGCTTTTTTGATCGTTCCGAGCGTTGGCATGGCGCCGTGGCGTCCATCGAGCGCAAGCCGGACACCCGCGTGTGGGGATGCGTTTGGCGCGTGCCGAACTCTTTGGCGGCTGAGTTGGATGAGCAGGAGTACAGCTACCGGCGCTTGGATGGTAGATTTTTGTGCAATATTCAGACGAGAACTTGTCATACCGTTTATGTTCGGTCCAAGATATTTGAAGACTTTGTCTCGAGCTTCAGAAGCAACTGAAATGCAATTTTTTTACAGCAAAAAGGGAGGAAAAGGAGTAATTCCCCAAAGATTCATAATTCAGAGTGTTTATGTTAGTGTTTTATGTGATTTTCAGTCGATGTGACGATTCATAATGATTCTGGCCCATCAATTCCGCCATTACCGATGCGTTGCCGTACCTATCAGTACTCAAATCCGGACAGGAAACTGAATCGGCCATCGCCCCATTATAGACAGGTAAATCAGTTTCCTTGGTCAATCGTTTCTGATCAGTGTTTGGGTGATCAAAGCCCATGTGATCGACGAGTTTAGATCACGCGGAAACGGTAGAGTCAGAATCGTATAAAAGGTTTAGATCATGGCACTCACTTACTACGCGCAAGTGTGTTTGCCGATTTGTTTAGAATGTTTGGTGGCAAATTTGAACTCATTTCCCAAGGTCATCATTACGGGTGCGTTGGAGCACGGCTTGCCGTCCGCCTATGTGGAATGGATTGTGAACAGCTTCCCCACCAACGACTACCGGGGCCAAGTCGAGCTGAAGCTGAAACCCATCGAGCATTTGAACAGCGCAGATAATGAACATCGCGAACAGCAGCAGCAGAACGAAGTTGTGGAGTGCCCTTCGAATTAAATAATTAAAATTTTTAAGACTTCTGATAAAACGATTGAGTTTTATTCTTTACCCCAAATATTATTGTAAATAAAAGTGATTAGATCTTGAATTTAAAAATGCAATTCAAAAAATCCGTTTGCTCTATATTTATTAGAGACCGGACTGGACCTGGGTCCAGACCTGGATTTTCCTGGACTCCAGGTCCAGAATCCAGGTATTTTCGTCGGAGCACTCTGGACCTGGAGTCCAGAAAAACCTGGACTATTAGTCCAGGTAAAACCAGGTCCAGGTCATTTTCAAAAACCAGATCCAGGTCCAGGTCCAGGTGACTCAGACCTGGACCCAGAACCAGGTCCAGAAACCAGGTAATCGGACCTGGAGTAATCATTATGTATAGAATTTAAGACACGTGAAACCACATCTGACTTGGTGGTGTAGTGGTGAGTGGCTGTTGCGGAGACAATTTTTTTCAATTGGGGTTCGAACCCCTTACTGTGTAACGAATTTTTATGACTTTCTGTAAGCATTTATGGTTGAGTACAATTTTAAAAATTTTTCACTTTTCAAAAAATAGTTTTGAGCATTAATTTAAACTTTTTGAAATTTTCACATTTATTTGGTTGGACGAAATGTTAGTTTTTTGATTAAAAAAACACCATAGGGAGCCCTTTATTTTGCAAAATTGTAATTTTCGGGACCAATTTTCTCAACAAAATATGTTAAATCTTCGGAAATTTTCCCCGGCGGCGCCTATTGGCACCGCCGACTCCCCCCCCCCCCCCCCCCCGCCCACAAAAGTGAAAATCTTTATAAAATTGGAGAAAAATTAAGAAATTTTATCGCCAATGAGTTAGTTACTGTTTCACAATTTAAAGAATCCAAAAGTAAGGCCAATTTTTTGAAAAAAAAAAATTCTTTCAGAATGGTTATTTTGAATAAATCATTCAATCTTATTAGATGTATATCATAAACATCGGTTTTAAAAAATTTTAATAATTTAGTCCAGGTCCAGGTCTGGACTCCAGGTCCGCATAAAGCAATCTGGACCTGGAGTCCAGAAAAACCTGGACTATTAGTCCAGGTAAAACCAGGACCAGGTCATTTCCAAAAACCAGATCCAGATCCAGGTCCAGGATTTTTCAGAATTCCGGTCTCTAATATTTATTATTGTTGTATTTAGTTAGTTACAGAATACAGAAATGGATCAGACATGCATATTAATGTCATTTATTGTAAATGTTTAAATTATCCATTGATCCCGATAATTGTTTTGTCTCAAGTTGCAAAGAATATTCTGCGGGGGGAGGGGGAGGGGTGGGTCGGCAATGCATTTTATAGCTTTTTAGTAATTAGTGTAATGTATCAGAATGGAACATCGAACTCAATTTGTTTGGCGGCTATGGACCCCACCCCAACACAATTGAATGGGAAGTGTCCATCGCTGTGAACATTTTTTGAAGATTAAACGATATTTTATTTAATGTACTTCCTTTCCTTCAAAAAAATCCGTTTTTTTGGCGTTGATGTATCAGAAAATTTTGTTGGAAGCTCTGATTTGTCGCCAAAACGACAGTGGAAAAGAAGGGTCGAATCGATTTCAGGCGGAAAATCTTCGATTAGATTTCAGTTATTGCTTTCCCTCTCTCGCGTGATCTTTGGATCTCTTGCAATTTGTGCCCTTACGCCCCGCCCCTTTAAAGCCTATAAAAGGAAGGACTTTTCCTCAAAAATTACCATTCAGCAACCATTCATTTAATCCATTCGAATCACATTTAAGCATTTTTCACAAATGACGCTAGAGCATATTTTTCGGTGCCAGGAAAATTCGACATGGCTGGTTTCGACAGTGGACGATTTCGACAGTTAACTATTTCACCTCCTCATTAACCGTTTTCAACGGTGCTAAGTAATTCCGACAGTGAGTAATTTCGACAACGGGTAATTTTGACAGTAACCATAAATTTAAAATACAAATCAAAATTGGCGGATTTTATGTATACTAAATATAAAATAATTTAACATGCGTGTTTTGGACTTCGTTTATTGAGATTTTTACAAATATAACTTTTTATATTCAAGAAATTGATTAGATAGATAAAACTAGAGTAGGATGGGATCGGGAGTTTTGGTAAAAACCGGGATTGACCGGGGTCGTACAAGCTAGAATCGGAATCGGGACCAGCATCTCAAACAAGGACCGGAATCGTGAGCGGGATTTAGCCTTTTTAAAAACCGGGATCGGGATTAACCGGGATTGAAAATAGGGGAGTTTTTTTTTGCCCCTCCTCGGGGGAAGCAATGCCTTGCGGGAAAAGCAGTGACAGTATAAAGGAGGGCTGGCAGCATCAGCACTTAAAAGGGGGGAGGAGGAGAGAAGTGAAAAATTGTCGGCGCACTGCCCGCCAGTCCGCCCCCCCCCCCCCCCCCTCAAAAATTGACATTGGCTTTCTTTTCCCGCTCGGCACACCGCCGCCCCCCCCCCCCACGAGGAGAACGGAAGGAGAGGAGAGGAGAAGCTAGGTTTTCTCTTATTACTATTCTCCCGTCCGCTGAGAGTTCGCTCGCCCGCTTCTTCCCCTCCCTTTGGGGGAAGCAATGCGCTTGGGGGAAAAGTAGCGACAGAATGAAGGAGGACTGGCAGCATCAGCACCAATACCCTCTTTTATTTATAAAACGAAAAAGCATTTTTCCCAACAAAAAATAATGAACGAATTTTGAGTTTGCCTCTCTTCTAAAACAAATTTTACTGGACTATATCTTTTGCTTTTTTAGATTGCCACGATTTTCTATTCGCGCATCGGAACTTGGACAGAGAATGTGACTAGTAATCAAAATCAGAGAAATGGATCTAGAAGACCAGAAAGTGGATCCTGATCATGTCAAAATTTAAAAAAGTCTTTAAAATTGATTCTCGACAACTCTGGCTTTGTCTCATGCTTTTGCCTCGCTTCGCTTTTGTTGTTGCTACTTTTTGTTGTTTCCGTCTTCTACAATTTACACTTTTGTTTAATTTAAATTGCTTTTGAAAAGTTAATTGAAAATCAAGCTTAATTACTTTTTTATTTAATTTTAACGAATTTCATTAAATGCGCAGTTTAGAATCTTCGTGACCAGAAGTGATTCAAAAATAAACCCGCCGACATTGGAGGTTATCGCTTTGAACCAGAGTTGATTATATTTGGCAAATTTAGAGCTTTAAATAATACTAATTAGTTGGTCTCCTTCATTAAAAACGCTTAAATTTGGGGTTGGTTATGGAAGTGAAGACCCGTAGGGTACACTATTCTTGAATGCTGAACCAAATTTGAAGTTTGAATTGTTTCTCACATTTGTCTAGCTCAATCTTATTAAAGTTAATTATTGTATTAAACTATGTTCTATAAGGCATCAAATTAATACAGTGATCATCTTTTTTAATACAAAAAAAGAGTGCTTTTCCACTCAAATTGTTTTACTCCAGTCAAATTTATTTTTCATATCAATTTGAGCTTTTTTCAAATGACTGTGTTCCGGCTGCCGCATGAGAATATCCTGATTGAAAACAAACAACCCATCTTACCCCGTCGCCACGAGATGATTCTGCCTTTTACCATTGACACTTTCAACCACCTTGCCCAAGTCGACGACGATGTATACCACTTTTACGTGCTAGCGATTTAGGACCAAAGTCGTTTTCCGGCAATGAACATTTTTCAGTTGGTAAGAAAAAAAAATAGATTTTTGTGTGTTGACGCGTGAAGTGATTTGGTGTTCCCATTAAGAACGAGCGCCTTTGCGAGAATGAAAATCAGGGAGCCGAGGAGATGATCGACTTTTATGAACCAATGATCAGTTATGTCGCATCATACGAACCGGGCAGTGTACTTTATATTTACATCGATTTAATTAAATTAGAGTCCATACCCAAAAACAAAATATTTTTTAGTTTTTAGTACAGCAAATTCGACCAAACGTTGTTGGGTTTGGGTTTTATATTTTTAATTAAAATGCACTTTTGAATTTTTGCTTCAATTTTCTTAACAAAGTTGCCGATTTCTGTAAAAATTTTTGGTTGCTAAACATCCTTCTTTTTTCAAGGGAAAAAATTCTTCTATTCCTTAAAGTTTCAAAAACTACCGTATTTTAAAATTTTGATTGCAAATTTCTTAACAAATCGAATCAAAAAAGCAATAATGTGTCACATTGTTTAGCCGTTCGTTGTTTTGACGCTGACGTACGGCCGTGACATTCCAATAAATTTGTTATGCAATTCACTGAAAAAATTTCTGACTCACCAAAAGCATACTTTGGATGTGGTTTTGTCCAGCAGATCAATCATCCCAATTTACTTGATTAATTGATGGTGTTCACGTTGAAATGGCTTTTGTTAATTGTTTATCAGATGAAATAAAATGTTTTTATTAATAATATGCAATTATTTTAGTAAAAAACCAATGATTATATAAAATTAAAAAAAAAGATTCTAAGTTCCATTCTCACATTTAAAAATATCACAAATCTATTATTCGTCGCTTGTTTTCTGTTTAATGATGAAACTCCCCCCCCCCCCCCCCCCCCCCCATAAATTTCTTTTCTCGAATTTTTTAAAATTTAATTTTAAGAAAGGACAAAATCAAAGTCTTTAAGAATCGTCAAAAAGAAGAAGAATATATCATTTTCTGAATAATTGAATTGTCGAGATTAGGTAAAGTTACCCGTTGAGCAAAAGCGCATGCTCAAACCAATTTATTCCTTCGTTTTTTATGCATTTTGTTTTTGCATCAAACTCGTGATGCTGTTTGAGTTTAGAACTTTGCAAAGACACCGAGCTTTGGCATCAAATCAATGGGAATGAAAATGAGATTAAAGAAGAAATGTTTTCTCGTTCTCTGCTGTCCTTTTATGCGACGTTTCTTCACGGCGAGGTGGGCTTGGTTTAACAATTGTTAAAATAAAGAATTAAAATCGTCCAAATGCGATATTAAAATTTCCGCTAAGGCTTTAACATTTTGTCCATTTTTGCTTATGGGACCATTTATTTTTTATTTTTCAAGGAATTCTTAATGCTTTACTTGTCGTTTGCCGCGGTCCCTCCTGGGCTGGCTGGTCGCCGACTTAAAATGATTGCTAACATATCTCGTCACTTTTGTGGACGACACATTTCCGAACGAGCAAAACGCCTGAAGTTGGGATGATTTGTAAGCGGGCGCGAATTGAAGAGCGACTTTTCCATAATTATTGTTACACATTTCTTTTAAATTTAGCGCAGTGGTTAGGAAATTTGTCAGACTAAACTTGAAGCTGAAACCGTAAATCTGCGGGTTTTTATACTATTTTTGTATTTAGTATTTACTTAGCAACTAAATTTGTAACCGAAGAATTTTTGGAAACATCAAAAACGTAAACAAATACTGTCCAATGAATCAACAGTAAGCGGTCCCCCTATGGTTTTTTTTTCTCAAATTTTCCCTTTGGTCCACCCATATATACTTGCCTGCAATGTCTTCAGTGGGCAAGCATCAAATTTTTGATAAATTGACAACCTTTTGAATTTAAGTTTCTTAAAAATAATGGTGATTTTCCGCATTTTATGATACTAAAATAATTAAGAACATTTGACTTTGAACAAAGCTAGGAATTTTTAAATATTCACATTTTGCTGGGCAAAAAAGGAAATTTTAAGGTTTTCTGAATGGACATCAAAAATATTATAAATCGAAAAAACTAAAGAATTTTTTAGATGTTTACACTAGAGCCCGGCGGGAACGGGATTCCCGCGGGAAAAATGCGGGATTCCCGTTCCCGCTCCCGCAATTTTGATTTTAGCATTTTTCTCGTTCCCGCAAATAATTCCTTGGCAAAATGTTTCAAAAATTTAACAACTTTGGACCAATTTTCATCACCAAAACGCCTTAAAATTTCAAAAATTTTTTAACGGCGGCGCCTATCGGCACCGCCAAACCCCTCAATATGTGCCATATTCTGCTGGTTTTAAATTTCTGGTTATTTTACATCATTTAAGATTTCTGTAACAAATTTTTGTTAAAGAACTTGAAAGTGAATTATGATCCGGCCCACTTCAATTTTAAAAAGCTTCAAAAATTTTAAAATTTTGGTTGCAACTCTGTTAACAAATTGAGTCAAAAATTCAAAATTTTCTCGGCGGCGCCTATCGGCACCGCCGACCCCCCCCCCCCCTCCCCCACCCCCAGAAGTTTTCAAAAAAATTGTTTTTTGAAAAAATTGGCAAAATTTTTGAAAATTTTGAGCAATTTTCTTAACAAAAATTTTTAAAATTCTAAAAAAATTTTCCGACGGCGCCTTCCGGCGCCGTCGGACCCTCCAATTGTATTCCATTTACGGCAAACTGCATACCAAAAAAAAATGGGATCCGAACCTCGACATAGCATCATATTAGCCCACACCACTCACCACTACACCACGATATCATTTAATGAAGCTGATGTAATATACAGGATCCTGCCAATAAATTCGAACTTCCGGGTCCTGCTAATCCTGAAATGGCTGGATTCCGGACAGGATCCTGAAAAATCCTGCTCAGGATCCGGTCCTGCACCGCACTAATAAAGATACATTTGTGCTTTTATGAATGGACACAATATTTTTTGTGGTTTTATGCCAAATTTTTTGTCATTTTCTCAAAAATTTGAACTCAAGAAAGCCAAAATATAGATTAATATTAAACAAAAAGTCGCACTAATAAAACCGTTCTCCAACAAAAAGTATATAATACATATTAATTTTAATTGAAATACATTTATCAAATTTAATAAAACATGCAAATGTGTTTAATCAATTGAATATTAAAATCCATCCGTCATCAGACCAGTTTGATGCCCGCATGATGACAGTACATAAGCACTAATTAATAAATAATTAACTAGTTTTTGTATAAAAAATGCGCGCGAAATGAAAAAATTATAGATTTGGGTTCCGAAATCCTCCTTATAAATAGAGACGAGATTTATATTGACTAAAAAACGCGAAATATTGACTTAAAATATTGACCAAAAAAACCCAAAATATTGACCAAAAACCCCAAAAAGTGCCAAAATATTGCTTAAAAAATGTGCAAAAACTGACCAAATCCAGTCAAATTTTGCGTAAAACCTTCAAATTTCGTCAATCTTTATTAATTTTCCTCTTACACTTGTAAATGTATTATTTTTTACATGTTTTTGAAAATTTTATAAAAAATATAAATAAAAAATTTTTAGAGGAAATGTCGGTCGATCTCTGGGGGTGGATTTTTGGTCAAAGAAAGTCTTTTTTTAGGGGTGCATTTTTGGTTTAAAATTTTTTGGATTTTTAAGGGTACATTTTTCGTTTTTATTGCATTTTTCTTAACAATTTTCGGAAAAAGTGCTTGAAATATTAATTTCTTTGAAAAATTTTCGGAAAAAGGCCTAAAAATTGGATTTTTCTCAAGAAAAATGCCTAAAATATGGATTTATTACGGAAAAATGTCGAAATATTGATTTATTCTCAAAAAAGCCAAAATATTGATTTATATGGACTAAAAAGTCGCTCTAATTCTAAAATTTTTCAAAATGAATGCTATTTCCGGGCTTCTCTCGTGATTCCCTATTCGCAAAAAAAACATGTTAAAACTTGAAAACCTCGTCTCTACTTATAAATCAATTTGGTTAGTTTACATATTTATGGAAAAGTGTTGGAATGAGCAGCAGTTACGTCATTCATTTCTTTCTTTATTAGCAGAAACCGCGTTTGATTTTTTGCGATTTTTTTTATATTTAAAAAAATCAAAAAAATTTTCAAGGACGACTGGGTGCCCGGGATTTCAAGACCGTTAAAATTTCGGGGGATTTTTTGTTGTTGCATTACCGTTCCAGTTGAACAGGCACGTGACGTCCGAACGTGCAATGGCCGCAATGCCGCCCTCACCGCCCGGATCGCAGAAGCGCAAGCAGCGCTCACCGACGCCCAGCTTGGCGTCCGACAAGTTCAACTGGGAGCAGCACTTCCGGTTATCCTGTGTGGGTTAAGCCGATAAGCCCCAGGAAAATCCGAATTTTTCAATTTTGGAGCCGGTCTCAAAAAATATATTTGCAAATAAATTCACTTAAACTTAATAGAAAAAATCAATACAATTTTATTCTATTTTATTGACCTAATTAGATTTCTACTGGATTTAATAAAGAAATTGTTGTTAAGATTTCATTTTCCAACAAATGCCTTCTTAATGTAATTTGAATGTTGTACAAAGTTTTAAGCGTAAATACTATATTGAATTTAAAAATGCAATTTATTTACATTTAATTTATCATTTTAAAGATCATTAGTTATAAAAACGATATTTTTATGGTTTGTCGACAAATGCTTGCCTGATTTTGCGATGCACAATACAGAATGGTGCCCATGTGTTTCAGATCGCATTTTTTGCTCTTCACCGCTTGAAGAAGCTGAACAAATTATTTTTATTTTTTTTATTAATTTTATCGTATAATTTTTATTAATTTAAATCAGGGCTCGGATCAAGTAAAGGCAATTCCCAAGTAAATCCAATGTTTTGAGAGGGCTTATTTTTGAAAAAATAGCCATTTTTATTGAAAATTTTGATTCTACACAATGCCAAATCGTGAGCTTTTTGTTAAAATTCCAAAATTTTCAATATTCACGCCAAATTCTCATTTTCCAAGTACTTTCTAGGAAATAAGCACGCTTTTAATTTGAAAGTACGAGGGTCCGTTTCTAAGTACTGTACTTGGCGTCCAAGTACGAATCCGAGCCCTGATTTAAATACACATCCAACAGCCCGTTGAACTGACCAAATTGCGCGCGATCAGCTCATCCGTCTCATATTGGCACAAATGATGGCATCCGGCGGGCACATATTGCTGACAGCAATGTCTTAAAATGGCCTCATATTTTACCGAAATTATTGTTTTTAAAAAAAAGGAAAAAATAATTTTTTAATTTAAACTTCTTCAAATATATTTTAGAAACACTGGTAAACAAAACTGCTTGATGGTATAAATTATGGTTGCTGACTTTTTTTGGTCCGGGTTTTTGTCGCCTACTTTTTTGAATGTTTCGGGGTTTTTGCTGGGAAAAATCCCGACCCCGACTTTTTTAGTCGGGGTTTTCGTTCTCGACCTTTCAGCCCCCGAGGGGTCGGGGAGCAACCCTAGTATAAATAATACAAGCCAGGCCCGAGTCAAAAATCCGGCTTGTTTAAATTTTTCAAATAGGTAATTTAATTTTTATCTCAGAAAACTGCGCCTAAGGGTATAAATTTTTGTGAAAAATTACGAATAAAAATTGCATAAATTCCCACTTGAAAAGTCCGTCTGCCTTCTCGCGTGGTAAGCATGGAGCAAAATCGGTCTCTTTGGTGCCACATTTTGGTTGTTCGTCTGCAATATTTTCTGATACTTGTTGAGCTTGTTGTGCAGCATCGTCTGCAGTTTGTGCATCAATTGCGATGCTGCTGGAAAGCGCAACAATGAGCAGAATGTTCAACAATTTGGGCATTTTCTTTGAAAAAAATCTGCAAATTTAGTCTTTTTAAGTTACAAAATTTATTAAATAGCGTATTCACTCTAAAACATAGAAAGTTATTAAAATAAAAATTTCAAAAATTGAGGCCAAGGCTTGAGACTGAGACATTTGCCAGGTTAAGTTAGGACACGAAAATTTTGCGAAATTTTTGCGGAAAATTTCCATTTTTAATGAGGAAACCCGGGAGAAGGATTCAAAGCCAGACACAAAAAACTTCTCCCCAAGGTCTCCTCCCGGTCCATTTCTCACGACGATGGATCGGATGGAATTGGATGGCATTCCGCCCATGAATCGAAAGTGTAATGTGCTTTATCAAGCAGTTTATGCGGTCGAGTGGAATTTGGTGAAACGGATATATTTCGGGGATGTCCCCTCGGGGCGAATGGGCGGCGCGACTTTCTCCCCAATGCCCTCGGGCAAAACGGGATACTGGATGTGCCGACAGCGGACGGATAAAATACCTAATGATGCTGAGCAAATTGACCCAAATTCGCCATCCTGATGAAGAAGAAATTCACAAAAAAAAAGTGAAAACATTGAAGAGCACACATGTTTAGCTTAATTAAAATATGTTTAAATTATATTTTTGATTTTGGAATAATTTATGGAAGAGTTTTTACAGTTTAAAAGGTAATAAAATAAAGGACCCTAATACATAAGCAAATCTAAAAACTTATCTTTTTTTCGGGTTTAGAAATTGATAATGAATGGATTATTTTCTTTTGTAGACCAATTAAAGTTTGAGAGAAAAAATCGCGTTAAAAAATTGAATTTCTTTTTTCCTTAGAAAAGCTTGACTACCTAATTATGAACAAATTATTGGCATGAAACCCATTCAATTCCATTAGAATCTGACCTGGAGAACTGTGGATCAAGGTTCTTTTTTCAAAATTTTAGTCCAGAAAAGCCTTCAAACCCATAAAATCGAGAATAGCACAAATGATTTTTTTCGGCACTAAATTTTCGCTTTTGACGGGAACACAAAAATCTCGGCTTTCCATCTTTTAAAAATGCCGTCCAGTTTCAGCGTTTCCCCCAAAAATCCCAGTCCCCATGCTATCGTAATTAAAACGGCATTCTCACTGTCCCCCCTTTGGTTTTAAAAAAAGCCAAGAAATTCTCAATTGCAGTATTTTATTCATCATGGTCATAGCTCTCTCGCTCACAATGAAAAAGGTCCGATCGATCGTTTTTAATATTTTGAATTTTTGGCAATTTTGTGCCATCGCCAGCCGTCGCCGCCGTCCTCTCATTTAAACGAAAACATCAAAAAAAACATTTTGCCAACTCGCGCCTTGCGCATCATTTGCATCATCATCGAATAAGCGGCTTTGCGTCCGTTGAGTCCACCAATTGGTCCAGCAACAGCTGCTCGTCCACCGACGGGGACATCGTTTTGGAGGCGTTCTTGGAGCCGGGCTGCACCTTGGCAATCTCCTCCATCACGGGCACAGGGCTGGCACTAAAAACATAATTTTATATTTTTTTGAATTGTTAATATTTTTATTTGCTAAGAAAAAAATTAAATTTATTTAATTTTAATAAGCTTTTTGAATGACATTTTTTTTAAAATTTACATTTTACTTTTTTTTTTGAAATAAAATTTTAATGCTTTTTATAAAAAAATTTTTAAATGAAATTTTAAGTTTTAAATCTTTGTATTAATAAATTTAACAAAAAAATTATGCACAAAATTGAGTTAAATTGCAAAAGATTTTAAAGTAATTTAATAAATTTTATCCATTAAGCCTTCTCACTTTGTCGGCGAAATTTTGTGCGAACCAGTGAACTTTGCGGGCACGATGCGGAACCGCGAGACCGCCTGCGGTTGCGCTCCGCCGCACGGGTACACGCGGATAGGCGGTTCGTTGGGCGTATTGTCGCCGGAAGTAAAGGCGGCCATGCGCGTGCCACCGCAGCATTGGGCCAACATTGGCACCAGCAGCGAAAGTGCCATCAACGAAGCGCCGGCGGCGAACACGCAAAACCCTTTTTTATTTTTTGAAATTATATATATATATATATATATAAATATATATATATATAAATAAATATATATATATATATACATACAATATTTTATTTGGATAGCGTGTGTTAATCAACAAATTTTAAATTGGAAAATTTTTGTATATTAATAGTTAAAAATTGATATTGAATGCCACCTTTTGTTTAATTTTTGTTGGAAATTTTTTAGAAATTTAAAAGAATTTTAATTTAAATTTTGTTATCAAAAAAAGAAAACTTTACCGGTAATTTTCCATGCGTGCATCGGATCAGCGAGAATTTCGGTGAGCCGCTCCGGCAGCACATAGAAATTTCCATCCTCGTCCTGATCAATTGCAATTCTCATCAGCTCCCCTAAAAGTTGTTATTTTACAAATTTTTTTAATTATAAAAATTTGCTTAATGCCAAAATGAATTTTGTAGTTTTAGATTATTTTAATTTGGAAATAAATACATACCAATATTTTTTTATAATTTACATAAATATAAAAAATTATTTAAAATTATTAAAAGGTATAATTTAATTTTTTAATAATGCAATTAATTTCTACACATTATTATTGATTAATAGGGGCCGGATTTACATGGAACTTCATATTTTTGTGCAGACTTTGGATGGCGTCAAAATCTCCAAAAAAGGTAACCTTGGCATTTTTTTTTGTTGTTGTCATTTTCGATAAATTTTTAGGCCATTTTTAGTCCATATACATTATTATTATCCACATTTTTGATTGGTCCCCATATTTTATGGTCTATATTTGGCAAATTTTTTATCCCATATAAATGCGGGGCTAAATTCATTAACCAATCAACCACCAACCAACCAACCCTCAATGTTTTGATGCCGAGGCCAACAGTAGCCGACAATAATTGCCACCGCACCGCCCAACAGCATCAGCAGTCCGAACACAGTGAGCAGTCGGCACACGTACAGACCCATTCGTTGCGCCGGAGGCGGTGGCAGCAAATACCTGCAGGGGGGGGGGGAAGGGCACATAGTGTTTTTCATACAAACTCGCTGCTCTGCGGCATACCTATCAGGGATGGGAATCGTGATCGCGATCGCGCGATCTTGATCGCAATTATCGCCCTTTTTTGGGCAGATCGCAGATCGCTGTTTTGCATTAAAAAATTTGAGATCGCCGATCGCTTTTTTTCGGCGCGATTCCCGTCCCTGATACCTATGCTCTCGGGTTTGTGTAGAATTAGTTGCAAAATGTTTTTTTTGATCGCATTTACGTAAATTATGAAAAAAATGTTAGGCTTTTTTAAATTTTGTAATAATTTGGACAACGTTTGTGTTTTAAACTGAAGACCGAACGGGATTGGGATCCCGTCGATTTTCTCGGAATTGGGACCTCGTGGGGCATTTTCTTGGGATGGGAAAAGAAAATTATTAAAACAATGAATTTATTTTAGCCATCAAAAGCATACATCTTTTTCGTATAAGGTATAAAAAAATTTATTCAAGCCTAAAAAAACTGAGATACCAAACTTTTAATTTAAATAAAAAAACAAAAAAAAAGCCAGCGGAATTGAATTTGGGATGGCAACATCGTGATTCCGATCGACCCTTTTTTGAATTGTTCGGAATTTGGTCGGGATCCCGATCTCGAAAAAATGGTATAGCCGGTCTCAGATAACGTTTCACAGCGTTGGGATTAAATTAAGTAGATCGGGGATTTTGCCAGAATTTTGGGTTGACTGGGTGAGGCGACTTTTAATTTCTTAAGACAAATTTCTTGTTTTACCAAATTTTTATTTGTATTAAAATAGATTTTTTTGTTAAAATTCAGTTTAAAACAAATATTTTTCCTAAAATTATCAAAATTCTTTAAGCATCAAAACCCCCAAAAAAAGCACTGACCAAGTGTTTCCCTGGGCCTTGCCACTTTCAATCTCCTCGACGGCTGGTGAGAGGTAAAAGCTGTGCAGATAGGATTTGATGCCGTAAAATTTGCCACCGCCGACTTAAAAGTTTTTAAAAATTTGCATAATTTTTTTTTTGATTTTCTTTACCTTGTTGTGCCGATTCCGCCCCGTGCATTACCACTCCATCGACCACCACCGGCTCGTGCTGATCCGTCTTGGTGCCGTCGGTGTTCGCCTTTGTGCCGCTGGAGGGCCACAAATTCAGCCGAAATTTTCGCATCCCTTTGTCAGCCCGTCAGCCGAATACTGGACTGAGTCAAAAAAAAGGAGACAATTATTTTCGAGAATTCATTTTTTCGTCTCGAAAATTTGTGATGGTTGAAAGTCGAATTAATGGGTTAACAATCGCTTAATGAGGCCAATTCTTGACCTTCAACCGGACCGCCTTTGTTCAACAATTCAAATTTCTAATAAATAAATAAAAAATTCTCAACATTTACAGAAAACTTTTAAAAATTTCCTATTTATTAAAGTAAAAATGAAAAAAAATTTGCTGACAATTCGATTGGCTACTGGACAAAAAAAAATGCGCACAACGGAGGCAATAGAATTTGTATTTATTTGCCTTTGGCACTGTCCCCATGGCCCGAGGCAATGAATGGCGTTGGAAGGAATGCCGTGCCAACCGGCAATGAGAGGAGAGCCTAGCCATTCTTGCCAGCCGAATGGCTCTCATTTTTTTTGAGACGCCCCGTCCTCCACGTTCATAGCGCCCGAGGGCACGTTGAACGGGTGCGTGCCCTTGAGGGCATATGCGAAATAGTGCGTGTTTTGTGATGGCACAGAGACACAAAGTGGCACAAAGAAAACGACGTTGACACAGTGAGAGAAATGAAATGCATTAATTTTCGTGCACAGAAAGTTAATGACGAAAGTATAGAAAGAGAGAGAAACAAACAAAAAACACTGCGTAAACAGAGGCAGAGAAAAAGAGGAGAAATTTTGCTCATACGTCAAAACAGAGAAGCAGAAGAAAGGGTAGAGAAATAGACACGAGAATGCCATCCCTCATTCTCGAGAATGTTGGAGTGGAGCGCAAAAAAAAGTGATGTCAATCCAACTTTTTACAAGAGCTCGCGGCACTTTCGCGAAGGGGGCGGCGGCGACGGCGACGGCGGCTTAAGTCCCCAGGGAAAGTGTGTTTATATGAATTTCGCCTCAGGCAATGGAAAGAAATAATGCCCCCAGGGAGACGGAGCTGTTGTTAAGCACAATGGCATGTGTGCCAGATGCCAACTAATTGCCAGACGAGACAATTTGATAATTAAGCACACAGTCAGTCAAAAATGAAGCGAAATTTGCAATGAAAACGGACTTTTATTTTTACTATTTTCGTTATTTTTGATAAATTTTTTGACTCTATTTAACATTATTATGCATTTTTTGAATTTTTATTCTATATTTTTTGGCACACTGGGCAAATATTATCCAAAATATCCAGTCCCTACCGATAAAACATATAAAGAAAGACTAAAAACTTTTGTTTGCATGCTATTTAAAAATTAAACAAATATAGTAAAAGAATTATATTTTATTTTATTTTTAAAAAAAGAATAAAAATCTTTTTAAAAGTTATGCTATTTTTGTTATTTTGGGGCACTTTCGCCTCCCGCTGCCCGTCAATGGCGGCGATGCTTTTGGTTTGTGCCGTAACCCAATTTGCTGTGCCCGGCCGACCAGCAGCAGCCGCACATTGCACAGCAAAGGCTCCAATTACTTACTTTATGCTGACGGAGCACAAAAAAAAGGCTTTTTCTTCTTCATTCGGCTGGAACAAACAAAAATTACTGGCAGTCGATGCGGGAAGAGGAGCGGTTCAAAAAATGGGGCGGCAAAAAGCCAAAACTTAAATTGACAAGAAATTCAAAAAATAAATTCAGTCGGATTTGTAAGCATTGAATTTTGTCTGGTGCGCCAAAGGCATACAAAGAATTTTTACAATAAAAGAGGCAAAGCTTCGGGAGCAGGAGCGAATTAGTTAGAATAAAGGGGAGAGTTCGAGAGTAGGGTTGGACAAAACCGGATATTATCCGGGTCCCCCGGATACCGGATAGCTCAAAAACACCCGGATACCGGCCCCGGATAGCTCAAAAACACCCGGATACCGGTCCCGGATAGCTCAAAAACACCCGGATACCGGTCCCGGATACCGGATAGCTCAAAAACACCCCGGATACCGGTCCCAGATCCAGCATAATTTAGCTGTCATCGTTCAAAACCGGATAATTTTTACCCAAAATTTTCCCATACCGGTTCCAGATTATCCGGTTTTGTCCAACCCTACTCGAGAGGAAAGCAAAGCTTTTGCAAAAACACGCAAGTTTTCTTAATGCAAAAAATGTTATTTTTAAGTAATTGTTCCAGAACCCATGTAAAACATCATCGAAAACATGCATCGCATTGATTAAACCGGCACAGGTATCTTGTACAAATGCTTCATCTCATCTGAAAGAAATGCTTTTTTTCTAAAATTTCGTTCCTCATACATTAAAACATAAATTAACTTAATATATAAAAAAATAATTTTATCGATAAAAAAGAACAGTTTTATTGCATCTTTCTTAAGAAATTTTGGAAAAATTACCTGAAATATTGAATTTCTACAAAAATTTTCAGAAAAATGCTTAAAAATTGCATTTTTCTCAAGAAAAATGCCAACATATTGATTTTTTATGAAAAATGGCGAAATATTGATTTATTCTCAAAAAAGCCAAAATATTGATTTATAGTGACTAAAAAGTTGCTCTAATATTTTTCAAAATGACCCCTATTCTACAAAAAAATAGATTAAAACCTCAAAATCCGCTCTCTAGTAATATCAGCTTTAAACTTTTAAAAAATTGAATTATAATTATTTATAAAACTTTTACCCGAATCGTCGGTATCCTTTTCCGTTTGTTTATTTGATTTATAAAACAAGCAGGGATGGGCGAAATCTATTTTGAAAAAACGGACCCATTTTTTTGACCGAAAAGGGCCAAAAAAACAACGAAACCCGGAAATTTTTTCAAAATAAATTAAAAAAATAATAAAATTTGATAAAAACTTTGACTAAAATTTTGCCAATCAACCATTTTATCATTTATTAAAAGTCCAACTAAGATTTTACTGCATTAGTTCTTTTGGGTCCGACGGCTCCGACAGTTCGCCGTCGGGAGAATATGTGGTTTTATTATAAATTTTTAAATTTAACTAAGAATTGACTGTTCACCAAAATACCACTCTAAAGGGTGCAAATTTTTTGCGTTTTTTTTCGTAAAAAAAGGCATTTTAACGAGAAAAGGCCAAATTACAACATAAAACGGATTCCCCCCCCTCCATGGTCAGAAGAATGGAGTGCGAAAATCCTTTTTGAAAAAACAAAAAGGACGTCACTATTTTCCTTTATTTCGGCAAAGTTCAAGGCCGCCTACTAGGGCTCGCGAGGGCATGAGATTTGCGGGTACTGGAAAAAATCGATTTAAAATTCGATTTTAGGGGGGTTGGGAAAAGGCGTATACTATTTAGGGCCTGTTCTTTTAACCATTGCTTTGTAATTTCGGAAAATTAATTGGTTTACGTAGAGTGAGTAATCGGGAATAAGCAAAAATTCTGAAAGATATGATGAAACTTTTACAAAAATTATTTTTTGTGCGCATTTTAATTGTAAAATATTTGAAGATTTATGTGGGGAGAGAGCATGTGACTAGAGGATTTGGCGGGTACCAGGATCCATACCCGTACCCGGCGAGCGGGTATTGAACCCTATGCCTAACTCATCTAAGCCCCATTTTGTTACTCACCACTGTTTGATGAATCGCACCAGCGGGGTTGTCGAATCCGGTAGACACTTTTACCAGACTAATTCCTTCTAATTGATCATCGCTGAAATTTTTTGGATTCGCGCTCCAAATTGTTATAATAGAAAAATACTTTGTTTACAAAATTATTAATAAAAAATTATTTTTACTTATAAAAGACGTTTGACGCATTTCCACTTCGCATCCAGACCAGCTTTGGTTACAAACATGATCCATTTTCCATCAAGCTCCGATTCACATTGATACTTTTTTTTGAGGTCGTAATTTTCCTCATAAATGTACGGTTCATCGAGAACTTCGGTCGGATTCATTTTATCGGATAATGAATAAAGGACTTCAATTTTATTTAATTAATTATTAATTTTATGTGATGGAAATGAAACATCAAAAAAGCAAATTGGGCCAAACGATTTTTTTAGGATGGAAATTAAAATTGGGGGGGGGGAGAGAGACTAAGGAACTTTTGTGGGACAAAGGACCCTTTCGAATAACAAACTTTGATCAATAGACAGGGCACGCACATAAATGCAATGAATTATTCATTAAAATAAACAGAATTTGTTAAAGCAATTTTGAGCAAAAAACTAATCAGCGGGGGTTTAGGAAGCCAAAATTTAATTTAACTTTAGTTTAATAATTTATTCAATGAGTAATCTTAGCGTCTAAGCTATATGGGGGTAATTGGAAATGAACATTGAACATAGTCATTGGTTTGTTTTATGAGATGGAAAACATTTATTTTTTCCCCTAAAGTTTGAAAAATAGTGTAAATTTTGGCGTTTTGGCTAATTGTCTGCTCCTGGGCTTGACTAGAGTTGGTCGGGATCGGGATTTTTGGTAAAAATCGAGGCCGAGATCGTGAAAGCCGGGATCGGGATCGGGACCAGCATGTTGAACCGGGATCGGGATTAACCGAGAGTGACAATGGGGACATTTTTTTTTGCAATGTCAATGGTGAAAATAAAATTTGTTTTTTTTCAAAAATATCTTCGCCGGGAAATTTTTTTTGAAATTTTAATGAATCTCGTTAAGAGATTTGCATTTAAAATTTTTAAGAGGCGGCAATGCGCAACAGCTATGCACGGCCACGCAATCGATTCCTCTCATTGAGCTGATCACGAATCTGCAAAAAAAAATTCCGCTGATTACTTTGAAGAATATAAAATCATAGATTTAGATGATGTTTTAAATGATAAATCATGTCATATTCGTGATCAGCGTCAAATAACCCTCAAGTACTTTTAAGTTGCATAAAACCCTTCAAATTACGCTCATAAATGCTTTATGTTACTTAAAACGAGTTGAATAAACAACAACAAAATCCGGCACGCCGGACCCGAAAATGTCGAGAAAACCGGAATCCGACAAATTTCTAAATTTTGCCCCCCCCCCAAAAGAAAACTGGGAAAAAATCTGTGGTTTTGGACCAATTTTATTAACAATTGTATCAAATGCTCGGCGTCCTATCGACACCGCCGACCCCCCCCCCCCCCCCCGAAATTTAATTCTGAATTTTCCGCCAAAAAAAGTCCAGAATCCGGCATGCCGGACCCCAGTGTAGGAATCCGGTTACATCTCTATCTTGCGAGGGCACTTGGCTCAACGTTCGCCTGAAATAAAAATATTATAAATTGCAATAAAAAATTAAAAATAATTTTAACAACCAAAGTCAAAACGAACGGACTCCAATTAAAAACAAATTCCCAAAAAACGAATCGGGTCAAAAACAATTAGGGTAAAAAATAAATTGGCCAAAAACGAATCGGGTCAAAACAAACCCACCAATTGATTGGTGTTGGAAAGTAATGAAGTCGAAGTTATATTGTATTAATTTATTTTTATTCCAAGAACCTACCAACTGGTAATGGGCCCACACGGCAGCAACGGCCGCCTCCAACTCGACCTGTTGAGTGATTGGCCCAGGGCCAAGCTGATCAAGAGCCTCGAAATACTCTGCGTCGTGATGGAAGGGCGACGCAGGCTCTAAGTCGACAAAATCGCGAATTTGCGCGGCTTGACTACGCTCACTGAAATTTTTTGTGAATTTAATTCTTTGCACATTTTTGGTTTACCGGACATTTGTCCGTCGGACTTTTTTAGATTTTTTTTGCTTAAAAAGACGCACCATTCCTGCCGCTCCCATCCACCGCTTGTGCCCACTTCACCCAACACGGCATCCGTCGGCTGACGCTCCACGCCGCTCGGGCCCGACACTGCCTCCCTGCGGTGGGTTATTGGCACTTGGTCGAGACCAAATCTCTCTAGCGCTGACTCAATTTCTTTAGCAGAAAAGCGGACCATTTTCTGAATTAAAATGTATTATTAACGGGATTTTCTGCATCCAAAGCCGCCGGTTGTACTCGTCAGCCGCCTCATCGTCAAGGACCAGTGGTGCCAGTCCGGCACGGTGCAGCACGGCGTTCATTAAGAGCCTGGAGGCCCTTCCGTTTCCATCGATAAAAGGATGGACACAAACCTAAAGAGTTATATTTATATATGTTATTTTTATTCCAATAACCTACCAACTGATAATGAGCCCATGTTGCCGCGACTGTAGCTTCTAATTGACCAATTTGTACGCGATTCAATGCCTAGTTCAACTCTCGCAGCAATGCGTCAACCAGCGGAATGACCTGCGGGATGAAAATCTATTAAAAAAGTATAAATATCGGTCAATCGGCCAAAGCCAAAATCGAACAAACATATACCAATTGACTCCTAGTGGTAAAAATCCGAAAAAAATTTTTTGGCAGCCATTCCTTGGAGTTACAAACCCGGGACTGAAATGTCTTTTGACTGGGGACTCAGTTGCCCATTCATTAAAAAGGGAAAAATCACTAATATAGGTTTTCAAAATTACAAATTGTCGATAGAAAATAAATTGAGTATTTTAAGCGGTTTTTGAACGGTTAAAATTTTGAAAATGAAGCAAAAAACGACTTGAGTAGCAAAAGCCGATAAAATAAAACGGAATTCCGCCCAACCCCGACCTGAGCAGCGGTGGCGTCCACGATTCTCACATCCTCTGTCCGAAAACGGCCACCATTGGCCGGCGTGGCGCTCTGGCGGTATACTTCGCGGTGGAGGGCCAGGAGTGTCTGAAAAACGAAAATTTTCATTTTGCGGACCTAAAATTATATTGTATTAATTTATTTTTATTCCAAGAACCTACCAACTGGTAATGGGCCCACACGGCAGCAACGGCCGCCTCCAACTCGACCTGTTGAGTGATTGGCCCAAGGCCAAGCTGCTCAAGAGCCTCGAAATACTCTGCGTCGCGATGGAAGGGCAACGCAGGCTCTAAGTCGACAAAATCGCGAATTCTCGCGGCTTGACTACGCTCCCTGAAATTTTTTGTGAATTTAATTCTTCGGACATTGTCGGATTTTGGTTTACCGGACATTTTAGATTTTTTTTTGCTTAAAAGACGCACCATTCCTGCCGCTCACATCCACCGCTTGTGCACAATTCACCCAGCACGGCGTCCGTCGGCTGACGCTCCACGCCGCTCGGGCCCGACACTGCCTCCCTGCGGTGGGTTATTGGCACTTGGTCGAGACCAAATCTCTTTAGCGCAGACTCAATTTTTATTTTAAATAAAATCGGACCACAGAACTCAAATAAAAATAAGACGAATAAAACGTAATTCAATTAAATAATGCAGTAAAATTACCTTTTTAAGAGAAATTTATCATTAAAATAACTCAACAAATTGGCTCTTCTTCTTTCTCCATTGTAAAGTAATTTAAATTTTCTTTAAAACTAAACAATGCTAAAATGGAGAAAGATTTGAAAACATATTTAAATACAATAAATAAACAATTAAATATCGCGGAGATTTTTTGACTTAAAGGGCAAAATTGTACGAAGACGGAAAACAAAAAAAAGCAACATCAAAGGTGAAGCGGGGGACAGAAGCAAAAGACGGTTACCAACGAATTTGTCTGGATAACCGAAATTCCAATCCCAGCAAATTTAGTTCAATTTTTTGAATTTGCGCGCATGATTTGAAGTTTATAAAAAAAGTCTAAGAATTAATCAAAATTCGACAAAATTTAATTGTAAATTATGCTGAAATGCTCATGAATCGTTTGGGGTCAATTTGTGTTGTTCTGTCACCGATATGCGGGGTGCAAAATATATGCACATGCATATTTTTTTCCTGAACTGGTAACGGTCTGAAACGCATGAAAAACGTGTTTTCAGCTTGGTTGAAGCTTCTAGAACGCATTTCCATGTGCATATTTTGCATATTTTTGCATATTTCGCGATTTATGTGCATATTTGTGCATATTTTGCTATTTATGTGCATATTTTATGTGCAGATTTTGGTATTTTTCGCCACTTTTATCCATATTTCGCCATTTTCAAAAATTCCTTAACAAAAATGCAATAAAAACGAAAAATATTCCCCTAGAAATCGACTTATTCAAAATTTGCAAAAAATGCACCCATAAAAACTGACTTTTTCGCGACTAAAATTTCTGCCACCAAAAAATGAAAATTTTGGTCTGGTCCTTGCATTTGTGCGAGATCGGCGGCAAATTCTGCGATCCGGTTAGGTGCCAGGCGGTCCCACTGTCGGCTGTCCGGTGTAGCGAAAGTGCGGCATTTTCAAGTCCAACACATTCCGTTGCCACTCGCTGCTTTCGTTGCCCTCAATGCACATCTCCAGCTCCATGTCATATGATTGTCTACAAAAATAAAATAAAAAAGTGCCAATTTTCTGGGCTCATGTAAAAAATCGGTGGCCCCTCAGAAACGCACGCACTTGTCGTTGGCCACCATCTCCAGACGGCCACGAACGTCTTGGCCGGCCAACACCAGCATGGGCTGCTTGACCAGACAGCGCACTTGGTACCAATGTGTCAACGGTTCGGTAGGCGCTGTTGACAGCCAAACGGTGCGTTTGTGACAAAGCAATTATGTGCAAAATGGAGACATAATTATGTAGAAGCGATCAAGCAGCACATACTTTGAGCCCACAAATGCCACATCAAACCATGAGCAACACCGTGCACATGGCACGTCCGTTGAGCATTCACCTGCAAGGGGAAAAAGGTCGCAATTAGCAAAATTGTTCGTAAACTTTTTAAAATAAAGCAACTTTTCTGCGGGAATGGGATGCCCGCGGGGGAAAGGCCTGACTCCTTTTGTATAACAAAATAGGACAAATGGGCCCAAAACGACTCGGGAAATGAGGGGAAAAAATGACAAAGCAAAAAAAAGAGACAATTGGTCGACTCGGTCAAAATAAGACAGGGATTGAACTTTACCGTGAATGGAACTTGAATTCGATGCAACCGCTCCACCGGGTCGCGCTCAAAATCCACGGTCCATTTGATGCTTTGCGACACCAAAATGCCGGCACCCCACGAGTCCTAAGAGTAAAAGTGCCGACATGTTCATTAACAATTTTTTTGCTTATGGCAAAAAAAGAAAATTCAACGACTAGAAACAACATCAACAAAAACAATGCGTTTAACGGACCACCACCGGCTGTCGGAACAGTTCGTCCAGTGCCGGCTGCTGCACAACGCCCAGCGTGACACCGTGGAACGTCTGCTGGGCCCAGAACGCGGCACGCTGCTGCTCAATCTCGTCGTTTAACACCAAATCAAAGCCGTCGCTTGAAGTTGGCAACTTCAGTGTTTGTTGGCGCTCTAATTGGGCAATTCTGGCACGCAAAAGACGTAATTCTTCGGAAAAGTCCAAATTAGTCAAAGTTGCCCGCAGGTTTTCTGTAACATTGGCAATTTTTAATAAATATTAATAATCGACTTTCTTACTCTGATCACTGTTATGCCCTCTCCATTTGTTGATTTGGTCGAAATTTTCATGTTAATTTACTACAAAATTTGATAAACTTGTTTAATTAATTATTTCTTAACTAATGGAAGACATGAAGCCAAATTGCGAGGCTTTACTATACAAAACAAAAAAAAGTTAGCTTAAATAAGCGAGAAAATTTTTGAAATTTCAATTCCAAAGGCTAATGTTTTTTTAAATTACCTACATATTTATAGACTGAAAGTTGGGATTATCAATTTTTGAATGGTCGTTTCTTTGGGCAAATGTTGACCCAAAAACGGGGGAGGGATGGACATATTCACTTTTGGGAATTAATCTCTCTTTTTTATCATAAATTTGAATGTTTTATTTGCTCCCAGCAAAATGTTGACCCAGCAGAATTGTGAGACTGGAATCAATTGATGCAATTAAATAAAGAAATAGTTTATTAATTTGAAAACAATATTTCGGATTAAAAAATAGTGATAATTTAAAATGGGTGGCATGGCATATTATATGCTCCAAAAAAGGCCAAAATATGCCAAAAATGCCGAAATATGCACCAAAAAAAAAAAAAAAAATGCCGAAATATGCACCGAGAAATGGCATTTTAAGTGCTCTAATTTGTTTAATACTTAATTTTTTCTTCTTTTAACGTATAATTAAATAGTTTTAAAGCCTTTTTGCGTATTATTTTAGTATTTTTGGAAAGTTGAAAAAGATCGAAAAATCCCGGTAGTTTTAACTAGAGTGCGGCAAAATCAAATTTGCGGATCCTGTTGCAGGATTGGGATTCAAAATTTTTTGCAGGACAGGATCCGGCAGGATTAATCCTGCAAATCCTGCATTTAGAATTTGCAGGATCCTGCGCAGGATTGCAGGATTGAGTAAAAATTTTTGAAAAATTAATTTTGGCCTCAAAATTAGGATTCCCCGATTCATCGCCAGATGGCCATCTACGCGCCAGCCACTCGAGCGCTGTACTATTTCAGCGCCGCGATTTTTTCCCCTTATTTTTATGAAAATGTTCAATTCTTCAAGCCTTTTTTTCGAAAATGACTGAAACTTATCGTTAATCTTTCAAAAATAGCCAGAAACCCATGATTTTGGGTGCATTTTTACAAATTTTTGGTCAAAAATGCCAAAATATGCTCGAAATATGCCAAAATTTGCAAAATATGTAAAAAATATGCAGGAATCCCAAAATATGCAAAATATGTTTTTTTAAACTTGACCAAAAAAGCTCAAACCAACGCGAAAAGGCTATTTTTAAGCCGTATTCCTCAGAACATATAAGCATAGAAAATATGCAAAAAACATATAACCGGGCCCTAATAATTAGTCCAATCTACACATCATCCGTAGCGTTTGTTAAGAAAGCAATTCAGCACAGTTTGGCACCATTTTGTCATTGACGCAAGTGCTTCTGTCTCTCGGAGGAGTCCACCACCTCATGGCCACCTGCAGGGCACCGCCGTCGGCTTTTGTTTTTGATGAGGAACACCGCAATATTAATAAATATTTATAATTTTATCAAACTGAATTATGTTGATGATTAAATCTAAATATGCGATAGCGTACATATTGGGATATTTTTTTTTGGTCTGCAAATATTGAGCAGAATCGGGATTTTTCAAATTCATCACTGTCTCACAAATTAGCGTTCTTTGCATCATTCCATCCGGCACGATCATTGCAAATGGATGATCAAAACTATAACCAATTTATTTAAACTTAAAAAAAAATAATAATTATATTTCAATCCGATTTACTTAAATGGAAAATTTCAGTGTCAGAACGAAATGCATACCGGTCAAAATGCCAACCAGGCAGGCTTGGGGTTTTAACTGTTTTAGGCAGCTGGTTGGCATTTTTACCTAGCGTCAAAAATTTCGCTTTTAAAATTGCAAACTTTTCTATTAAATTCTTAAACACTTTGTTTATGATTTAAATTTTTTTTTAAAGTGACGAACAGCCAATAAGGAGCAGAACGGTGGGGACAGCGGAGTGCGTCGCTGCACCGGCACCGGCTTCGGGGTCCATCGCAAGAAGTACGATAGAAGGCGCCGTCGGTTTTGGAGTTGGAGGCGGAGGCGGAGGCGGCTCAATCAGTTCCTTCTGTCCCTCGTTGCAAAGGTCGCCGTCGCATGATTCTGCTAGGCATTGGTCAGACGGTGTGCCGTCTATGTCTTGGCATAGACCATTCAATTTGTGTTTGTTGCAGTTTTTCTCGTTATTTTGGCATCCATTGATGCGCATGATTTCCAACGATCCTGTGCAATGAATCAATATTGGGTTGGGCACCGACCCGGAACCCAGGCATCGCCGATCGGGACCCCCGAAAATTTTGTCTCGGGGTTTTTGTCCCCGACTTTTACGGTTCTTCCGATTTCAAAGAACCGGAACCGCTTTGGAACCCAGACAACACTGCTTCTGAGCAGTGTTTTCCCGGTTCCATTTTTCCTGACGGTTCCGCGGTTCCGGTTCCAAAGCGTTCCGAATTTTGACGGTTCCGTGGTTCCGGTTCCAAAGCGGTAAATTTGAAAATTTTAACAATATTTGTTAGGAAAATTTGTCTTTTTCACTGAAAATTTTCAATTAAAAAATCAGGGGAAACCTGACAAACGGGCTTTGCCGGGCGAATATTTTTTGGGTTTTCGTCTGGGCGGACATTGCCGGGCAAATACCGGGCTTTAGCCCGGATCGAATATTTCCTAGTCGGGCGCCCGCCCGATGCCCACCCGACCCGAGCGCCCGTCCGAACCCTATGTTAAGAGTATCCAAAATTGTGTTGATGCTTTTTGTATTTGGAAATTTTTTTTTTTGTGTAAATTTAGGCTATTCGCTTCAAAAATTAATCATTTTCAATTCATTACGCAATCGAAAAACATATATTGGAACCGGTTCCGGAATCGGTTCCAAGCTCTTCGCGGTTCCGGTTCCAAAGCGGTTCCGGATTTTGGCGGTTTCGGTTGCGAAGCGGTTCCGGATTTTGGCGGTTCCGGGAACCGGTTTCAAAATCAGTTGCGAATTTTTCGCGGTTCCACGGTTCCGGAACCGGTTCCCGGAACCGTTGGAACCGGGAAAACACTGCTTCTGAGTAAAGGAATTGTTGCTTCTTCTTCACCTTTTCTGCAGATGTGAGTGAAACACCCTTGAAATGGGTCTTGACACTCGTGCACTTCATCGACAGTTTTCCAGTTCCATTCCTTCATCACCGCGTCAAGTTTAACGGGGCCCCTCCCGCCCGCACGCACACGATATGAGTACCAACAGCGCTTTTTACCAAGACTGGGATGCGCAATCGCGCTTAGGATGACGATCAGCGTCAGTTGATAAATGAACACGGAGGTAAGCACCATTTTTTCAGACGGAGTTAAAGTTGCGATTAGCTTAAAACAAAATACAATTCTTATTGGGGGGAAAAATGGTTAAAATTGCAATTTATATTTTAAGTTTATTGAATTTGAATATTGTTTTGATATGCAGTTTTTTGGCATTACACAAAACGGGTCCTACTGGTCAATAATATTTTAAAATTTGTTTAGAGGATTGTGAGAGTTGACTTTCCCAGGGGAATGAAAATGATGAATAATTATTGACTCCGGGTTTTTTCAGTTTTTCCACCATAAAAGCGATGACTGTCCCTTTTGTCCGTCCTCCGATCGGCTGGCCGTCCCCACACAAATTAATAAGTTGAAATAAAATTAATTATAATATCATGACAAAAATAGTATTTCTGTTTATTGTGACAGATCGTCTGAAAGTTTTATATACCGCCCAAACATTTTGAATTTAAAAAAGTAAAATCCATAAAAAATTGAAAACCTCAGTTTTTGGTATCTTTATTGGTCCCCGACCCCGAACCCCGAATTTTTTTAGTCGGGGTTTTCGCACCCGCCCCGAATTTTTTGAATTTTTCGGGGGTTTTGCTGGGAAAACCCCCGACTTTTTTAGTCGGCGTTTTCGTCCCCGATCCTCGACATTTACCGCCCCCGAGGGGTCGGGGACCAACCCTAGTTGAACAACTACAACAACTAAAGATCGGACCCATATCGGTATTTTTGGGAGTTTTATTGTTCTCTATCGGTATACCGATGATATTTTGGATCACAGGGGGGTGCTATTTGATTTAGAAACCGGACATTTGCCGAGTTTTGGGGATCCGGGGTTTTTGAAGGTGCCGAGTTTTGGCATTTTCAATATTTACCAAGATTTTTGTTGAAAGCTGAGCAAAATTTATTGACGAGGGTTTCACCGGGTTTTAAAAAAATTTGCCGGTTTTTTTGAATTAGTTTGCGGGTTTTAGTCCAATCTTTATTATTTTTGCCATTATTTCCTTACTATCAGTTGATAAACTCATCACCAAATCCTATATTTGAATTTTTGACTTGGGGTTAAAATGCTGACCCCAATGATGCGTGTGTGTTAGGCGCCGCCGTTTGGACGCCATTTTCTTTTTAGTCTATTTTCATTTTCGCACAATCCAAAAAAAAAACAAATTTTTTAGTTCCATTAAATTTTACTTTCTCGTGCATTTTTTTAATCCTAAATTTTTTTTTGTTGCATTTTATGCACTTTGATTTTTTTTAAATGCCGATGTTTTATGCATAGGTATACTGTAACAAGGGATGGGAGGTGGTGTACTGTAACGATGGAAGTGGGGGGGGGCGGGCGGAGTTTACGGGTACTGTAGCTGCGCAATCTTTTCTTCTCTTTCTTTGCCGCCGTTCCAAATTCCCAGCAGCTTGCTCCTTTTTCACATGCTTTGCTAGCTTTGAGGACTTAGCGGGTGCTGCCTTTGTTCGGCTTTTCCTGTTTGGCATTCTTCGTCATTTTATGCATTATCGGGTTTGCTTCATACACATCGCTCTCTTTGTATGTGGTGCCGCCGGTCGTGCCGTCTTTCTGTTTGACTGACTGCTTCTCATATTTCGAGTCTTTTAATGTTTCCGACAGATTGAATTTGTCGTTGCTGCTGCTGCTGGTCGGCGGCAACACTGAAATAAAAAAAAGAGAAGAATTTTTAATTCAACTGTTGGAAAATCAAAAAGTTTTGTGCCGGTTTTTTTTTCTCGTAAAAAACATTTAAATTTACACAAAAAATATTAATGTTAAAGATTAGGGTTGTCACCCCGACCCCGTCCCCGACCCCGACCCCGCAAATTTAGGCTATTTTTCGGGGTTTTCCCCGACCCCGACCCCGACACTTCTAACCCCGAAAAACCCCGACCCCGAACCCCATCCCCGACTCGGGGTCGGGGTTAGCATATACCCCTAAAGATGGCATCATAACTTACACCTAACTTAATTGGTAGTGACAAAATTCATTTTTTCCGAAGGCTTGGCTGTGGTCTTGCGTACTTTTTGACAAAAAATTTATCGAACTTTTACAAAAATGTATAATGTAAAACTGGTGGCTTGGTGGTATGTCTGCCTGGCGACTAAAGTGTTCGTTTGGGTTCGAACCCGCTTGAATGCAATCACTTATTTACGTTTATTTGGCCTTATTTTCCCCAATAATGGAACTTTTTTTAATAAATTCAAATATTTTTTAAATTAAAATGCGTGCAAAAGATGAATTTTTGAATAATTCATCACTAGGGTTGGGATTTTTAGGGTTTTGCCTATTTTTCTGCAGCTTTGTTTTGGCAAGTTAAGCACGAAAAACATGTTTTTAGTCGGAAATTTGCCGTTTTAACGAGGCTTTTCATACCTAAGAAACCCTGTTTTGGGGTTTCGTGTTTAAAATAGGCTCTCGAGAGTATTTTAAGATTTTTTCGAGACCTATTTTGGCATTTTGGCGACTTTTTTGAACTTTTGTGCCTATTACAAGCTTTTTTTCGAAAAATTTCTTTTAAAAAAATTAAATAAAATTCCTATTTTTCTTGCCAAGACCACTAATTTTTTGAAAAATTTTCATAAAATATACAATAAAATTCGATTTTTTTTGTCAGGATCCTTCATAGAATTTCGTGCTTTTTTAGACGCGTATTTTGCAGTTTTTTTGCCTAAAAGTACACTCCTAAAATGCTTCAAAAATTACCGCATTTTTAAAATTTTGGTTGCAAATCCCTTAACAAATTGAGTCAAAAATTCGAAAATTTTCTCGGTGGCGCCTATCGGCACCGCCGACCCTCCCCCCCTCCACCTAAAAGCTTTAAGCCTAAGAAGGGCCACTGAAGCAAAAAATGACGATTTATTAAACAATATTTTATTAAAATAAATTATTTTAATAAAATAATTTTTTTAGTCACATAAAAAAAAATTTCGATTTTCTTTTTAGTTTCGACACAACCCTGCTTCCCTTCTCTTCAAAATAAGAACAAATTAAAAAAATTATCGGCTCTAAGTCATTAAATTTTGGAATTATTCAAAAAAACAAAAAATTTGACCTCTAAAATTTTGAAGAAAAATTTGAAAAACCCCGCAACCCCGACCCCGACCGATTTGGGTAACCCCGACCCCGACCCCGACAGTCCCGCCCCCGAAAAACCCCGACCCCGCAATTCTCAACCCCGCACGCGGGGTGACAACCCTATTAAAGATTTTCAAAACAGCTAAACCACGCAATTTGTAAACAAAAATTTATGCATGGCCAACAAAAGCTTTTTACAATATCAAGCGCTTTTTCGGCATCGAAATCCCGGCCCAAATCCAAAAATCTCCAAAAAATGGTCGGTCCGGATCCCAGGTTTGGCAGGCATTCGGAATTCATCCCCCGTGGGAATGTCGATAAAATTTGAATTTGTTTCCTTTTATTTCGAAACATTCACCAAACAGTGCCAAAACGAGCAGCAAGGCAACGATGAATTGCATGTGCATATTGCTTTAACTGACCCTAGAAAGATTTTTTCCACAATTTGTAACTCTTTAGAAGATTTTAAATTGCCGGTGTTTTATGCATATACTGTAACAGAGAATGCTTTGGGTGGTGTACTGTAACGATGGAAGGGGGAGGGGGGGCGGGCGGAGTTTACGGGTACTGTAGCTGCGCAATTTTCTTCTTCTTTCGCCGCCGTTCCAAATTCCTAGCAGCTCGAGCTCCTTTTTCACATGCTTTGAGGCCTAGTTGCTGTCTTTCTTCGGTTTGCTCACCCTCTTTTTCATTATCGGGTTGGCTCTTAACACCTCATCGCTCCACCCTTTGGTTGTGTTGTCGGTCGCCTTCTGTTCATCTACCTTCACCTTATTTTTAATGCTGGAGGTCGTTTTGCTATTGGTCGGCGACGTCATGTTGCTGTTGCTGGTGGTGTAGCTGGTGAAGGCGCTGCTGCTGCTCGTCGGCGGCAACCCTGTACATTAAAAGAAGAAGAATTTTGAAGTAAATAAAATTTTTGTCATACCTATATTTGAAAAATCAAAACGTGTTGTACCTTTTTTTGTCGTAAAAACATTAGGAATTTGAAACCAAAAATTTGCTTTTGTCTATTGTCAACCCTGATGCATAAAAGACGTTCCATATTAAGCGCTTTTTCGGGATTGGAATCCCGACTCAGCCCGAAAATTTCAAAAAAATCGTCGGCCGAGATCCAGGCTTGGCAGGCCTCCCGAATTAAACCCTCTCGGGGATTGAAAATTCCAAAGGTCCGGTCTCTAGCAGAAATGAATTTTTTTTGAGTTTGTTCCCTTTCATTTCGAAACATTCACCAAACAGTGCCAAAACGAGCAGCAGGGCAACGATGAATTGCATGTGCATATTGCTTTTGCTGGAGATAAATTGTTTTTAAAAAATGGACAAATTTGATGGATTGAATTTTTCTAATTTAATATGACATGAAATTGGCTATTATTCACTGCGCTTTTATATCGTTTTGATTTGTATAAGCACAGACGAAGCGAGATGCATGGAAAGGCAAATTATGCACTTTATCATATGATCCTCAAATAGATTATGGCATTATTATTTATACATTCACAAAGGGCACTTATGTCTATTTTGGCATTTCCATATTCACAAAGTGCACACAAAAGCCATTGTTTTATAAAAATGTTTACAATTTTTCCACTACTCCACTTATTTGTTGGGTTGTACATATATATGACCTTTCTTATGCGCTTTTACCAAGAAAATATTTTGCTTTAACTCAATAAAAAAGTGCAATAAGTGTACAAAAATAGAACCTGGCTTAGTTGGCGCAATAATGCCAAGATTTCTAGATTTTAGCCAGACAATCAAATATAAATTATTGAAAGTGGAACAACTAAAAATAAAAAGTGAACTCATTTTCCGAGCTCAAAAATGTCGGACATCGGAATTCCGAAATGCGCAATCGCGCTTAGGATGACGATCAGCGTCAGTTGATAAATGAACACGGAAGTAAACATAAGCACCATTTTTTCAGACGAAGTTAAAGTTGCGATTAGCTTAAAACAAAATACAATTCATATTGGGGGGAAAAATGGTTAAAATTGCAATTTATATTTTAAGTTTATTGAATTTGAATATTGTTTTGATATGCAGTTTTTTGGCATTACACAAAACGGGTCCTACTGGTCAATAATATTTTAAAATTTGTTTAGAGGATTGTGAGAGTTAAAGCCGACTGTTTATAAAAGACTTTCCCAGGGGAACTTTGAAAATGATGAATAATTATTGACTCCGGGTTTTTTCAGTTTTTCCACCATAAAAGCGATGACTGTCCCTTGTGTCCGTCCTCCGATCGGCCGGCCGTCCCCACACAAATCAATTTCGGAATATCATTTTTGGAAATTGCTGGGTTTAAATCGGTTTTGTTTAAAAACAACTACGCAAAATAATTCAGGAAATTATTATAAAAATGGAAAAAAAAGTTGAAATAAAATAATTATAATCATTGACAAAAATAGTATTTCTGTTTATTGTGACAGATCGTCTGAAAGTTTTATATACCGCCCAAACATTTTGAATTTAAAAAAGTAAAATCCATAAAAAATTGAAAACTTCAGTTTTTGGTATCTTTATTGGTCCCCGACCCCGAACCCCGAATTTTTTTAGTCGGGGTTTTCGCACCCGCCCCGAATTTTTTGAATTTTTCGGGGGTTTTGCTGGGAAAACCCCCGACTTTTTTAGTCGGCGTTTTCGTCCCCGATCCTCGACATTTACCGCCCCCGAGGGGTCGGGGACCAACCCTAGTTGAACAACTACAACAACTAAAGATCGGACCCATATCGGTATTTTTGAGAGTTTTATTGTTCTCTATCGGTATACCGATGATATTTTGGATCACAGGGGGGTGCTATTTGATTTAGAAACCGGACATTTGCCGAGTTTTGGGGATCCGGGGTTTTTGAAGGTGCCGAGTTTTGGCATTTTCAATATTTACCAAGATTTTTGTTGAAAGCTGAGCAAAATTTATTGACGAGGGTTTCACCGGGTTTTAAAAAAATTTGCCGGTTTTTTTGAATTAGTTTGCGGGTTTTAGTCCAATCTTTATTATTTTTGCCATTATTTCCTTACTATCAGTTGATAAACTCATCACCAAATCCTATATTTGAATTTTTGACTTGGGGTTAAAATGCTGACCCCAATGATGCGTGTGTGTTAGGCGCAGCCGTTTGGACGCCATTTTCTTTTTAGTCTATTTTCATTTTCGCACAATCCAAAAAAAAAACAAATTTTTTAGTTCCATTAAATTTTACTTTCTCGTGCATTTTTTTAATCCTAAATTTTTTTTTTTGTTGCATTTTATGCACTTTGATTTTTTTTAAATGCCGATGTTTTATGCATAGGTATACTGTAACAAGGGATGGGAGGTGGTGTACTGTAACGATGGAAGTGGGGGGGGGGCGGGCGGAGTTTACGGGTACTGTAGCTGCGCAATCTTTTCTTCTTCTTTCTTTGCCGCCGTTCCAAATTCCCAGCAGCTTGCT
This sequence comes from Globodera pallida, assembly GCA_020449905.1. NCBI lineage: Eukaryota > Metazoa > Nematoda > Chromadorea > Rhabditida > Heteroderidae > Globodera > Globodera pallida. The sequence continues at coordinate 878,227 of JAIXHY010000015.1, forward strand.
CCTTTTTCACATGCTTTGCTTGCTTTGAGGACTTAGCGGGTGCTGCCTTTGTTCGGCTTTTCCTGTTTGGCATTCTTCGTCATTTTATGCATTATCGGGTTTGCTTCATACACATCGCTCTCTTTGTATGTGGTGCCGCCGGTCGTGCCGTCTTTCTTGACTGACTGCTTCTCATATTTCGAGTCTTTTAATGTTTCCGACAGATTGAATTTGTCGTTGCTGCTGCTGCTGGTCGGCGGCAACACTGAAATAAAAAAAAGAGAAGAATTTTTAAGTCAACTGTTGGAAAATCAAAAAGTTTTGTGCCGGTTTTTTTTTCTCGTAAATTAAAGATTTTCAAACAGCTAAACCACGCAATTTGTAAACAAAAATTTATGCATGGCCAACAAAAGCTTTTTACAATATCAAGCGCTTTTTCGGCATCGAAATCCCCATAATGAGTGAGACTTTATTTCATCCTTGATTTGGAGTTTAGAATTTTTTAGCTTGTTTTGCGATTAAAATTCAACCCAAACAAATTTCAAAATTTCAATATTTTTCCAGAATCCGGCATGCCGGACCCCAGTGTAGGAATCCGGTTACATCTCTATCTTGCGAGGGCACTTGGCTCAACGTTCGCCTGAAATAAAAATATTATAAATTGCGATAAAAAATTAAAAATAATTTTAACAACCAAAGTTAAAACGAACGGACTCCAATTAAAAACAAATTCCCAAAAACAAAAACAATTAGGGTAAAAAATAAATTGGCCAAAAACGAATCGGGTCAAAACAAACCCACCAATTGATTGGTGTTGAAAAGTAATGAAGTCGAAGAAGATTTGGGGGTTGCCCTGATTGCCGAGCAGCAGGCGCCGGTTGTACTCGTCAGCCACCTCATCGTCAAGGACCAGTGGTGCCAGTCCGGCACGGTGCAGCACGGCGTTCATCAAGAGCCTGGAAGCCCTTCCGTTTCTATCGATAAAAGGATGGACACAAACCTAAAGAGTTATATTTATATATGTTATTTTTATTCCAAGAACCTACCAGCTGATAATGAGCCCATGTTGCCGCGACTGTAGCTTCTAATTGACCAATTCGTACGCGATTCAATGCCTAGTTCAACTCTCGCAGCAATGCGTCAACCAGCGGAATGACCTGCGGGATGAAAATCTATTAAAAAAGTATAAATATCGGTCAATCGCCCAGAGCCAAAATCGAACAAACATATACCAATCGACTCCTAATGGTATGTAAAAATCCGAAAAAAAAATTTATTGGCAGAGCCATTCCTTGGAGTTACAAACCCGGGACTGAAATGTCTTTTGACTGGGGACTCAGTTGCCCATTCATTAAAAAGGGAAAAATCACTAATATAGGTTTTCAAAATTACAAATTGTCGATAGAAAATAAATTGAGTATTTTAAGCGGTTTTTGAACGGTTAAAATTTTTGAAAATGAAGCAAAAAACGACTTGAGTAACAAAAGCCGATAAAATAAAACGGAATTCCGCCCAACCCCGACCTTAGCAGCCGGTGGCGTCCACGATTCTCACATCCTCTGTCCGAAAACGGCCACCATTGGCCGGCGTGGCGCTCTGGCGGTACACTTCGCGGTGGAGGGCCAGGAGTGTCTGAAAAACGAAAATTTTCATTTTGCAAACCTAAAGATTATATTGTATTAATTTATTTTTATTCCAAGACCTACCAACTGGTAATGGGCCCACACGGCAGCAAACGGCCGCCTCCAACTCGACCTGTTGAGTGATTGGCCCAGGGCCAAGCTGCTCAAGAGCCTCGAAATACTCTGCGTCGCGATGGAAGGGCGACGCAGGCTCTAAGTCGACAAAAAATTGCGAATTCTCGCGGCTTGACTACGCTCTCTGAAATTTTTTGTGAATTTAATTTTTTGCACATTTTTGGTTTACCGGACATTTGTCCGTCGGACTTTTTAGATTTTTTTTGCTTCAAAAGACGCACCATTCCTGCCTCTCCCATCCACCGCTTGTGCCCACTTCACCCAACACGGCATCCGTCGGCTGACGCTCCACGCCGCTCGGGCCCGACACTGCCTCCCTGCGGTGGGTTATTGGCACTTGGTCGAGACCAAGTCTCTCTAGCGCAGACTCAATTTTTTTAGCAGAAAAGCGGACCATTTTCTGAAATAAAATGTATTATTAACGGGATTTCTGCAACCATCTCCAATTCCTACCTATGAATTCTGAGCTCCTCACGTCCGAGATACGAGCGTTAGCGCACCGTACACCCAAGCTGTCTTAAAATTCAATTAAATGATATAGGGTTGGCACCCCGACCCCGACCCCGTCCCCGACCCCGCAAATTTAGGCCATTTTTCGGGGTTTTCCCCGACCCCGACCCCGACACCTCCAACCCCGCAAACCCCGATCCCCGAACCCTAACCCCGAGTCGGGGTCGGGGTTAACATACACCCCTAAAGATGGCATAATTGCGTGACATAATTCATTTTTTCCGAGGGCTTGATTGTGGTGGACGCGTACTTTTTTTTTGTCAAAAAATTTATGAACTTTTACAAAAATGCGTATATAGAATTGGTGGCTTGGTGGTATGTCTGTTTGGCTGTCAAGTTTTCGTTTGGGTTCGAACCGCTTGAGTGCAACCACTTATTTACTTTTATTTGGCCTTATTCTCCCCCAATAATGTAATTTTTTAAAATAAATTTCCAAATATTTTTTGATTAAAATGCGTGCAAAGATGAATTTTTGAATAATTCATCACAGCTTTCTGAATTTTTGTTCTTACGACCACTAATTTGAAAAATATTTCATAAAATATACAATAAAATTCGATTTTTTTTGTCAGATCTTTCATAGAATTTTGTGCTTTTTATACGCGTATTTTGCAGGTTTCTTGCCTAAAAGTACACTCCTAAAAAGCTTGAAAAAATTACCGCATTTTTAAAATTTTGGTTGCAAATCCCTTAACAAATTAGTCGAAAATTCAAAATTTTTCTTGGCGGCGCCTATCGGCACCGCCAACCCCCCCCCCCCTCCACCCAAAAGCTTTAAGCCTAAAAAGGGCCACTGATAGAAAAAAAATTTATCAAACGATATTTTTTATAAAAAAAGATTTACTTTCAATTCGATTTTCGATGTTTTTTTCATTTCGATTTCGAACTTTTAGTTTCGATTTTTGATTTCGACTTTCTTTTCAGTTTCGACATAGCCCTGATTTTCAAAATAAGAACAAATTTAAAAAATTATCGGCTCTAATGTCAATAAATTTTGGAAATTATTAAAAAAAAACAAAAATTTGACCTCTAAAATTTTGAAGAAAATTTTTAAAAAACCCCGCAACCCCGACCCCGACCCCGACCGATTTGGGTAACCCCGACCCCGACCCCGACAGTCCCGCCCCCGCAAAACCCCGACCCCGCAATTCTCATCCCCGCACGCGGGGTGCCAACCCTAAAATGATAAATGAATTCAAAAACAAATAAAAATAAGACGAATAAAACGTAATGTAATTCAATTATATAAAGCAGTAAAATTAACTTTTTAAAATAAATGTATCGAATTCAAAACATCGACAAATTGTAGATTAGGTTCAAATACTCATGAATCGTTGGGGATCAATTTTTGTTGTTCTGCCGCTGATAAGCTTTTGTCTTGCTTTTTTGTTGTGCCAGTTTCAGCTGTTTCCACTTATTGTTGTTGTCCAGCACGCGCTTGAGGGAGTTGAACAGCCCTGTGCATTTGATAATTGTTTAATCCAGAAAAGTGATTTAGATTTAATCTAGTTAAATAATCAATATTGTGGTAACAACAATTTATTTGGATATATCAAATCTCATTTTGTTAACTTACATCGAAATAAATGGGTATTCATCGCGTGATAAACATTTAGCCTAAAAAACATAAATGATCTTGAAATCAATTAAAAAAATGTATTCGTAAATAAATATGTTATATGTAACTGGATGGACCAATTGTAATCCGTGTCCAGGTAGACGAGCGCGTATATGCGGCGCCCGCCCGATACCTGGCCACATTTGTTGAATTTGACAAACATGACTCTCGGTCACCTTGCAAAATAAATGTTCAATGCCAAAATTAGAGACCGGTGTTTATATTTGCTAAAACCCGTGAAACATCTACCATTAATATACCTAGACTAAAATCAGAAAATATGGATTAAAAGCCCAAAAATTGCCAAAATAGGGACAAAACATTACTTCTTTGAAGGGGTTATTGACCAGACACTTTGAGCACTGTGTACAGTTCATTAGAGTTCGTGCTGGAATTGCCCGTGCGGGCGCCTTTGTCTTGCATTTTTGTTGTGCCAGTTTCAGCTGTTTCCGCTTATTGTCGTTGTCTAGCGCGCCTGGAGTTGAACAGCTCCTGTGCTTTGATCATTTATTGATCAATCAGAAAAAGTGATCATAACTCAAATTTTGACCAGATTTCAATCACTAAAAGTTGAATTTGATCAGCCTTATCAACAACACAAAATGCCATTCATTCCCTCCCCCAAAATTAGTGCCTGATTGGCCGGATGCTGTTCAAAGATTACGGCAAATTGATTCGAAAGTGCTCCAACAGTGCCATAAGTGCGGCATTTTCAAGTCCAACACATTTCGTTGCCACTCGCTGCTTTCGTTGCCCTCAATGCACATCTCCAGCTCCATGTCGTATGATTGTCTGCAAAAAATAAAATAAAAAAGTGCCAATTTTTTGGGCTCATGTAAAAAATTAATGGCCCCTCAGAAAGGCACGCACTTGTCGTTGGCCACCATCTCCAGACGGCCCCGAACGTCCTGGCCGGCCAACACCAGCATGGGCTGCTTGACCAGGCAGCGCACTTGGTACCAATGTGTCAACGGTTCGGTAGGCGCTGTTAAAAGCCAAACGGTGCGTCTGTGACAAGCAATTATGTGCAAAATGAAGACATAATTATGTAGAAGCAATCAAGCAGCACATACTTTGAGCCCACAAATGCCACATCGAACCATGAGGCAACACCGTGCACATGACACGTCCGTTGAGCATTCATCTGCAATAGGAAAAAGGTCGCTATTGCCAAAATTGTTCGTAAAATTATGAAATAAAGCAACTTTTTGCGGATGGGATGCCTGCGGGGGAAAAGCCTGACTCATTTTGTATAACAAAATGAGACAAATGGACGACTTGGCAAAATATCACTGGACCAAATCGACTCGGGGAATGAGGGAAAAAAAGACAACGCAAAAAAAGACAATTGTTCGACTCGATCAAAATAAGACAGGGACTGAAATTTACCGTGAATGGAACTTGAATTCGATGCAACCGCTCCACCGGGTCACGCTCAAAAGCCACGGTCCCTTTGACGCTTTGCGACACCAAAATGCCGGCACCCCACGAGTCCTAAGAGTAAAAGTGCCGACATGTTCATTAACAATATTTCTGCTTATTGCAAAAAAGAAATTCAGTGACTAGAAACAACAATGTGTTAAAACGCACCACCACGGCTGTCGGAACAGTTCGTCCAGTGCCGGCTGCTGCACAACGCCCAGCGTGACCCCGTGGAACGTCTGCTGGGCCCAGAAAGCGGCACGCTGCTGCTCAATCTCGTCGTTTAACACCAAATCAAAGCCGTCGCTTGAAGTTGGCAACTTCAGTGTTTGTTGGCGCTCTAATTGGGCAATTCTGGCACGCAAAAGACGTAATTCTTCGGAAAAGTCCAAATTAGTCAAAGTTGCCCGCAGGTTTTCTGTAACATTGGCAATTTTTAATAAATATTAATAATCGACTTTCTTACTCTGATCACTGTTATGCCCTCTCCATTTGTTGATTTGGTCGAAATTTTCATGTTAATTTACTACAAAATTTGATACAATTTGTTTAATTAATTATTTCTTAACGAATGGAAGACATGAAGTCGAACCGCAAGGCTTTACTATACAAAAAAAATTAGCTAAAATAAGCGATTTGAAATTTTCGATTCCAAAGGCCAAAGTCTTTTTAAATAAATGAATATTTTTCAATTAACTTACCATATTTATAGACTGAAAGTTGGGATTATAAATATTTGAATGGACGTTACTTTGGGCAAATGTTGACCCAAAAACGGGGGAGGGACGGACATTCACTTTTGGGAATTCATCTCTCTTTTTTTATCATAAATTTGAATGTTTTATTTGCTCCCAGCAAAATGTTGACCCAGCAGAATTGTGAGAATGGAATCAATTGATGCAATTTATATAAAGAAATATTGTATTAATTCAAAAACAATATTTTGGATTAAAAAATAGTGACAATTAAAAATGGGTGGCATGGCATATTCATGATAAGAAAGCAATTCAGCACAGTTCGGCACCATTTTGTCATTGACGCAAGTGCTTCTGTCTCTCGGAGGGGTCCACCACCTCATCACCCCTGCAGGGCACCGCCGTCGGCTTTTGTTTTCGATGAGGACACCGCAAATGATGGGCACCTCAAATCAATTGCCGCAATATTAATTTTAATTATTGATTATTTTAAAAAAATAAATTTTCAAGCCATAAGCCGATTAGGCGCCGTTTTTTGATGACCCGAAAGACCGAAGTTTTTTGGCCAACCCGAAACGTGACCCGACATTTTGTTCAACCCCCGCGGCATCCTTGATATTAATAAATATTTATAATTTTATCGTTGAAAATTGTCAACAGAATTTTATGTTGATGATTAAATCTAAATTTGCGATAGCGTACAAATTAATATTGAGCAGAATCGGGATTTTTCAAATTCATCACTGTCTTACAAATTAGCGTTCTTTGCATCATTCTATCCGGCACGATCATAGCAAATGAATGAGCAAAATTATAATAAACAATTTTTAAATTTAAACTTTTTAAACAAAAAATAATTATGTTTCAAATTTGAACTTTGTTTGGTTTAAATAAATGTAAACTTCGTAAAAAAGAAGCATCAAAATGTGAATAAAAATTGCGAAAATAAATGCAACTCTACAAGCGCTTTAACAGCACTACATAGACACTAGGGCTGTTCGAGAGTCTCGAGTCTCGACTCAAGAAATTTCTCGGTTTTTTTGGGTCTCGGTCTCGACTCTCTGGGTTTAGTCTCGGAAAAAACGAGACTTTTTTGCACTGTTAAAGATTGGCTTTTTTGCTGAGAATTCATTACAGAATTCTGAGCTTAAAAGATTTGAAAAATACATAATGACAAATCAAATTTTAGAAATCCTTAATTTAATCACTTTTGCACAATCGTGTATGCGACGGCTGTTGGCTCAGTGGTTGAATCTGGCTTGTAGTTTATTTATTGGATGTTCTACTCCACGACTGAAAACCAATTTGAAAACTTAATAAAATGGTTTTTTTTTTTGCAACTTTTAGGCACGTTTTTTTAATTAAATTCACTAAAACTTAAATTTTTCCCCCGGCGGCTCCTATCGGCACCACCGGACACCTCCCCCCTATTGCTAAAAAGCTTTAAAAATTGCCGAATTTTTAACATTTGGTTGAAACTCGAGTCTCGGTGTCATTTCTCGGTCCTGACTCTCGAGTCTGCGCAAATTTTAAGTCTCGAACATCCCTAATAGACACGGATGTAGCTCACACAACTAGTTTGAACAACTACAACAACGAAAGACCAAACCATATCAGGATACCGTCGGTATTCTTTGGGAGGTTTGTTGTTCTGTATCGGTCAACCCATGTTGAAATGTTGAAAAATCTTTTACATAAATCAAAACGAGAATTTCCAACTGACCCTAGAAAGATTTTTTCCACAATTTGTAACTCTTTAGAAGATTTTAAATTGCCGGTGTTTTATGCATATACTGTAACAGAGGATGCTTTGGGTGGTGTACTGTAACGATGGAAGTGGGGGCGGGCGGAGTTTACGGGTACTGTAGCTGGGCAATTTTCTTCTTCTTTCTTTGCCGCCGTTCCAAATTCCTAGCAGCTCGAGCTCCTTTTTCACATGCTTTGCTTGCTTTGAGGCCTAGTTGCTGTCTTTCTTCGGTTTGCTCACCCTCTTTTTCATTATCGGGTTGGCTCTTAACACCTCATCGCTCCACCCTTTGGTTGTGTTGTCGGTCGCCTTCTGTTCATCTACCTTCACCTTATTTTTAATGCTGGAGGTCGTTTTGCTGTTGGTCGGCGACGTCATGTTGCTGTTGCTGGTGGTGTAGCTGGTGAAGGCGCTGCTGCTGCTCGTCGGCGGCAACCCTGCACATTAAAAGAAGAAGAATTTTGAAGTAAATAAAATTTTTGTCATACCTATATTTGAAAAATCAAAACGTGTTGTACCTTTTTTCGTCGTAAAAACATTAGGAATTTGAAGCAAAAATTTCGCTTTTGTCTATTGTCAACCCTGATGCATAAAAGACGTTCCATATTAAGCGCTTTTTCGGGATTGGAATCCCGACTCAGCCCGAAAATTTAAAATAAATCGTCGGCCGAGATCCAGGCTTGGCAGGCCTACCGAATTAAACCCTCTCGGGGATGGAAAATTCCAAAGGTCCGGTCTCTAGCAGAAATGAATTTTTTTTGAGTTTGTTCCCTTTCATTTCGAAACATTCACCAAACAGTGCCAAAACGAGCAGCAGGGCAACGATGAATTGCATGTGCATATTGCTTTTGCTGGAGATAAATTGTTTTTTAAAAATATGAAATGGACAAATTTGATGGATTGAATTTTTCTAATTTTAAAATTACATGAAATTGGCTATTCTTCACTGCGCTTTTATATCGTTTTGAATTGTCTAAGCAACAGATGAAGCGAGGCATGCACTTTATCATATGATTCTCAAATCAATTTTTGGCATTATTCATCCATTCACAAAGGCATGTCTATTTTGGCATTATACTCCATTCAGAAAGTGCACTCATATCGATGTTGGCATATTCCTCCATTCAGAAAGTGCACTCATATCGATGTTGGCATATTCCTCCATTCAGAAAGTGCACTCATATCGATGTTGGCATATTCCTCCATTCAGAAAGGGCACTCATATCTATTTTGGCATTTCCATATTCACAAAGTGCACACAAAAGCCATTGTTTTATAAAAATGTTTACAATTTTCTCCACTTATAGTTTAGGTTGTACATATATATGACCTTTCTCATGCGCTTTCACTAAGAAAATATTTGCTTTAATTCAATAAAAAAGGGCAATGAGTGTACATAGGTCGGGTCATATAATTAGTGAGACTTTATTTAATCCCTGATTTGGAGTATAGAATTTTGTAGCTTCTTCTTTTGCGATTAAAAATTCAACCCAAAAATTTTGAAAAGTTCACTATTTTAAAAAGTTGCAATTGAATTGCTTTTAATTTCAATTTATTGGTGCGAAAATGAATTGAAAATTCAGGAAAATACCCTCACTAATTATGAGCCGACCTATCAACTATTTGTGACAGCCTTTTTAGCCACTATTTAAGCAATTATTTCGGCATTTCTAGCATATATTCATGACAATATGGATGCTATTTTTAGGGTTTTACCCTATTTTTTTGCAACTTTGTTTTGGCGAGTTATGCACGAAAAACATGTTTTTAGCTGAAAATATCGTCGTTTTAACTCACCTATCCGAATCTAATAACCTATTTTAGGATTTTTGTACCTAAAATAGGGGTAAACTTATTTTAAGTAAAAAAGACTTTTTGCCTCTATTTTGGGTTATTTTTAAACTCATTTTTTCTCACTAATTTTTGCTTATGAACCCTGGTTTTGGAGCCCTATTTTGGCATTGAGCCTATTTTAGGTGTCTAGTTTGAAATTTTTCAAGCCTAAAAGTAAATAGCATCTTGTTAATTGCCTTTTGGTTGTAATTTTGTGCTTTTCGACTTTCGAACAATTTAATTTTTTTTTCGAAAATTTTGAATCTTTGGCCAAATGTTCAATTCAGGTGTCGGGATTCGAAAGGCGGACACAAACTAACAAAACCGCACTTTTTGATAAAAAACAAAAACAACACTTTGGTCAAAATTTGCCAAATATTTGTCCAAATAGCAAATCAAACAAAAAAAAATTGCCAAAAGCACAGTTTAGCCATTTGATTCATCAAATTTAAAGCGATGACATCATTAATTGCCGTCGTTTCCATTCACATCGTTCAATCACACAAATTGGTGATGTTAATGTGCTTTTTTTCCGTCAATTTTCATCAACCCTGGAAAAAGCTGTTCCCATTTTTATGACCGATCGGTGGAGGATGTACAACCGTGAACAGTCATCGTTTTAGCATTGGAAAAATGGAAAATTCTTCCAAAGTTAATTTGTCTGCTTTTAAAAATATAAAAACATTGCTTTTATATTAGACAGGCTCCCGGTCTCTTGGATAAATATAATGGCGGACAAAATAAAATGTTTATCCTTTTTTAATTTGGCATTTTTCAAAAGCAAAATTTAATTGTTTTTGGTATTTCATCCGCAAAAAAGTTTTTAAAATCTAATTTTTTGGGCTGAAAATTACGGTTTATTTTCCAATAAATGATGTTAATTTTTAAATTCAAAATAAGTGACCCGAATTTTAGAATGGAAAATAATGGCCCGCCCCTACGGCGTAAGGACCGAATCCAGACCAGCGCAATAATAACATGCTTCAACCCTAACCGCCGATTCAGACATTGTTAAAATCACAAAAAGATTGAGCCATTGTATTGAACTGAACCTTTACGATTGGACAAATATCAAAAAAGTTATGGCCATAAAGCCCAATCAACGCCAACTTCCGAATGGTTTTTAGAATGTCTGAATCGGTTAGGGTTAAAGCATGTTATTATTGCGCTAATCTGCTGGATGTAACCGCCGCCCCCTATATGAAAAACTCTGCCAATAATATCCAAAGCAAATTGGAATCAAAAAACATTAAAATGAAACATTTAAGTCACAAAAAGGCATTCAATTTTGAATCCATCAGCAAAAATGGCGTCCCAATTAATTGCCAACCTGCCCATTTTGATGATCATCATCATCACGCTTCTGCTCCATAGCGTGGAAGGAAAACGTGAATATTTGTAACCAATGGAATTTTTGTAATTCTTTACACCCCACCCCCTTTTTTTTGTTGCTAAGATGGGAATCGGGGTTCCTCGGGAGACCGGGGTCAGGGAATAAACAAATGGTCGGGGTTGTCGGGCGCGGTACTATCGGGGATTTATCCAAAATGGTTTCGGGGTTTGAGGTCTGGGTTCGGGGTTGAGGCTTTCGGGGTCGGGAGTTAGCCCTATTTCCAACTGCACTCCGAATTAGAGCAATTTTCTTGAAACAAAAAATAATGAATTTGTTAAAAACCGGTGGTGGTCGAATAATTTGCCTTTTATTATAAAGCACCTTACAACTGTAGCCACAGTGTCGCCCATCGTGGTGGCAACATCCCGGATGGTCTCATAGCGAGCATGAAAGAATGGAGTATGCAAAATCCGGCGCCCGGTTTGACCGAAAGTTTGAAATGTAACCAGCCGAATGCTCGTGGGTGCGTGACTTTGAGGTGCAAAAATGGTGAGCAAAGCAATTAATTCGTTTAAAATAAATTTTAACTTTAAAAAACTTTATTTAAACACTGCCGCATAAATGCCAAAGTTGCTTCGTTTGAAATGAATTTGTTTTATTAATTTAAAAAAAATTTATTTAAACACTGCCACATAAAAGCCAACAAAGTTGCTTTATTTGATTAATTTTTGTTTTTTATTAAATTTTAATTTGTAATAACTTTATTTAAACACTGCCAAACGCCTGCTTGTGCTTGATTGTCCATAGTTTTTGCCAGTGTCCGGCAAAATCAAAATGACCATGATTTATAAACGCGTTGAACAACGCAATTCTTATTAAAACTAACACAATTTTTTGTAAACATTAGTTGTCACCGTCCTTTTTAATTACCTTCAATAAAATTTTCTCTAAAAGTTGTTCCAATTTTTCTAGCGAATGATGGTTACGACGATTGGGTGGCCAATGGCTGCGGATGGATAGGCGATGAAAAATGCTCCGAAAACGAAATGAACAAGCATTGTCCAATTGCTGGAAACCGCAAATGCAAGTCGTGCGAAGGGTTCGAGTGCAATAACGTGCAGGAGAACTTCGACCTGCAATTGCCGTCACCGCCAAAGACGACGACGACACCGCCGCCGTTGCGTATCGAACTGATGGCATTTGATGCCGAAGCCGGCTCTGGTGTGGGTGAGACGCGGGGCGGCGGCGGCGGCGCCGTCGTCTCCACCATTTTGCTCCTTTTTGGCGGTAAGTTTAAATATCAAAATGATATTTTGTATTAGTTAAATTAAAAAAATGTACTATATGGAAACGCTAAAAATTAAATTATAGAATCTAAAAATAATTTTTAATATCTAAATTCATTCTTTTCAATACGTTTAAAATACATTCAGAAGAACATTTCAATCAAAAAATGATGGGATGGCAATAAGAAACAATTTTCAGATCAGCTTTTCGTTTACAATAAAAAATCGACAGTACGCCGACATAAATTGGATTTTTAAAATATTTTCGCGCATTTAACTAAAAATGTACCTTTAATCAAGATTTTTTCTTACCCAGAAATGCACCCTAAATATCGAATTGTAAATTTTTGTTTATTTTTTAATCAATATTTTGAAATTTTTGGGATTGTTTTTTGGTCAAATTTTGGCAGTTCAACACATTTTTATTCAGCTTTTCAAGTTTTTAGGTCATATAAATCTGAGTCCCAATTATTACAGTTTTGCTCGTCCATTGGGTGTGACTGTGGCGATGTGAACACTGAAGACAATTATCAAATTTATTATAATAAATTTAAAAGATATATAGAAACAAATCTAAAAAAATATTTCTAATATTTAAATTCGTTATTTCAATACGTTTTAAATGCATTCAGAAGAACATTTTCAAACGAAACATGTGATGGCAATGAGAAGCAATTTCAGATCGGATTTTAGTTTACAATAAAAAAACTTTTGGTGTTTTGACATAAATTGGATTTAAAAAAAAATAATTTACGCGCAAAAATAATTTACAAGTTATTTATAATAAATAGTTGAGCTTCGCATTAGATTGGCATCCCGACCCCGAATTTCTGAATTTTGTCGGGTTTTTTTAGGCTCCAACCTCAAAAATCTTGACCCGATGTCGTCGGGGTAGTGCCAACCCTAGCTAAGTTTATGATGGGTTAATCGAATTTTGGTTTTAACCGAAGAATTTTTGGAAAATCATAGGGCCTAGGTTCAAAATCACTCAAACAACATTATAAAAAAGAGCTAAAAAAATAAAAAAAAATAAAAAAATTAAATCATTGGTCTTCTTAAGTGCTGAAACCGATAGAACAGTTAAAAATTTTATTGGACGAGATTTAAACCGGTTTTTGAACCGGCTCAAAGTGCATTGATTACGAAATTTGGCAATAGAAAATAATGATTGAGAATTATAACGGTTTATGAACCGGGTTGAATTTTTTGAAAATAAAGGAAAAAACGACTTTTTGTTTTTAAGTAACTCAAAAGCCGGATAAAATAACTGGAGAAAAGTTAGAGACTTAGGGTCTATTAGGCTTATGCCTAAGCCACCCTGAGCTTAGTGGTTCATTAGGCTTAAGATTCATTTAATGACGACATCGCACCGTTCGAGTACCTCCACGCAAAGTTTGTCAAAATTCACTCGATTAACATCAGATGCATTAATTTATAAAAGTTACAATAAAATAAATACAAAATTTAAAAAATGCGTCTACTAATTCTATCAATGAACAAAGATCCACCTAAATCTACTTAAATCCATCAAAGTGTTTGATCCGTTAGCATGTTAAAATGTTCAATCCGGTACGGTCATCCAAATCGAAATCATTCACTATTCTTTCCTAAAAATGACATTTCAAAAATAAAATAAAATAAAATATTTCATTAAAATTAATAGAATAAAATAAAAATATAAATTTTATAAAATATAATTTATCCCTAAATGCTACACAGACAAACCAATTTCTTCAAAGGCCGTCAAAAATAGTTCAGCCGGAACAATTTTCTCGTTTTCAATTTCGTCGTGTAAAACTTTCATTTTGTCGATAAAATCACTAAAAAAATGTTTTAAGTGCATATTTTGCAATTGATTTTGATTTATATTTTTTAAAATTAAATATAAAAATTACGGTCTTAATTTTTGTGTTCTGTTCCATACTCAGTTTAAAACCCGCCCTTTATAAATGTTTTGTTTTGACTAATTCCCAATAATTTGAATAGTTTAACTAATAATTTAATGCGCGTTTTATTACGCATAATTTGCATCAACGGATTTGATGCTGTCGACAAGCGCATTCGAAGTGATGCGCGCCGAGTCGTGCGGCAGCAACACGACGGCAACGCCTGCACGTCGCAGTTTTTCGGCAACATAAAAATGTTCGGCAAACATCGGCATGCAAAGCAACGGCTTTTGTGCATGCACCGCGTCCAATGCACTTCGGCTGTCACATTCACTGATCAGAAGCCGCGTTTTCGGATTGGCTAACAAATTCGAGGGAAAATGTTAAAATGAGCGGTCGTCGCGCATACAAAGAACGCTGCGCGTGTCAAATCGTGGCATAATGTGCACATTTGGAGCATTTTTTTTCAAAAATTCGCGTCGATTTTCATGATCGACCATTTGTCGCGCGTCATACTTCCAGATCACCGCCATTGACTCGAGCTTTCCCAGCCCTTCGACAATCGTCTTAAATTTGTCGAACGGCATTTTGGCTGGCTCCAACAAAGTGCCCATGCTGAACACAATGACCTTTTTGTTCTCATTGAACACCTTCTGCTGGACATAATACTAAACTTTTTGGAACAGTTATTAAAATTGATCACCACAAATTTTTAAACAAAATATTTTTAGAATGACTTCGTTCGACGTTAGCTGAGACTGAGGAAAATTGGGCATCAAATCAATTCCTCCAATAAATTTGACTTTTTCTGGCAAAGTGCCAAGATCGTAATCCAACGGGCGTCTGCTGTTGATGAACAAATAGTTGGCATTTTTGAACAATTCCTTCAGCGAAGGAAAATTGTCATTTTTGAACAGCGTTTTGAACTGCGAGTCCTGCAAAAAGTTAGCTTTAATTATTTAAATTTATATTTGCAATAATAAAATTTTATTTTACCATTTGTTCATAAATCGTAGTAAAAAATTAGCTTTTATTATTTAAATTTATATTGCAATAATAAAATTTTATTTTACCATTTGTTCATAAATCGTAGTAAAAATAAGCGAACTAGCACTATGCTCTGCTTTAAAAGCATCACTTTTTCCAATCTTGCTGTCATTGTTGACCAGTGCCGCGAATACTTCTGTAAATTATTTTTTAAATTTAATTTTGCGTGATTAAACTTTATTAAGTTTATTAAAATGATTCCCTCAAAAAAGGCATTTTATAGACACTAAAAAGTGGCTTTAACCCAAAATTTTATTTGGATAAATGCTATTTTTGGGCTCAACTTTTTAAAGCGACAAAAAATGCAAAAGCCTAAAAATTCTGTCCCCACTGACAATAAATAAAGCTGTTTCCCATTTTGACCTGGCACGCCATTTTTCAGTATTTGTTGTTTATAGTTCAACGTTTGGCCCCGGGCATTTGGCCATTCGGCCTCGCCCATATAGTCGTACATGTGTGACATAATCGGAAAATTATGGGTAAGCACAACATTTTTGATGCCAAGTGCATGGAACAGTGCCAAAGCACCAAAATCCCAAACATCCATTAGGCCCACAGTAAACGGTGCATTCTCATGACGCTGTTTTAGTGAATCCCAGCAGTTGCCATGCTTGACGATGTCTGCAAATTGTTTTTTAATGGTTTAATACAGGGTTTGTATATGTACTTGGATTCCAAGTACAGTATTTGGAAACGGACCCTTGTACTTACAAATTTAAACCGTACTTACCAGATACGAACCTTGGATTAATACAAATTCAACTAAATGATCAATCGCGTGATCTCAGACACCCGCCTGCTGTTGACTTCACTCAAATTACCTGCAATCACCGCAAATGCTTCCACATAAACGATTGCCGGACTTTGCTTGTAGTGCCGTGCCGACCAGTCGCCCTGCTGGATGTTCTCGGGGGCCGGATTCATGAAATCCGTGTCCGGTGGCGGACGCTTCATCCATTCCAACGTTTGCAGAGACAGCGGGCAAACTTGCAGTTTCAGATTTTGTTGCTGGCTAAGCTTGGCAGCCGACGGTGCCTGCGCGTCCGGTTTGCTCAACGGGATCAGAAAATGCTGAAAAAAAAATTTGAAACAAATTAATTTAACTCGAAATAAACCGCGCTAACTTACAACATTATGCCCACGTTCGGCTAGCAGGTTGGCTAAACGCACACTCAAGTCATAGTTGGTGTCCAAATAATTGGGCGCAATTTGCAAAATGTTCAACGCGTCAACGGCAAAAGAAGCCAAAGAATAAGCACAAATAAGTGCCAAAAGGTTGCAGCACATTTTTACAACTAAATGAGAATATGTAATTAGTACAATTCTTATTTTAATATAAATAGACTCAAACTCAGCGTTATTCAAAAATGGAAGGCCAAGACAAAACTTTTATTGGAAATTTTATTTTTTATGAATTAGGTCACTAACAGCAGAGCTAAAATTAAGATAAGACGATATATTTAAAAGAATGGGAGAAATTGCCAGGGGTTCTCACTAAAATATTATTACTTATGTTATATTAAAGAAATGCTGGATTTCTTTGGCACTGACACTTTGGCATGGCTTAAACGTGCTTTTTGAAGGGCCCAACAAAGCATTGATTGCTTTTGCCAGCAATAAAATAAATCATAATGAATTTATACATAAAAACGAATAAATAAATTATTATTAAAAAGTCGGATTGTATCCGTCCGCGCTCAAAATCTTACATCCGGATATCCGTGTGATAAAATAATGTTATTGATACCAACCAACACACACTTCCTGCTTATGTTGGTGCCAGGAATTGCTCGCAACTCACTGGATCATTTAAACACCAAACTTTTTAGTATATTCATTCGTGCGGATGAAATACCAAAAACAATTAAATTTGATTTTGAAAAATGACCAGGGATGCTATTTAAAAATAACAAAAAATAGAGGCAAAAAGTCTTTTTTACTTAAAATAAGTTTACCCCTATTTTAGGTACAAAAATCCTAAAATAGGTTATTAGATTCGGATAGGTGAGTTAAAACGACGATATTTTCAGCTAAAAACATGTTTTTCGTGCATAACTCGCCAAAACAAAGTTGCAAAAATAGGGTAAAACCCTAAAAATAGCATAAATGTTGTCATGAATATATGCTAGAAATGCCGAAATAATTGCTTAAATAGTGGCTAAAAAGGCTGTCACAAATAGTTGATAGGTCGGCTCATAATTAGTGAGGGTATTTTCCTGAATTTTCAATTCATTTTCGCACCAATAAATTGAAATTAAAAGCAATTCAATTGCAACTTTTTAAAATAGTGAACTTTTCAAAATTTTTGGGTTGAATTTTTAATCGCAAAAGAAGCTACAAAATTCTATACTCCAAATCAGGGATGAAATAATGTCTCATTAATTATGACTCGACCTATGTACACTCATTGCCCTTTTTTATTGAATTAAAGCAAATATTTTCTTAGTGAAAGCGCATGAGAAAGGTCATATATATGTACAACCTAAACTATAAGTGGAATAATGGAAAATTGTAAACATTTTTATAAAACAATGGCTTTTGTGTGCACTTTGTGAATATGGAAATGCCAAAATAGATATGAGTGCCCTTTCTGAATGGAGGAATATGCCAACATCGATATGAGTGCACTTTCTGAATGGAGCATAATGCCAATATCGATATGAGTGCACTTTGTGAATGTATAAATAATAATGCCATAATCGATATGAGTGCCCTTTCTGAATGGAGTATAATGCCAAAATAGACATGCCTTTGTGAATGGATGAATAATGCCAAAAATTGATTTGAGAAGCATATGATAAAGTGCATGCCTCTCGCTTCATCTGTTGCTTAGACAATTCAAAACGATATAAAAGCGCAGTGAAGAATAGCCAATTTCATGTCATATTAAAATTAGAAAAATTCAATCCATCAAATTTGTCCATTTCATATTTTTAAAAAACAATTTATCTCCAGCAAAAGCAATATGCACATGCAATTCATCGTTGCCCTGCTGCTCGTTTTGGCACTGTTTGGTGAATGTTTCGAAATGAAAGGGAACAAACTCAAAAAAAATTCATTTCTGCTAGAGACCGGACCTTTGGAATTTTCCATCCCCGAGAGGGTTTAATTCGGTAGGCCTGCCAAGCCTGGATCTCGGCCGACGATTTTTTTTAAATTTTCGGGCTGAGTCGGGATTCCAATCCCGAAAAAGCGCTTAATATGGAACGTCTTTTATGCATCAGGGTTGACAATAGACAAAAGCGAAATTTTTGCTTCAAATTCCTAATGTTTTTACGACGAAAAAAGGTACAACACGTTTTGATTTTTCAAATATAGGTATGACAAAAATTTTATTTACTTCAAAATTCTTCTTCTTTTAATGTGCAGGGTTGCCGCCGACGAGCAGCAGCAGCGCCTTCACCAGCTACACCACCAGCAACAGCAACATGACGTCGCCGACCAACAGCAAAACGACCTCCAGCATTAAAAATAAGGTGAAGGTAGATGAACAGAAGGCGACCGACAACACAACCAAAGGGTGGAGCGATGAGGTGTTAAGAGCCAACCCGATAATGAAAAAGAGGGTGAGCAAACCGAAGAAAGACAGCAACTAGGCCTCAAAGCATGTGAAAAAGGAGCTCGAGCTGCTGGGAATTTGGAACGGCGGCAAAGAAAGAAGAAGAAAATTGCGCAGCTACAGTACCCGTAAACTCCGCCCGCCCCCCCCCCCCCCCCCCCTCCCCCTTCCATCGTTACAGTACACCACCCAAAGCATCCTCTGTTACAGTATAAGCATAAAACACCGGCAATTTAAAATCTTCTAAAGAGTTACAAATTGTGGAAAAAATCTTTCTAGGGTCAGTTGGAAATTCTCGTTTTGATTTATGTAAAAGATTTTTCAACATTTCAACATGGGTTGACCGATACAGAACAACAAACCTCCCAAAGAATACCGACGGTATCCTGATATGGTTAGGGTCTTTCGTTGTTGTAGTTGTTCAAACTAGTTGTGTGAGCTACATCCGTGTCTATTAGGGATGTTCGAGACTTAAAATTTGCCGAGACTCGAGAGTCAGGACCGAGAAATGACACCGAGACTCGAGTTTCAACCAAATGTTAATTTAAAGCTTTTTAGCAATAGGAGGGAGGTGTCCGGCGGTGCCGATAGGCGCCGCTGGGGGAAAAAGTGAAAGTTTTAGTGAATTTAATTAGAAAAACGTGCCTAAAAGTTGCAAAAAAAAAAAAAGACCATTTTATTAGGTTTTCTAAGTGATCTTTTTTGTTTTTCGACTAACAAATAAGAATCAATAAAAAGGAATAAATTATTAAATTAAAAGAATCAAATTGGTTGTCAGTCGTGGAACTACAAGCCAGATTCAACCACTGAGCCAACAGCCGTCGCATACACGATTGTGCAAAAGTGATTAAATTAAGGATTTCTAAAATTTGATTTGTCATTATGTATTTTTCAAATCTTTTAAGCTCAGAATTCTGTAATGAATTCTCAGCAAAAAAGCCAATCTTTAACAGTGCAAAAAAGTCTCGTTTTTCCGAGACTAAACCCCGAGAGTCGAGACCGAGACCCAAAAAAACCGAGAAATTTCTTGAGTCGAGACTCGAGACCGAGACTCTCAAACAGCCCTAGTGTCTATGTAGTGCTGTTAAAGCGCTTGTAGAGTTGCATTTATTTTCGCAATTTTTATTCACATTTTGATGCTTCTTTTTTACGAAGTTTACATTTATTTAAACCAAACAAAGTTCAAATTTGAAACATAATTATTTTTTGTTTAAAAAGTTTAAATTTAAAAATTGTTTATTATAATTTTGCTCATTCATTTGCTATGATCGTGCCGGATGGAATGATGCAAAGAACGCTAATTTGTAAGACAGTGATGAATTTGAAAAATCCCGATTCTGCTCAATATTAATTTGTACGCTATCGCAAATTTAGATTTAATCATCAACATAAAATTCTGTTGACAATTTTCAACGATAAAATTATAAATATTTATTAATATCAGGGATGCCGCGGGGGTTGAACAAAATGTCGGGTCACGTTTCGGGTTGGCCAAAAAACTTCGGTCTTTCGGGTCATCAAAAAACGGCGCCTAATCGGCTTATGGCTTGAAAATTTATTTTTTTTAAATAATCAATAATTAAAATTAATATTGCGGCAATTGATTTGAGGTGCCCATCATTTGCGGTGTCCTACAAAACCACCGACCCGCCTCCCCCCCCCCTTCCCCTAAAGCTTAAAGTAGACTTAAGAAGGCCGCTGAAAAAAGACATCCTTCAAAATTTTTTTAAAAAGTGAATATTGATAATATTTCAAAAATATTTATTAAAATATATTATTTAAAAAAATAATAATTTTTTTATTTCATTTGAAAATTTTCCGTTTTCCGTTATATTTGGCCCTTTTTTCCATTTTCCGTTAAAAAATATTTCCGTTTTTCCGTTTTTTTAAATTTCCGCTCATTCCTGGTACATAGGTCGGGTCATAATTAATGAGACATTATTTCATCCCTGATTTGGAGTTTAGAATTTTTTAGCTTTGCGATTAAAAATTCAATCCAAAAATAATTAAAAATTTCACTATTTTTAAAAAGTTGCAACTGAATTGCTTAAGTTGAATTTATTGGTGCAAAAATGAATTGCAAATTCAGGATTTTAAAAAGCCTTTTTAGCCACTATTTAAGCAATTATTTCGGCATTTCTAGCATATATTCATGACAACATTTATGCTATTTTTAGGGTTTTACCCTATTTTTTTGCAACTTTGTTTTGGCGAGTTATGCACGAAAAACATGTTTTTAGCTGAAAATATCGTCGTTTTAACTCACCTATCCGAATCTAAAAACCATTTTGGGATTTTTGTACCTAAAATAGGGACAAACCTATTTTAAGTAAAAAGACTTTTTGCCTCTATTTTTTGTTATTTTTAAATAGCATCCCTGGTCATTTTTCAAAATCAAATTTAATTGTTTTTGGTATTTCATCCGCACGAATGAATATACTAAAAAGTTTGGTGTTTAAATGATCCAGTGGGTTGCGAGCAATTCCTGGCACCAACATAAGCAGGAAGTGTGTGTTGGTTGGTATCAATAACATTATTTTATCACACGGATATCCGGATGTGAGATTTTGAGCGCGGACGGATACAATCCGACTTTTTAATAATAATTTATTTATTCGTTTTTATGTATAAATTCATTATGATTTATTTTATTGCTGGCAAAAGCAATCAATGCTTTGTTGGGCCCTTCAAAAAGCACGTTTAAGCCATGCCAAAGTGTCAGTGCCAAAGAAATCCAGCATTTATTTTAATATAACATGGTAATAAATATTTTAGTGAGACCCTCCTAGCAATTTCTCCCATTCTTTTAAATATATCGACTTATCTTATTTTTAGCTACTGCTGTTAGTGGCCTAATTCATAAAAAATAAAATTTCCAATAAAAATTTGTGTCTTGGCCTTCCATTTTTGAATAATGCTGAGTTTAAGTCTAT
This sequence comes from Globodera pallida, assembly GCA_020449905.1. NCBI lineage: Eukaryota > Metazoa > Nematoda > Chromadorea > Rhabditida > Heteroderidae > Globodera > Globodera pallida. The sequence goes on from JAIXHY010000015.1 coordinate 899,832, forward strand.
TTATATTAAAATAAGAATTGTACTAATTACATATTCTTATTAGTTGTAAAAATGTGCTGCAACATTTTGGCACTCGTCATTTTTATTTGTGCTTATTCTTTGACTTCTTTTGCCGTTGACGCGTTGAACATTTTGCAAATTGCGCCCAATTATTTGGACACCAACTATGACTTGAGTGTGCGTTTAGCTAACCTGCTAGCCGAACGTGGGCATAATGTTGTAAGTTAGCGCGGTTTATTTCGATTTAAATTAATTTTGTTTCAATTTTTTTTAGCATTTTCTGATCCCGTTGAGCAAACCGGACGCGCAGGCTTCGTCGGCTGCCAAGCTGAGCCAGCAACAAAATTTGAAACTGCAAGTTTGCCCGCTGTCTCTGCAAACGTTGGAATGGATGAAGCGTCCGCCACCGGACACGGATTTCATGGATCCGGCTCCCGAGAACATTCAGACGGGCGGCTGGTCGGCACGGCACTACAAGCAAAGTCCGGCAATCGTTTATGTGGAAGCATTTGCGGTGATTGCAGGTAATGTGAGTGAAGTCAACAGCAGGCGGGTGTCTGAGATCACGCGATTGATCATTTTGTTGAATTTATATTAATCCAGGATTCGTATCTGATAAGTACGGGTTTAAATTTGTAAGTACAAGCGTCCGTTTCCAAGTACTGTACTTGGAATCCAAGGGTAATGTGAGTGAAGTCAGCAGGCGGGTGTCTGAGATCACGCAATTGATCATTTTGTTGAATTTATATTAATCCAGGGTTCGTATCTGATAAGTACGGGTTTAAATTTGTAAGTACAAGCGTCCGTTTCCAAGTACTGTACTTGGAATCCAAGGGTAATGTGAGTGAAGTCAGCAGGCGGGTGTCTGAGATCACGCAATTGATCATTTTGTTGAATTTATATTAATCCAAGGTTCGTATCTGATAAGTACGGGTTTAAATTTGTAAGTACAAGGGTCCGTTTCCAAGTACTGTACTTGGAATCCAAGGGTAATGTGAGTGAAGTCAGCAGGCGGGTGTCTGAGATCACGCAATTGATCATTTTGTTGAATTTATATTAATCCAAGGTTCGTATCTGATAAGTACGGGTTTAAATTTGTAAGTACAAGGGTCCGTTTCCAAGTACTGTACTTGGAATCCAAGTACAGAGACGAACCCTGTATTAAACCATTAAAAAACAATTTGTAGACATCGTCAAGCATGGCAACTGCTGGGATTCACTAAAACAGCGTCATGAGAATGCACCGTTTACTGTGGGCCTAATGGATGTTTGGGATTTTGGTGCTTTGGCACTGTTCCATGCACTTGGCATCAAAAATGTTGTGCTTACCCATAATTTCCCAATTATGTCACACATGTACGACTTTATGGGCGAGGCCGAATGGCCAAATGCCCGGGGCCAAACGTTGAACTATAAACAACAAATACTGAAAAATGGCGTGCCAGGTCAAAATGGGAAACAGCTTTATTTATTGTCAGGGGTGACAGAATTTTAAGGCATTTGCATTTTTTGTGGCTTTAAAGAGTTGAGCCCAAAAATAGCATTATTCCAAACAAACTTTTGAGTTAAAGCCAATTTTTAATGTATATAAAATGCCTTTTTTGAGGGAATCATTTTAATAAATTGAATAAAGTTTAATCACGCAAAATTAAATAAATAAAATAATTTACAGAAGTATTCGCGGCACTGGTCAACAATGACAGCAAGATTGGAAAAAGTGATGCTTTTAAAGCAGAGCATAGTGCTAGTTCGCTTATTTTTACTACGATTTATGAACAAATGGTAAAACAAAATTTTATTATTGCAAATATAAATTGAAATAATTAAAGCTAATATTTTACAGGATTCGCAGTTTAAAACGCTGTTCAAAAATGACAATTTTCCTCCGCTGAAGGAATTGTTCAAAAATGCCAACTATTTGTTCATCAACAGCAGACGTCCGTTGGATTACGATCTTGGCACTTTGCCAGAAAAAGTCAAATTTATTGGAGGAATTGATTTGATGCCCAATTTTCCTCAGTCTCAGCTAACGTCGAACGAAGTCATTTTAAAAATATTTTGTTTAAAAATTTTTGGTGATCAATTTTAATAACTGTTCCAAAAAGTTTAGTATTATGTCCAGCAGAAGGTGTTCAATGAGAACGAAAGGTCATTGTGTTCAGCATGGGCACTTTGTTGGAGCCAGCCAAAATGCCGATCGACAAATTTAAGACAATTGTCGAAGGGCTGGCAAAGCTCGAGTCAATGGCGGTGATTTGGAAGTATGACGCGCAACAAATGGTTGATCATAAAAATCGACACGAATTTTTGAAAAAAAATGCTCCAAATGTGCAAATTATGCCACGATTTGACACGCGCAGCGTTCTTTGTATGCGCGAGGACCGCTCATTTTAACATTTTCCCTCAAATTTGTTAGCCAATCCGAAAACGCGGCTTCTGATCAGTGAATGTGACAGCCGAAGTGCATTGGACGCGGTGCATGCACAAAAGCCGTTGCTTTGCATGCCGATGTTTGCCGAACATTTTTATGTTGCCGAAAAACTGCGACGTGCAGGCGTTGCCGTCGTGCTGCTGCCGCACGACTCGGCGCGCATCACTTCGGATGCGCTTGTCGACAGCATCAAATCCGTGGATGCAAAATATGCGTAATAAAACGCGCATTAAATTAATATTTAAGCTATTCAAATATTGGGAATTAATCAAAACAAAACATTTATAAAGGGCGGGTTTTAAACTGAGTATGGAACAGAACACAAAAATCAAGACCGTAATTTTTATATTTAATTTTAAAAAATATAAATCTAAATCAATTTTAAAATCTTTTTAGTCATTTTATCGACAAAATGAAAGTTTTACACGACGAAATTGAAAACGAGAAAATTAATCCGGCTGAACTATTTTTGAAGGCCTTTGAAGAAATTGGTTTGTCTGTGTAGCATTTAGGGATAAATTATATTTTATAAATTTATATTTTTATTTGATTCTATTAATTTTAATGAAATATTTAATTTAATTTAATTTTTGAAATGTCATTTTTAGGAAAGAATAGTAAATGATTTTGATTTGGATGACCGTAACGGATGGAACATTTCAACATGCTAACAGATCAAACACTTTGATGGATTTAAGTAGATTTAGGGAGATCTTTTTGTTCGTTGATAGAATTAGTATCCAAATTTTTTTAATTTTATATTTCATTATATTGTAACTTTGTATAAATTAGTGTATCTGATGTTAATCGAGTGAATTTTGACAAACTTTGCGTGGAGGTACTCGAACGGTGCGATGTCGTCATTAAATGAATCTTAAGCCTAATGAACCACTAAGCTCAGGTTGGCTTAGGCTTAAGCTAACACAGAGTGGCTTAGGCCTAAGCCTAATGAACCCCTAAGCTCAGGTTGGCTTACGCTTAAGCTTAATAAACCACAGGGTTGCTTAGGCCTAAGCCTAATGAACCCCTAAGCTCAGGGTGGCTTAGGCTTAAGCCTAATGAACCACTAAGCGCAGGGTAGCATTCAGGGATAAATTATATTTATTCTATTAAATTTGGATGACCGTAATGGATTGAACATTTCAACATGCTAACGGATCGAACACTTTGATGGATTTAAGTAGTCTTTGTAGCCGCATTTTATAAATTTTGTATTTATTTTATTGTAACTTTGTATAAATTAGTGTATATGGCCAATATTTTTGATTGATTTTAATAATATGCATATGCCAGTCAATCAATGCACGCAATTCAATTCACATTTACACGCATTAGCCTCACCCGTCCGCTGTTTGGAGTAACGCATAAAACTGAAGCAAAGCCATTCCATGCCCATTCATTCAACAAATTGAATAAGCCCCCCATAATTCAATCCTTCAAATTTGTCAATTTTTTCTTTGGAAAATTTTGGCCCCATCTCTGGCAAAGCAATGCTTGAACAGTTCGAATCGGAATTATATATTTTTAGAAAATAATTTTGACAAAAATTTCAATTCAGAAATTATTTTACGGCAAAGCCAACGACAAAAAACGCTGCTGCTATGCACCCGAAAGAAGCTGTCATTGTTCTGTTGCTCGTTTTGGCATTGTGCCATTGCTGTGTCGGCGGACCGAAGAAGCCCAGCAAAAGCAAAAAGGGCGAATCATCAACGGAAAAAGGCTTTCCTTCACAGGTTGTAAATTCTCAGAATAATCAGAGGTTTTTTATTCAGAATTAGGAAATATATTCGTTAGCGATGAATTTTTGGTCAATAAAAATTGCATTTTAAGTGCTTTTTTGGAAAAATGGTAAAGCCATCGCTTTTTTGAAGCATCTTTTATCTGTTTGGGAATTTTCTTCTATTTTTTCAGCGACAAAAATTTTTCAGAAAAAACCTGGCCCGGGTGTCAGAAAAAGCCGAGGGGCTACCTGGATTTTTGGACTCTGGCCCGGCACCCGGGGCTTACTGAGCTGGGGGACCCCCCCCCCCCCCCCCCCGGGTATATCCACCCAACCGGGGCGGGCTTTTCAAAACTCCGTGTCTCTAAACTGTGTAAAATAATCACAACAAATTGCAGCTCGCTAAATCGTACAACGAAATTGCAAACGACACGAAAGCAATCAACAACGATTTGTTGTTGCTTAATCAGAACAATCGCGGATACACGGGCTTGCCGGGTGCTGAAAGTATAATCTCCATGAACCCGTTAGGCGTGCACAAATTCAAAAAAGAGGGAGAGGTGTGGAAAAAATATGACGACTGAACGGGGAAGACGGGACGTGGGGGGAGGGGAGAACCAGAGATGGACGAAACTCAAATTTTTTTTTTCGACAAAACGAAACGAAACGAATTTTTTTAAATAATGCTCGATTTTTGGGGCTACATTTCCCGTTTTTACTGCAATTTTTTTTTTGTGATTTTTAAGAAAACGGGGGTTTTTTTTTGCAAATTCTTGGGGACAGGCGGGTCGGAGGTGCCGATAGGCGCCGCAGGGAGTTTTTTTTTGAAAATTTAACAAGATTTGTTAAGAAAATTGTTCTAAAAATTACGAATGTTGCAAAAAAAAGGGGGGGGGGTCCCCGCTATGGTTTTGTGAGTTCGTCCAACCAAAAAACGAACTGAAAAACTTGTGAATTGTGATCTAGAATATTTTTAAAAAATTGGAAAAGTTAAAAGAATTTTTACAATTGCTTTTAGGCGTTTTCATTGTGAGGGGTTTAAAAATGTTCTTTGGCTTATATGTAAACTGCTTTTCAAACATTATAAATTTATTTATCGCGCATTTTTTTCTTTCTGTCGCTAATTTTTGTTGACATTGGCATAAATTCTCGGGCAAACTATTGTGAAATCGATCACCAATGATCGGCACCGCTTTGCCTTAAACGTTGAGGCGGGGGTAAAAATAATGATTGGTCAATTAATTGTTCGGGAATTAACAGCTAATAGATCATTTGTTCAGATAGTTTTTTTGGGCTAAAAAGGTGTCCGTACGTTTTGCCAACTCAGCAAAAATGTTACGTTTTGTCACAAAATTTGCCACCACACATTATTAAACTATTCAAATGTTGGGAATTGGGATTAATCAAAACAAAACATTTATAAAGGGCGGGTTTTAAACTGAGTATGGAACAGAACACAAAAATCAATACCGTAATTTTTATATTTAATTTTAAAATTTAAAAAATAGTAAATAAAATCAATTTTAAAATTTTTTAGTCATTTTATTGACAAAATGAAAGGTTTACACGACAAAATTGAAAACGAGAAAATTGATCCGACTGAACTATTTTTGAAGGCCTTTGAAGAAATTGGTGTGTCTGTGTAGCATTTAGGGATAAATTTTTATAAATTTATATTTTATTCTATTAATTTTAATGAAATATTTTAAAGTACCTTATTTTATTGGACTAAAAGTATAACGCAGCAATTTCTGATTCTTTATGAAAAAATACATAGTAATAATTATTCAAACGGTGCGATGTCGTCGTTAAATGAATTTTTAAAAATAAAAAGTACTTTTTTAAAGAAATATTACCAGCAGCGCTTTTTAGAAGAGTTGGCGGGACCGGGATTTTTGGGAAAAAATTGTTTTTTTTTATTATTCAAAAAATATCTTCCCCGTTGTCTTCAACTTCAATTACATCCTCTCCATTTTTTTAATAATTCTGCGTTCCCGGAAAATTTTTTGAAAATTTTAACGATATTCGTTAAAAAAATTGGGTTTATTGCATTTTTTGAACTAAAGTAGTTAAGATCACTCAACTGGACAAAATTAAAATATTAAATATTCAGTAAATTCGTTCAACCAAAAAATGAAATAAAAAATTTGTGAAACCACTAACCACTACATCATCACCGAGAACGCATTTTAAGCTCAAAAATCCCATCCTTAGGGGTGTACTTTTTTTCCGGTTAGTCCCGGCCCGACCGGGACGGGATTCGGATTCGGGACCGGGATCCAAAAGGATGTTCCCGACCGGTCCCGGTCGGAATCCCGCTCCCGACCAACTCTACCCCTGATATGATCTGGTTATTTTCATCCAATCTTTATTTTTTTACATTAGTCTTGGGACCTGAACAATTGCTCCTTATAAAATACGGGTTCTTTAATCCCGACCTCTCATTAAAATTTCAATCCCGCTCAATAATGGATCTCGTTGGAATCGGCATGAATATCGCTGACAAAATCAAAAATTTATACCTAAATTAAGAATAACAATGCAAAAAATAATATATATTAATTTTATGAATTTTTAGATTTTTAAGCAAATGTTGACCAAAAATTAATCTAGTAACATTCAGTGTTTGAAATTAATCCCCAATATTAATCCTATATTTGAATTTTTGATTACTTGGAGGCAAATGCTGACCTTGTCGTTGTCCACTCCCCCCCTCCCCCGATCCATTCATTGATTTCACTTACATTTTGGCGTCCCTTTGAATACGTTTTTCCTGATTTTTGAACAATTAATTAACATTTAAATCTAAAATCATATGTTTTTTTGAATCAATTGCTTTATCGGAACGCTAAAAATAATTCTACAAAATGTCGTACAACGCAAACGAAAAGGAGCAGCAACAGCAAATGGAGGAAATGTGAGTTTGTTTCCTAATGAGCAGGGCTGGTATTTTTAGGCAAAACCCTATTTTTTGCACCTAGGCCTTAAATGGCACTTTTGGAACTTTGTTGCATCTATTTTGCCTTTTTTTTGAATTTTGTTGTCTATTTTGACTTTTAGAAGAATTTAAGAAAATCAAAAATGCCCACCCCCCCCCCTCCCTCTAAAATCGCTTTTTTGATTTCCAAAAAGTTTCTCCTAAAAATTGATATTTTTTTTTGGGCAAAAATGCCTCTCCTGCTGGAAACCGCCTTTTGGTAAAAGTCAAGAATACTACCACCTGAGGGTTTCGGTCATTATATATACCATTCAATTCTTCTCGTCGAGAGAAATCGAACGGCATAATTTTTTTGCTCCGGAAACCACTATGAAGAAAGTTATGGTCCCTCAAAGTTGGCCAAAACCCATAGGGGGGACTGACTCTCTTAGTCAAATTTGTAGGAAATTGTTTTTCTTCTAAAAATTGTCTGAAAATAAGTTATTTGATGCATTGATTACGAATTCGTCAACAGAAACTAAAAATTGAGAATTTAAAGAGGTTTTTGAACCGGTTTAATTTTTTGAAAATTAAAGAAAAACCAACTTTTTGATTAACAAAAGCCGGATAAAATAATGAAAGGCCGCTGGCAGCTTGAGGGGCCATAACTTTCTTCATAGTGGTTTCCGGAGCAAAAAAATTATGCCGTTCGATTTCTCTCGACGAGAGGAATCGAATAGTATATATTAGGGTTGGACAAACCCGGATAATCTGGAACAGGTATGGGAAAATTTTAGATAAAAATTATCCGGTCTTGAACGATGACAGCTAAATTATGCTGGATCCGGGACCGGTAGTGTTTTTGAGCTATCCGGTATCCGGGGGACCCGGATAATATCCGGTTTTGTCCAACCCTAGTATATATAATGACCGAAACCCCTCAGGTGGTAGTTAGTTCTTGACTTTTTCCCGACTTTTTTTGGGCAAAAAAAAAACCATTTTTGATTAATTGCGTTTTTTGGTGTGCAACTGCTGCGAATCGTGAAATAGTTATTGTTAAATTTGAATAAAATTTTATTGAATTTACTTTAAAAATGGGTTTTTGTGCCTAATCCCCAATTTCAGTTTTATTTGTGACGACGTTTGGTACGAAGTCTTCGCCTTCATTGACCCATTTGAGCTCGGACTGAAAATGGCGTTGATCAGTGATCGATTGGACGTTTTGGTGGACGTCCATTTCAGTTCGAGGAAATGGTCGTTGGGTTCGATGGAAATTCGTCGCGCATTTGGCGGGAATGGCGCAGAAATTGTCAGCGAACGCTCTGGGGGACAGCCACTGCCAATTCCTCAAGGACCGCTTCCCGACAAAGTGATCGGCTTCAAGTGCATTGAAATCAAGTCGCTTCCTTCCTAAAAAAATTTTACGAATTTAAAATGTTTTTTAATCTTTCAGTTACATTGACCAAACCTTCCTCGAATTCCTCCAACGCATCAGCCCTCTTTTCGATTCTTCCGGCTCAAATGTTGCAATTTTTACCGAGGAGGACCAAAGCCGCAGTTGGGAAATTATTTGGCAAATTATTTGGCCTTTAGTCAATGACAAAATTTGCCGCTTTCTGTTGGACTTCTTTGAATTGGACTATTTCCGACAATTCTCTCCGGCGATGCTTCGCAATTGCGCAAATCTCCGATCGATGTATTCCGGCTGGCTTTTCCCCGAGTTTCCGGCCGAAGACAACGCCGAAGCTTCTTCTCGTCAAGCCTTGGCCGAATGGTTGCTCACTCCCCGCGGGGATGGCCTTCCGAAGATGCTTTATTGTGATTTGAATTGGGACGGAACGGAAGGACTCACAGACGTAACTTTCTCATTTTTATAATCAATTGAGAATAATTATTCCCAAAGTTTTAGTCATTTGTCAACGCTTCTGAGTCGGCCAATTTCATCATCATCACTTGGAATGCTGACGATGTCTTTGTGCCATTTGAGCTGAAGAACAATTTGACGGAGGAGCGATTGACATTTCGACACTTCACCGAAGACAAATGGCTGTTGGTGCGTTGTCCAATTGGGCGAGAAGAGGACAAATGGACTAATTGGGAGAAGGAGGCAATTGAATTGGATTTGGACAATCAATGGAATCGCATTTTCATTGACCTCAAAGACAGTGACATCGGCGACGGGTAAAAGAATGTTCCCCCTAAGGTCGTTTAAAATCTTGGTTATTTCCAGGATGGATGCGGCAAATGAAGGTCCGAGTGAGCCGAAGAAGCCCAAGAATGGAATTTAAATGGAAAAATGGGTTAAACGACACAATAATTTTTGGCTTTTTTTTTGTTGCCGTATGAATATTTGAAAAGCCTTTGTTTTTCATTTGGTGTCAATGTTTTTCGAATTCGTCAATAAAAATGAAAATTGAGAAGATGACATTTTGCACTGAAATAAATCAAAAAAGATTAAATAAAACTCATTTTAACTAAAATTGACTCTGTCGCCGCTGCTATACAAATGGGAAAAAACTCACCGGTTTATTTGACACCAATTCAACTTTGTGCCCATTTTTAAGCACCAATTCTTTTAAAAGTAGGACCTACTAATTAAATTTTTTAATTTCAAATCAACAAACAATAATTGATCAATGTGAGCCAAACTCTCTGGTAAATTGCTCTCCTTATTTCAACTAAAATTGACTCTGTTACCGCACAAGATGGGAAAAACTAATTAACAAAATAATAAGCTGTGACCATTAGCAGCAATGCTTCAGCTAAAAGTGGCGCGGCATCCGTTGGGAAGTTTGGGTCGAAATTGGCTGGCAGACAGATGAACAGGATTTGATATCTGGTTGCTGAAATTTTGTTTTTTAAGGCTATATTTTCATTTTATTGCATAGCTCAATCTCTTTGAAAGCTTTTGAAAGACTGAATTGGTTAGGGGCAAGTCGCTGGCCTGGATTCGGTTCGGCAGCCCCTTTAAGTGATTTTGGGAGGATTTTTTTGTTGACATTATTAAATTGTATTATGTTTCCCTATTCATTTGATATTTTCATTTTTTTTCTCTAATTTTAGGTAGAAATCAGATTTAATTACTAAAATTTTAAAGCGTTTACATGTATTAGGAGGTTTTTTTGACTAAAGTTTGGGTGACAAACTTTGTTTGGTATGGTTGGCCATCATTTTAAGTTGCTCGATCTCCATTTTTCCACCGGTCCGGGGAACACCGGTGTCCAAATCAGTTCAGATTTCAAATGAAAAAATTGTTTGTTTTTATCAAAAAGCGTGGGTTGTCTAGTTTGGGCCCACCTTTAAAACCCGAACCCTGAATTCGAACATTTTGTCGAAAATTCAAATTTTCAAAAATCAAATTTGGCCTCCAAATTGTTCAAAAAGTACAAACTTACAACCAAAAGGCACAAGTTACATTTACCATAAATAAAGCAAAAAATAATGACACTAATAGCAAAATGAAGCAAAAATAAATAAACAAATATCAGCTGTAAAATTGGAGTTTGTCATGGTCGGTTCCGGAAAACCGAAGAAAAATCTTCTCATAAATCAAACCAAGAATTTTCAACTGAGCCTAGGAAAAGTTGTCAAAAATTGTGCTGCTTTAGAAGCTCTTAAAACCGGTCGATTTTATGCGTACTGTAACGATGGATGGGGCGGGAGGTGTACTGTAGCTGCAATTTCTTTTTTGTTTGCCGCCGTTCGTTCACATGCTTACTTACTGTCTGCCGCCTTTCTTTTCTTTTTGTTTGGCTTCTTCAACTTTTTTGATTTGTTGCGCGTAGAGCTCCTGATCGACTTCAGAAAAGTTCCCTTTCTTATGTGTTGAGTCTTTTAACATTTCAGACACATTGGGATTTGTGCTGCTGCTGCTGCTGTTGGTGGGCGGCAACTCTGCACATTAAAAAAAAGAAAATTTTTAAAGTTTTTTTGTCATATATTTTGGAAAATCAAAATGTTTTGGGCCGTTTTTGTTTTTCATAAAAAATTAAATTTACACAAAAAAATTGTAACAGTGTTTTTTTTACTGTTGAAATTTTCAAAAACCGAAACCAACGCAGAGAATAGCGCATTTTTTTGGTGTATTCATTCTCATCCAGGATTTGCTGGCATCCCATTCAATCCCGCGGAATTTCAAGAAAAAATTCGACGGAATTTCGATTCCGTCCGGTCTCTAGTAGAAACGAAAATCTCCGAGCCGCTTTTATTTCGAAACATTCACCAAACAATGCCAAAACGACCAGCAGGGCAACGATGAATTGCATGTGCATTGAATTTTGCTGGAGATATTCTTTTTTAGAAATGGACAAATTTGATGGATTGAATTTTTCTAATTTTAAAATTACATGAAATTGGCTATTCTTCACTGCGCTTTTATATCGTTTTGAATTGTCTAAGCACAGGTGAAGCGAGAGACATGGAAAGGCAAATTATTCACGTTATCATATGACCCTCAAATCAATTATGGCATTATTCCTCCATTTTTGGCATTTCCATTCACAAAGGGCACTTATATCGATTATGGCATTATTATTTATACATTCACAAAGTGCACTCATATCGATATTGGCATTATGCTCCATTCAGAAAGGGCACTTATGTCTATTTTGGCATTTCCATATTCACAAAGTGCACACAAAAGCCATTGTTTTATAAAATGTTTACCATTTTTCCATTACTCCACTTATTTGTTAGGTTGTACATATATATGACCTTTCTCATGCGCTTTTACCAAGAAAATATTTTGCTTTAACTCAATAAAAAAGGGCAATAAGTGTACAAAAATAGAACCTGGCATAGTTGGCGCAAAAATGCCAAGATTTATAGATTTTAGCCAGACAATCAAATATAAATTATTGAAAGTTAAACAACTAACAATTAAAAGTGAACTCATTTTCCGAACCTAAAAATGTCGGGCATCGGAATTCCGAGCTCAATTTCAGTGATTCTGATCTCTCATCACCTATGCCAAATGGCGGACATTGCCTGTAGTTAGAGATAACACATAAATACAGACAAAAACAGGCTAATGCTTATATTTCGTGACGAAATTTTGCAGACGTGCCTCTAGTGCTCCCTTCTTACCCCTACCAAAATTTGGTGGAGTTTGGAGAATTTTGAAAAAATTAGGTGTGAAGAATTTAACGTTTTTGATTATAACTCGAAAATAAACGTATCAATCAAAAAATTGATGTATTAATGGATGCATTATATTGTTTTGGCTACCGGTCCGAGTGCCGAATGGTCCGAGTACCGAAAGTCCGAGTGCCGAATGGTCCGAGTACCGAAAGTCCGAGTGCCGAAAGTCCGAGTGCCGAATGGTCCGAGTACCGAAAGTCCGAGTGCCGAATGGTCCGAGTACCGAAAGTCCGAGTGCCGAATAGTGCAAATACAGTCCGAGTGCCGAATAGAACAAAAAATATCCGAGTGCCGAACGTCCCAGTGCCGAAAAGTCTGAGTGCCGAATAGAACAAATACTGTCTGAGTACCGAATAAACAAATTTAAGCCGAAGGTCGAATAAAATAAATTCAGGTTGAAGGTCGAATTAAATCCTATGGTAGAAGAGATTTATAACACCGATAAACTTTTATCAATCATAAATTAGGGTTAAGCCCCGACATGGCCAACCCCGACTTTCCCGCCCCCGAAGGGTCGGGGAAAGTCAAATTGATTTTTCGAAAAATTGTTCGAATTCGGGTGCGGGGTTTGAAAAAATTCATTTGTATAAAAAGTAGAGTACGAAATCTGAATTGATCCATACACTCAAAAAAATTAGAAGTCGACACTCAGATATTTTTACAATATTCGACACTCGAACCATTCGAAACTCAGAATTTCGACACTCGGACATTTTTTGTATGTACTATTCGGTACTCAGACAGTATTTGTTCTATTCGGCACTCAGAATTTTCGGCACTGGGACGTTCGGCACTCGGATATTTTTTGCACTATTCGGTACTCGGACCATTCGGCACTCGGCCGGAAGCGAATTTTTTACTGAAGAAATTAACTCAAAATGCTATTTATCGACACGATTCCATTAATTTAATGTTCTCTATCCTATGCCCGTTTTTTGCAAGATTTGGCATAGGTGTCATGCCTTATTGAAGGCTGACCATCTTAAACTTAAGAATTTGTCTGTACATCTAAAGCGCAAAAAATCATAAATCCATTTATTAGGGATTTCATAGTGGTTTTGTCCGTTTGCTAGGTATGTAGTTATAATCGGATTTAGACAGCCTAATTACAAAAAATTCAAATTTATATATTAAAAAAGTCAAAAAAAAAACTAACCGGGTGTCGGCCACAACCAAAACCGAAACCGGGGGTGGCAAAACCGGCCTAACCAAAAACCAGGCCTCCGGTTTAAAACTGACCGTGCACTACTTTAGAAAAAACCTTCAAATTCGTCGGTTTATTAATTTTCTTTTTACAATTGTAAATATAATAATATTCACACGTTTTATTAAATTTTATAAAAAATAAAAAAATTAATTTTTTTCGGAAAATATCAATCTTTGAGGGTGAATTTTTGGACCAAGAACAAGTCTTTTTTAGGGGTACATTTTTAGGTAAGAAAAAAATCTTGATTATAGGGGTAGTTTTTCTTTTTTTTTTGCATTTTTCTTAAGAAATTTTCGGTAATTTATTTGATTTTCCTCTCATTATTATAAATATATATTTTTCACATGTTTTTAAAAATTCTATAAAAAATAATGTATTTTTTCGGTAAATATCGGATCTTTTAGGTGCATATTTTTGGTCAAAGAAAAAGTCAGTTTTTAGGGAGGTGTATTTTTTGGATAAGAAAAATTGTGCTTTTTTAAGGCTACATTTTTCATTTTATTGCATAGCTCAATCTCTTTGAAAGACTGAATTGGTTAGGGGCAAGTCGCTGGCCTGGATTCGGTTCTGCAGCCCCTTTAAGTGATTTTGGGAGGATTTTTTTGTTGACATTATTAAATTTTATTATGTTTCCCTATTCTTTTGATATTTTCATTTTTTTCTCTAATTTTAGGTAGAAATCAGATTTAATTACTAAAATTTTAAAGCGTTTACACGTATTAAAAGGTTTTTTTGACTAAAGTTTGGGTGACAAACTTTGTTAGGTATGGTTGGCCATCATTTTATCGATCAATTCCATTTTTCCACCGGTCCGAGGAACACCGGTGTCCAAATCAGTTCAGATTTTAAATGAAAAAATTGTTTGTTTTTATCAAAAAGCGTGGGTTGTCTGGTTTGGGTCCACCTTTCAAATCCCGGACCCTGAATTCGAACATTTTGTCGAAAATTTAAATTTTCAAAAATCAAACTTGGCCTCCAAATTGTTCAAAAAGTACAAACTTACAACCAAAAGGCACAAGTTACATTTACCATAAATAAAGCACAAAATGATGCCAGTAAATAGGAAAATAAAGCAACAAAAAAACAAATATCATCAGTAAAATTGGAGTTCTTTTTTCACGCTTGCCTTGAGGACTCTGACTAGCTGCTGCCTTTTTTCCCCGACTTTTTTTGTCCGCCCTTCAACATTGTTTTTGGAATTAAATTTAGGTCGCTGAACTGTTTCGTCACCTGGGATGTGTTGCCGGTCGTGCTTTTTTTCTGTTTGACTTCCAACACCTTCGTTTGATCATAATCCAGATCCCAATTTACGAGTTCATTCGCTCTTCTTTTCTCATATTCCCGGTTTTTTAACATATTCGACAGATAGGAGGATTCGTTGCCGCTGCTGTTGGTCGGCGGCGGCAACGCTGCACATTAAAAGAAGGTGAATTGGTTAAGTCAATGAAATTTTTGTTATATACTTGAAAAATCAAAAAGGTTTCAAAGCCATTTTTTCGTATAAAAATATTAAATTTAACACAAAAAATGATTTCAGTGTTTTAATGTTGACACCCAATTGGCGGGAAGAGCAGGAAGAGGAGATCACCCAGGTAATGTGTATAGTTGGTAAATTAAAGGGTCTCATTATTCTTTACAGTCCTAGGATTTTTTAAACAATCCTTGGATGGCACCATCTTCTCCAAAAGACCCAATTGGCAGGAAGAGCAGGAAGAGGAGATCACCCAGGTAATGTGTATTTCAAACACCAAAATCAACGCAGAGAAAGTTCCCGACTTTGCGTCAATGGACTTTCTCCTCCGTCAATCACAGATCAAAAATATATAAATTTAGTTTTGTTTTAAAAACAATTCAAAAATCAAAATATAATTCACAAGCGCTTAAAAAAAATATTTTTAAAATGTGTTATTTTCCCGTAAAGTTTTTGTATAGTTTTTGGCAACAAAAACGGAGGGAAATTCAAAATTGCTTTTGCTGGAGATAAATTGTTTTTTTCAAAATATGAAATGGACAAATTTGATGGATTGAATTTTTCTAATTTTAATATGACATGAAATTGGCTATTCTTCACTGCGCTTTTATATCGTTTTGAATTGTCTAAGCAACAGATGAAGCGAGAGGCATGGAAAGGCAAATTATGCACTTTATCATATGATTCTCAAATCAATTTTTGGCATTATTCATCCATTCACAAAGGGCCTCATGTCTATTTTGGCATTTCCATATTCACAAAGTGCACACAAAAGCCATTGTTTTATAAAAATGTTTACAATTTTTCCATTACTCCACTTATTGTTAGGTTGTACATATATATGACCTTTCTCATGCGCTTTCACCAAGAAAATATTTGCTTTAACTCAATAAAAAAGGGCAATAAGTGTACAAAAATAGAACCCGACACAGTTGGCGCAAAAAAAATGCCAAGATTTATAGATTTTAGCCAGACAATCAAATATAAATTATTGAATGTTAATCTCCAAACCCAGTGGATTTAAAGCCGGTTTTGTGCAACTTTATGAAAAATCCCAACAAAAAATTTTCTACAAATCGCGCCGTTTACTCTAAGCTCTTTCAAATTTCCCTGTTAATATTATAAAACAAAAATAACATTAAAATTAGCTATAATCGATATTTCACACAATTTTGGTGGTCCTCCGTGATTTTGTATATAATAATATAGCCGATAAAAAATGGCGTTCGCTGATAAAAATGATCTTCATTGCGCGATAATGCAGGTCGGTCGTAATGGTGGAACGACGGCTTTTGAACGACGGCTGTCAATTAAACATAATCAATAATGAGGGGGGGGGGGGGGAGGTGGTCCAACCCATCCCCGAAATTTTGAATCCCCCGAGGGGGGGGGGGTGTGGGGTGGTCCAACCCACCGGCCCCCCCCCCCCCCAACTCCCCTCGCCTGGGGGGTCCATCTCCCGATTCTTTTTTTGGGCAGAGTGCAGCAAAAAACCCGCCCATACACAAAATAAAAGTGAGTTTTTTTGTGCAGTCACACTCCCCACTCAATCAAAAAATTTCGTCGTTCGTGAACAGCTCTCTCTCTCTGTGTGTGTGTCGGTGGAGTGACCTTCCCCGATGCCCCTCCGGCGCAAAGCAACGTCAAAAAGTGATCGGAGAGTTTGTTGTTGATCGGCACTGCCAGCAACGACCTTGAGCAGTTCAGCAGCAGCAGTGTGTTTAACGGACGATTTCCTTTTTTCAATAGAAAAAAAAAGGCACTACGATTTGTGATAATAACAAATGCGCCGCCGCGGGGCAGCTTTTTGACGCTATAAAAGGACGACCGTCGACCACCAAACAGCATCAGTCAGTCAGTGTTCAGCACCAATTTCCTCCATTCAATTTGCTACCTCCCACATTTGTGCATCACCAACAAATACCTCTTCAAAAGCTCGACTACCAACCAATCATGCGCTTTTCGTCGCCTCTCCTGATGCTGATGTTGGCCATCGTTTTGGTGGTTGCTGTTGTGGCTGTTGCCCAAGATGATGATGACAAAGATGCCAAAGAGAAGGACAAGGAGCACAAAGAGCCTGCAAAAACGCGCCCTCGTCGTGCCATCTTTTTCGCTATGATGCAAGGCATCGGCATCACCAAGGAGGCCACCCGATGGGGATGCCGGGTAAAAGTTTTGCGCGCATTTAGTTGTTCAGCAAATGATGGCACGAGTGAAAGCAAACCCCAAAAAATTTTGAATTTATTTAGAAAGTTTGACAACAATTTTTGTAAATTTGAATTTTTATACTTTTTATTTGTGCAGGTTATGCGCCCCAACTTCTGCAACAAGTTTGAGAAGACGCTTGGCATTGGTCGCGCACGACGCAGCAATGCCGTGAACTCGGAGACGTCCATCTTCGAGAACATTTACCCGCGCGACGTGGGCGCCTTGCTGGAACGAACCACCTCAGAGTTGCGCAAGACTGCCGAGACGGACGGCTTCTACGAGATGAGCGAGACGAGTCAGGAACGCGTGCTGTTGGAGAGTGCCGCCAAGCAAGGCGACATTGTCAAGGTGCGCGCCTATTGGTCATGTACACATATGCACAAGATTTATTTACAAGGAGTATATGGGTATTTATAGGGGGTTTTAAGTATGACCTAAGGGGGTATATAACCCCTTGGGGGTTTAAGCCGATTTGAGTTATGAACAACGCCTTGGGGGTTTAAGCCGTTTAAGAAAATTTCCAAGATATTAAGAAAATTTTAAAGCAAAAATGGATGATGTCTTTTGGGCTTTAAGCCGTTTGGGGTACATGAACGCCTTGGAGGTCTAAGCGCCATTTAAGAAAATTCCAAGATATTCAAGAAAGTTTGAAGCAAAAAATAACTGCCAACATTTGGTAACGTTGGCAGTGCCAAATTTGACTCATGACGCAATTTTTGCTTATCAGGAGAAGCTGAAGGAGGCAATTGGCGAGGCCCGAAAGCTTGTGGAAAGCGCACTTGGCACAATCATTTCCTACACTGAAGTGCCAATAGATTCCAAAATGGCCATGGAGCAGGTGTTCATGACGCTGACGGACGACACGAAGACGCCCAAGCAGAAGGCGGACCATATCAAAGAAATTGTGCAGAAATGGACGCCGGAGATGCGCGAGAGTTTGAAGCCGACCACCGACGACAAGGAGCTCACTGAGGCGGCACATTTCTTTACCAATGTGCCGCAACAAATTGGGCTTGGCAAGAACTGAGCGAGAAGCGAGGCCCGCGGGGGAGGCAACGGCAAATGCATTTTTATAGGCCATGAAAAGCGGATCAACAAACTGATTTAAAAAATAATGATTGATCAATATCCGCCAAAAAATGTTTGCTAATTTCAACGAAAATTGTGCATTTGGGTTGAAATATAAAATTTTGCATTTCAAATTTGTTTAAATTTAGAAATTGATCTGTTCATTTTCTCGACAGATCCATATGCAAATGTGCTAATCAGGTAAGTCTTTGATCTGTATATTTCCTTGACAGATCCAAAATTCTTTTGGTTCAAACCCCATTAGTTTTGAGCAGTGACGAAATCACGAATATTTGGTTTTTCCAGAAGATTGGGTCAGTTTAGTTAACAGATCTCCGCGTTTTTTTGATCACTGAAAAGGCAGCACAAGTTTTAAGTTAATTGTGCTCAGATCTTCATTTTGCCTAGCATTTAGACCAGTTCTGATCAGACCATTTTCAGATCAATAAAACGCACACCAGTCTTTGAGTGGGTCCTGATCAGAACAAATCTTTATCCGTTTTCCTAAGATTTATAGGCCAGTTCTATTACAACCAAGAGTTTTTAGAACAATAGAAACATCAATCGGTCTTATGACTTGAGTAGAGTACCCGGGATCGGGATTCCGGTCGGGAGTGGGATTGCTCCGGAACCCATTTTGTACTATTTTTTCTTACGGGTTTTTATTTCATTTCTTTTTTTTTTGTTTATTTGTTTTGGCTGGGATTAACTCTTTTTGTTGGATCTGCCCACCGAGCAAATACGCATTTCCGGAAATTTTTTGACGAATGTATTCCCCCGGGGGCCACGGAGGTGTCGAATTTCCTCAACCGCCCCCCCCAATCCAGCCATCGTAAATGTGCCAGTGCCATTTGTGGTTGGGAATGAGGGAGGGGGAGGGGGCAATGATGGCAATGGCATCAATTAAATATTTATTTATTTGTCTATTTATTTATTCTTCCCATGGGAAAGTGGAGGGACACAAACGGACGGAATGGCACGAATTTGCTGAATGCCAGCACCGATGACAACGTTGTGACAGAGAGGGCCCAGACAGCAATAGTTCGGCAATTTCAATTCCCAAAAATTTGGAAGTAAAAACCACGGCACAAGACATTTTGCCAATTTTACATCCGCTTTTTTTTATTTATTAAATTAACACATTTTCTGTTCTGCTCTCAACCTCTGTAATGAAATTTTATGAAAGTTAAAAATTCCACCTGTAAAATTTTCATAGAAAAATGAATTAATATAAAAAATGTTTGAAGAAGATTTTGGAGCGTTGGTGTCTAAAAAATAATAAAATATGTTTCAATCATGAACCCGGGTGATTTCGTCAGTGATAAAGGATTTAAAAACAAATCTTAGTGCTAAATTGTAAATAAAAAATTTTAAAAATCTTAATGCTAATTTTGTAAATAAAAAATTTTAAAAAATCCAAATGCTAAGGAAGCGCAGTTATGCAAATACTGCAAGTGTCCGGACTTTTCGACATATAACAGCAAATAAAGAATTTTTTGCTTTGTTGGAATGAAAATGAAAGCTATGTAAATTTAAAAATGAAATTTCTTGCAACAACTTCTCGAATGAATGCCCTTTCTAATCAATGTGAATGATTAATTAGCATTAGGATTTGTTTAAAAATCCTTTTTCACTGACGAAGTCACACAAAGCGCCGTTTCAATAGCTCGGGAGTGAGACTGAAATGACCCTTTTTCGGACTGAAATTCTTTCTTTTTTGGTCCCTATTTTTTTAATATAAATCGGTTGAGCTAACAAGGCTTTTTATATATTTTTTAAATAATTATAAAATGTTCATTCCCGTTTTTATGGCTATTTTTAAAAAGAAAGAATTCACGCAAAAAAAGAAAATGATTTTGAAGATTATGCTTGGTTTAGGCGCCATTAATCCCGTTTTTTAAAATGTGGCATTTTGGCTTCCTTGCACACCCATAGAACGCTTTAAAGATTAGAACAGCAGGGATGGCACGCGGACCCGCGGAGCGCGCAAAAAACACATTTGCCATATCGCATGTTGCGCGCTCCGCACGCGCCTCCGTCCCCGCTTTAGCAATTCAAGGTCAGTCAACCAACCAACCAACCAATCATCGTGTTGTGTGTTGACGTTTTATGTATTGTTTTGAAGAAAAAAAAAATTTGCTTCCGCCTATGATTGGCACTTTTTAAAGACGCCCTCTTTTTTCTTGCAATTAGCCAGGAGGCCGCCTCCGGCGTCAGTTAGAGCGCATAAGTGGTGCCATCCTTTCTTCGGCACAAATTATGCCCTTACTCTCCACCCACTGCTTCAATGGCACGACCTCCTCTGTCCTGTTCACGTCATCGGCGCTTTTTTCCTTCCAATTTGGCTCATCAGCTCCCACTTAAATTCCCCCCCCCCCGCACCCCCTCCCCCGCCCCGCCCGATGCCCTAGAGCAACAACACTTCACTTAATTTGGCACTGCATTAGCATTTTCATTATTACGGCACCGCCCTTTAGGGACGTCGCTTTTGGGGCCGAAGATCCTGGCGGCCAGTCCGTTATGAAATAATGAGTAAAACAAGCACACTTCAAGCCGTCCAGAATCTTCTCCTTTATGTGTGCCATTGTGTGCTTGGTATTCAAAGCATTTGCCATTCTACTAAAATCGTGTGTTTGCTTTTCAAAGCATTGCCATTCAATTAAATCCAGTTTGGCAAATAAATGTTAAAGCAATTAGGGACGCGCGTTGCCCCAAAAATACCAAAAAAAATTATTGGCGCCGCCACAAACTACGTGATTTTTTTGTAGTTTCCTTTCAAAAATTCTATTTTCGTGCACTTGGCGGATTTTTTGCAGTTTTATTAGTTTTCCAGACAATAAACTTTGAAACTTTTTAAATCGTTTAAAGAAAAGTGGAGTTTTGGTTGGGTTTTAATTATTATTTGCTATAAATATGTTCAAATTTAAAATAAAAAATTTTGAAATTTGATATTACGTTATTGAAATTTTAGTTTCCGGCTTTTGGATTTTTAGGACATTTTTAAGTCCGGTCCGAAATCTGGTTTCCGGATTTCCGGAATTTTTTAGGAGATGGTGTTCCGGTTTCCGGACATTTTTGGCATTCGGTTACATTTTTGGTCCCAACCAAGCCCAGTTCAACGCCTCAGGGGCCGGCCACCACTTCGTTTTTGCTTCTTTTTATTTCGCTTTCGACACAAAGTCGATGACGCTTATTGAGAATTAATGTCCTCCGGGAATAGTGGGCAATTGGAGACCCACTTGTCGAGAGTCTCGACACCGCGGGAACCGGGGGGATGGGCATAAACAACGGCGCGCCGAGAGTAGGAATCCACCGTTTGCCAATAATTTGTGGAGTTGTGCCCCCAAGGGGCGAGCAGCGACCCCGCAGGGCACACTAAAACAATTAAGCGACACTTGCAGCCCTAACAGGGCAAATTTGCACTTTTTCTCTTAAACATTTTATTCAGACACAAAGCTAAGAGCTCAAAACTACAGAATTTTGAATGAAAATCCCGGCACCGGGCGAGCACATTCTTGAAATGCAAACTTTTTATAAAATGGAAAGCCTCGATTTTGATCCAAAAATCTACACAATTTTTGATTTTATCAAAAAAAAAAAGCAGTCAAGCATAATTTTATGTGAAACGCCGCGACCAAAAAATTGTCGTTTTTAAAAAATATTTTAATAGTTTATAAAACACATGCGTCTCAGGGGAATTGCGTGCCGGAAATGGTAATGGCATAGACAGGCGGCACTAATATTTTCTTCCGAAAATTGTCGGCACAATTTTACCAAATTTAATGCCATTAAAATTCGTACTAAAATGCGCTGGCAAATGTATGCATAAATATTTTTTATGTGCCAAATCTTTTTCCATTTATAACGTAAAGAGCGTCATTAAAAAGTTTGTGGTTTCACATGCCCTCGGGCGTTGCCCCCCCCCCCCCCTAAATTCAATGATTTCAAAAATTTAGGGCTTTTTTCGAAAATAAAAACCCGATAACCCGCTGAATTTAGGGGGAAAACATGGGCGTGCCCCCCTAAGGCAACAATTTTTCAAGAAAAAAAATGCAAATTTTTCATACATTTTTTTGACAGCTCAACAAGACCAACCAACCAACCCAAACATATTTGAAGTTTATAGAATTAGCGCTATATAAAGAGCCTTTCAAAGCTTGTGCCGATTGCGTGCCCACTGAGCCATTGTTTAATTGAATTCGACTGAATGGGCGGCGGCGCGGCGGATTGAATATTCGTACCAAATTTGGCACTATTTTTGCCAAGATATTCAAATTTAGTCACTTTTTTTGTAATGTTTTAGACACCTTTCATATGTTTTTGAGAGAAACTATTGAATAGATAGTTTATTTAATTTATTTTTATGTTTATTATTTAAATATTTAAAATATTTGTTAATCAAATTGAAAATTATTTAATGAACTTTTTGATTATATTCTTTTTTGTTTTTATATGAATTAATTAATAAAAGTGCCAACCTTTGTTTATTTGTCTATAAATTTTTAAATAACATTATTCATCAACAGTACCCTCAATTTTTGTTCCCAATTTCCGGTTTTCCAGGTGCTCTGGCGCTTTGCCCTCTAATTTGCACATGCTACGAATTTTTGAATAACAAAACGCAATAAAATATTTATTTGTTATTTCTTGGCCAGCCGACACGCGCCGGTGTGCTGCTGCTGCTGCTGCTGCTACTGTTTGGCCTTCCTCCCGCCTCCGCTGCTGAGAGAGGCCACAGCTTTTTCTTTAACAAAACAAAACATTCGTTGGGGTGCCATTCTGCTAATTGTACAAATTGGCCCGTCATCAATACGAAGGACAGCAGGTGAATGTTAGTGCCGTGGCATTTATGCTATTTATTATGGCAACTTTTTGGCATTTCAACACAATTTTTGTTGAAAATAATGGTCTACGTAAAACTTTTTTGTTTAATTTATAAAAACAGTAATACCAATGTTTTATTTTATGATTGAATTTTAGTTGGCATTTTCTTCTTATTTTTAAGTAAAATTGCCAATTCTGTGCCATCATAGAAGACGGTGGGGCAACAAAATGCCGTCATTTCAAATGCTGCCCCCCGGAGAAACGACTTTTGAACCTTTTGCCCCCGGGGCGCAAAACCCTGTTTTGTGCCTCGGGGGCAAAACGTAAGGCGGCGCATTAGTCTATTGAAAAAAATGCCAAAAATTTGTGCCAGAAATTCCCCCCCCCCCCTCTCTTTTCTTTGTCATTTGGCCAAAATGTGGTGAGATAAGCGGCGCTTTGTTGTGCCCTCCCCGTCACCCACCCCCACCCTCAATCCAATTTTCCATTTCCTTACGCATTTGGGCGTTTTTGTTATTCTGTAAAGTGAGACCGACGATTTATGAGAGGCGGGTGGATCATAAAATTTGAGTTAATTTGCGCGCCTTTGTCCCATCATAAAAACATTTTTTGGTTTCCTAGTAATTTTACTATGTTTTTTCAAATTTTTGACACTCCAGATCACATTTCGATAGAGGAAATGGTTTTAAATTTTAACATAAAATTTTTTCTAAGAAAATTTGGTGAATTTTTTCGGGTCCCTAATTCTACCAAATTATATTCGGGAAGGGAGAGATTCCACAACATGGCGGCCAATGGGGAAAATGTTGATAAAACCCACCGGTTCGTATCGGAACAAACGGGGGGAGAGGGAAGGGGGGGGGAAAGGAGTAAGCCCCGATCCGGCTTTCCTGATCAGAATGAAATAGGAGAAGCCCCTGGGGGGGGGGGGGGGGGAGTGAGAGGCGGCACATCAAAGGCGAGGCATAAGACATAATGATTGGAGGCGCTAGAATATAACAAAATAATGTGTGAATTTAAACATAAAGGTAGAAAAAATTGTTTCAATTTTTCCAAAAAAAGTTAAAATTGTTCTAAATAATTTTTATAAAATTTCAACAGCTTCTCTAAAGCGGTGTCCAAATGGAAAATGTTACCGACAACAGATGGAATTCAACATTTGGCCCAATGACGCCCGGTGCCGCCGCCGTCGATGAGTGCGTTGAGATCAAAGTAAACTAATTTAATTTTCACCTGCAAATGTTTTTTTAACATTTTTTGATTTTTGTGTTATTTTTATATTTATAATTTTTTAGTATGCAACATTTTGTGCACAATTTGACACTTAAAAATTTACATTTTGTACAAATTTTATTTAAACATTTTGAGGAATTAATTAATTAATTATCTTGTGGAAGGCGGCAGTTCAAATATTTTTTATGAATAATTTAATCAAAAATATAAAATATCGAAAAAAGTTTAATTGATCAGTGTGATGATCGCCCAATTCTTGATCAGATCCAGCATCAGTCTGATCAATCGATAAACATTATTCTTCTCCTTGTAAGGCTTACCTTTGGGCTCAACACTCGGACGTGACGTCACTGGTGCCGGTGATGCTGTTGTTTGGGCTCATCTACACGACAATCATTGTCACCTCCATTCTCGGCAATTTGTTGGTCATCTTCAGCGTATGCCAGCACCGATCACTTCAATCTGTGCGAAATATGTTCGTCTTTTTTGGTTAAAAAAAATGATTTTTTTTAATTTTGGTCGTTTTTATGTTTAAAAAATATAGTTAATTTAAATTTTTAAGAAAGATATTTAAATTTCCTTTTTTGTTATTTGGTTTTATATTTCTTTTTTTCAATTTTTGGTTCATCGTGTCGTTGTCCGTCTCGGACATTGTCGTCTCTGTTGTGTCCGGCACAATCACTGTAAGTACAATACACCGGGCGTAGATCAAAACTTTTAAAAAAATACCATTAAGCCAATCAATGCCTTTTCAAAAATTTGGCTGTTTGGCGAACTGTTGTGCAAATTAGTGCCCGTCTTCCAGGTACATAAAATTTTAAATTTTAAAAATTCCCAATGCTCATTGCTTAAAATGCCTTAAAAATATTTAAACTTGCAATCGCATAAATCTTTAAAATAGGATTGGCGCCCCGAACCCCGACAATTTTGTATCAATCCCCGACCCCGGTCCCCGACAACTCCGACCCCGACTCGATTTGTTATTCCCCGACCTTTTAACCCCGACAAACCTCAATTTTTCCTCCCCGCCAAACGTCGGGGTGCCAACCGAACTTTTAAATATTTTAAACTAATTAGCCTAGGCCTTGTGAAAATCTAAAATTAATGCCTAAGGGTGTAAGCTTGTGCTTCTCCACGTTGACTCTCAGTGCCATTTCGATCGATCGCTTCCGACTGATTGTGACGCCGCTTCGGCAGTCCATCCAAAAGCGTTGTGCCTGTCGAATTGTGGCATTGAACAGTGCCATTGCGCTTATCATATCGTAAAAAAATGCTTAAAAAAACAATTAAAAAAACTGTTTTTCTACAGGCTTCCGATGCTGTTCACCCAAAAGTTGGACACATATGATCGATTTTGTGGCCAATTTTGCAGTGAATATTGGGATGGCGAGCTGGGCGCGGTGGCCAGAAGTGCATACGGTAGTCGTCGGGATACGATCCATTAGAGCCCGGACTTGAGAATTGATCGATATTTTGATTGAGAATATCGATAAATCTTGGCCCGAAATCTTGGTCGGTCTGCGTTCTACTGTATATAGAGAACCCGGATTAAGACGAAATCTCGTGAAAATTTTTATATTTTTAATATATAATGGAGCTTTCTCCAAAAAAATTAAGATTTTCTCGATTTCGAGATTTCGTTTTGATGTTCTTAAAAAATATGAATCGACGAGCTTTTATTGTTCTTCTGATCAGAGTTTTAGAGACGATTTTTTGTGTTTTGATCCCTAAACTCTACGACTTTCAGGAACTTTTGTATTCTTCGCCCAATTTGTGATCCCGTTCCTGATCATCTCCAGTTGCTACGTGATGATTTCAATCAAAATTAATTCGGTAAATTTTTAAAGAAATATTTTTATTAAAAAAATTCTTTTTAAGGGTGTTTTGATCAAACGGGCTTCAACAGAAATCACAAAATTTAACGATATGAGCACAAGCGGAAGTAAAATCACCAATTTGAGCGATCCAAGGTGTGCAAAGTTCAATTGAATATTGAAAAAATGACATAATGATGAAATATTTAAAATTAAATTGAAAATTTGGCAATAATTAATGAACCTTCGATTATTTTAACTATAAACTAAGAAATAAATTTTAGCGCTAAATGCATTACTTTTAAAGAATCATCTCCAATTTTTCGAGGTGCTGGACATTAAAAATAGGGTCTCCCGAACCCCGCATTTTTGTTGTCCCCAAAATTCCCGGGGTTTTCAGTTGAAAAACCTCGAACCCCAAAAATTTTGTCTGGGGTTTTCCGGCCCCAACTTCCAAAAATCTTAACCCCGACTGTCGTGGTGCTAACCCTAAGCCAACGCGAATTTTAATTAGAATTTCTACTCTATTTTTTGGAATTCTATCTTTTCAGATCCGCAGGTCGCCACTCATCAGTTGGCACGGAGGAGTGCACGTTGCTGTTGACCACCAATGGCACAAATGATGCGCATTCTGGCACACCGGGCACAAATCATGCCAACGATGTGCTGCAGATGGCCATGGAGCAGAAAAAAGCCATCCTAAACAGGCGGCTTCGGACCAACAAAATGCTCATCGGTTGGCAAATTTTAGCAATAAAGTTCGAACGGTCTCAAGTGTCAATCTCTGATCAGAAATGATCAAAATCAATGCAAATCACAGGATTAATTGGCGCCAATCAAACTTATTAAGCCTAGTTTTATTAGCAAAATGGCTTATCAAAATCTGATCAACTCGCAACTTGGGCTGGGCTTTCTGATCACTCACTCTTTCACTCTTTGACTGCTATCTATTGCCATGCCCAGGCTTAAATAGTAGGGCTGTCTGAGAGTCTCGTTTCTCGAGTCAAGAAATTTTCATGGGTTTTTTGGGTCTCGGGTTTTAGTCTCGAAAAACGAGACTTTTTTACACCCCTAAAGATGGAATTTTTGATGAGAATTCATTACAGAAACCTGAGCTTCAAAGAAATCTTCATTTGATGTATTAAATCATTAATACAATTTGGATGGGGTCGATTCCTTTGGTCTTTGTGCAACAATTTGTGTACAATCTTTCCTCTCCCCTCATCGTCTGTTGCCCTCTCTATTCCCTTTATCTCTCTCACCTCAGCGTCACAAAGAAGAGGTTTGAATTAGGGTCGCCGCCGGGGGGAGGATCCCCGGCCATTCTCATCCCCGTCCCCGTTCCCCGGTTTACCATCCCCGAAAACGGGGATCTCCGTTTTGTCGTCCCCGGTATCCCCGTTCCCCGGTTTGACCGGGGATCCCCCCCCCCCCCGGGCGGCGACCCTAGTTTGAATGTCAAAACGAGTTCTATGTATTCTTTTTTTTCAACCCTTCCGGCGATTAAGAATCCTAAAGTGCTTAAAATTTGTTTTTTAATATTTGAGGAACATTTTTACTTATTTTTAATATTTAAATGATTTTAAAGCAATGGTGGCATTGTTTTTCTGTTGTTGGGCGCCAACAGTGCTGTTCAATTTTCTTCGTGACAACCAATGGTTGCCCAAATTTGTGCTCAGTCAGGAATATTTGTTTGGCATCATCACACATTGCATATCGATGAGGTGGATAATTTTGAAATTAAAAATATTTTCTATAATTTTTTTTAAATGATTTTTTTATCAATTTAAGTTCAACCATTTGGAATCCCGTGCTGTACGCGTTGTTGAACGAACAGGTCAGCTTTAAAAAAATTGAATTTAATATTTTATGCATTAAAAATATTTTAGTTTTAGGGTACAATTTTGAAATTTAAATCAATTTGCATTTTGTACAGTTTCGCGCCGCGTTCTCGGAGCAGTTCAAGCAGCTGCGGCACCGTTTCTGTTTGCCATGTCGCGACAGCACCAACAGCGGGAGAAACCGCTTAGGGACGATGGACAACAACGGTTCAACATCAGCAGCACAGCAGCAGCAGTCGTGCCGAGGTTCAATTCGCCTGGTTTCCATCCCAACGCCATCGTTGATCAAATTTGAACATTCCGTCGTGCGGTGATTTGACCAGAAAATAAAAGCGCGGCCGGCCACCAATCGTTCTTTCATTAATGCTGATCGAGAATCGGGATTCTTTTTTATTTGGTTAGAGAGGAGGTGATTAAGCCAGAAATTGAAACTCGGGATTGGAATCTAAAAGTTTGACAACTTTTTGCCCGACTTGGGACAGAAACATCGGCGAATCCTCCCAGCAGCATTAATTTTCCGCAAATTACGTATTTTAATGTTTAATATAAAAAAAAAGAATATTGTTTTTAGAAAAATTCTTTTGAATATTATTGCTTTTAAAGAGATTGATTTTAATAAATTGTTTTTTTCCATTTTACATACATCGGGGCTGCATTTTTGGGTCCTCATCCTCAACCCCTGGCACTCCGTCCCCCAACCCCCCGCCCCCCCCCCGACTTTCCCACCCCCGAAGGGTCGAGGAGCTACCCTAGTTTTGTTCAATTGCCTAATTTGAAAAAGATTCCTTAGATTTTTTTTTGTTAATAACTAACTACTACCTCATTAAGAGCCTTTGAATGCTCAGAGATCCTTTCAATTTAAAAAATAATACCAATGCAAGAGAAAGTTTTGGGCTTAAAGCTTAAATTCATTTGGACTTAAAGGCTTTAACTTTTTTCAAACTCAATTAAACTAACTAAAAACTTCAAAATCACGCAAAATTAAAATGAATTCATCAAATGGAGAAATCTAAAAATTCGAAATAATTTAATGAGAGGGCCAAATGCTGCCGTTTCGTTGATAGCGGGTTTAATACCCCATTGAAAGTTAATTTGCAAGCAAATTCATTCGTAGATACTTTATATTATGCAAAAGAGCAAGCAAAATTTATATTTTAAAATAATCTTTATAAAATTTTAAATAAACTAAAAAATTTAGTATTGATATACACTTCGCCAACACTTCAAAGACATTGGAGAATTTGCAAGTAAATGCTGTAGCAGATGAACATATTGATCAACAAAAAATTAACCAAATTTTACACGAGTCCACAAAATGTTATGCCAAATTACATCACGGATTGAATGACCTGGGAATAACTTTGCCATTTTTGTCGGCCCGGAGTGCCACGGCATTTGTGCCTAAAACATTTTCGGATCAAATATTGGCGGTGGATTTGAAGCAATTTGTTATGAACGAATATTTAAACCAGATTGCTTTGAACAAATGTCATACACATGCTCGACAACTAATTGAAGAAGCCTTCAAAATGCTTAAAATTCCGGAAGAAAAAATCAATAAAAGTCCGGAGGAAAAAATCAATACTCATGAAGATAAACCGGTGAAATTTTATCAGAAAATCAATAATACACCGAGAAGGATGCATATTAAATGTCGATTATTCTACTGTATTGATTGATTTTGTTCATTTGTTCGATCTTTCCTAAAACAAAAAAGATTCCATAGATTTTTTTTGCTTTTTGATCGTTGCTCGAACATAAACTTTTTCTTCAAAAATATTTATTTTTGTATATTAAATTCCTTTCATTTTCTTTTTGATGAATCATTTACAACGGCGGCTTCATCGTTTTGGTTGTCAAAAATAAGCCTATTCATGTTGGATGGTTCCATCTTCGTCGACTTTCGTCCGTCCATCAGATTTTTGCTAACATTTTGAATTCGTTTTGGTGAATCATTCAAAGCTTAAAAACGTTAAAACATTTTTTTTTGCTTTTGTGAGAAGATTTTGGGTATAAATAGACAAAGTTGCCACTTTGGCTTCATTATTTTGGTTTCTCAAATCGCCCATTTTGGTTAGATGATTCATTTGGTCGGCTTTCATCGGTTCCCCCCCCCCATCAGATTTCACTTACATTTTAAAACATTTAACGGCTTTGAATTCCAAATTTTTAAAGTTTAAAAAGGGTTTTACTTTTTATAATATTTTTTTGTAAGTTTTTTAATTATAATAGTATGTACAATTCCGACTTCTTTCAGAAACAATTTAAATTCAGAAAATCCAAAGAATTTCCCCAAAAAATTACCCCCATTTTACCCCAATTTCTAATCAATGATTGCCCTGTTGGTCCTCCTTATTGCGCTTGTTCATCCCAGTTTGGGAAGCTTCTGGAATCAGGGGAGCTTCTGGGACCAGAAATGTACTGATTTTTAGCGATAATTAAACTAATTTTTAAAAAATATTTTTTTGAAGCTGACAACTGTTACTATGCCCTCCGCCATCGTGGCACCCCGTCCGTGGACATGTTTCTCAAAATGCAACAGTGGGGCACGTCCGACATCTGGAAGGGGCTTGAACTTGACGAACATGATTGCCATGCATATTTTGACGGGTGCCAGACGTACTCGTGCGTTGATGGTGGGAAAAATTGTTTTAAAAAATATTTAAGAAATAAAATTGTTGGTTATATAAATTTTTGAATAATTTTGTGGCAGAAAATGGTGACCAGATATTTGTCGTCAACTCATGCGTTCCGGACATTGGCAACTGCACTCACAGCGACTTGGACTCAATTTGTACCAAGGATGGTGGCACTCCCAAATGCGAAATTTGCTACAACGGCTTATGCAACAAGGCGAAAATTGAGCTGAAAAAGCCATTGCTGAAAACCGTTCAGAAGCCCAACAACCCGCCGGAGACTGGCACGGGCGGTGCCAAAGACAAATCGTCCTCTGAAGAGAATGGCATGACGACTGGTGCCAAAAACGAATCGTCCTCTGAAAAGAATGGCATGACGACTGGTGCCAAAAACGAATCGTCCTCTGAAGAGAATGGCACGACCGGTGCCAAAGCGTCCTCCACCCCGGCCGATTGAAGAGATGGCACACAGAATACGACAAGATGATGCATTTGGAAGCGTCATAAATTCAAATTCATAATGATTTCATTCCGCCCTTTCCAATCAAAGGCGTCACAGACATACAATATCACAAACTTTTATTAATAAAATCTGTGAATTTTATTTGCTTGAACGATTGGAGATGATGAACGACGACCGGGTCAATAGTTTTGGTCATTCTAAAGTGTTAAGAAATTAATAAATTAGCAATTAATTAAAAAAAAATTAAACATCATAATAATTATCAACCAACGCCTACCTCGTTAAGTCCATTTAAATTGAGCCAAAAAAATATTTCGATAGCAAAAAGTTGGGGAGGACGGATGACCTTTAACAATGCCAAAAGGGTCAAAAAACTGAGCTGTGATAGTCTAAATTTTGAACGGTGTCAGTAAAATTGAACAACAAACTAACAACAGCCATTTGTATTCATTATTCTCATTTGGACCTAAAGGCTTTAACTGTTTTCAAACTCAATTAAACCAACTAAAAACTTCATTTTTGACGCCAAATTAAAATGCATTCATCAAATGGGAAAGGCAACAAATTTCAGTGTTTTGTCCATTTTGTCAGTTTGAATTTCTGTCCAAATTCCGTCATTCACTTTTTTGGCTCGCTTGGACCTTCGTTTGCGTCAAGTAGTCTAAAAATTCGAAATAATTTAATGAGAGGGGGCCAAATGCTGCTGTCCAAAACAGGGGTGGCCACGGTTATCCACAGATATGGAATTTTTGATCAAAGGCATTCTCAGACCACTGGGATGTTGATCAATTTTCGAATAAAAGGTTGCTTTTACAACACATTTTGGTAAATTTTCAAAATTTTACTATGGAAAAGTAGGAAAAAGTTTACTGTACGGATGGATATCCGCGGACGGATAACCCCTGGCCTAACCCGTCGTCGCCGATGTCACTGTCGTTGATGCAGTGAATGACCACGCGATTCTCCAGACGACGCCAATCACATTCAACCGCCTCCTTTTCCCACTTGGCCCAATGCTTTTCGTCGCGCTCAATTGGAC
The DNA here is from genome assembly GCA_020449905.1 of Globodera pallida. Classification (NCBI taxonomy): domain Eukaryota; kingdom Metazoa; phylum Nematoda; class Chromadorea; order Rhabditida; family Heteroderidae; genus Globodera; species Globodera pallida. The sequence goes on from JAIXHY010000015.1 coordinate 931,843, forward strand.
ACCGAACCAACAGCATCCATTTGTTGTCATCAAAGCATTGCAACTCCAATCGCTCCCCCGTCAAATTGTTCCGTAGTTCAAATGGCTCACAGAAAAAGTTAAGAAAAATGCGTACAAATGGTACCGCTCGATTTCTCTCATCGAGAGGAGTCGATTGGTATATGATTGGGTTGTGCAAGAGCGTAACCAGGGGCCCTTTGCTCGTAACCCGGGTTAGATAAGCTAAGCAAATTCAAATAAACCCGGGTTAAGCTTCGTTAACGCGGGTTAAGCTTCGTTAACCCGGGTTAAGCTTTTTTAACCCGGGGTTAAGCTTCTTTAACTCGGGTTAAGCTTCGTTAACGCGGGTTAAGCTTCGTTAACCCGGGGTTAAGCTTCTTTAACCCTGGTTAAGGCTGTTAACCCGAAGACGAGCAAAGGGCTCCAGAAGGAGGGGGGGGGGGGGGGGGGGGGGAGCAGGGTCAGGGTCTATGAGGGGGGGGGGTGAGAACTGTTTTGCAATTTACCCCCGTTTAAAACCGTCCCCACAACCCTAGTATATGATTTGATAGGAAAATCGGAGCCCGTCAGCCCCCCTAATTTTTACCAAGTAGTATAAGGCCGCTGCAAAAGCCAGATGATGAAATTGGCAGGAACAGTTGAAGTGACAAATTCCTTAAGAGGGTTATAAACTGAGAAGCCAGAAATGCCCTATTTTAGGGAAATGCCATACTTATGGAAATTTGCCATATTTCCACCCTTGTTTTATTTTAGAACTTTAAGAAAAATTCTCTGTTTAAGGAAAAAATGAAAATTTTCCGATTATTTTTGTCCATGCAAAAACGGTTGCCATATTGTTGACCCCTCGATGCCATAAAAACACATATTTTTGACCCCTCGGGCCACTAAAATTGCCATTTTTTTTTGAGCCCTCAATGACATAAAAATGCCATAAACACCGTTTTCACTCCTTCCACTCCCGTCCAAGAATATTTGCATCGCATCACTTTCGGAACACCATCCCCGCGGGGCGTGTACAACCATTTGGCCAAAGCTTGGGCAGAAGACGTGCCGGCGCTGTCATCGGCCGGGAATTTGGGGAAACTGTCGATGGAATGGACCACACGGAGTTTGGCGCAATTGCGCAAAACGTTCGGGGAGAATTTGCGCAAACAGTCCAACATGGCGGGACACAACAAAAAGGCGCAAATGTTGTCGTTGATCAACGGCAAAATGCGGTGCCAAACAATCGCCCAACTACGTGTTTGCTCAACGCCCATCAGAATGGAAAGATTGGTCCATTTGGAGTCGAAAAGTCGGCGAATGCTTTGAAGAAATTCGATCACACTTTGGTCGACGTAGCTAAAAGGGTCTACTTACTAGGGATGTTCGAGACTTGAAATTTACCGAGACTCGAGACCGAAAAATGACCCCGAGACCGAGACCCAAAAACCCGAGAAATTTCTCGGCTCAAGACCGAGACTCTCGAACATCCTTACTACTTAACATCCTTACTACTTATCACCAAACTCTTTGGCTCATTTTAGATGACTTTATCATTCGACTCCTCTCGCTAAATGTAGTCCCGGTCAAAAAACCCGGGATCATATAAGGGAGTTTTGAAGGAATTTTGAAAAACCGGGACCAAACTTTTCAGTACCAAAACGGAAAATCTAACAGTTCCTTCAAATTTCGTCTATTTTTATTAATTTTCCTCTTACAATTGTACATGACAATTTTGAAAATTTTATAAAAAATATCAAATAAAAAAATTTTAAGAAAAATGTCGATCTTTGGGGGTGGATTTTTGGTCAGAGAAAAAAGTCATTTTTAGGGGTGCATTTTTGGTTGAAAAATTTTTTTGATTTTTGAGGGTACATTTTTCGTTTTTATTGCATTTTTCTTAACAAATTTTCGGAAAAAGTGCTTGAAATATTGAATTTCATTCAAAAATTTTCGGAAAAAGGCCAAAAATTGCATTTTCTCAAGAAAAATGCCTAAATATTGATTTATTATGAAAAAATGTCGAAATATTGATTTATTCTCAAAAAAGGCACAATATTGATTTATATTGACTAAAAAGTCGCTCTAATTCTAAAATTTTTCGAAATGAATGCTATTTTTGGGCTTCTCTCGTGATTCCCTATTCGCAAAAAAAACATTTAAAAAAATATAAATCCGGACCCTAGTTATGAGCTCTGGACTGACTATCCCTTTCATTGTAGACTTAGTTGTACATTATCAAACCGTCAGGGGGTAGTATTCTTTAGACTTAAACCCTAAAGTATTATGTAAAAAATCGTCGCTGGAAATGACCTTATTCGAAGGCCACTAAATCCGATCACATTGTTTGGAAGCGGATTTTGCGGGATTTGTTGCTCCCGACGCTCGACATCCCCATCGTTGTTACAGTATTTGACAATTTGAGCGCCATTCCCGTCAGTTGCACGACGAATGTCCAACCGACCCAACGACCATTCCTTCGATTTGAAATGCGCGTCCACCAAACGATCAAATCGATCACTGATCAGCGCAACTTTCAGTCCGAGCACAAAAGTGCCACAAAATGCGAACATTTCGAACAAAACGTCGGCACAAATAAACCTGAAAAAAAATATTCAAATTACAAATAAAATGGCCGATAAATAGAGCCCGTCATTTTGAACAATGACAAATATTCACTTATGAAAATTGAGCTTGGAATTTAAAAAAAACCGGGCCCGGGTACCCGGATTTTCTCAGCTCTCTCTGACCGGGTCAAAAAATCCGGATTTTTCCAAAAAACCCTGATCAGAATTACCGGGTCCGGATAAATTCGGCTCCGATACAGCCCAAGCTTTAATGAAAATGACAATTTTCATGCTAATTTTTTTTTTGTTAATAAATCCAAAAAAAATTTCTCAACAGCGTCTTTTTAAGCCAGTCGAGTCGTCCCAAATGTTCCCTACCTAAAAATGTCAAAGCAGGGTAAAATCTTTTTAATAAAAAAGTTCGAATTAACAAACGCACATTTCTTTCAATTGTTTCGCCACTTCTTTCGGATTGTCCGACATATCTTTTGGCTTTTTTGAAAATTGATAAATTCGATTTTAGAGGTGCATTATTAATTTTAATTGCATTTTTTAAAATAATTATTTGAAAATATTAAAATACGAACACACAAGTAATGGAATATGGACAAAAACTGGTAAAGTGAAAATATAAAATGATAAATAGACTCCGAGGGCTTCAAATAATGTTAAAAACATAATTTTTGGCATTTAGAGGCAAAAACGGATTCCCATAATATAAATCGGAGACCGGTGAATGTTAATTTATCGTTGAGAGACTCCGAATATTCTTCGGCAGCCTTTTTTTGATTCTCACGAAAATGCTCCGGGCAAAATGCTGACCCAGAAAATGACAACAAATTAAGAGACCCCATTTTTTTTAAATGCAATTAATTTATGACATTGTGATTCTCATTTATGTTTTTAAATGTAAAATAATATTTTTTTAATGGTTTTGGACAAAAACAGAAAAATATGATTGTACATAAAATCAAAAATCGGGGGTAAATTTGAGAAAAAAATCCCTGAGGGCTTGGGAAAATTTTTTTGCAAAAAACCATCATAAGGGGTGAATAGCCTAGCCCACTAAATTCTCTACAAAACCCAAAAAACCGCTAAGCTCTCCGACTTTCCTCCGAGGAGTAAGCTTGGGGTCAAAAATTTTTGTCGACATCCCTCACCAGAGGTACTGTAGTCGCAATGTAGAAAAATCAGATTTATATGTAGCAGGAAAAAGCCCAAAAAGCAGGAAAAACCTGCTAAAGCAGGTACTATGGCCACCCTGGGATATGAGCAAAAATACCCCGGAAATCCTTACCCCGTCATAGAAACCCTTATAGAGGGGCCGGCCGTTACTCGGGGTTTATTTGAAATTAGGTAGTATAATTTTTGATCACTTTTTATTACCCTGCATTTCAAATAGGGTTGAGCCCCGACCCCTTGGGAACGGGAAAGTCGGGGAGGCCGGGGTTGACGATGTCGGGGTTCGGGGTCGGGGACGACCCCATTTTGGGGCTCGGGGTCGGGGCTCAATTCTGTGCCAACATTGCGCGCCGAATCATAACTTCGTTTGTTTAAGTCGAATCGCCTAGCTCTTTGCCTAGCTCTTTTCTATTATACTTTTGAATGAAACTTGATTCTTAACGAACAAAAAATATAACATTTCAAAATTTTGAGTAAATTTCTTTCTGATGTGAGGGTCATTTCCGTCTCGCCAAATTTTTCACAAAAAATGTAAGAAATTTCGATATTTTTTTTGTCAAGATCCTTCATAGAATTTCGTTACTTTTAGGCGACTTGACATTTTTCTTGCCTAAAAGTAGACTGATTAATAATATTACCATGTAAAAAACAAGATTTTAAGCCATTATTATTATTTTTACATAACCTATTTTTGCTTACGAACCCGGTTTTTAGTACCCATTTTGGCATCTCACCTATTTAAGGTACCTATCTCGAGATTTTTCGAACCTAAAAATCCTAGCCCTGGTTATCAACTTTTTCCTCACCCCTACATCATTTTCTTTTTGGTTGAGGCATAAGACTTTGATGCAAATTTTTGTCCTGACAATTGGTCGGATTAGGGATTCGAATTCGCAAATATTGACCGGAGAAAATATGTTCAACAACATTTTTAGGCTCGATAGATCAAAACATAAATATGTGTAGAGTATGTATGTTTTCAAAATAATGCGAAAGAAAGTGAAATAGGAAAGGCAAACTTGGCAACCATTAAAAACCAAAAAAAGAGGAAATCCGAAACAAAAAAGAATTGCACGGCATCACATAAGTCAGCTCTGATTGATGCTTAAGCTTAGCCACGCCTTTTCCATTTCTTCCTTTTCCTTTTTTTCCTTTTCTTCCTTTTCCTTTTTTTCCTTTTCTTCCTTTTCCTTTTTGTATTGTTGTTGTTGAGCCGGTGAGCCGAAATTCTCTATGACAAATCCACGGAGTTCTGCTGAACCACTCTCGTAGACTTTCTGACCATGTCTTAGACTCAAATCCGTTGAAACGTTAAGGGCACCGTTATTAGACGAGTTCTGATTCATTGTTTGACTTCCAGTGTTTCCCCGGCTTAAAGCCCTCGGGCCTTTGCCTTTCGGTGTGGACGAATTTCTTTTTGCGATTTCACTGGATTGGTGCGATTGGTCGAAGAATTCCGTTTGTCATTGCCGACAATGACAGGCGGCTTCAACGGGTTATTGTTCTTCGTGCCGGCACAGCCTACGCACAATGTCAAACCGATCAGCAAAGCAACGATCAATTGCTGGTGCATTCCGGAGATTGGACCGAAATCTGTTTTTTTTTCAAAATTGAAGGACTGAATTTGGGGGGTTATTCAATTTGTTGAGAGAATGGCATGGAATGGCTTTACTTCAGTCCATTTTTATATCGTTACTCCAAACAACGGCGGGTGAGGCTGCTAATACGTGAAAATGTGAGTTGAATTGCGTGCATTGATTGATTGTGGCATATGCTTATTATTTATTAAAAATCATTCATAAAAATATATAAGCGCCCATTGTTTAAAATGTTTACATTTTTCATATTCACCAAATATGTACAATTTCCATTGTTTATGACGCTTTTCGATGACCATTCTTTCACCAAGAAAATATTCTTTTATAATTTTATTGCTTTAAATCAATACAAAATCGGCAATCAATGTACAAAAATAAAACATAGCGCAGAAATGCCAACATTTCGACATCAAAATTGGCCCGGCCATCAGGAGGATTGCGTCGAAAGAAATGATTTTCGAATTTTTTTTGGTTCGCTTTTAGAAAACGAAAGACACTTCGAAAGTCGCACAAAAATATATTTTTGTTATGCCCTTTAAGTAATTCGATTGTTAAAAACTTTTAACATAAATGTCCCAAATATCAAAATTCAATAATCGGGCATTTGGTGAGTAAAACAAAACTCGAGAACCTAGACCGGGAAGACCTAAATTTTTTTTACAAAACCCAAAAGTTTTTTAGTAAAACATAACAAAAAGCCAAAATTTACGATTTTTTTAATAAAATTTTATTCACGCTTTTTCTGACCAGTATCACGTCCGTCAATCACGCCAATGAATTTTTTCCAAAAATTCCTTTTTTTGCGTGAATTTTAAATTAAAAAAATATATATTAAAAAATTTTTATTAATGAGGGGAAGTGCATGTGAGTAAAGAAAAAACAATAAATAACTGCTTGCACTCAAGCGGACTCGAACTCAGCACATAACATAAGAGTACCAAAAAGACAAAACACTAATTTGTAAGCCAGCATTTATTTAATGCATTCTTGTAAAAAAAGATTGAAAAATCATTCGATGATGCCATCTTTAGGGGGTGTAAATTCAAATGGAACACCCAAAAGTTTTGTACAAAAATGGGCTTGGACCAAACAAAATTTGGTCAAAACTTTTGGGTTTCTTTTGGGTTTTGGTTTTTTTTGGGTTTTATTCCAAGCTGACCCAAAACCCAAAACCAAAAAACTTTTGGTCCAATATTTTTTGTACAAAACAACCCAAAAACTTTTTGGTTTTGGGTTTTGGGAGTTTTGGGTCCGGACTCTAATTTTGAATGCTTTGTGTTTAAATAAAAAATTCGAATTTTATGCAAGAATTTGAATGCAAATTTAAAGTTTAAATTATTTGACAAAAAGTAATTTATATATCTGTTTTTTTCTAAACATATTTATATTTCAAATTTGTGCCAAGACCGGCAAACTTTTCCCAAAAATGCACAAAAATTGATTGGATTTGGACGGTTTTAGCACATTTTAAATCAATATATTGTCATTTTTTGTGCTCTTTTGTCTATATTTTTGAGATTTTTAGTCCATATAAATCCGGACCCTTACTTATCAGATGCGAACCCTATGGTTTATAGTGTTGCGATTAGAATAGATTAACTGTAAATATTGCTCAACCAGTTCAACATAATTAATTTTGTTTGTTTATTCGGCGATTAATGTCGCACCTCAAAGAACGCTGATCGGGGCGAACCAGAAATGGGCGAAAATCAATATTTTTCCTGACGAAACGAAACAATTATTTCATGCCCACCTCTGATCGGAACATAAAATGAATTTTTTTTGGCATAATTGCAAATTTTGATCAGCTTTAAGGGCGTACACAGGGGGGTGGGGGAAGGCCGCAACCCCAACCCAAAAATTTTTTTGAGAAAAACCCATAGGAGGGACCCTTTTTTCGCAAAATTTGTAGTTTTTGGTCCATTTTTCTTAACAATTATCGTTAAAATCTTCAAAAAAAAATTTTCCGGTGGCGCCGCCGGACCTCTTATGGCCCTGGTCTCTGGTAAAACACAACAATTTGGTCCCTAAAACCCTTAAAGATTGACTTTTTTCGAATTAGCTCCCCCTCCCCCCGAAAAAATTCCTGGGTTGCCCTTGATCAGCTTGATCCAATACCAGTAGGATTGACAATCCCGGTTTTAAAATAGGGATTTATTTTGTGGTTAACCGAACTTTTGTTAATACCCGGTTTATTTTGAATGGTTAAAGAAAAAAAATGATTACGGTTATTAAATCCCTTAATCAATACCATAGGCCAAGAATGACCACAGAAGCTAGTTCTGAGTTGGATTTCTTGAAAACCGACGGAAAGTTTTTGCAAGCAAATCACTTAAGACCGCCCCAACAAAACTGATCGATCATCTTTGATCAGAAAATGTTCCGTTGTGCCCCCCCCCCCCCCCCCCCCCCCCTCAAATCCCGCGCATCTTTATATTCTGGTGGAAAATGCCATCAATGCTTTCCGCCAATTCCTTTTTCTGAAAAGCCCTCGACAATCCGAAGCCCTCTCGCGTGAGAGCCTAGTTAATTATTCATTGTGTTTTGGGTGGCAAAACGAGCCCCATTTATTTTTGTTTTAGCACGCTATTCCCTCTCCCCCCCCCCCCCCCCCCCTCATTAATTGAGGGGGTTCGTTCGTGCGTAATAATTAATGAATAATGGCCCCAATAAATGCACAAAAAACCATCCCATTTTTGGTAGACAAAAACATTCTCGAGAAAAACGTTCAGAAAACATTTTTTTAATTTCTCGAAAAATTTCAGCGTTTTCGTTTTTTTTTGTCACAAAAAATGCGAGAAATATTATTCTTTTTTTGGTTTGTTTTGTTTTAGTAACGTCATTGATTTTAAAAGAGTAGGTAATTAATTTCTTTCATTGAGTGCAAAAAACTGGTCTCGAGTGACAACAAAAATATGTTTTCCCCATTTTTGCGGGCAAATAAAAGTCTTCGCATTTTAGCAATTATTTCACATTTTCTTTTGTATAGTAATTTTATTTTAATGAAACAAAATTAAATTAAATTAATATTATTTTAAAATTTATCATAAATAAAGATTCAATAAAAAATATATCATGCATTTAGAGCAAAACCTTGTGTTCACTTTTGAAAAATATAATTTTAGAAATCCCTTATTGAATTAAAAATTATTTTAATTTTAAAATTTTTAGACAAAAAAAAAACTTTTGATAATAATGAGTTCCCGCAACGAAATTCAAAAGCAATGTGTGGATTCATTGAAATCGCTGAAACTCGGTGTCGACGAGGAGGGACTGCAGAATGGAAAAGATTTTTACAAATTGTAAAATATAAATTTGCCAAAATTTAATGCTTTTTTTAACCAAAAAATTTCAGTTTTTTCACCAACTATCCAAGCCTCCGTGTGTACTTTAAAGGTGCCGAAAAATTTGAAGCGGCCGATGTGCAAAAATCGGAGCGTTTTGAAAGTAACAATCGTTTCGATACAAATTTTTTTTTTGAAATTAAAAATTTTTCCAGAACAAGGGCAACGCATTCTTCTTGCACTGCATTTGGTCGCCAATGTCTACAGCAATCAGGTCAATTTTGGCAATTCAGTAAATTTCATGACACTCCCGACGTTTGGGGAGAGAAAAGGCGAGGATTTTGGGACAATATTTTGTAAAATTCTTCTTTAGAGTAGAGTAGAGAAATTCAAAATATGCCTTCTTTAGGGTTGTAAATTTTCCCGACTCGGGGTTGGGGATCAGGGATGGGTTTTGGCCATTTTTTTGTTTTCCGTTTAAAATTCCGTTTTTCCTGTTTTTAAATAAATTTCCGCTCATCCCTGGTTGGGATTATGGTCTGGAAAAAACAAATAATCGGGGACACTATCCAAAATTGTCCGGGTTTTCGGGGTCGGAGTGCCAACCTTCGTTTATGTTTTAATTCAAATCTTTTGTGGTGGTTTTTGTGGAATTTTTATTTTACAAGGTTTTTGGAAATTTAAAATTTAATGGATTTTTTACATAACATTTTTAATTTGCCCTTAAATATTTGCGAAAATTATTGAATTTGTTGCCGCATTTTAAAGATGGTTTTCCATGCATTTGTTCGCGAGACTGTGGTTCGTCATCGCCAATTCAAGATGGACCCAACATTATGGAAGGCATGTTTGTTTGCTATTTAGTTTTGATCAGACAAATTCAGATAAGAATCAATCGATTTGATCTGGTTAAGAAAAGATCACCAACATTTATCTGATTAGAATAATTTAGCTCCCCCGGATATAGAGTGTCATAGTTTGCCCGATCAAGTTTTGAACCTTCGAACAGAATAATAAACATTTTTAGCTAATTTGATCATATCTTAGATCAATTTGAGCCCACCAATCTGACCATATTTAGTGCGAATCAAGATATTTGAATATATCAGATCATTGGTTTGATCAGAATGTGAGCATAAATCTGATCATATTTTGCACATAATTGCTAGAGCCACTTTAATTTTCGCTTTTTAAGGCATTTTGGACAGTTTGGACCGGCTTTTTGGCCACAAAAATGGAGTTGTCCGAGACGTTCAAGTCTGCTTGGATGGCATTGGGCGACGATTTTGCGGAGGAAGCGCTAAAACATTTGAAGCGGCTTGGCCTTCCGCATTGAATGTGCACAAAGAGAAGCACCGACGATTTAAATCGCTGTTTTGGCACGAAAATTCAAATTTAAATTTTTTTTAATCTGTTCGCCCGGTTGGCGGGCCAGGAGGCTAAGTCAGTCCAGTCCGTTGACCTTCTTTATGCTTTTTCTAAAAATATTCAACTCTTGTATAACTTGTCAACTCACAAATTAGTTTTGTTTAAAATAAATAGCAAAAAGAAATAAAATTTTAAAATGGAAATTTATTACATATACACATTAGTTTCAATTTCAAAAAAATAATTATATATTTTATTAATAATTTAGGGCTGCTACTTTTAGGATCAAAAAATCTCAAAATAAGATCCTAAATAGGTGAGAAAAAAGTGCCAAAATAAGCTCGAAAAAAATGTGTAAAAATAACAAAAATGGCTTAAAAAATTTATTTTTTACATGTGAAAATTATCAATAGTAGGGCTGCAACTTTTAGGCAAGAAAAATTGCATAAAGGCGCCTAAAATAGCACGAAATTCTATGAAGAATTATTTTTATCAAAATTTTTCAAAAAATTAGTGATCTTGGCAAGAAAAATTTGAATTTTATTCCATTTTTCTTGAGGAATTGGGCAAAACGCCAAAATAGGTTCAAAAAAGTCTTCAAATCTTTTTCGTGCATAACTCGTTAGAAAAAATAAGTTAAATCCGAAAAGTAGCAGTCCTGTTAATAATAAATAAAAATTTGTTTGTAAATTATTCGAATAAAAATAATTGTTACAATATATTTATTTAAAAAAATTGTTTACATAAATTTTTCCAATGACAAATAAATGATCGATTTAATGAGCATCTTCATAAAACCCCACGCTGAACGAATTGTGCACCGTGTTGACCACACTGAACAGGTTGTCGAGCCATGCGCGATGAGATGAGCTGACACGAAGTGCGAAGTTCATGAAAAATATCTGCAATATTCAAAAATATAAAAAGGCTAGGAATTCAAAAAAAAATACTATAAATTGGAACTAATGACCGGTCTTAATAGCTTTTGGAGCTAAAGGTTATGAATTTTTAAGCGAATTTTTAAAGATCAATATTTGGACAACGATAATAAAGTGTTATTTATTCTAAAACCCCCTTTAATTATTATTATGTGTATTTTAATGAAATGTGCCAAAATAAATTTGTCCAACCAATTCCGCGTAGCGTTTAATGCCTTGCTCTTCACCCAACATAAAGCGTTCACAGCACATCAATGCCTTTAAAAAACAAATTTTTAAATTTAAATCAACCCAATTTACGTTTCAATAACTCGAGATTACTCGAGAACTGAAACGCCGTTTCGACCAAACCCATTGAGAACGGTCGGTACCTTAGAGTGCCGTTCCACTTCGGCATCCAGCAAATTCTTGGCATGGTCGGAGAGTTTCGCACAACCTGCCAAGCATTTTTTATAAAAATTTCATAAACGGATTCAAAATTGGTTTATAAAATGATCATTATACGGTCTGATTATGATCAGAAAATTTGGGCCATATTAAAGACAAAAATCTTTTTTTGTTTGTTTATTAATTGGATACACTGCTCACCAGTTTGAAAAAGCAAAATGGCACGAAGCATCACAAACTCTTCACTGCTCATTGCAATTCGTCTGAAATTGAGTGGTGATTGATTTTGTCTCAAAATCCTGATCAGATCACCGATCAGTCCAGATCTAGGTCCATCCCCAATCAGAAAACAACTTTGTATTTTAAATAATTAAAAATATTTTATTTTAAATTTAAATAAAATAACCTAAACGGCTCCTCAATGGAGTCCAAAAACATTTTGTCCTCGTGGGGCGACAATGCGCTGGGGCTCGCCGACGCGTCCGAGTTGTCCGCTGCACTGTAAAAGCATTGGGAGAACACGGACATGGTCAGCAAATTGGAGCAGAACAGAATGAACTGGAGTAAAAATACCGTTTAGGTAAATTAAATTACAAATAAAATAATTATTCTTTAATTTTTATGATTTTGTTTCCGAAATTTATAATTTAGTAGGTTTGAATTAGAGACTGGAAAACCAGACCAAACAAATATTTGGTCCAAATATTTGATCATTATTTGGTAATATTTGGTTTTCTCAAATATTTGTATTTGGTCAGGTCTCTAGTTTGAATAGGGGTAGATACGGGACCGGTACCATTACTAAAATGTTCTATTTTTGATCCCGGTTTTTCAAAATTCCTTCAAAACTCCTACCAATTTTTTTTTGTCCTTTAGTCCCGGTTTTTTTGACCGAAACCAAATTGGTCTCGACTTTTCCCAAAATTCCCGGGCCCGTACTACCCTAGGTTTAAATGAAGTGATTTAAATTTCCAATTTGGTTTAGGCACACGGTCAATTTTTAGGCGATTAGTCATATTTTGTCGTCACTTTGTCTTTTGTTGGGAGCTGCTGAATTGCGGGCATTGTTTTGGAAACTTGCAGACAAAGAAATGTGTCGACGTACAAAAAACTGATAATACTCTCCATATGATGACCATTAAGCATCATTTTGTCGTTAAATGAGGCACTTTGTTTGAACATAGGGTTTTCCTTTAAAACATAAACAAACTCATTAAAAATTTCTAAAACAGAACGCACTAAATTTAGGTTTGAAACCAAATTTTTTCGTTGATTTGAATCAGTTTTTCAGACAAATTATTCCTTTGAAATCTTTTAAACATGTAAACAAAAGTGGAATTTTTAATAGTTTTTGTAATATTATTTGCTATAAATGAAAATTTTCCGGTTTTCTGACATTTTTTGGTAGAAAAATTCCGGTTTTTGGACATTTTTTTATGGCCTCCGGTGTTACAATCGTCGAATCCCAAAACTGTAAGCACACAAAAGCCCCCCCCCCCCCCACCCCCGGGGAGTTTTTGTCGTCCCGCGAGACTCTCGCGCAAATTCCAAAATTTTGACCAACCAAAAAATGGGTGTACAAATTCATTGTGTTGTTTTTGTTGTCCACCGCGTACACAAAGTCCATCGAGGCTTTGTCAAAATAAAAATTTTTTGGCAATTCATTTTCCGAGTAGCGAATTCGGTGACTGGCCATTTCAACACGGACCATTTCTTCCACGAGACGCAGTGAAATTTGTTGTTCAATGGACTTCTGATTTTTTAAATCAAAAATTGTATATAAAAAACAAAATAATGCATAAATTAAATAAAAATATCTAAATTCATTTAAAAAAAAGAAAACAAAAGTTAATTTTAAATTTATATCTTTTACAAAAAATCTCTAAAAATAAAAATTATTTTACATTTCCGGAAATTCGTTGTATCAATTCTGCTCGATGTTTGTCCAATTGCATGGCAGCCTATACTCATAAATTAAATTAGATTCATTTTGAACAAATTTGTGATTAATTTAAATTTACCTCCGAAACATTCAGATGAGTACGGAAAGCGTGCACGTTCATGCCGACCAGCACGCACTTGTCGAAGCGGCACGCGCGGCACGATTCGCCTTATGGGAAAGAGCAAAATTGGGTCCGGCCAAATCAGTCTCAAATCATTTTTAGTCAGAGAATGAGTATCAATTATGTGTCTATCTCACTCTGATCATTGTCAATTTTAGGCAATTTTAATAATCAGATCAAGTTTTTATGATCCGATCAATTGCAAAATTTTAATCAAATGAACAATTCGTTTTTGACCAGCTGATCATTTTTAACTATCTAACCATTTTGAGTTCATCTAAGTAAAAATAGCGTTTAACCAAGATTAAAATATTATTTAAAATTTAATTTAAATAAAATATATCAAAATGGGAATTAAAAAATACTTTGGTCAATACGGCAATTGCCGCCACCCTTTTTGCAACAATATGTTCTCTGGTGAAGCACGGAACGACGGAAGAAGGATCTGCAGCCTAAAGTAAATTTTTAAATTTTATTTTTTGAAAAAAATTAAGCAGGGTTACTCCCCGACCCTTTGGGGGTGGGAAAGTCGGGGGGTCCGGGTACTTCGGGGACGGCGTGTCGGGGGCGGGGGTAAAGCCCAAAAATGTCGGGGGTTATTCGGGGACGGCGTGTCGGGGGTAAAGACCAAAAATGTCGGGGGTTATTCGGGGACGGCGTGTCGGGGCGGGGGTAAAGCCCAAAAATCGGGGGTTATTCGGGGACGGCGTGTCGGGGGTAAAGACCAAAAATGTCGGGGGTTTTTCGGGGACGGCGTGTCGGGGGGGGGGGCGGAAAAGCCCAAAGATGTCGGGGGTTTTTCGGGGACGGCGTGTCGGGGGTAAAGCCCAAAAATGTCGGGGGTTTTTCGGGGACGGCGTGTCGGGGCGGGGGTAAAACCTAAAAATGTCGGGGGCCGGGGAGCAACCCAAAATAAAGCCTAGGATACTGTAAACCAGGGATGGGCGCCGACGACCTCAGAAAATTTCGGAACTCGGAAATCGGAATTCCGGGGCCTAAAAAAATTTCGGAAATCGGAAATCGGAATTCCGAGGCCTAAAAAAATTTCGGAAATCGGAAATCGGAATTCCGACCCCAAAAAAGTCGGAAATCGGAAGTCGGAAATCGGAAATCGGAAAAATTTTCTTAACAAAATTGGCCTATTTTTAAAAATTTTTCTCGGCGGCGCCTATCGGCACCGCCGATACCTTCCTCTTCCCTCCCGCGCAACAAAATATTTTAGAAAATCGCGCAAAAAAAAGAAGAAAAATTTCTAAATTCTTATCAAAAAGCTTTTTAATTGGGACAAATTTTAAAGTGTTAAAAAATCTAGCTCAAAAATTCACTTTTAGGGGTTTAATTTTTATCCCGGGTAATCCCTGTCCAAACGGGATTGAGACTAGGGAGATGCGGGGGCTCGGCGGTGCCGATAGGCGCCGACGGGAGAAATTTTGAACTTTTTGGCTCAATTTGTTAAGAAATTTGCAAAGAAAATTTAAAAAAAACGCAATTTTTTGAAGTTTTTTAGGACAATGGGAGAGGTCCGGTGGCGCTGATAGGCGCCGCCGGGGAAATTTTATGACGATTTTAACAAAATTTGTTAACAAAATTGGTCCAAAAATTATCGATTTTTCCGAAAATTTCCGACTTTTTGCTCCAAATTTCGGAAATCGGAAATCGGAATTCCGAGGCCTAAAAAAATTTCGGAAATCGGAAATCGGAATTCCGACCCCAAAAATGTCGGAAATCGGAAATCGGAAAGTCGGAAATCGGAATTCCGCCCATCCCTGCTGTAAACCAGGGATGGGCGCCGACGACCTCAGAAAATTTCGGAACTCGGAAATCGGAATTCCGGGGTCTAAAAAAATTTCGGAAATCGGAAATCGGAATTCCGAGGCCTAAAAAAATTTCGGAAATCGGAAATCGGAATTCCGACCCCAAAAAAGTCGGAAATCGGAAGTCGGAAATCGGAAAAATTTTCTTAACAAAATTGGCCTATTTTTAAAAAATTTTTCTCGGCGGCGCCTATCGGCACCGCCGATACCTTCCTCTTCCCTCCCGCGCAACAAAATATTTTAGAAAATCGCGCAAAAAAAAAGAAGACAAATTTCTAAATTCTTATCAAAAAGCTTTTTAATTGGGACAAATTTTAAAGTGTTAAAAAATCTAGCTCAAAAATTCACTTTTAGGGGTTTAATTTTTATCCCGGGTAATCCCTGTCCAAACGGGATTGAGACTAGGGAGATGCGGGGGCTCGGCGGTGCCGATAGGCGCCGACGGGAGAAATTTTGAACTTTTTGGCTCAATTTGTTAAGAAATTTGCAAAGAAAATTTAAAAAAAACGCAATTTTTTGAAGTTTTTTAGGACAATGGGAGAGGTCCGGTGGCGCTGATAGGCGCCGCCGGGGAAATTTTATGACGATTTTAACAAAATTTGTTAACAAAATTGGTCCAAAAATTATCGATTTTTCCGAAAATTTCCGACTTTTTGCTCCAAATTTCGGAAATCGGAATTCGGAATTCCGGGGTCTCAAAATTTTTCGGAAATCGGAAATCGGAATTCCGACCCCAAAAATGTCGGAAATCGGAAATCGGAAAGTCGGAAATCGGAATTCCGCCCATCCCTGCTGTAAACAAATAATATCATACAATAAAAAAGTTTATAATTGTCTTACCCATACAGCTCGGCACATCAAAATGACAAAATTTGGAACTTTTTCTACAAACGACACATTGTTTTGGGTGTTTCGTTGAAGAAATTTCGGACTCTTTGTGGCTCAACGGGTTTTTGGTGTTCTAAAAAATGAAAATTATTTTTTATGGGATTAAAAATATAAATGATAACCTCATTTGCGGAAATTCGTTGTATCAATTCTGCTCGATGTTTGTCCAATTGCATGGCAGTCTATACTCATAAATGAAAATCAGATTAATTTTAAGCAATTTTTAAATAAAATTTTGATAAATTTAAATATTCATGCCTCCGCAATATTCAGATCGGTACGGAAAGTGTGCACGTTCATGCCGACCAGCACGCACTTGTCAAAGCGACACGAGCGGCACGATTCGCCTTAGGGGAAAAAGCAAAATTGGGTCCGGCCAAATCAGTCTTAAATCATTTTTAATCAGAGATTGAGCATCAATCATGTGTCTGTCTGTTTTATGATTTTAATTTAACCAAAAAGTGTTAATTTTTTAAAAATTTCGAAACATTTCGTCAAGGAATTGTTTCCGGAATCGCTAAAAAGGATAAAATATAAAAATTGGGAATTAAAAAATACTTTGGTCAATACAGCAAGTACCGCCCCGCTTGCAACAATATGTTTTCTGGTGAAGCACGCAACGACGGAAGAATGAGCTGCAGCCTAAAGTAAATTATGAATTTTATTTTTTAATTATACAAAGTTGCTCCCCGACCCGACCCTTCGGCGGCAGGGCTCATGCCGTCTTTTAGTGGCAAATGCCACCATTTTGGAAATTTGACACATTTCCACATTATGCGATCTTTTTGAACGTTGTGAAAAATTTTTTATTTTTTAGGGGGAGATGGGAATTTCCCGTAATAGCCTAGATTCGTTAAGTAAAATTGCCTAAAAATGCCACTATTTTGGAGCCGATTGCCATATTTTATCGAAGGTGATCTGAGAGCCCTGTTCGGGGGTGGGAAAGTCGGAGGTCGAGGGGTTCTTTGAGGACGGCGTGTTTTTTTTTGAAAGGAAAAATTATCGTTTCAAGAAAAATTCTTCGATTTAAAAATTTAAATATAAACTAAACAATTCAGAAGTTTAATTAATTAAAATAATTTTCTTTACCCACACAACTCGGCACATCAAAATGATAGCATGTGGCACTTTTTCCACAAACGGCACATTGTTTTGGTTGTTTTGTTATTGCGGGCTTTTTGTGTTGTAACAACGACTTTTTGTTGGAAACATATTTTTGTGTGAATTCTGTTGACTCGGCGCTGATTTTATTGTTGATCGTGTTGTTCTCCTCCTGCTCGTCCTGGTCCGTCTCGCTGTGGCTGCCCAACATGTCGATGTCCGACTCGCACTGATGTTCCATGCATTCACGGATGATGTTGTTGTACGACATCATCGAGAAGGAACCAAATTTTGCAACGTCGTTGGTTGAACGCATTAAAATTGTAAAAATTTTTTTTTTGAAAATCTAAAATCTAAAATTTAAATTTTTAAAATAATTTTAATTTTTAAAGGATCATCCTATTTCTTTTAAACTATTTGCTTCTATCTTCTTAACTGTTTTTGACATATTGAAATCTAAATGAATATAAAATTTGGGTTTATTAAATTTTAATTAAACAAATTTTTAATAAAATTTGTTCAATTTAAATTGGGTAAAAAAAAAAACATCAACGTGCTAGGCGGCAAACGTTTTTTTAAAAAAATATGGATTTTGAGAAAAATAAAAAATTTTGGTATTGCCGAAATTCGAAATTGGCGCATCCAATTAACTTTTTGAAAATTTGGCAAAACTTTTCATAGAATGCTATTATAAACCTACAATAAACAACCCGGAGAAAGTAAAATTAAAGCTTTGGATAAATGGTAAAAATTGATACCTATTTATATAATATATAAATTTTTTTTAATTTAAAAAAAGCATAAACTAACTATAAAAAAGCATAAACTATTATAAATAATAATAGAAAAACCATTGATTATATATATAATAAAATAGTTTGTATTAATGGTGGTTGTAAAAAGTGATTGCCAATTTTGCTTTAAAACAAACAATAAATTCCAATTCGAATAATTTTATGCCAATTTTGCCATAAAATAAGCAATAAATTCCAATTAGAATCAATTTTGCCATAAAATAAACTATAAACTCCAAAACATCAAATCGTTTATTATATACAAGTGCGCAATCGATGACACAAAATTTGCTCGGAAGGAAGGGGGCAAAAATGCGCTATGGATTATTGAACAAATTTTTTTGATGCTCGTGTAAAAAGAGGACGTCAAAAATGAGAAAAAAGTAATAAGAAAAATGTATAGAATTTATGAAATATAAAATATAAACTAGGGTTGACACTTCGACTCAAAATCCCGACAATTTTGTGGTAAAACCCTGATCCCCGACTATTTTAGGTTAAAACTCTGATCCCAGACAATTTTAGCAAAAGCCTAACGCCCGATTATTTTGTGGTAAAACCCTGACCTCCGACAATTATTTTTGATCGATCTTTGACATTAACAATTTACAAAGCTTATTCAACTTCTATTACTGCAACGTAGAGCTACTCGAGAGGCTCGGTCTCGAGTTCGAACCAAGAAATCTCTCGGTTTTTTTGGGTCTCGATCTCGACACTCGGGTTTTTAATATCGAAAAACGAGACTTTTTTGCTCCCCTAAAGATGGCATTTTTGGTGAGAATTCATTACAGAATTTTAATCGATTTGAAAAACACACAATGACAAAACATTTTAAAAATCTTTAATTTGGTATTTTTTGCCGGGAGGGTACACTAAATGCTAGTGTGGCTCAGTCGTTAATCTCTGTGTCTTAAATTATTTGTCGGATGTTCGTTACTCCCCGACTGAGAATCTCTTTTATTCTTTTCTCGGTTTTTTGGGTTCTGCTCAATTTTCAATAAAAACAAATGTTTTCTTGCATATTGAAATTTACAAAATCAGCACAAAAAAATCGTTGAAAAAATTAAATTCTCGTACAGGTAATAAGTCCGGCATCCGGAATTCCGGCTTCTAAAAATGTCCGGAAATCCGGAATCCGGTTACATTCCTGATTGGCACCAAGAGACAGAGGCCAAGGCCAGGGGATGGGATTCTGTTCCGTATTCCGAGTGATTCCGTATTTTGACAATCAAAATGGTACATGTCGGTCGGTTTCAGGCAGTTCAAACCGACAAAAATTCGGTTATCGGTTCTGTTAGCCGGGAGTTCCCACAACCCTAGAGTGATGATTTTTCGGCTTTTATAAGATAAATTGCAAATTTTATTTATTTTTTAATTGGCCGTATTTGTTAAACTTTGTTTAAATTAATTTATTATATATTGCTTTTTCATTGTTTTAAATTAATTTTGTTAGAATACCTATGTTTTAATATACAAACATTGTTTCAATTCTGTTATTAATTTTTTATTTTTAAAACATTTAATCCCAATGCAAAAAACGATGTTTTGGCTGATATCAGTGCCTCTATCTTCATCACCATCACAACACAGAAAAAGAAACGTTTTTTTTGATCGCCGACATTGGGCAGAAATGATCGGAGAAGGGAGGGGAGGGGGGGGGGGGGTAGTTGGCGGATTTGTTTGCGGAAACCATTGCACCACCCGTCTCTGATGAATCAATCGTCCGTTTTGGTCCATCACAGCTTCATATTTCCATTCAATTTGACGCCACGGTGCTGCCAATTTGATTGGCCGACTTTTTGCGCCGCAGGGCAAATTTGACATTTGCACCGAAAAGCAAATTTCGACATTTGCAAAGGCAAATTTTCGACATTTGCGTTCCGGACTTTTGTGCCGCAAAAAAATAATAATAAAACCAATAAAAAATTAAATAAATACTTTTTTTGCGTTAAATAAGTTTGCTGAAATTTATATCAAGCTAATCGTTTAAGCCCTAATGAAATTGATCCAACACGATGTTTAGGTGCAAAAAAAAGAAACAATTATTTAATTTTTTTATATTTTTTTTTGCGGCGCAAATGTCGATTTGGCACGGTCAATTTCACCTACATACAGCCTTGCTCATTCCCAGCAATGAGCGCTTCAGCCTTTCCCCCATTGATGGCACGGCATTTTAGGAATTAATTCCAGCAACCACTTTTTGTTGCTTTGAAAAAAATAATTTGGCATTTACATTTAAATGTGATTTTTTTTTAATATTTGTAACTTTTTCTAGACACGTACGGCACATGTGCGGCCATGTCGTTATTTTAGTCTGCTTTTTAAGTGCCATCACATTTGCAGCTGCTGGCATCAACGACGACACAACTGGCACCGACTCGACTAACCATTCGGCAAACCCTCACGCGGCAAGGAAATTTTCTAAAATTTATTATTTAAAGGACAAAAATTTAGCTAAATGTGACGACGGTATGAAATTGCGTTTTTTCGCGTTCGTTTTAATTAATTTTCTCAAAGTCACGGGCCCGGCAGCTGCAAGCGATTGCAGAGTGCGTGCAGGCTCGGAACAAATGCAAGCATCGCATGGCCAAATGTCTTCCGAATGACGGGGCGCCTGCCGGCGCGTGCTGTTCGGCAAACTTTGAGTTTATTTGCATTGAGGTGAATGGGGGAGGGAGGAGATCAGATGCATTTCAACTTGCCATAAGCACCTTATTTTTATGAATATTTTATGTTTTAATTTAATTAATTTATTTAATAATGGAAAAATTAATTTATTTAAAAATGGAAAAATTAATTTATTTAAATTTAAAAAAAAAATTATTTGAAAAAGGAAAAATTAATTTATATAAAAATTAAAAATGAAATAACTACATTTTCTGCAATGTTGTTTTATTTCAACAAATAAAATAATTTAAATAAATAACTTTAAAATATATTTTGTTTTTAAGCCGTCGTTTGTTTGGGAGCAAAAATCAGCCGTATGTAAAATATGCCATCGCCTTTATGTATCAATCATTTTTTGCGTTCTTTTTAAGCTTGAATTGTTGAACGGCTTCCAGAAAACGGCGGAATGTAAAGGAAAGTCATTTTGCGTGTGTGAAGGGCCATACTTTCCGCAAAACCGTGGCCGATTTGGGGCCGATGTTCCGCACCGTTTGGTCGGCACGTGCTGTGACAACAGCAGCGAGTGCCAATGTTGTTGGACGGTAATATCAAATTTCCCTGACGTTTTACTCGGAAATGCCCTGGAACAAAAAAACAAGTTTTGAATCAAAACACTTATAAACATGACTCTCGAAGAAGCTTAAAATGTTTTTATGGGAAATACCAGAGCCCGGATTTGACCGAGCTTTACGGAAGTTTTATGATCGGATATTATGGCGATTCTTTGCTCTTTTTCCCCACTACCGGACATTTTTTCCGATTTGTGCTACCGGACCTTCTGTCCACGAATGCCTAAAATAGCAGAATTTCGCCCAATTCATTGAATAAATTGCAATTTTTTAATCCAAAATTCGGATGCCGGATGTTTTTCCCAGATTATCAGATCCGGTCCAGCCCGCTTTTTCAAATTTAGGATTCCGGATCCGGATGAGGCCAACATTCCGGGCTTTTAGGAATAATACTTATAATAATTTCTATTGTTTTCAGAACAACACGAGTGTGCACCTGCCAGCGGTAGGGAAGGGAATCGGTGGCATTTTATATCAGTTTAATTTGATGTGCGTGCAGGAGCTCAGCAAAATTAATGAGACGAAGCAATGCAAGGCGATGGTTGAAGAGGCGGAATGCAATTGCGCCCCGAATCCCCCCGATTATCCAAAAACGGCCTTGCCCCATTCTTGTGTGCCGGACAACGCGTGGCCTGAAAGCGCTTGCTGCGCGGAAGGCGCCCATTTTGAATGTTGTGCATATCCGGGAATGGTCGGTTTTTGTGGAAACGAATTCGACAATTTGGCAAAATGCTCCCGTTTAAAGTTTTGGGTTTACGTATTAGGCAATGCGCGAAGTGTAAACATTCAAAATTTGTATCTAATTGGATTTAAAATAATGGCATTGCTAACCCACCCTTTTTTAGGATGTGCAACAGCAGGCTGCCAAGGTAAATCGTTTTTTTCTGGGGGTCCAAATTAACGGCGGGACCGGTAATCCCGTACTTTTTCCGCGGGGGCTCCCGACAGGGCTCTAATTGTTATATTTTTGTCATTTATGTGTGATGGCTCGAGAACTAAAATTAGACTTGACCCCGAGACCGATACCAAGACCCCAAAAAACCCGACACTTTTTGAGAGTCGAGACCGAGACTCTCGCGCATTACTAATTTATGTGCCCTCCAAATACAATACCAAACCCCTTAAAATGTTGCATTTAAATTTTTGAATGTTTACAGATTTGAAAAATCCTCATCATTTTTTGTTATCGCATGTTACAAATTATGGTCTAAAAACTGTAATTTTATGAATTCGACAAGATTTGCACCCAAACTTACAAAACAGTAAATTTTTATGAAAGGTTTTGTGTGATGCGAATGACACGAAATCTGACGATTGTACGGCGATTGGATACTATGCAAAAGTGGGATTTGATTGTGAGCACCCGCCGGAAATCAATTCACTTTGCTTTTTTAATTTTGCGGTGATTTATTTTCCATTTTTTCTTTTTCAACGATTTAATGCCACTAACTTTTAGATTGCACGGCACTCTGTCAGGGTATGGAACTTTTTTTATGATGGATTGGTTTTTTATTTATTAAACCCAAAATTTTAACAACTATAACATTAAATCAAATAAGTTTTCAGTGAATAACACAACAAATGCTTGCGTTTTGGCCTAATTTTTTTTTTTGCCAAATTTTATGCATACGACGCACTTTTTGACGAGAGCTTTTTTCGACTTTTTTATTCCGTTGGTTTTGTTCTTTGATAAGTTTAATTGAAATTAAAATGTTTATTTTTATACTAATTTAAGTTTTAGGCAAGTTGGCCGTCTACTTTGACTACGGTATTTAATTGGCATAACTTTCAGCATTTTTGTAGTCCAACTAATTTCAAAAACTTTTTTTCCTTTAAAAAGTTGCCCAACCAAACGCACGAAAATGGAAAGTGCAGCAACGCGGAAGAGATCAAACAGATTTGTGGTTGTGACTCATACAAATGTGTCCGGAATGCGGGCTTTGCTGACAGTGTTTGCTGCCCGGAAAACTTTGAATTTACGTGCTGCCACTTGGGGCAGGTAATTCAAAAACTTTTAAAATAAAAAAAGAAATTAAAGTAACTTTAATAGACAATTCATTCTTTCAGCTAAATATTTTTTTTTAATTTTTCATTTTCTGTGGAATCTTTTAAAAAAAAATTTGAATCAAGGTTTCGACGACGACAGTTTCCACCACAATTACGGTAACGCATATTTGTTTCTTCCAAAAAAGTTGGATCATTATTTGGCCAAAATTGCAATTTAGTATTCTAAAGTTTGTCGCTTCCAATTAAATTTTTATTCTCCAAAAATCTCATTACTGTATAATAAAACACGAAATTTATGAGAAACCAAAATGGCCCAAAATATTCATTTTTAATAAATTTTTGCTTTTTTTGAGCGAATTTTATCGAAACTCAATTTGCACTAAAAATATGCAAAAAGCTTAAATAATCTGGTTTCTACTAATTATAAATTTTTTAAAATATTTTTGAATTAAAATAATGGACTGTCATATGCCAACCCATAGCAGACGTTTGAGTCCTAACTTTGTAGGCATCTACAGCCAAATCAGCACCAACGACAACGTTTAAAATGACAGAAGAAACGGAGCCAACTACCGTATCGGAGTTGACAGGCAACAAAACCGCTGGTCGCCCTCCACTTTCATGTTTGCTGGATAAAGCTTGCACATTGTTTGATTTTTATATATAAAATTAATTATTATTTTTTACATTTTTAAAAAGGAATAAGCAAGGCTCTGCAAAATTGGGCACCCGTTTTGTGACGAATTGTGAAGGGATAAGTGAACGAATCGGATTGGCATCGAACGACAAACTTCGTGCGCTCGGCACGGAATTTTTGGGCACCAACGGACCCCTCTTTTTGGACGAATTTGTGCCATAAATTGATAATCGGAAGCAAAATCATCGCTGATTTTTAATTGATTTTATATTTTAACTGGGTGAACTTTATGTAATTTTTACACATTTTAAATCAAGCTGGATAAAAATTTTATATCTTTTGAACCTTTTGATAGGTTTTGCGCGTAAAATGTTTTATTTGGTCTGAAAACAAATTAATTTGTGATCCCAAACGGCCAATAATCAATCATCATTTTCGTTTCGTTAATTATAAAATAAAATAATTCATGTCATTGTTCGAAAGAGAAAAAAACATTGAATTTTGGATTTGGTAATGGCCAAAAAGGTTTTGAATTTGGCATTTTTAGTACATATAAATTTGAGTCTTAATTATCAGGGGCAATTTTTTAAACAAATGCCTATTTTTTGCAGCTTTATTTGGCGTGTCACGCACGAAAAACATATTTTAGCCTAAAATATCCTCGTTTTAAAGAGCCTATTTGGACCTAAAAATTTTTGGCATTTTTCGAAAAAATTAAGAAAAATGGATAATAATTCAAAAATGCCACCTTAAATTCAAAAATGTTCTCCTAAAATTGATTTTTTTTATTTCAAAACGCCAATTTTGCTACAAAATCACTTTTTGATAAAATTGCTTTTTAATATTGGTGTGTAACTGCGAATCGGTCCAAATTGATTTATTAAGATAAAATTATTTAAATTTTACCTTAATTGAAAGGTTTAGTTTGGCATTTTTGTACTTATTTAAGGGTTTTGTGCCAATTTTCATGCCTAAAATTTTTTGCGCGTCTATATTAAGATCTTAGAGCCTAAAAGTATGAAACTATTTTGAACCACAAATTGGCATTTAAAATGTTCTGTTTTTTCTCATAATTAGTAACTTTTTCATTCATTTTTATTTTGTAAAAAATTTATGACGAATTTATAAATATTATTTTCCCTTCTTAATGCTAAACATTAACAATGTTTGTCCGTTCATCTCTGTCTGGTAAAATCCATGGGATAGCAAATGTACGGGCATGAATTAATTAATGCGTTTAAGCAAAAATATTTTTTAAATAGTCAAATTAAATGCCAATAAATTCTAAACGTAATTTTTTGGCGAATGCAATAAATAGGCCTTCAAATCTCAACTCTTTCCACTCTTTGTGAATCAAAAAGTATTATTCATAAAATGTTTTAAAATTTTCTTTAAATAAATTTAAAAATATTTTGAAAATATTTAAAAAATACAGCAAAAAAATATGGCCCGGAACTTCGCGACGGTGCTGGCGTTGTTCAGCTTAGTCGCACTGCTCGACATCGGCGCTGCAAGTGGCCATCACCCCCAGCAAGGGCAGCAGGCGGCAAAAGGAATGACAAGGCGAGTTGTTGGCGGCTTTAGGCTTAATACATTAAAACGAGAATCTTTTTTCAATATTTTCATTATATTATCAAGCCATCAAAAATATCAAAAATTCAATTTAAATTGAAATTCATTTTATTGTGCCGCTTCGTCGCATGGACACCCTCCGAACGCGTCTGGTAGCTGCCGGGTCGTTGGAGCAGTACCTGAAGCATTTCCATAAATCGTTGCGCCAGCGTTGGGAACGAATGTTCAGCAACAGCAAATTGTCCAGAGTTAGCGTGGCATCTGATGCCGATGCACGAGTTAGCACTGACTTAGTGTTGCACAACTATTTGGACGTGGGTTTTGCCATTTCTTGCCAATCTCTCGATTTTTGTTAAAATGAAAAAAAATTATATTTTTGTGATTGGTTTGATGAATTTAAGGAGAATTTTCTGTCTTTATGCGCAAGATTTTTGCCTAAAATTCACTTGGTACTGAAATTCTTTCTTAGGGGTCCAGGTTAAAATTTGTAAATCTTTATTTTTGTTTGTTTTTTGATCGAGATTTGATCACTTTAGGAAGCAACTCCACTTAAAAATTACAAATACAAATAAAAATCAGAATTTATTGCAGGCCCAATATTATGGCGAAATTTCCATCGGTTCACCGGCACAAAACTTCACCGTCGTCTTCGACACCGGTTCCTCCAACCTTTGGGTGCCGTCCAAAAAATCCCCAATTAAGGGCAAAGCCTGTTGTAAGCATTTTATTTTCCTTTTTGCCATAATTTAAAAATTGAAAATGCCAATTTCAGCTCTCCGCCACAAATATGACAGCTCCAAATCGTCCTCTTACCAGCCGGACGGACGTAAAATAGAAATACCGTACTTCTCCGGCTCAATTAAAGGGTACGGTAGGAATTTTTAAAATAATTTTAAACGTTTTTTACTCAGATTTGTCTCCAAGGACAGTGTCTGTGTAGCGAACATTTGTGTTCAACAACAGGAGTTTGGGGAGGCCACCAGGCAGGCGCCTAGGCTTTTTGTTTATAAAATTTCACAAAAACATTTTCAAGTGAAAAAGGGTTTGACGAAGCCAAATTTGACGGCATTCTCGGCATGGCATTCCCAGAAATTTCTGTTAAAAACCTGTCGACCGTGTTCCACAACATGGTCACCCAACAGAAAGTGCAGGAGCCGGTCTTCGCATTTTGGCTTAGCCGGTTAATGAAATAAATAAATACTCACAAATTTTTGTTTTACAGCAATTCGACATCGGAACTTGGAGGCGAAATCACCTTCGGTGGCGCCGATCAACGACGCTTTGTGGCACCGATCAGTTACACTCCAGTAACGCGCAAAGGCGAATGGCAGTTCAAGGTGTATAAATATACTGTAGTTAGAGCGGGAAAATACTGTACAAAATCTAATTTTTAAATTTTGGCAATTTGTTTTAGCGGGGGGATTAGGTATTTAAAAAGGGGAGCAACAAAGGCTCTTAAATAGTGCGTATGTTTTAGATTGACTCAATCGGTGGCGTCCAAGGCAAAATTGCTTGTCAAAATGGATGCAAAGCAATTGCTGACACCGGTAGGGTTTCCTATTTTTACCTCTAATATTTAAAATATTTTTAATTATTATTTAAATTTTTTATAACTTCAGGTACCACTCTGATTGTTGGACCGATAGATGAAGTGGATGAAATTCAGAACTACATCGGCGCAACTCCGAACAACGACGGCGAAGTTTTAAATACAACAAAAAATTTTTATTAGTGATAAATTTAATATTTTTTAAATTTTATTAATTTTTTTTTACTTTTAAGTTTAAAACCAATGTTTTTAACAGTATACGGTGGCTTGCGAAGAAATTCCAAACCTTCCCGACATTTCATTCAACATCGGCGGCAAGGCGTACACCCTGAAGGGCAAGGACTATGTGTTGAAGGACACCACCAGGGGCAAAACCATATGCCTGTGATTTATTTTTTTGATGAAGACATTTTAAAAATTTAAAATTCAAGCTCCGGCTTTTTGGGCTTTGGCGTACGAGGCCTTGACTTGCCGTTTTTTAAAGATTGGATTCTTGGCGATGTGTTCATTGGTGCTTTTTGAATGTTTTTAAACAAAGAAAAAATAGAAAAGTTTTTTGTATATTTTCAGGCCGCTATTACACCGTGTTCGATGTTGGCCAACGGCGGATCGGTTTTGCGCAGGCCAAAGACGAAAACCGGTGATTTTCTCTTTTTTTTTGAATAAATCGCCAAAATTTAAAATGTTTAGCGCGCCAGTTGAGCCCGAAGTTCGCGATTTCATTGACTGAGGCCGTCTCTATAATTTATTTAATGAATAAATTGGCATAAACAAATTATATTATTGAGCTTTTTTAAACTGAAAATAAAATTTAAATTATTTGATTATTTATTTAATAAATTATAAATGTTATCTATTTTATTGTAAATAATGCTCTGACCCGTGGTAATAATGGCAATGGAATTGAGTGCACTTGTAACGGGGCGAAAAATGATAGTATTTGTCGGACATGTAACTTCGCTAAATATTGAAACGTTTAAATATTGTAATGGGAATGTGCGGAAAATAAAAAATAATACAATTTTAAATATTTAATGCAAAAATTGTCAGAATTAATAAAAACAACAAATTTATTATTTAATGCAAAAATTGTCGGGATTAATCAATTAAACATAAACGACAATAAAATTGTATTTGTCGGACATGAAGATTCGCTATAATAGAGAAATTTTTTATTTCAAATGCAAAAATTGTGCGGAAAAGAAAAAATAATTAAATAAATTTTTTAAATATTTAATGCAAAAATTGTTGCAATAATAAAATAAAAAAATTTAATGCAAAAAGGTCGGAAATTAATAAAAACCTAATTTCAAATAATACCAAGAAATACCACGGGTTCAACACGGTAAACATCCGATTTACGGCAAAAAAGCCAGTAAATGGCATCATAGACTTTAGCATAAAAATGGGTTGAAATTGGAGTTTGATTGCCCAATTTTTGATTTGTTAAAGCATTTACAGAAGCGCTTGTGCCGCTTCACTCCGGCGCGTTCACTTGACACCCGAACGGCGGATGCTGAACGGTAAATACCGTACACCCGGCGTGACATAATTAGGCCAAATAAAAAATTTAAATTTAAAAAACAATTCAATTGAATCTGACCAAAAACCGCTTGAAGGCTCTAATCCCCGAAGGTTGATTTTTGCTTTGATTGGTCCTGACGTCAAAAATTGCTTCCGATTATCATTTCCGAAATTTTGCCCAGCCCTGTCAGGTGTACCTTCCCCCCTACTAGTGCTGCACGAGAGTCTCGGTCTCGAGTCTCGACTCGAGAAATTTCTCGGGTTTTTTGGGTCTCGGTCTCGAGTCTCGGGTACTTGGTCTCGAAAATCGAGACTTTTTTGCACTGGTAAAGATGGGATTTTTGGTGAGAATTCATTACAGAACTGAGCCTGAAAGATCGATAAATCAAATGGGATGGACTAAAACATTTTGGCACATTTTCCTAACTGAATTCATCACTAAACTCTTTTTTTCCCCGGCGGCGCTTTTCGGCACCACCGGACCAGAGCTGGACGAAATTTCGTTTCGTTTCGTTTCGTTTCGTGTTTTTCGTGGTTTTTTGGTCGTTTCGTGTTTCGTTTCGTTTCGTAGAAATTTTTTTGTTTGTTTCGTGTTTCGTTTCGTTTCGTAGAATTTTTGTTGTTTCGTTTCGTGTTTCGTTTCGTAGAATTAAATTTAACTTTTTTCGTTTCGTTTCGTTTCGTAAAAAACTGTTTTCCACGAAACAACGACGAAAAAGCACCCCTAAAGATCGCTGTTTTGAGAATAATATTCATTAGGGTGGTGGTGTAGTGGTGAGTGTAGTGAGTTGAAAGTAGTCATGAGGGTTCAGATCCCTGACTGTGTAAATGGTTTTTCCTTCTTTTTTCTAAGGATTTACGGTGTTGTAAATAATTCTAACAATTCTTTTAACTTTTTCCAATTTAAAAACAAATATTTTAGATGACAATCACAATTTTGATTTAGGAAATCACAAACCATAAGGGATGCCCTTTTGAGGTGCTACATTTGTAATTTTTGGACCAATTTTCTTAACTAAATCTTGTTATCTATAGAAATTAAGTCAGAAATTCAAAATTTTCTCCGGCGGCGCCTATCGGCACCGCCGACCCCCACCTCAAAGTAAAATTAAGACAACAAGGAAGATGATTTTGAATAATAAAAAAAAATTTATTTAACCTTTGACCCTTACTAAAAAAAATTCCTTATTGCCAGTCCCGGTTTGAAAAGATGCTTATTTTCAATTTTTATCTTAATTAAACATTGTTGGCAAAAAAACATCAAAAAAAAAAAAATTTTAATTTCGTTTCGTTTCGTTTTATTTCGTGTTTCGTTACTTTTTGGTCGTTTCGTGTTTCGTTTCGTTTCGTAGAAAAAATTTTTTGCGTTTCGTGTTTCGTTTCGTTTCGTAAAATTTGTGCAGTTTCGTTTCGTGTTTCGTTTCGTAAAATGAAATTTGGCTTTTTTCGTTTCGTTTTCGTTTCGTAAATTGAAAAAAAAAATTTTTTCGTTTCGTTTCGTCGGCAAAAAATTTTGAGTTTCGTCCAGCTCTGCACCGGACGTATCCCTCCTATTCCTAAAAAGCTTCAAAAAATGACCGCATTTTTTAAATTTGTTTGCAAATCTCTTAATAAATCGAGTAAAAAATTCAAAATTTTCTTCGGCGGCGCCTATCGGCACCGCCGACCCCCCCCCCTAAAAGTGAAGCAGAATTTGTAAAAAAAAAAAAAATCGTATTTTTGAAAATTCCTTAACAAAATAGCAATGAAAACGGAAAATGCACCCTTAAAAATCGACATTGAAAATTTGTGGAACTTAAAATCAAACTTTTTTTAGTGAATTTCAAAAAAAATTCGAAATTCTCGGTTCTCGAGTCTCGACTCGAGAAATTTCTCGGGTTTTTTGGGTCTCGGTCTCGGTCTCGAGTCTCGGTGTCATTTCTCGGTCTCGGTCTCGACTCTCGAGTCTCGGTAAATTTTGGGTCTCGTGCAGCACTACCCCCTACCATCCCACATAAGTCAGCAACACCCCCCCCCCCCCCATCCTCCTCCCCCAACACAAAAATTGATTGATGTCCTGACCAGGGGTAGACACGGATATCCGCGGATATATCCGGATACGGACGGATACGGATAAGGAATTTCAAAAATGGGACGGACACGGATGGATACGGATATGAAAAAAGCCACTTATCCGGATATATCCGCTGTATATCCGCGGATATCTGGATAACGGATATGAATTTTGAAAAATTAGACGGATAGAAACGGACACGGATTTAAAATTTTGTATCCATGGCCACCCCTAGTCCTGACATTTAAATTAATCAAAAACAGAATTCAAATTCGTTTCGATAGCTCATGAAAAGTTGGGTCTTGAAAGTAGAGACCGCAAACTTGGACCCAAAACCCAAAATTTTCTGGTCTTTTTTTGGGGTTTTTTGGGTTGACAACACCCAAAATTTTGTACAAAACCCAAAAATTTTAGAAAATTTAACAAAATGGCTAAATTTTCGATTAAATTAAGTTTTTTATAAAAGTTTTATTCAACGCATTTTTCTGACCAGTTATCACAAATCCATGAATAATATTAATATCAATGTAGCCACCTGTCAAACCCAAAAATTAGGAATACCGGCTGAAAAATCAGAAAAAAAACATCAGGAATATTTTTAGGTGTGTAAATATACGAATTTAATGCCAAAACTTTTTTAATGTTAAGAAAATTGTGTAAAATTTCGATAATTTGCCGATTTTTGAATTTTCAGAAATCCAATTTCTTTTCACGATTTTGCTTTACTAAGGGGTGGCGGTAGGCGGTGCCGATAGACGCCGCCGATTCGGTCCGGTTCGGTCGAACCGAAAGGCTTCGGTTCGGTTCTCCGGTCCGGTTCGGTCGGACCGAAGAATCCCCAGGAACCGCCAACCCTAGTTCGAACCCAACACATAACGTAAGAGTTACCGAAAAGACAAACCACTAAGCCATCAATTATTTTGAAAGATTCTTGTAAAAATGATTGAAAAATCACTCAATGATGCTATTTTTAGGGGTGTAAATTTAACTGGGCAACACCAAAAACTTTTGTACAAAAAAGGGCATGGACCCAAAACCCAAAAATTTTTTGGTCATTTTTTGGGTTTTGATTTTTTTTGGGTTTTGATCCAATCTGACCCAAAACCCAAGTTGGTCCAATTTTTTGTACAAAAACCTCAAAAAATTTTGGGGTTTGGTTTTGGGTCCGGACTCTACTTGAAAGTGGCTTATTGCCAAATTATTTTGGGCTAAAATTCGAAATTTGCGCAAAGTTTGATTCCCGTATGACGAAAAAGCTGATTTTTGGATTTGTTAATGGGCTCAAACTTTATTTTGCACAATAAATTCGAGTCTTACTTAGATTAATAAATGAATTAAGTTTTTTATGATTAATATTAAATAAATTGAAAATTCATTTTAAAATGTTCTGTTTTTCATAAAGAGTAGCTTATTATTTCATTCTTATTCACTTCTGACAAATTTATAAATAATTTTTTCCCTCTTAATGGTAAACATCAACGTGTGTCCGATCATCTCCGTCTGGGAATCCGTCAGATAGCAAATGTATGTGCGTGAATTAATTATTGCTTTTAAACAGAAACTATTTTAAGTGAATTAAGTGCTGCCAATAAATTCCAGACGTAATCAGCCGAGAAATCGCTTTGGCGAATGCAATAAATAGGCTTTCAATCCCAACTCTCTCCACACATTTGTCAATAAAATTTCAAATAATATTATTTAATTTCAATCATCGACCACAGAGGCGGTGCACATATCGTTTAGGGGAACCCGCAAACTTCCTCGGTTTTTTATATTTTTATTTTTTAAATTAAAAATTTAAGCTCTTTTCGGCATGTGCCGTCAACCTTGGCTTCCTTTGCTCATCGGCTCCGTCCTGAGCGCCCTGTTCCTTGTTGCTTGTGAGCCCGTCTACGGCAACCTGAACGCCCCCCATGCGGTGGCACACCCCCAATCGACGGCTAACAACAACAACGACAACACGGCAACCGCTAATGAACTGATCGCCTCCGTGTTTTTGCTTGGAATGCTGAGCAGCTTTTCCATGCTGTCGGCGTTGTTCACCAAACCTGGATCAAGCATCCGTTCTTTTTTTGCT
Organism: Globodera pallida; assembly: GCA_020449905.1. Lineage (NCBI taxonomy): Eukaryota > Metazoa > Nematoda > Chromadorea > Rhabditida > Heteroderidae > Globodera > Globodera pallida. The sequence goes on from JAIXHY010000015.1 coordinate 964,464, forward strand.
CAACAATTTGCAAAATGTCCCTGTTTTGATTTTTTCAGAAATAAGCGGCTTCTACCGAGTTCTTCTGGTAATCCACTGCTCAGTGAGCACGGTGCAAACGGCTGGCTTGGCATTTAAAGGTAATTTAAAATATGCAAAACCGACTTTATTGACTGGTACTTTAACAGACTGGGTTGGAATTACCGCCGGAATTTCACGGATCAATTACCGGGGTGGGAAATTCCCGATCAAATTCGTGAGCTTACGGTTGGGTCGAAATCCCGGCCCGCCACACTGATGAATATGTTCGGTATTAGAAAAGAATTTTAAATTTTGTCAGCAACTTTTGCATGTGCCAAAAAAAGCAGGAACTTGAAGCAGTACTTGAAAAAGCTTGAGCCGGGACATAATTATAGTCAAAATTAATTGCTTTGACGCTGTCAATTAGCGCATGGTGTCTTTTGCCAATTTAACAGCATTTCAGCTCATTAATTTTATCAAATCTGATTAAAAAAATGGGAATAAAAAATATTTTGTTTTAAAAGACATTTTGTAATATGTTTTCAATTTGTAGACGGATTCAGCTTCATTGCCCCTGAAGAAGTTGTGTTTGACTCCGTCTGTAATTACGACTACAGCGACGTCAAAAAAGCCTTTGAAAAAACGACACCGGCCACATCGGAAGCACTGAACATTCCCAACCCCAAATCGTCAAATGGCACCGTCGCCGATTCAATGTGCCTTCTTGAGCACAAATGCAGTTGGGGAAAATGTTGGCCAATGGACGGGAAGCCGGCAACCAGTTGCTGTCCTGAACACTACGAATTTGTGTGCTGCAAGGCGGTTGGTGCCAGCGCTGTAGCACTAGGGGGTGGACGTGATCATGGATCACATTTCAGTTCAATCATGGCATTTTTTGGGGCCCATGATCACGGATTTGATGCCAATCACGGCCTTTTTGGGGGGTCTGTGACCATGGATTTTTTTTTGATCTCGTCCACCCATGGGCAACCCAGCGTTAGAGATGCCACAATACCTGTGAATGGGTAGTTTAGTTAGCCAAAAACGGAACGGACTCAAACAATTCCCGATTTTAATCGTTGTAACATAAAATTAACCTACAGTTCTGGTTCCGAAAATTCGAAATCACTGCGCACTAGTACAATATTTATTACTCATCCAATTTCAAATTTTCAATGCAAAGGTTTTGATTTAGTTTTATTTTCATAATCCAATTCCCTTCATTTATTTATTTTTTAACAAAAAATATTAAGCGCTTACAAAAGGGTTACAAATTTACGCTCAAATTTCTTCATTAACACTTTTTTATTTGTTTAGCCATCGACGGTATGCATTTGTTGTATTGTTTTGCGCTTAACCAATTTGATCTGAAGCAAACGCTGCTGAAACAAGTGGAAGGCTGTAAAGAGACATTGAAGAAACGTTGTCCGTGCGGTCTGTACAACTGCATTCGTAAAGAAGGAGCTGGCCGGACTGCATGTTGTGCAGAGCATTATGCATTCAGTTGCTGTGCAAAAGTAGGCATTTACTAAAGCGCGTTATTACTTTTACAGTATAGCAAACAGCAAATAGGCTTAGCACAGCAGGTCGTAACTAGTGCTTCGGCACGATACGGGATAAGTTTGATAAAAAAATCGCGATAAAAACTTATCGAATTTTCGAAAAGCTTATGCTTTGATGATTATAGATAGCGAATATTTAACGAAATCTCGCATCCTTTATCGTATCGAACTACTTGCCGAAACTATAGTCGTAACCGTATTAGCCAAGCAAATACTGACCGAGTTACGGTATCAAAAATTTGACTTAGTTTTGATTTTTGTGTTTATAGTGGACTTACTGAAAACTGTTCGAGTTTAATGAAATTCTTCAAACGGCGTCTGTTGTCGCTATTCTTAAGAGCTTATAAAATTTATAAATTCTACCAATTCGAATTTATTTTTTAGCCTCCGCCACCAGAAACGGTTTGAATTTACGCCATTTTTGCGTCTAATCAACTTTTTCTGCACGGCAGCCGACGGCACTTCAACTGAAACAGAACGAAACTTGTGCAGCTGCCGCCAAAGCAGACTGCGATTGTGGCTGGGCAAAATGCATCCGTGACGAAGGGTACGGCGCCACCGCCTGCTGTGCCGCGAATTACAAGTTCACCTGCTGCGTGACGGCAAGTTGTTTGTTGTGTTTAGCAGCATGGCATTATGGCTGGTTGAGAATTTCGGCCAGTGCCGAGAATTTTTCTGTTTTTTGTCGTTTGTTTTGTTGTCAAACGTGAATTTAGGTCTAAACAGCCATAGTGTGTAACAGGGATGGGCGGAATTCCGACTTCCGAAGTTCCGACATTTCTGGGCTCGGAATTCCGAGTTCCGACTTCCGAAAAATTTTTAGGCCACGGAATTCCGAGTTCCGACTTCCGAAAAATTTTTAGGCAACGGAATTCCGAGTTCCGAGTTCCGAAATTTTTTGAGGTCGTCGGCGCCCATCCCTGGTGTGTAATGCAATTTTAAATAGCATTAAATTAATTTTGGTTGAATTTTTATAAATGTTATTTCAAGGATTTAAAAAAAATACTATTTTTAGTCGTCTTTTTAACCGCACTTCAAAATTGTTTTTATTAATTTTTTCAAAAATCAGTGCCAGTCGGTGCTTATTGGCACAAACAATTGTTTTTAATAATCAAACAAAAAATCATATTTTTTAGCCTCTGATGACCACGACTACAGTATGAATATAAGGCGTTTTTTGTGTTTTATTAATACATATTCCCGAAGCTACCGCCCGTGCAAATGGAACAAATGGAACAATGCAACAGCATGAGGGCCGCATGTTCGTGTGGATGGGGCGATTGCATTCCGACCGTTGGGACCGGCTCAACTCCTTGCTGTGCTGCGCGTTTTGAGTTCGTGTGCTGCGCGAAGGTGCTAATATAAAAAGAGATTTTAAAAAATTCAGAAAATGAAAAATGCACGCCCCCGGTCGCGACTTTTATTAAAAATTGACATTTTGTCATAAAAAAATCAATCGTCTAGTGCTAAAATGATCCAACCAGACAGAGTACGATAGGAACTTTCAATGAATAGGGAGGATACGGTAGGATCTTTATTAAAAAACATGACTCAAAATATCAATTTAAAGTATTGTTGCTTTTTCCGATAATTGTTTGCGTTGTTGGGCCAATTAGCCAAAAAGTTTAAACTAAAACAACCCCATTTTTTTCAGTCAACAACGGTATGAATTGGTGTGATTTTTGGCGTTTTACAATTTATTCGCAAGAAAATTCCCCGGCAACTGCAAGAGATTCATGAATGTGTGCGGGCGCGAAACAAATGCAAGTATCGCGTGGCCAAATGTCTTCCGAAAAGGGGGCACGCTGCCAGCGCATGTTGTTCAGCAAATTACAAGTACACTTGCATCGAGGTAGTAATTTTACCATACGATTAGGGGTAGCGCTTCCGAACCGGACCGAGCCGTAGAACCGGGATTCTTCGGATTGGCTCTAGCATGCGTCGGATACCCGAAAAGTTTGGGTTCGGATTCCTAGGAACCGTTACTATAAAATCAAATTTACAACAATAAAAATCGAAAAATATTCAGAAAAACTACTATAGGAAGAATATATTACAGGCATGACACGGATTTCCGGATATCCGCGGATATATCCGGATATGGATGGATACAGATACGCAATTTCAAAAAAAGGGACGGACACGGATATCAGCTGATATCCGCGAATTGGATACGGATATGAATTTCGAAAAAATGAGACTGATACAAACGGACACGGATATATCCGGACACGGATTTAAAAATTTGTATCCATGGCCATGCCTGATATATTAGAAGTTAAAAAATAATTAATTTAAAATTTTTTTTAAGCCGTCATTTGTGTGGTCGTCATCTAACATTGTATGAATGCCTTCACTAGGGCGCGGACTATTTTCAGTGTTTTATAAAAAAAAATTAAAAGAAATGCAAAAACTAAAATTCACCTCCTAAAATTTAATATTCATTCTCAAAAACCCATCCCTGCTCATTTCGATCAAAAAAAGTCGCAATTATTATTGATTTTTTAATTAATTTTTTCAGGATCAATTATTGACCGACTTTCAAGAAAGGGAGGAATGCAATGGAAAATTTTTTTGCATATGTGAAGGGCCTTATATTCAGCAAAATTTATTTGGTTGGCATATAGGTGATGGTACTTTTGTCCGTTTGACTGGCACGTGTTGCGACAGCAACAATGAATGCCAGTGCTGTATGACGGTAATATACATATTTAATTGTTGAATTCAATTGTTCCTAGGAATCTTCGTTTGTGAAAATGCCAAAGGTCAGGAATCTGGGATTTTATTTAAGTAAAAGTTTGAAGTTTGTAGCCTGTTCCAGTCCGTGACACAAAGGAATGCCGCGCGGTTTTTGAGAATGACAATTGTTATAAGAAATTGAAGGCTTTTGACCAGGTTGACCGTGCCTTTAAGTACGACAAATTGGATTGGCAATTGCGGGCACGACAATGTTTTAACATCTATATTTTAGGGGTCTAAGTCCAAGCGAACATTCTTGCATCAAGGACGAAACTCAGATGGCCACCGCTTGCTGTGAAGAAGGCTATCGATTCGAATTCTTTTTGAATCCCGAAAAAAATCGATTCGCAGAATACGTGGGCTTCGACACCTTAAGGCGGGGAAGATATATGAATGAGGAACTTCTAAAAAACATACTAGGCTACCGGTCTGAATCCCCCCACGATGGCTGATTCAGTCCCGTAATGAAGCTAAGATTAAGCCTAACTTAGGCCTAAGCCACCCTGGGTTGGGGTTTGTTAGGATTAGGCCTAGGCCTAAGCCTAGCTTAGGCTTAGCCTAAGACGTTGAGGGGATTCGGGAAGTTTTGGTTGTTGGGGGATTCGGCAACTCGAATAAATTTATGGTTTCTTCTTTCACTGAAGCTGGCCGCTAATTTTTACGCGTTAATCTATTTTTGTTTAATTAGTAGTACTTTATTTAAATCACTGATTCTTCAGATACATGGATTATACGCGCCAGTTTGCCTATTCGATTGTTGAGACGGAGGAATGCAAAGCAATGATTAAGGAGATGAATTGCTCATGCCCTGACTATCCCGACAAAGAACCGCATTTGTGTTCTCCAATAGATCGCACGGACATGGGATCTACCATCGAAATGGGTTTCTGGCACTATCCAAATGTAACAAAAGCCTGTTGCCCGAAAGACGGCTACTTCTACGACTTCCATTGTTGCTTCTACCGACCAAAGGCTTCTTTACTTTGAATTCCTTAGTTCTTATGTTTCCCATTTTTTTTTTTTGCCCGCTTTCATGACCTTAATAATTGCTATCTGAATTAATTCAGACTTGTTTTTTATAGTTACACAAACAGGTTTAGGAAAATATGGATCATACGTTCCAGATTCAAAACAAACAAAATATATATCAATCGACTCCTCTCGGTCTGTAATGTAAAAATCCGGAAAAAAAATTTTGCGGAAACCACTTTGTTTCCGCAAAAAATTTTTCCGGATTCTTACATTCCGAGAGGAGTCGATTGATATATATTTCGTTCGATTTTGAGTCTGGACCGTATGATCCATATTTACCCAGGTTTAAAACTGCATTCGCAGACCGGTTTATGATTCGTACTTGGTTAACCGAGTTTTTTGATCAAACTTTTGATAAAATATGAAAAACCGAATTTTAAATCCTTGCACCCGGTTAACCAAAAAAAGGGGCTTATGCAACCCTACTTTTTAACATATAATTTATGGAGTCATATGCTACATCTGCTCTATTCTTTTATAGATAATGTGCGGTAGCGATCAACATAGATCTTGTCGTCGCCCTCGTATCTTCACTGCGGTTTCTTCTCCTTTAATTAACTCTCACTTTCCTAAAGAGAGTGGAGTATATTTTGATGATGATTCATGGTCACTGATTATTAAAGTCGAGAAAAAGTGTTTCTAGGGGACTTCGGGCATAGAATTCGATTCTTACATCTATTTGGGTCAATTTCAAACCTTGTACCCGAATTCAAAGAATTTTTTGAAAATTCAAAATTTTTCAAAAATCAATTGTGACCTCGAAATTGTTAAAAAAACACATAAATTACAAAAATAAGGCAAACTATGGTCGATTTGAATGATTTTGAGGTCAAAATTGATTTTTGAAAAATATTGAATTTTAAAAAATTCTTTGAATTTGGGTAAGAGATTCAAAATTGACCAAATTAGATGTTAGATCGGACTCTACGCCGCTGAATACACTTAAAAACACCTTTTATTGACTTTTAATATTCATTGACGCATTTTCCACTGATGCATTTTCAGGGAGCCTTTTAATTGCACAAATGCTCGATACAACCCCAGAACATGTGTTTTCCCTTCGACATGGAACATAAATGATGGACGGTCAAGAGAAAGCGGATGTGACGCTAGAGTGCATTGTGATAACGTCACCTTAACGGTAAATGAGTTGAGTTTAGCGCAGTCAACTAGGCACTGCTTCATTTCGATTATTTTACCTTTTCAAACCCCTGATATGAATATAGAGGGGAGGCTAGTGTGGCGAAAATACAAATTAATACGACTTTACATTTTAGTTTATGAAGCTACAGCCAAATCTCAGAAAGGTATAAAAGGAAACGGAAATATTTGAAAGCAAAAAATTATTAATTAAAAAATTTGTTTTAATAAACAATGTTTGAAATATGTTCACTTTTTAAACCGAGGAAGTTTAACAAGCAAAACATTTTTACAGACGGAGTTTGCCTGGGAAAAGCCGGTGTCCGAGCAGTGCAAACAGAAGGTGGAAAATTGCTCGTGTGGTCATGCCAGTTGCATTTTCACTGGAGTCCAGAAGCATGACATCATCGACATATGCTGCGAGGAGCAGTATGAATTCAAATGTTGCCCTGATGTAAGTGTTAATCAGTTGCAAAAACAAAAGGATGGATGATTTACCAGGATTAAAAATCCTATTTTCAGAATATCCTGATCCTGGTGCTTTGACGATAATACCAGGATTCCGGATCAGGAGTCGTGGAAATCCTGTCCGGACTCCGGTCCTGTCCGATCTCTAGTTCAAATTAGGACAGCTCGAGGCCTAGATTTACCCAGGGTGGCCCATTCCAATAGTGAAAAATATGGCGCCGGTGTCCAAAAATATGCCATGATTTTCCGAATAGATAAAACAAGAAAAAAACACTTTATTCTTCATATTTTTGTATCGTTTTCACCGTTTTGAGCAAGTTTGGGCTAGAAAGGAAAAGATCATACTTTTTATTGCATTTTTGTTAAGCAATTTTCGATCATTACTTGCCTATTTTCACCCCTAAAAATTGAACATTTTTTGGAAAATTGCTTAACAAAAATGCAATAAAACGAAATGGGGGTCAGATTCGGTCTCTACACCCTCGAATACCCATTGAAAAATCTTTTTATCAACTTTGAAAACTAATTTTATTTTTTTTGAAAAATGTTAGGCACCAGCTCTACTATTACCAAAAATTTTTGCGAATTCTTTACTTTTAGAGGGGTGGGGGTCGACCGCCGCCGAAATATGGCAAATAATAAAAATATGGCGCGGCCCCTCAAAATATGGCAAATGCTATATAAATATGGTATTTGGGCCACCATGGATTTACCACAAACCCCAACTCATGAGAAAGGTGTATTTTCCAACTCAAGAGATGGGCATACAGTAATAGATAAGCAAAACAAAATAATTTTAAGGCAACTTTGTTGACAACAGTACCTCCGGCAATGGTAATGACAGGGATGTGATTTTTAGGCTCGAAAAGTCTCGAAATAGGCGCCTAAATAGATCTGAAAAGTGCCAAAATAGGCTCAAAACCCAAACTCATAAGCAAAAATAGGCTCAAAAAAATGTGTAAAAATAACAAGAATGGCTTAAAAAATCGTTCTTTTATGTGAAAATTATCAATCAGTAGGGCTAGCTACTTTTAGGCACGAAAAATTGCAAAAAGGTGCATAAAAAGCACGAAATTCTATGAAAGATTCTGGCAAAAAAATAATTTTTTATGAAAATTTTTCAAAAAAAAATTCTTTGCAAGAAAAATTTGAATTTTATTTCACTTTTGTTAAGACATTTTTTGAAAAACCTCAAAATAGGCACAAAAGTTCAAAAAAAGTCGCCAAATGCCAAAATAGGCTCCAAAAATCTTCAAATACCCGAAATAGGCTTGAGAGCCTATTTTAGACGCAAACCCCCAAAATAGGTTTTCCTAGGCTTGGATAGGCACGTTAAAACGACGAAATTTTTGACTAAAACATGTTTTTCGTGCATAATTCGCCAACAAAGCTGCAGAAAAAATAGACAAAAACTAAAAATCCCATCCCTGGTAATGAATTAAAATATTTATTCATTTTTTAAAATAATTTTTTTCTTTTAAGAAAAAGGTTGAAGAATTAAAGGGAACATGCACTGACAAGGCGGTGATCAAGCGCATTTGCAAAACGTGTGACTTTTACAAATGTATCCGGCATGAAGGCTTTGCAGCCAGCGTCTGCTGCGCGGAAAACTATGAATTTAGGTGCTGCTGGAAAATCCATGAAACTGTTATAAAATGTAATCCTCTTGAATAATATTTTCTCCTAAAACTTGACTTTTTTGCCAATCATTTTTGTTAAAATAGGTATGTTATTATTAGGGATGGGATTTATATGCACTGAAAACTTGAGCATTAAACATGTTAATTTTTGTAATTTAGTCGAACCTCATTGAAAGTTTTTGAAGAAGCATTTGTGTGCAAAATTTCAAAACGTTCGATAGAGTTCAAACAAATTTACAAAAATCCGACTGGTGATTTGTGCAAGTTTTTAGTGCATATAAATCCCATCCCTATAGATAGATAATTAACGATTTTTGCAAATAAGTAAATTGATCAAGAATTAAATTGTCTGACTTTATCAAGGCATTTTAAGTTAAAATATAATGACTTGAATGTAAAACAAACTTTCATTTTCTAACAGTTTTCTAAGCATCAAACCCCAAGCCAGGGTGGCTTAGGCTTAAGCCTAACGATCCCTCCTATGGTTAAGCAAGCCCGCAGGCAAGGGTTGGGTTGTCGGTTTTAGGGTTCCATCCGCCAGTTAATAAGCGCGGGCGGGAAAAGGGAAAAATTAAGAAATTTTAACTCATTTTTTTAAGAAATGCTTAGAAATTTCACAAAAATTTATTTATTGTTTAGAAATTCAACTAAAATTCAAATAACGTTAATAATAAAAATCTTCAAAAATTTTTGCTTTCCCATTCCCAAAAAGCACAAAAAATTGCCGTATTTTTGAAATTTTGGTTGCAAATCTCTTAACAAATTGACTCAAAGATTCAAAATTTATCTCCCGGCGGCGCCTATCCGCACCGTCGACCACCCCTCTCAAATCCAAAAATCATCTACATTATGAGAGATTGTTTTAATAATTTATGCGTGAAATTTTTGTTTTAGTGACGATTTTACTAAAAAGGCAAAAAGTTGGGGGGAGGGGGATCAAAAAATTTTCAGTATGTCTGTCCGATGTCGGCTTATTTAATTTTTTTCCATAAAAATTTCAGCATTTTTTCCTTGAAAATTTTAGCAGTGTCTTTAGTGAGCTAGTAGAGTAGGGCAAGCCCGGTTTTAAAACCGGGATTTGAGGGCCCGGTTTATGATTTCGTAGCCGGTTAACCGGGTTTTTTGATACGACCCGGTTTATTTTGAGTGGCAATTTTAAAGAATTTGATTAAAATTTTGAAACCCCGGTTTTAAAAGCCCTGCACCCGGTTAACCAAAACCGGGTTTGTCCTACCCTGTGGGCTAGCATAAAATGTATACATTTTTTAAAAATCAATCTATCATCCTCAAAAATCTCAAGAGAAGGTTTGTAATTTTGGAAAAAAATTATTTGATGGAGTTCTAGTCATGTTTGACTTGGCCCAAAGAAAATTACTAAAACTTTTAGAAAGGCGAAAAATTCTTTAAAAATCTTATTGTGGCCAAGTTTTGCTTTTCTAAGCGAATTTTTATCAGCAGGGGTGCTACCTTCAGGCAAGAAAAATTGCAAAAAGGTGCCTAAAAGCAACAAATTCTATGAAGGATCCTGGCAAAAACGCATTTATTGTATTTTTCTTAAGAAATTTTTTGAAAAAAGCTTGAAATAGGCACAAAAGTTCAAAAAAGTCGCCAAAGCTCTAAATTTGGCCAACACTTCTTAAATTTTGGAACTTTTCAGTAAAAAATTTCTGACTATAACTTTTTGAATTTTCAAAATTCTAAAGAAATAGTATATGGATTAAAACAATTTTTTTCTATAATTTATGACACTAAAATAATTAAGATCATTCAACTTTAAACAAAGTTATGAATTTTTTAAATAGTCACCCAATTTGCTACCAAAAAAGTGGAAATTTCGGAGTTGTCGTCAAAAATATTTGAACAATTTAAAAAATTTCTTAAATTTGTTTCTTCTACTATTGATGTTCATATAAAATGGTAAAAATCAACTTACACAACCGGGACCCAAACCCAAAGCTACTGTCCCCTTACAGACCACACCACTCACCACTACACCACCGAAGCAGCTGGTTAACCATGGGATAATGGTCAAATTTTAAAATTTCTTATGATGCGGGTTCGTGGCTATCTAACCAGGTCATTTAACCATGGTTATTTACCAAATCATTTAACCACGGTTACCTAACCCCGTTCTTATGATTCCACCGCTGAAAACATTTTTTCGGCACTTTTGCTGCAGCAATTTTCTATATTTGTGCTAACGTATTTAGTGGCATTTTGGTTTAAAGCAAAATTGATGGGGTTTTCATATTTTTCACTCAAATATTGTTTTTTTCCTCTAAAGGCCTTCTTCACCACTATTTAGACTTAGGCTAAGCCAAGGGTGTTCGCGAATTCAATTTTAAATAAATTTGTTTAAAAGTTATCAAAAGCCAAAAACGGCATATATTCCTTTTTTGAATTTAGCGCATAAAATTGTCTCTAATGTTACAAGTTTATGCATTTCTTCCGGTACACCTCGATTCGGCGCGCACGTTTCGGCGCGCACGATTCGGCGCGGCACGATTCGGCGCCGAAGTTTGAAACCTTATAACTTTTTGTTTATTTGACCAAACCAAACGTTCTTGGTATCATTCGAAAGCTCTCAGTATGCTGAACATTTGATCAAGCTAAAGCTAAACAATTCGTCTTTTCAAAAAAAAATATATAATTTAAAACGTGTAAAAATTGTCATTTTTGGTACCAGCTTGTCGTGGTGGCGTCATAACTTTCTTTGTTAAAGTCGAATCGCTTACTTTTGACTTTGTAAACTTCTACTTATTGCATGCTTTCGAATGATACCAAGAACGTTTGGTTTGGTCAAATAAACAAAAAGTTATAAGGTTTCAAACTTCGGCGCCGAATCGTGCGCGCCGAAACGTGCGCGCCGAATCGTGCGCGCCGAATCGTGGTGCTCCGATTTCTTCTTCAGAAAATACCTTACAATTAAGACACTTAAACTAAAGATCTGACGGTAAATGTTGATCATAGCTCACATTGACGAAATGGCCCAATCATAACCCATTCGACTCCACTCTAAGCCTACCTAACGCATGAATCTGCAAAAATTTTTGCCTGGACTCAACTATAAAGAAAGTTATGGGCCCTTAAAATTGGCCAAAAACCAGTAAACAGGGATGTCGTCCGTTCCGTATTCCGTGAAATTCCGTGTTTTTAGTCTGTCCGTATTCCATATTCCAAATTTTTTTTGGGGTGTTCCGTAATTCCGTATTCCGTGTTTGTAATTTTATTGACACGGACGACATCCCTGATAGGAAGGACCCTTTTGGTCAAAATTTGTAGGAAATTTTTTATTCTAAAAAACTGGCCGCCGTAAGGCTGCTATTTTCCACCTTACTGTCTAAGTTTTCCCCTATCGGGCTTTGACGTTTATAAAGTCGTTTCCTCAATTTCAAAAATTTAAACCGGTTCAAAAACCGGTTTAAATGCCTAATTTTTAATTTCTAATGACAAATTCGTAATCAGCGCTGCAATTCGTGCGTTAGGCTAGAGTGGAGTCGATTGCTATTTTAATTTTATTATAAACTTTAAGAATAAATTTTAATCAATTTGAACCTTTTTTAGCAAATTTTGACAAAACAATTTTAAAATTTTTGAGCCTTAACGTCGGTTACAAGCTTATTTGTTCGATATAAATCCAAAAAATGGCTCTAATTAGATTCATTATGAAATTCTTACGCAATTTGAATTTTTACATTGCGCAATGAAAGTTTTAGAGAAAATGCCATCATCGTCTCCTTTAACATCTATGTTTTGTATTGCCAAGTTGTTGTACATATTTTTTGAAACGATATTATGTTATGTGAATTTTGTAAATGTGGGTTGGATTTTTTATTTGCATATTTTTACTTTTTATGCCAACTTTAATGGTTTTTATTGTTAACTTGTGAGAGAAAAACTGTGCCAACGAATAGAATATTTATGATTTTGATGAATCCAACTACTAAAAAATTTCAAGCAATACTTAGAAACAAAAACCAAATCGCTTATCCAAGCTTGTAATTTTGGCCATCAAAGAACAAAATTTGAGCAAATAAAATGAATGTTCATTATTTAGTTATAAAAGGCCCAAAAGCAAACAACAAAAAATCACGGTTTGATGCTTCCATCTTTTCTTATGGGAAATATTCTTTCAACTGAACCGGTCCTTGGCTCTCCAAAAATTCCAGGCCGAGTGCATTAAAACGCTCGTCTTCTTCCGGTTTCTTTTTTTCAAGTACGGCATCACAGGTGTTTATTTTAAAACGATAACTGGGCTTGGTGTGGGGCTTTTTCCTACCAAAAACCACATAAAAATTAAATTTAAAAAATTCTAACGTGCAAATGGCCTTGATTAAGCATTGCATAGGCGGGCCGGCGGCTTTTCGTTCGGCATAAATCGGGTCTTCAACCGTTGTGGTAGTCGTTATCTTGGTCATGGGGTTAGTAGACATTTTCGTCATTGTCGTCGTTTTGGCCATTGTCGTCGTCACTTCTTTGGACATTGTTGTTTGCATCGTGGATTTTGTCGCTGATGTTGGCACCTGTAGAATAATCGGGTTTGAGTAAATGCTTCCGTGTACTTGATGCCCAAACCTCAGGGAAATATTTTTATTATTCCTTTTTGGCCGAAAATATAAATTTTGGTTCCGGGGATAAATTAAATTTATTATGCCGAAATATTTTGAAGATTCAGTATAAAATTTTGTGAGTGATTTGAGCATGCCAAATGTTTATGCCATTCGATCGTACCTGCTCCCCCACACAACATGTCATAACGTAGTGTTCGGCACAACAAATGCTGGATGCATAACCTTCTCGGCGAATGCAGGAGTAAAAATCGCACGTTTTGCAAATTCTTTTGATTTCTGTACTGTCTTCGCACTTTCCTTTTTCAAAGATGCCTTTGGGATGTGCCTTAAAGAAAAGCCTGTAAAATATTGGACCGTCAAAGGACATACCGTAGTCGTTGTCAGTGCGGTCGCCTAAACCATGTGAATGATTTAATTGCGGTATCAAAATTTTGTTTTAATTTTTGAATAAGGATTAGCCATTTTAATTGTTTTTGAACCATTTGTTTTGTTGGTCAAATTGTGGTCGATACTTGGTATGTTGCCAAAAAGAAACATGTACCCAGACTGGGCCAAGGGATGTAACCGGATTCCGTACATTTTTGGACTTGAAATTCCGTGTTTCGGATTTCTGCCTTTTTGGCAAAAATCTGAAAATGATCACAAGTTGGCAGATTTTTTGATGTTGGGTCAATTTAGGCGCACCACCGAGATATATTGAATTTCTGATCGAATTTGGTTAGCAAACATACATTGGCACAACATTTAAACTCATAAAGCCCATCGCAGCATGCATCAATGCTCGCGGCTAGGAGCCCGGTAAATACACAGCTTGCGTGACCGCACGGGCATTCCTTTGCTCGACCTTTGCACAACGTCAGCACAGGTTTTTGCGAAATAGCAATCGGCTGTAAATTCATAAACATCAAGTTTATCTCGATGTTTTGGTCCCCTTACAAATCGTATCAAAGGGCCAGCGAAAAAATTACCGCGTTTTTAAAATTATAATTTAAATCTCAACAAAAAAACACCATAATTTTTAATTTTCGTGGACCCGTCTTTTAGCAAATTGCGCATAAAAAGGAACACCGACATTCCACCCACGCGACATTTCGCCAACTAAGACAAAATACAACATGCCACACACGCGAATCGTCTCCACGGGCCGGAGCGCGTGGACGAAATGTCGCGTAAACGAAAGGCCATCGTGCCGCAAAAAACAGATTCCGACTTTTTGGTGTTAGAATTCCGATTTCCAAAATTTTTTGAAGTATCGGGATTCCGATTTCCGAATTTTTTTTAGGAATTCCAATTTTCGAAAATTTTTGAAATCGTCGGTGCTCATCCCTGAATTCTGTAACAACACCAACGTGCTTTCTTCCAATTAACATCATACCTTGTCAACGTTTCGAGCAACCTAAACAGCATTAAATTGTCGAAAAGTGAAAAAAATAGAATATATCACCAAAAAATTAAAAAAACAGATTGAATTTATCTCCGGCGCGTGCTCACAGTCAAATCCGGCAGCAGCATAGTACCCAATCGCCGTACAATCGTCAGATTTCGGGTCATTTGCATCACACAACACCTTTTTAGAGGTAAAATTTAGGTCGATATTAAAATTGCATAATGACAAATTTACCCTGGCAACATGACTCTGGAGATCCTAAAAAAATTTTGAATAATTTTCATGGCCATAATTCAAATTTTTGTGGATGTGGGTGTGAAATTTTCTTTTTTTAATGTGAATTCTGAAAGAAAAATCGTTAAGAATTGGTTCTTCTTTTTAAAATTAGTAAAATAAACGTACCATTTCCGGATAGGCGCAACATTCGATACGGAAGCCGTCTTTGCAACAGGGGCTTGCCGACCACACTTCCTCCTTCACGCAAGAATGTGGCACCAAATTTGGATAATATGGATGATGAGCATGCGCGCAATTGCATTTTTCTTCCTCCACGATCATCGCTTTACATTCCTTTGTCTTAGCAACCTTGTGGAGCTGGAAATGAGACAAAGTTAAATTTTTTAAATCCATTTTGATTCATACAGTTGGCAGTTTCACAATTGCTTTGTCCTAAAAATTTAAAATACACACATTTGTATAATTAGAATTGAAGCATTATACCGTCCAACAACATTGGCAAGCGCTGCTGTTGTCACAGCACGTGCCGATCAAACGGTGCGGAACATTGCCCACAAATCGGCCACGGTTTTGCGGAAAGTATGGCCCTTCACACACGCAAAATGACTTGGCCTTGCACTCCTTATTTGTTTGGAAGTCTTGCAACAGTTCAAGCTTTAAAAATTTGTTAAAATCAATGATTTTAAATCATACATACCGCCGTTTTTTTGTCCCAAACAATCGATGGCTTTAAGGAAAAACAAAAATTAGTAAAATAAATATTTTTATCATTCATTTTTTTGCGGAATTGAATTTGTTTCATACATATTTATTTTGATGATAAAAATAATAATAATGAGCATGGAGAGATTTGAATGATTAAAACGGCACCATAAATTTGTTTAAACCCCATTTAAATTTACATAATAATTTTTGGTTAAATATTTGTTTGAGCACATAATTAAAAATAAAAACATATTATTTGATATCGGGTGATTTTGAGGGTCTGATACAGGGGTGCTCGTAATTACGAGTAACGGATTAACGGGGTTTTTGCTGTTACGAATTGCGGATTATGTATTACGAATTTTTTTTTGCCTGTTACGAGCACCCCTGGTCTGACACCAATTGTAAATTGTACGAAGTTTCTTTTTGATAATATTAATTTATATAAGTCCGGAATCTTTGAAAATCCCGGATCGGGATCGGCATTTGAGATTACCCGGAACAGGATTTACCAGATTGAAATCCTGATTTTCAGGATATCCTGGTACTTCGACGAAAATACCAGGAGTCCGGTAAACCCTGTACAGAGTCCGAATTTTGTCCGATCTCTAAATTATTTTTTCACCTCAAGGCAGGTAAAGAGTTGATTTTGGCTGCAACAAGCGCCGGCAGCTTGCCCTCGTTTTGCGATACAACTGGACATTCGATAAGGGCATTTTTTCCGCGCCTTCTCGCAATCTTCAAGCTCTTCCAATTGCCGGGGCTTTGGCTTGTTAAGAAATTGGAATAACACACAAAAAAACACGCAAATTCATACTGTCGTTTGAGGAGGTTTCTAAATAAAAAAAATATTTTTTAGGTTTTTAAAAAATTCGTGCATTCTAATGACATCATAAAAATTGCTTTAAATCTTTAGAACCGGAGTTCTTTAAGGGCTGGGACTGAATTAACCCCCAGAAATATGTAATATTTTAAGCAGCAAAGCTTTTACCTCGGTGCAGCACTTGAATGCATAATTAGCAGCGCAGCAGGCGGTCGCAGCGGTCCCAGCATCCGGGATGCAATTGGCCCATCCACACGGCTTGCATTCTTGGTAAGCTTTTGCGCATTCGTTCAATTGTTGCTGTTGCATGGGCAATATCTTTGGGGATAAAAATAAAAAACAAAAAACAAATACCGCAATTTCGTACCTTCGGAGGCTAAAAATAAAAATGTTTTATTTTAGATTTTTAATAAACATTTTTTTATTGAAGATTGTGGCGTCAATAGTGTAGAGTTCGGTAAAATAAAAATTTTTAAAATTTAACACAAAGAATTTTTTAAAAAATTTTTTGTACGCCTGCACCGGTAGGCGGCGTCAGGAAATTTTAAAAGCTCAAAAATTTTAAACTTAGCCAATTTTCGAATTCCTGAAGGATTCCCGTGTTTTTTCTATGCCCGTAAAAATCCTGATTGGCAAAAAGGCGGGACCGGGAATACCGTACTTTTCCGGCGGGAATTCCGTTCCCGCCGATGTTTAGTCAATATGTGTAGGTAAAAATAATTTAATAAATCTTATTAATTCAAAATATTTTGAAAATTGCTTTTGTTGCCACTGACACCACATTCATTTGTCACATTAAGCACAATAAAATCTTGCGTGTTGGCAGCACGTGAACTTATAGTTCGGCGCGCAACAGTCGGTCTCCCCGATGCCCTCTTCTTTGATGCAGCTGCCCCATTCACACGTGCAACCCTCTTTAAAAGCCTTGGCGCAGACTTCCACTTGCAGCACTTGTGGCTTTGTGAAAAACAATATTATTAATGCACGAAAAGGGCGTGCGGACCGAACTCATACCGGTCCGAATACAGACCGGGGCAATAACTGACTTTAAACTTAACAGATTCAGACTTTCTAAACGCATCGAAAGCAAAGCTCTTGTTGAGAAGAAGCTATTGTTAAGCTAAAGTTTTGCGATTGGACAAGTCTCAAAAAAGTTATGGCCAGAAAACTTTAAAAGTTTAGAAATCTGGAGTTCTGGCTCGGTCTGTATTCGGATCGGTTTGGATCGGTTCGGTACCCACAAAAAATACCGTCTCATCATACCGTCTTTGGCTAAAAAACAAAATTTATTTGCGATTTTTTGAAATTATTTAAAGAATTTATGCGGAAATACCGTACCCTATTAATAGATTTCATATTTTTGTATGCAGCATATACTGTCATTATTAGGTCCCCGGACTCGAGGGTCGATCAAGATTTCGATCGAGAATCTCCAAGACCATTTCGTCCCGAGGTTTCGATCGAAAATCTCAAAAAAAAAGTCTCAAAAAACTCGACAAGAATTTCGATCGTCCGTGCGCTAGTTAGTCATTATGCACTCATTACCGTAGATTGCGGAACTGATCAATTGCGCCCAGGCGCATTTAGAGTTGGCATATTCCCCCCCCCCCCAAAACGAAAAAGATATCTTTCGTACCAATACCATTCAAAAAATTAACAAATATATTTTTTGGTCTTTGTTTATTTGTAAAGCTGTACCTTAATTAATGGTTGCATACTTTTATTTTTTGCATGATCGATCAAATTGATTGAGTTTGAATAAAATTTTTACAAAAAATTCGAACTTCGGACAATTCGACCGTTGGCGGACCGGTAGCCGACCCCACCACCAAAAACTCAATGCCATTAAATGTAAAATGCACTTGCCTCGACGCAGCAGGTGAACACGTAGTTGGCAGCGCAACACGGAGAAGCGCCTTCCCCTTTTTTCTCGATGCAGCTTGCCCACTTACACGAACAATTTTCCTTCGCCGCTGTACAATTTTTTTCATGGTCCAGTTGTGCGACGGATGGCTGTTAAACACTTTTTAAAACGCGTAAAATACCGTGAATTCAAACCGGCGGTGGTGGAGGCGGCTTAAAAATTAAACAAAAATATTCGTATTTTTTTATTATTCTCTTTAATATGGAGAGTAGAGAAGGGACCGATCGAGATTCTCGATCAAAATCTCGGTAGCGATTAGTTCTCGATTGGTCCTCAAGTCTTTTCTCTATTGGAGAGTATGTTTGGCATATATAATTAATTTTAACAAAGATTTAAACTAGGGTTGTCACCCCGCGTGCGGGGTGAGAATTGCGGGGTCGGGGTTTTTCGGGGGCGGGACTGTCGGGGTCGGGGTTACCCAAATCGGTCGGGGTCGGGGTTGCGGGGTTTTTTAAAAATTTTTCAAAATTTTAGGTGTCATTTTTTTTGTTTACATTGAAAAAGAAAGTCGAAATCGAAAGTAAATCGAATTTTTTTTTGTGACTAAAAAAAATTATTTTATTAAAATAATTTATTTTAATAAAATATCGTTTGATAAATAGTCATTTTTTGCTTTAGTGGCCCTTCTTAGGCTTAAAACTTTTGGGTGGGGGGGGGGGTCGGCGGTGCCGATAGGCGCCGCCGAGAAAAAGTTTGAATTTTCGACTAATTTGTTAAGGGGTTTGCAACCAGAATTTTAAAAATCCGGTAATTTTTTGAAGCTTTTTAGGAGTGTACTTTCAGGCACAAAAGTTCAAAAAAGTCGCTAAAAATGCCAAAATAGGTCTCGATAAATCTTAAAATACTCTCGAGAGCCTATTTTAGACGCGAAACCCCAAAATAGGGTTTCTTAGGTATAAGTCTCGTTAAAACGGCAAATTTCCGACTAAAAACATGTTTTCGTGCTTAACTTGCCAAACAAAGCTGCAGAAAAATAGGCAAAAACCTAAAAATCCCAACCCTAGTGATGAATTATTCAAAAATTCATCTTTTGCACGCATTTTAATTTAAAAAATATTTGGAACTTTATTAAAAAAGTTCCATTATTGGGGGAGAATAAGGCCACATAAACGTAAATAAGTGATTGCATTCAAGCGGGTTAGAACCCAAACGAACACTTTACTCGCCGGACAGACATACCACCAAAGCACCAATTTTATGTCATTAGTCTTTGTAAAACCTCAATAAATTTTTTGTCAAAAAGTACGCAAGACCACAGCCAAACCCTCGGAAAAAATGAATTTTGTCACTCAATGATGCCATCTTTAGGGGTGTATGCTAACCCCGACCCCGAGTCAGGGATGGGGTTCAGAGTTTTTCGGGGTTAGAAGTGTCGGGGTCGGGGAAAACCCCGAAAAATGGCCTAAATTTGCGGGGTCGGGGACGGGGTCGGGGTGACAACCCTAATTTAAACAGCTGTTAAGAAGAATTTTGTTGGGAAAATTTAAAATAATTAACCAACTTAAATGATAAAATTTAGATAGATGAAAATATATTTTGTAAATTTGTTTAACCAATTAGTAATGGGAAACCCCAAATACAATTAACAGGATAAAAGTGTGCCTTTTCGCAGCAGGTGAAGTTGTAGCCTTCTGCACAACATTTTGTCATAGGGACCCCGGGCGTAGGCAGGCAGCTAAACCATTCACATGGGCATTCCTTCGCCGCTGCTTGACATGCATCCATCCATTGTTGCTGCTCAGGCTTTGGCTTACAAACATTGGTAAAGCGCCAAGAAAAAAAAAACAAAAAATCATACTTTCGGCGCCTAAAAAATTATCATGTAAATTTTTTTTTCGTAAATTGCTAACACCCGTGTGATGTCCGAGAGTCTCGGTCTTGACTTTAAAAAAATTCTCGTGTTTTTGGGTGCTCGGTGAGCCTCGGGATCGTATCGGTCTTGAGCCTCGGGATCGTATCGGTCTTGAGCCTCGGGATCCAGTATCGGTCTTGAGCCTCGGGATCAAGCGGTCTTGGGTCTCGGGATCAAGTATCGGTCTTGAGTTTTGGGATCAAGTATCGGACTTGAGTCTCGGGATCAAGTATTGGCCTTGAGTCTCGGAAACAAGTATCGGTCTTGAGTCTCGGGATCAAGTATTGGTTTTGAGTCTCAGGATCAAGTTCCGGTAAATTGGATCTCGAACATCACAGCTAACACCAACCTCTTCGCAACAGCGGTATTTGTAGCCGACGGAACAACAAGTAGTTTGAGGGTGTCCAGGCTCTGGCCAGCAGTTCCCCCAGTTGCATCCGTGGCTTGGAAAGCAATGGGCAATACCGTAGGCTGATCCAATCTTGGCACCGGCGAATCGGGCGCCTATGCCAATTACGCCCAAAAAATTGAGCGCGTCCCAATCGCAAGCCGCCTCCATCACCATAGGGTCTGGCACAGAGAAGCTGACTCCGCCACCGGCTACAAGGTGCATTACAAATTATATTCATTTTTTTGATATTGTTACCAGAGAGGCCAGAAAATGCCATTTTAATTGAAAATGCCGGCTGTTTGAAGATTTGCCATTTTTCCAATGGCCAGCAAAAAAGACGGGACTGGGAATCCCGTACTTTTCCCGCGGGAATCCCGTACTTTTGACGCGGGAATCCCGTACCTTTCCCGCGGGAATCCCGTACTTTTGATGCGGGAATCACGTACTTTTCCCGCGGGAATCCCGTACTTTTGACGCGGGAATCCCGTACTTTTCCCGCGGGAATCCCGTACTTTTGACGCGGGAATCCCGTACTTTTCCCGCGGGAATCCCGTTCCCGCCGGGCTCTACACCCAGCATGGTGTCTTACTTGACCCGATTTGATATTAGTGACAGATCGCCAAATTTTTAATATATGCAAGTTTATTTTGAATTTTGTTTGCAAATCCCCTTTAAACTAAAAAAGCTTCTTTTAAAAAAGGCGTTTTGCCAAATTATTAAATGTTAATTGCAAGACAAAAAAGATGAACCGAGAGTAGTCGTCATTTACAACATTTCTGGTTTTTTCCGGGGCAAAAAAAATTTCAAAAAAAATCTTCAAAAAAAATCGGGCAACCGGGTATTTGAGGCTACCCGAGTTTTTTGACTCCCGGTTAAGGAGCTAAAAAACCCCGGTGACTCGGGCCCAGATTTTTCCAAAATGCCAATCTTTTGTTTAAATTACAAAAATGCCATTATTTTACAGCTTGATGCCATTGTTTTGCCCAGGGGTGCTCACGGTTACCAATTTTTCTTAACCGTAACCGCCCGTCCTCAAACACTTATAACCGTTAACAGCGTATAACCACGGTTACGGGTAACCGTGCGCAGTCCTGGTTTTGCCTCTGTGAAAGACAGGTGCCATTTTTTTGTGCAGGTGGCCTGCCCTCTCTGCTGACAAAACCGTCATTTTCTGATTTTTTTTTTTACACACAACAGAGAGAAAGTAATATTTTTATGATTTGACCTGGAATAGTGATACCAGCTTCTGCCAAGTTCAAAGCGCCGAGAAGAGTGCAGAGCGGCCAGTACATTCGGAGCGCTAAAAGTAAAGTTTAAATGTAGGACAATTATGTGTGAAAGTTCGTACTGGGTCCATCTTTTCCAACAAATGCCGATAGTGAGGCAATTGTGGGTAAGAAGAGATGTTCGAATGAATTAGGCGTATGCAAAACGAAGAGATCCAGAGTTGTGAGTCCAAGTTCAGCTCCAGAAGAAGCTGGTTCGTTCCCGTTTCCAGATGCCGCTTCGAAGCCGAGAGCAGAGGGCGTTTTGAAGCTGTTCAAAGCTTCGAGTCCAGTGGCCGTTTTAAATCCGTTCAACGCTTGGAGCCCAGGGACCGATGTGAAGCCGTTCAATGCCTCAAGTCCGGCCGTTTGGGTGCCGTTTAGCGAGTCGGTTCCGAGTTCCGATTGCGATGTGGAGTTGCACAACGTTCCGTTTCCATTTACCGGGGCCAATGTTGAGCGGAAGAAATTGCGGATTTTAGGTCCAGCGTCGAGTTGGGGGCGGGTCAATGTTTCATTTCCGGGTTCCATTGTGACGAGAACGGGCTTTGGAATGTGCGTCAAATACAAGACGCATAGGCATCCCATGAGGATGAGGAGTGGTCGGCACATGCCGATCATTCTCTGAAATTAAGCAAAAATAATTGTCCGAAGAGAGGGATGGTGATCAGTGAGAGCAATGGGAAAGTGTTAACAACGAATTGAATAAAAATGGCTTTTCCGCGTAATTGAGAAGTGTGAAGCGCCGCCGTATGGACCAAAGCGGATGGACGGACAAATGAATCATCCATCACCCACAAGCGCTGGTGTCCGTGTCCCCCCCCCTGCCCACTTTTAACTCTCTGCCACCATTTCTGCCCCCATGTCGGTGATCAAAAAAAGCGCTAATCATTTCCCCACTCTGTGCTGATGATGAGATGATATCACTGTGGGATGAAGCTGTGATGGACCAAAACGGACGAATGATTCATCAGAGATGGGCGGTGCGGGCGGTGCGTTTCCGCAAGCAAATCCGCCGATCCTCCCCCCCCCCCCCCCCATTCTCCCAATCTTTTTTGCCCAAAGACGGCTAAGCAAATTAGTGCACACTAAAAGTGCCAAAGTGCCATCTTCGGTGCATATTCGGCCTTTTTAGCGCATAGTAATTTTGATAATAAAATTTCAACAAATTAATTGCCCAATTTTGTGCCAGTAAGGCGAACAATGCGCTGCTACTGTCGCCCATGAAAATTGGAAACAAAAATTTTAAATAAAATTTTTTGTTTGACCACCACCAACCAAGGGATAACGGACGCTAATCAGGGACATTTTTGGGTCCGGCATGCTCCGAATTGAGTCTTTGAGCTAAATTACATTTTAAAAATCAAAATTAAAACATTTAAATTCAACAAAAAATGCCTTTATTAACGGCTAATCAACTTTTTTGTGGCACATATTTTTGATGAACGAACACAGTCAAGTTGCTTTGTTGTATACCGTATATACTCTTTTTTGTAATTCCACCGGCGCCTCAGAAAGGGCGACATTATTAGAGGGGATGGACTTACAGAAGTATATACGGTAAGTGCTTTTCTGAATCCTTTGGAATCATTTTGAGTGATCGTTGAAGAGTTCAAATTGAACACTGAAAAAACAATTTGAATTAAACTAATTTTGAAAGTTAACCTAAATTGAATTTTGGTCCAATCGCGGAAGGATGTTCACCCACAAAGTCCGGCATAATCATTCTTAATAATGGGCCAAACTTTAATTGCCCAAAAATAGTTGGCCAAATTCAACCGCGCTCATTTTTAGCTAAAACATACAAAAATATATTTAACAAAGAATTAATTACCTAATTACAAAGTTTCTCGGAAATTTGGTGCAAATTTAGCTCGAAATCTGCTTTGGCGCCACGGGCTTTAGTTTGGCTATAATTGTTTTGATGCAAAGGTTTGGAATATTAAAATATACTACAAACTTTATGTTGAAACTTTCAGTGCCGACAGTAACTTTTTGCTGTCGCTGATCAAAATTTGGATTTTTTTTTGGCATTTTGCCCACATTCATTGCTCTGCTCACTGAACATTTTGTCAAAACGAAATCTTCTCGCCACTTTTTTTAATGTGCCGCTTCACGTGCAACGAGTTCAATCTGGAGAGAGCAAGTCGACCATCGGCGAGGTCGAGTTTATTTGGACAAATTTTCTTAACAAGTTACGTAAATTTTTAAAACATCCCTAAAAATCGGACATTTATCAATCCAATTTTGTTTTGTATGTTCAGCAGAGCTCCGCGACCATTCCGATCAGAACATCGTGATCAATGGTGGGGAACAAGATCGATTTGCGACATCTTCGAGCAGTACCGGTGCGTTAGAAATATTTGGCCCTCAAGTCCGGGCTTTAGTTTAAAACTTAGCCCCATTGGCTTTGTTGAACCGATGAACGTCGAACACAAAGATGAGGGTGCATGAGAACATCATTTAACCATAGAATAAATTATTGAAAAATATCTACGATTTTATTCCAAAAATTTTTTGGATTTAGTGCCAAAAAGTCCGGGATCCATCATTCCGGCCTCAAAAATGTCCGAAAATCCCGAATCCGGGTACATTCCTGAAGATTTTGATATTTTGTGCGCTGGTTTATATAATAGGCGAAACCATTTTTGTGCGTCAGGGGCCAGTGCTTGGGGGGTAAACGCCGCCGACACCGTGAAGCAGTAATTGGAGCAGAAATTTGAAAATGGAGCAGTTACAACTCAAAGGCGCAGAATCCGGAGTTTATACGCCTCGAAAAAACCCCTATAACATTTCGGTGAAAAGTTTAAAATAGACTTTTTGATCTTTTGTTTTTTGAATTTTTCAAATATTTTGGGTTAATAAAAAAGACAAAAAAATAGTTACGGTATCTATAACTCAGTGACAAAACTTAAAATATACTTTTTGATTTCTTCTTTTTTGAGTTCAAATATCTTGGGTTAATAAAAAAGACAAAAAAATAGTTACGGTATTTAAAAATAAAAATGATTTTTTCATTGATCAGTTTCAGTCGTTGTTGCAATCCATTTTCTTTGATCACTTAAAACTCAAAAGTTTTAAAAAACAAATCCATTAAATACCCTCTCAAAGTTCACTTGTCGGCATCGGCGGCCACCGCGCCTCGACGGCTTTTGCGCTTCCCGCCGCCTGCCTGTCGAGTGGTTTTGGTGCGAGCAGTCACTGCACGACGACGGCCCTTGCCTTGGGGGGTTAACGGAAATTTACCAACATTTTTCTGATAATCGGACGTAAACCCTAAAACCGACAACCCAACCCTTGCCAAGGGGTTAACGTTTTTCTGGTAACCGGTTGGAAACCCTAAAACCGACAACCCAACCCTTGCCAAGGGTTAACGGAAATTTGCCCAAAATTTCTGGTAACCACTTGGAAACCCTAAAACCGAGAGCCCAACCCATGCCACAACGGTTGGCACTTTTTGCTGAGCAAACAGCAGCAGCAGAAGGCGCCGCAGCAACGGACTGTTCAGGTACGGCTGGAATTTGTTGACCGCACGTTGTGCAAACGCCGGTAACAGCCTTTTGGATTTAAAATGAACATTTAATGGCTTCTTTTTAATAAAAAATGTTGCGTTAGAAAAAACATTTTCAAATTTGGCATAAATTCATACATTATGTTGGGAGAGCAGCTGCTTGGCTTCCTTAGCTCTGCGTTTATCTTTTGCCCGTCGATTTTGGAACCACATCTGACGTAAAAAATGTTAAAATTCTCAAAATTGAAAATAATTCATTTTAATGTGTAAAAATCGGGAATTCCGTTTAATTAGGATTTTATCGTGCTTTTTTTTTGTCCGTTTTTAAGCTATTAGTGATTTCGACCGAGTTTGGCATATTAGGCTTGTTGTAGGCCATTAGTAATTCCTAGCCACGCCAAATTCGGCGGTGGGACTCATATGACCAACCTTAACATGCCACTCGGCCACGCTAAGCCAAGAGGCGGCCAGCTTCTCAAGATCGGAATGGCTAAGGTAATGCCTTTGTTGAAATGCGCACTCCAGCATGTCCAACTGATCGCGCGAGAACCGCATCGAAATTAACTTTTTGATTGTTGTTGTTGGCAAATGCAAAAAACTTAACACAACGTTGAAACTGGCACAAGAGTCCCGAGAAGTGCTAAAACGATTTTTTTTGAACGCATTTATCCCCGGGGGCATTAAAGAGGAATGCTTTTGGCACATGGACAATCGCCGGGCGAACCCCTCGGCGTCATTTTCGTCCTCTATGTATAAATAATGGACTGCGCACCAACAAACACAAAATCGATTGTTGCGCAAACAAAAACCACACAAAGTTGGGTGAATAGACAGACCGGAGACCGCCCAACGACGCGCATAATTTGGACACAATCGCAAAATTGGATACCGGAAAATGGGGGCAACAAGATAAACGTCAGAGTAATGCGATTGAATTTGCGCTCCAGCCTGTCCAACTGAGCGCGCGAAAGCGTTGTCCACATTGGCAAAATTTATGGTAATAGTCGGGCTGGCCCCCCCCCCCCCCATTTTTTGAAAAAATAATTTTTTTGTTTCAAAGTCGATAAAAAGGTCTTTCTAGGGGTAATTGGGGGTCGTAGAATCGGAATTCGACTTCTATTTCGACCACCTAACCCCGGACTCGAATTCGAACGTTTTGTGCACAAAATTGATTCTTGGAAAATTTTGAACTTTTGAAAAATTGTTCGAATTCGGGTCCGGGGTTCGAAATTGGTCGAAATAGAAGTCGAATTCGGATTCTACGACCCCCAATTACCCCTAGAAAGACCTTTTATCGACTTTGAAACAAAAAAAATTATTTTTTCAAAAAATGGGGGGGACCAGCCCGACTATTACCAAATTTATGAAAGTCTGAAAGATTAGAAAATTTTGTGGGGAAAAAATTAAAAAAAAGCACGACGATAATAGCTAATGTTTGCAAACGCATTTTACATATGCCCCGGGGGCATTTAAAGAGGCGTTCTCTACACGAACAGTCGCCCCCGTCCCATCCAATCCATCCGCCGGTGGCATCGTTTTGTCCCTCTAATTGGGCTAAATCGATTGCTGCTTCACCCACACCGGTAGGGCGTGTCACAGAGACTGCGTCCCTGCACGATTTAGCGGTCGGAGTCCTCGGAATTCGGAGCTCGGAAGTTTAAAATGTTTTCTTAAATATGTGCTTGAGTTGAATAAATCAATTTTACGGATTAAAAACATGAATATGTACATCAAACATTTTTTATTTGTCAAATAAAGTGGCTACGGAACGGAATCTTATGCCGGATTCATAGGGCACAACGTCGCTGGTGCCCAACCGTGAGCGCCCCCGCCCAACCGACCCCATTGAGATCAGTGGGTGGACAAAGCAATTTAAACGGCCTCGAAAATTGGAACTTTTTTTCTCGTCTAATTCTGAATTTATTGTACTCATTAGGGTTGGACAAAACCGGATATTATCCGGGTCTTCGGGATAACGGTTTCAACGGTTCCTTGACACCCGGATACCGGTGCCGGATAATTTGGCCAAAACACCCGGATACCCGTTCTCGTCCAACCCTAGTACTCATCAAAAACAAATGATACCGGCACTATGGCAGATCCATCTCAAACTTTCACCATCTCTTGAGAACAAAATAAGGAATTGTGTTTTTAATTTGTAAGGGCAATTGCCAGTAATTTAGAGTTTGGGAAGGACCCGCGGAAATTTGTCGTTTTGTTAAATGGCATTTTGTTTTTTGCGCAGTAATTTTATGTAAATTTCATTTTCTTCTGATAAACGCTGAAAAAATCCCTTATCGGCCCAATCATCGGATCGAATGGTAAAATAGAAAATTCCATTTTTTTGTTTTGTTTTGAATAAACACATTCTCTGCCAATTGGGGTGGGAAAGCGTTGAAAAAAGGTTAATGTTTTTAATTTATTCAGTCATCACATTTAGCAGTCCATTTGTGTGGTGCCGGCCAATCAGCGGGGATGGGCTCGTTCTCCTCCGGATTATTCATCCGTTTTCGATTACCCCTCGGGGGAAAAAAGTTTGTCAACGCTTTGTGATGCTTAACGCTGATTGGCTGGTGAAGTGCATAAATAGTCAGCTTAAACCCTCACAAAATCAGTCTGGGGGTGGGCAGGCATAGCTTTTTAGAAGTTTTTACAATAATCTAGCATACCGTACCATTCATTGACGACTGTGTGAAAGGGGCCACTACTTTTTGGACTAACCAATAAATGGGGATGCCAAAAATGTTCGGGGTCGGGTCCGTCTCTGAATTACAATTTAAATATTTGGGTGAATCTTTTTAAATTAATTAATAATTAAATAATGCAAAAGCAACAAATTAACAGGGGGTATAAGGCGCGATGGGATTTTAACTAAGGCTTCAGACATGGCCCTTTGGTTTGGGCAAGGCGGGGACGGGCTTTTCGAGGCATGTCGGGGGTCGGGGACACTCGTTTTATGCATGCTGGGCCTGGCATTTATTTGACGTTTTTCCCCTCTCAAACTTTTTGAATTTCAAAATATTTAACAAAAGTAGCACAAATTACTTTGGCTAATAGCGCAATGTTGATGATGCTTCTTCACCTTCTTCTTGTTCTGCTCCAATTTGGCCCAAGCGAGCAAATAATGAGAATTTTGAAAGGCGACTACAGCTTCCAATTTATGTGCGGCAAACATACCGGGGCCCAAGGCCGGCTTCAGCTCAAATTCATCTCAAAACCAGCAATCCATGAAATTTGGGTATACATTTTAGAATACCATTTTGCAACAAAAAAACATTTAGATAAGAGAGAGCTCGTCCATTGTGTTCGACACCGTGGTGGGGGAAAAGTGGCATTTTTGATAAAACTGTCCAATCCAAAATCTTTTTTATTGACTCTGACAAATACCCGCATTTTGAGCTCAAATTCCGTACCAATTGCTTCATAATGAATCAAATTGGAGAGGTGATGTTTTTGAATATTTAAAATGTTTATTTATATTCTAATTGAAAAGAAAGAATCAATTTCCATTAAAAATTTTCAAAAATGCTAACAGTTGTTGTATTTTTAAATTCAATGATTAATCTTGATCCATTTTTAGTGTTGTGCCCACGATTTCACCTTCTTCGGTCATATGAATAACATTCAGGATTTGGACCCAAAGAAATGGTTTACGGGTGATTTTCGCAATGAAAAATGGGAGAGAAAATCTTCAGATAAGTGTGCATTCGAAATGGGCATGAACAACCCGAGGCCAGATCCAAAAAGTTGGTTTT
Source organism: Globodera pallida (assembly GCA_020449905.1). Classification (NCBI taxonomy): domain Eukaryota; kingdom Metazoa; phylum Nematoda; class Chromadorea; order Rhabditida; family Heteroderidae; genus Globodera; species Globodera pallida. The sequence goes on from JAIXHY010000015.1 coordinate 993,466, forward strand.
ATTTCCTGTGCATTTTATTCCTTAAACAACAAAAACCAAAAATCTTTTCACTTTTGCACCTTTTCAGGATTGCATTCGGAAGAATATATCATTGACCTCACTGAGCTGCTTGTGCATATGGGTGAGCCAGAATACAATCACTTTTTTAACGAAACCGAAGTGGATGGAATAATTGGAAAAAAAGAGAAAAATTGGCTGGTCGCAAAGCGAGTTTGTACGCAAATCTACGGCGACGAAGGGCAGGAGGACAATTGGCCAATCTGTGACCCGTCACTTAAATTTGGACTTGAAACGAATTCGTTTGATGAAAAGGAGAACGAAGATTTGAAGGTAATTTTTTCGTGAATTTCTCAGTTTTTGATCAAAAATCTTCTGATTGGCATTTGTTGACATTGCTGATCAGAACATTTTGAATTTGATTAAAGCTAAAAGTGATCTGGTAAAAAAATTTATCTGAAATTTTGGTTCAGTCCATCTGACCATTTTGAATTTTAGAAGAAAATAAGTGATCTTATGTTTTGAACAAACAAAAAAAGTCCAGATCATTTGATTAAAGATTTGAAATGGATAGAAACCAATGGTTCTGATCAATAATCCAAATCATTTTCAACTGATCGAATTATCTTTCAATTGCTTACAGAACGCGGATTTGACTAAAGATTGTGACGACCAGTGCGGCCTCGGCACCGGAAAGCATTGTGAAGCATGCGATGATAAAGATGATTCGCAGAAAATCGACAAAAACAACAAGTCGTCGAAAGCATGTGAAGACGCACGAAAAAACGGTGGTTGATTGGACAACCCCAACTGATGTGACTGATTTTCATCATCATCAATCCATTCTATTTATCTTTTTATATTTAAATTTGTTCTGATTTCTAGCCACCTCCCCTCAGGCAATAAAAATTTCACATTGACAAAAGTTTTTGAGTGCGAATTTTGATTTTTAAAAACAACAATCTCAGAAATGATGAATGATGGACTGGTGACGACGGCTTTCGGTTGGGTTGTGGGTAAGGCTGTCGGTTAACCGAACCGAAACCGATAACCGAACCGAAAAAATACCGGTTTTCGGTCTCGGTTTGGGTTGAAACCGATAGTTGTGGGCAGTCGGTTTAAACCGGGGTCCCGGTTTCGGTTAGGCCGTTTTTCTGACCCCCGGTTTTCGGTTTTTGGCCGACCCCCGGTTTTTGGTTTTTGGCCGACACTGGATTAACCGAAAACCGAAATCGGTTTTGACAACCCATAGGGGGGGGGATGACTTTTTTGATTTCTAAATTCGTAATTTTTGGATAATTTTTTAAAAAGATATCGCTAAAATATAAATTTTTGCCACGGCGATAACGGCCAGACCGAACCGCAGGGTGACCATAATAACTTATTTATCAGGTTTTTCCTGATTTTTCGGAGTTTTCCTGATTTTATCCTGATTTTTCAAAAATTTGCAGATTTTCAGTGAAATAGCCAGTTTTCATAACAAATACCGTTAAAATCTTTAAAAAAAATTTTCCCGGCGGCGCCGGACCTCTCCTATTCTTAAAAAGCTTCAAAAATCCACAATTTTTTTTTAAATTTTGGTCGCAAATCCCTTAGCAAATGGAGTCAAAAATTCAAAATTTTCTCGACGGCGCCTATCGGCACCGCCGACCCCCTCCCCCCCCCTCCCCCCCCCCCCCTAAAGCAAAATGTGAACGAAAATCGGCAAAATTTTCGAAATTTTGCATTATTTTTCTAACAAAAACTTTAAAATTATAAAAAAAAATTCCCGACTCAAACATGACGAGAAATACAACAAATAAAGTTTTGGCATTAAATTCGTATATTTTGACGCATAAAAATCGTTCCTGATTTTTGCATAGCCTGATCCTGATTTTTCCTGATTTTTCCTGCTTTTTCAGGTGCTAATCCTGATTTTTGGGGTTTACAGGTGGTCGGTCACCCTGCCGAACCGACAATTCGATTATCAATCACAACCAGTGTTTCCCCGGTTCCATTTTTCTAACGGTTCCACGGTTCCGGTTCCAAACCGGTTCCGAATTTTTTGCGATTCCGGAACCGGTGTTGAAAATCTCTTAACAAATTGAGTAAAAAATTCAAAAATTTCTCGGCGGCGCCTATCGGCACCGCCGACCCCCCTCCTGAATCTGGGGCATTAAAAATTATAATAGGGTGATTTTTCGCGAAAATACGATACGATACGATATGGCTCTAAATTACGATATTTACGATTACGATACGATACGATACGATACGATACACATCCCTGGTCCACACCCCTAAATTGATGTCTTTTTTTCAGATTTTATACATTGCTAATTTCATCTTTTTTTAAATTGGCCGTATTTGCTCAACTTTTTTACATAAAACGCAAATTTTTGGCACCGTAAAATAATAATAGAATTATTAATTTATAAATTTTTTCAAACCGAACAATGGAAAGGTTCTAAGCTTGAGGTTGACTAATCCCTTTTTAAGAAACCAGCGATAAAAGCTAGTGAAAAATAGGGGTTGATCAAAAGCGGGTTTTAAACCCGATGGTACCTACTTGTGTTGCACGAGACCTAAAATTTTCCGAGACTCGAGACCGAGACTTAACCCCGAGACTCGAGACCGAGACTTAACCCCGAGACTCGAGACCAGACTCTCGTGCATCGCTAATACCTACCGGTGTTTTCAGTTTGGCCGGTTTTTTGCCCCCGGTTTGTGGTGGTTTCGGTTTTTGGTAAAAGCCGGTTTTTCGGTTTCTGTTTTGGTTTGGTTAACCAACCGTTAACAACCAACCAACCCTGGTCTGTAAGTGCCATTTTGCCCATCCCCTTTTTCTGCCACTGACTTTTCCAGCGCCCCAATTTTTTTGAGTCCACGACATTTTCTATTTGTGGTCGCACAAATGGGCATTGCTCAATTTTCAAAAATTGATGCCGACGATATCAGTGCGGCCAATCTCCCCATCAAAACAACACCACATAAAACGTTTTTTGATCGCCGTCATTGGGCAGGAATGATCGGAGACGGGGGGGGGGGGGGGTGGCGGACGCTGATGATGCATTCATTCATCCGTCCGTGTTGGTCCATTTGTCGCTTCACATTTCTCAGTCCATAAAACATCCAAAAACCGACGGTTATATTCAGGCATGGTCATAAAAAATTTTTTTTTTAAATCCGTGCCCGGATATATACGCGACCTTTGTATCCGTATCCATTTGTATCCGTCTCATTTTTCGAAATTTCATATCCGTTATCCGGATGGATATACAGAGGATATTCGAACATCTGGATATCCGCGGATATAGAGCGGATTCCGGATAAGTGGATTTTTTATATCCGTATCCGTCCCATTTTTAAAATTCTGTATCCGTATCCATCCATATCCGAATATATCCGGATATCCGTGACCATGCCTGGCTATATTTCATTATAGTTGATCAAAATGCGATTTTGTTCTATTGTTATTTATTATTGCGCTGTTGCTGCTGCTCTTCGTTTCGTCGTTGACGCGAAATTTGATTTTGGTCAATTTGAAGGTTTTTTGTTTTTTTTCTCACAACTCTTTAGAATTTGGTAGAGTTCCCCGGCATTATTGAGCGATCAAGATTTCGATCAAGAATCTTGAATTCACTCAAAAATCATAAAAAACCTCGATCAAAATTTTATCGAGAATCATCGTCCGTGCTCTAGTTTTCGGTATATCATTTCAACAAAAAATTGATCCAAAATTGGGGTTTGTTCCAACACACAACAACTCGGAACCGTCACCAATTCAGACATTCTAAAAGCCTTTTGAACGCTCTTCTAGCGTTGAAGCTATCGTTAAGCTTAATGCTTTGCGATTGGGGAAAAAACTCAAAAACGTTAAAGTGAGAAAACTTATAAAATTTTTAAAAATTCCAAGTTTTTGGGGGTTTCTGGCCATATATTTTGATATTTGTCCAATCTCAAAGCATTACCTTAACGATAGCTATAACTCTATGAGAGTTTTTGAATGGCTTTTAGAATGTCTGAATCGGTTAAGGTTGAAGCACGTTATAACGCCGGTTTGGATTCGGACACCGGTTCGGGTTCGTCGGTTCTGGGAGCCATTTTCTGAATTCAATTTGAATATGCTTCTTAAAATGTTGGCATTTTTCCCTAACAGGGCCAGATCACCGTGATCCAAAATGTTATAATGAATCAACTGACAAAAATTACTTCGGCATCCAAAGCAAAAGTGTAGACGGACGCCCGTGTTATCGCTGGATTGATGCCATAAACTGGATGAAAGGCAACCTGAGCAGATTCCAAATTCAGTTAATAAAATAATAGCTTAAAAAATAATAACTTTGTTAACGGCTTTTTTTTTCAAGATTTTTTGTTTTTGTTTTGTTTCAGATCAGCTCTCTAAAATCGTATAAAAATTTACGCTTAATAAACAATGACCCATAAACAAATGAACAAAAACATATATTGATCAATAGTGGCTTTTCAAAATTTCACTTATAAACTTAAAAATTTAACCGGGCATGCCCGGCGCAATCTCAAACCGGGGTCCCAGAATGCCAAAAAGTTAGACTGGTGATCGAGCAAAAGCTTTTTTTAGTTAAAAAATAAATTTAAACCCAATAAAAAACATCATCTATTTCGATTTCGATCATAAAAATTATTGATCAAAAAATTTTTATCTAATTTTCAAACATTTTCCAACTGGTGGCGGTTATTGGCAATTGCCAACAATGCCCCGGGTCTCAGCTGGCTTTTTACAATGCTTGTTTTAAAAGATGGAATCTCTAGGGGGGGGGGGGGGGGGGGGGGTCAGTCAGGCACTGACGCGACTCAATCCTGTAAAACCCAAAATTTAGCCGGATAATTTTGATGAAATTTTTAAACATTAAATATCTTTTAAATTATTTATTTTTGTTTAAATTGGCACAATTTTAATTTTTGCAAATTTACCAGTTATTTTGCGGACGAATACAATGATCACAACCATTGCCGAAACTTCCGGCTCGACACTTACCGCTCGTACGCGCTTCTGGATGGCGTAAGCCAGGACTGGGACTGAAATTTTTTTTTCCTTTTTGGGACTGAAATTTTCCTTTTATGTCCCGCGGCCTTTTTCAAAACTTATAAATCTTTCTTTTGGTCCATTAAATCCCGGGGTTTTTAATTTTATTGGTGCCGTTTCTGTTTTTTTTGCAAAAATCCCGATCCTGACTTACTCTCTGAAGCTGACCAAGGCCACTGTACACCCTTTTCTGCACTACGATGACGATGAATGGATGCTTGGGCCCTGGTGTTATGTGCAGCGAACGCGGGTACTGTATTCAACAATGGCGGCATACTGTTGATAATTAATTAATTGCTTATTATAATTATTAACAATAATAATTATGAAAATCATAATTTTAGGACCTCAAAGAAGTGTCTTCAATTTGGAAGACAATGTTTTCGGGAGGCTATTTCTTGAAAGCTCCGGCGAAGAACATAAAATTAATGTGGGAGGATCAGCGGCCGAATGATGAAAAAACGAAGGAACAAGCAAATGATGTGAGTAATAAACCATCAGAACCGCCCGCGTTCGGTTTATGCCGCTAAATTTTATTACAAAAAAAAATGTAATAATAATAATAATAATAAAATATATTTTTTGTGCAATTTCCAAGGTTCACACAAATTTTAGGAGGGCACTAGGAGATGAAGGGCATTCAATTTTTGGTTAGATAGATTTTAAAATAACAAAAAATTTTAATATATTTTTGTGGACTTTTCAAGGTTAATAGAGTTTCAAGAGGGGGCCGGCCTTTATTTTCCGAACAAATTTTAGAAAATTTTTGAAATTCTTTTTCATTTAAGGCAATCGTGCATCTGAAAATTGAACCGAAGCATTGCTTTAAGCCATGTACGACGAAGTGACAACGCTGGAGGAGATGGACGTTCGCGATGACAAAAGGCTGGACCGTGACAAGATTTGCATCGAAGCCAAGACAATTTTTTTAAATTGGATCATTAATTTATCAATTAATACCAATTCAATTTTATGCCCCCAAAAATTTGCATTTTTGTAAACATGTCGTCGGACGTGCACAATTTGTGATAAATTCGAAATTGGATTAATTGAAGGGGGGGGGGGGGAGTTTGGTTACACACACGGACGGCATTTCCGGAGAACGGGTCGGGCAATAGCCCTGAAATGCCATCGGCGGATGTGCATTTTGCTTTTTATTTTTCCGATTTTTCCCCAGCCCTGGGGTGCAAGCCTAACGAAAATGCCCGTCTGGGTGCTGTATTCAAATCGGTCATAAATATATTTTCAAAAAGTTCTTCATACTTCACCAATGAAACATTTATTTATGGCATAAACAAAATAGTTTTATAATTGAAAAGCTATTTTTCTGGAGGGGTCCGCCGCCAAGAAAATTTTAAATTTTTTACTCAATTTGTTAAGAGATTTTCAACTAAACTTCATATTGTACAAATCAAGAAAAGCACAATTTTCGGGAAATTCTCATTTTTTCCTAAAAATGAGCAATTTTTACAAAGTTTTAAAATATGGCAAAATTAGGGCAAGTGTGGAAATATGGCAAAAAATAAGGCAATTTTCCAAAATTATGGCATTTACACTTAAAAATAAAGAATTTTGGTCTCCCTCTGCTTGGATGGTTTCTTTTAAGTTAGGCAATTAGAAAACTTTTTTAAAAGCGCCCACGTCGGATAGATTTTTTGAAAAATAGCGCTTTTTGGCTCTTCTAATTCGTCATCATCACTTTCAGTATGCACTTTTTCCAACTTCTAATTGAAGAACAAAGCTAAAATTTGAAATTGCGTTAGTACAGGGCTCGGATTCGTCCTTGAATGGCAAGGACAGTTCTTGAAAATGGATCCTCGATCTTAAAAATTGAAAATGTCCTTATTTTCAAGCATGTCCTTGGAAAATGAAGATTTGGCTGGAAGTTTAAATATTTGTAATTTTAAAGGAGAAATTATGATTTGGCATTGTGTAATTCAAATTTTCAATAGAAAAAGGCCATTTTATCAAAACGCCCTCTCAAAACATTGGATCTCTTGTTCATTTTTACGTTAATTTTGGAGCAAATTTCTTGTTAAAATCTTCAAAAATTTTCCCGGCGGCGCCTATGGGCACCGCCGACCCCCACCACTAGTAAAGCAGAATTTGTAAAAAATTGATTTTTTAAAATTCAAATCGGCAAAATTTTCTAAATTTTTTTCGCAATTTTCTTAACAAAAATGTTAATTAGAAAAAATTTTTCCGACGGCGCCTATCGGCGCCGCCGGACCCACCAACAACAAAATCCAAGACTAGATACGGCTCCAGTCTCGGGTAAAGCGCTAAATTTGACCCCAAAAATTGGTTATGGAGAACATTTTTTGAGCGTCCTTGGAGTTTGCCAAAATTTTTTTAATGTCCTTGAAAATCAACCTGTCTGTCCTTGGAAATTACCTTTACCCGATCCGAGCCCTGCGTTAGTATATCTGTCGGCGTATATTTAAATTAGGATTATTTGAAGTAATTCAAATAAACGAGGTAGTCCGAGGCTTTTTTTTAAAATTATTAAATATTCATTACGCCGACATATATGTACACTGTACATCAATCAGTAAATTCAAATATAATCAAAATCTGGCATAATTTACCGCCAAAAAGAAGCACCAGCAGCAACCCATTGGAAAGCGTGACGGCACCGGCCGAGGATTTTTTACCCGGCTTAAGCAGCAACAATACACTGGTGCCACGCGTTGATGCTTCTTTAACTGGATTCTCGGTGGTTGATGCGTTAACTGGATCGTTGCCAAAAAGGAGCTTGCTTAGAAGGTCGTCGGAAGACGTTACGGCACTGGCATTTTTAAGCAACTTAAACAAAACCAATATAAATCGGTGCCATGCGTTGATGCCTTAACTGGATTGTCGGTGGTTGTTGTGGTGGTTTTGCTTGGCGTCAGTTCGATTCGGTTGTTGCAATTACTGAATTCGCACTTTGAACACCAAGTTTTTGTTGGACAGAATTTGTCGAATGCTGCATTAGAACAACCGCCACCAGGAGTTTGACATCCATTGAGGCGAAAGACTTCTTTCCCATAATCTATTTAATGAAAATTACCCCTGGGCATCTGCCCGGTTACCCATGGACATGCCACTCCCGTCCGGCTTACTTCTGGGCATGCCACTCCCGCCCGCCGCTTACCCTGGGCGTGCCACTCCCGCCCGGCTTACTTCGGTACTCTCGCCCGGCGCTACCCCTGGACATGCCACTCCCGCCCGGCTTACCCCTGGGCATGCCACTCCCGCCCGGCTTACTTCGCTACTCTCGACCGGCTTACCCCTGGGCATGCCATTCTCGCCCGGCTTACTCCTGGGCATGCCACTCTCGCCCGGCTTACTCCAGGGCATGCCACTCTCGCCCGGCTTACTCCTGAGCATGCCACTCCCGTCCGGCTTACCCCTGAACTTCGAGATTCCGACCACCCAAACAGCTTATTCCCGACCACGGTCCCCGACATGCCGCCTCCGAAGAACCCATTACCCCCCCCCCCCCCCCCCGGCATTAATAATAATTTTCCTTACTATCTTCGCAGAACAAACTTTGGCAACCAACATCTTTTTCGCACAGTTGAATATAAACATTCTCCTCTAAAATGGACGATCTCCATTTCTTCAACGGAATTTTCATCTCGGCCGGCACATTTTGGTTGCCGCCCTGATAACGTAAAGTCTCGAAGCATCCACTTGATTAAAATAAAAAATGTATAAACAAAAATCGCGGGATTTTTCTTGGCTTCAACATAAAGCCTTGATTTGAGGACCGACTGAGAGACCACCCCGCGCAAAAATTCACTTTTTTAACGGTAATTTTGGCTTCGAGAAAAATGACATTCATTTTGTCGAGTTGCCGAATTTTGAACCCGAATTTGAACAAATTAAAAGATCAATCTCAACAAATTTGGCATTAATTAAATCGCTCTTAATGAAACAAATCGATTTAAAAAGTGGAGGAAGATCGACCGTACTCAAATGGTGTCTATTAATTTCCCCCACTTTCAAATTGATTTGTCTCATTTAAAGCTTTCAATTGATGCTTAATTGTTGAGATTGTCCAATTGAAAAAAACTTAAATTTCTCCACATTCGGGTTCAAATTCGGCATTCGATAAAATGAAGGTCAGATTTGTGTTTCTCTCGACCTAAAATTGCCCCTAAAAAGTGAAAATAACATTTTTCGGAGGGTGGTCGGATAACTCGACGACCTAGGTTTTATTTTTTGTTAGAGTCAGAACCCAAAACAAAATTATTTGGGGGTTTTTTGTTCAAAAAGTTGGACCAAAATTTTTTGGATTTGTATTTTAGGTCAAATTGAGCAAAATCCAAAAAAGACCAAAACCAAGAAAAAACCCCAAAAATTTTTTTGGGTTTTGGGTCCAGTTTTCCGGTCTTTAATTTTGGTACAGTTGGCCTCCAGCAACATAACAATGATGCACAACAATGCTGGACAACAGTTGCACGATGAAGGCAGAACATTTGGCGACCATTTGGAGCAGATTTGAATTGTCAGTTTGTTAGAATTAGAGTTGGCCGGGGCTGGGACTGAAGTCTCCAATTTTGGGACTGAATTTTCCGATTTTTTGACCATTAGTCCCGGATCTTTTTGATCGGTACTTGATTAATTTATTCCTTATAAAATCCCGGTTTTTAAATTTTCTCAATACCGATCCCGGGTTTTTCCCAAAATCCCGATCCCGGCAAACTTTAGTCAGAATAAAAAGGGCCAAAAAGAATTGGTATGCCAAACAAATTTTGTCAAGGTTCAAATTTCAATGTGATTAACAGGGCTTCCACTTTTAGGCACTAAAAATTGCAAAATAGGCGCCTAAAAGTTCTAAAATAGGCATGAAATAGGCACAAAAATCCTCAAATATGCACAAAAATAGGCAAATAAAATTTGTTTACCTAAGGTTTTACAAAAACAAAAAAAAGAAAAATAAGCGATCATTTCTGCTTATTGCAGTTACAAATCAAAAATTTTTCGTTATTTTTCAGCGTAAAGCGCATCCGAATTTGTTCACAAACACGATTTAGACCATGTCATAAACACGTGAGATGTATGAGATTCGGGTAGAAGAGTTTGAGGCCTAAATTTAATTTTTGTTAATCCAGGTAGCTTTTGCCTTTATTTTTGTCATTTTTTGCAAAATATCTCAAAATCCTGAAAAAAGTCGGCAAAAATGTCGAAATAGGCATGAAATAGGCACAAAAATGTCGAAATAGGCACAAATAGGCATTAGGCACAAAAACCCCAAAATAGGCATTATAAAGTCCACTCTAGAAGCTCCAAATAAAGCTAAAAACATGTTTTTCGTGCTTAACTAACTGTGCCAAGTTCGCAGAAAAAATAGGCATTTGCCTAAAAGTGGAAGCCCTGGTGATTAACTTAACCTTTGTTCAGTGAAAAGTTCAGATCACTTTATAAACGCTGATTATTGGTTAGAATAAATCGGTGATCAGTAATTATTTAAAAAAATGATCAGGGTTAAATTTGAAACGGTTTCTGGCTTAATAAATTTATGTTTTCCAGGGCTGATCGGAAAAGAATTAATAAGCACAGACGAGCCCATCGCCCGCTGATCAATCCACACACAAATTGACTGCCTGAAAACGGTGACTGTGTCCTATTTGTCCCCACTTTTTGCGTCAATCGAATGAGCACGGATTTTTTCAGTGTGTTGATCGTAAACAAAAAAAAATGAATGACCCCAATTTGCGTGAAGGCGATTAAGCAATCAGAAATGGAAGGACTTAAAAAAACAAAAAATTTTAAAATCTGATGAATAGAGGAGCTGAATTTTTCTCCGATATAATGGACTTATGTTTTGTTCGAAGAAAGGTTCTGATCACTTAGTGAATGATTTGATTATTGGTTGGAATCGGTGATCAGTAAGATTTTGGCCATCCTCACTGATCGGCATGAAAAAAGTCCAAGGCTGATCGGAAACGAAAAAATAATGTAAAATTATTGTCTTCAAGAATTTGTTTATTCGGAAAAAATCAAGAAAGTTAAAGATGTTTTTAATTTTGAGATCAGGAGCCAAAGCTCGGTCAAAATCATTCGATTTCGATTTATAGAATTTACAATGTTTTTTCCTTTTTGAAAAAAATAAAAGATAAAAATTAACAACAATTAGCATATCGTGAGCACCCAAACACTTTTTTGTCAAAACATTTAAATTCTTGCCTAAATTCAAATATTTGACATTTTATTAAACAAGAAGCATTCAAACAAAATTAAATGAAACACAAATTTAATTGAAAAATGTAAGATTTTGTTTTTTGTCATTTTTCGCCATTTTCACCTCTGCAGACTTCGCGGACCAGGCTGTCGGCAGCCTTAATGTTGTCGTCATCATCAGTGTCCTCCTCAACAATTTGTTCCGACTTCTTCAGCAAGCAGTCCTCAAAAGCCTAAAAAGGAATTAAAACTAAATTAAAAAACAAATTAAATACAAAAAAAAAACATTTTTTACATTGAACTTGAGTGGAGCCTCCCTCTCGCAGCCCATCCGTTTGAGCGTTCGCACCTGCTGTTTTGCTGACATGCCCACGGTGAAGGCAGCGCGCGTGCAGTTTGTGGAGCAGTCCGTCTCTTTGGTGGCGCCCTGCACGTTCTTCAACCAGTCACAGCAGAATAAGCCTTAAAAATCATAAAAAATCAATTTTTAAACTTTCTTTGTGTGTTTTAAAAATGCACTCTTACGGCAAATGTCCGTTGATGCTGCATGTCCTGCAACAAACTCTCGTTGTGCACATCGAACAGTGCGTAAAATTGTGGCCTAAAATTTCAAAAAAATGAAAATTTAATTAAATTTTATTTAAAAATTCATTCAAAAACGTACCATTGAAATGCCATCTTCTTGGCATTGCTTCCAATGCTTGTCCGGGTTTGCGTCGAACAAATACGCTGCACAACAGAAATGTGCCGTATTTGTCTCATCACGGGGACAGCAATTGTTGATAACTGAAAAAATATATAAAATTTCGGCATTTTTTAAATTGAAATTGAAATTTTTACCTTTTTCCATTTGTGCACGGCGCGTCGGATGTTCGACCCACCAACGGAAGTGGAGGGAACAGCTGCAGAAAGACAACTGACAAACGAAGAAAAAGAGCAGAAAGTTGGACATTTTTTGTAGAAATTCTAAAAAATGAAATTTACTTATGACCCCCAACTCACAGCAAAGTTAACGGTTTATTTTTGATAATAAAATAAAAATTAAAAAAAAGAAGTTTTTAGTTTGATTTAGAAATGAGTTTTAAAAATCATCTCAAGTTAGGTAGTTAAACATATTTTCAACTTATTTATGTTTTGTTTTGAAATAATTAAAATTTCCCAAAGAAAGAGTAAAAATTGAAGGGAATACACCAGGGTTTATGTCTTTTGGTGTCGGTTTGATCCCAATTTTTAGTTCGACTTAAACGGTTGGGTCGGAAAAATTATTATTTTTTGAACTTGATATTGTTTTCTTTTGATTTTCAAAAAAAATCGGTAGCAAAAAGCTCGAAATTATTGAAAGATTTCGACCCAGAGCCCTGATAGAGTGAACGGCGGGGAGGCGAAAGGGTGGGGAGGAACGGTTTCGTTGAAAAGTGCAAAATTTTGAGGTAACATTTCACCTTTTATACGGAATGCCACCCGGCAAATGATGTGGCACAGCCTTGCACATTACGCCCCGTCCAAACTCCGCGCGATTTGCTCATCGCCCTCAGCGCCCGCCCCCCCCCCCAAATTTCCTTTCTTTTTCCATCCCATTTGGCCTCTCCAAATCGCAAGAACGGCGCAGCAAGGCGAGCTCCGATCACTTTATGTGCAAAGTGTGTAATGCCCATGCCCACCGGTTCACATTTAGCACGGATAATTAAATGCAACAAACAACGCCGGGGGGGGGAAGGATTCGTGGTCATTCCCCCCACCCCCCCCACACACAATGATCCCCCCTCCCCCCCAGTTCTTTCACCTCTTAAATGGCCTTCACAACAAATGATTTAAATTTGATCTGGCATGAAAAGTGCACAAAGTAAAAAGAGAAATCAGCAAAATCACAAAATTAAAAACAATTTTATATAATAGTTTGAAAGTTTTATTCTAAAAAAATTCTTTGATTAAGTACATAAATTGGCGGTTAAATGACGGCGGCGATCGGTTCAGTGCCGCACGGTTCAGTGCCAGCAACCTTTGAAAGTCTATAACTCTTTTTAAACTCAACCTAATCAGGCAAACAAGATGTCATTCGAAAGCTCTAAATAAGAAGAATCATATAGGGAAAAAGCCAAGCGGTTCAATTCGTTTTTAAAAAGTTCAATGTAAAAAACCACCCAAAATCGGGGTTTTTTGTAATTTATTGAAATAACTTTTTCAGGAATTTTCTAATTGTTTAGCTTTAGCTTAACAATAGCCTTTAAAAGCTTAGAGCTTTCCAATGACATCTTGATTGTTTGATTTGGTTAAGTTTAAAAAAAGTTATAGCCTTTCAAAGTTGCTGGCACTGAACCGTGCGGCACTGAACCGATGCGTACCCGTTAAATGAAGCTATTTTTTTTATGCTTTTAAGCGCGGTTAATATTCTAAGGCCTTTGCGCAAAATCGATGGTGGTAGCTGAAAATGTTTCATTATTTGAAGCATTGGCATTATGAGAAGGGAAGGCACTAAATCACATGAAGCACTAAATCACATGAGGATGATGTATTAAATAAAGATTTCTCCATGTCATATTACCAGAGTATTTTTATTGCCAAGCTTGTGAATTTATTTTCAGCATTTGTATTACATTTAATATTAAGATAACGCTAAAAATTCGTATAGTTAGTGTAATGCTAATATAAATTTTAATTTAAATTGTTAATTCAGACAAATGAAACTTTTTATTTTTATTTTATTTTGTTCTTTTGAATTAGGCAAAGTGACGCCGATGCTGCACCAAAGTGATGTTTTATGAACTTTATGAATTAAACAGAAACAAAATAGAACATAACATTCAAAAATTAATTAAATTTATTGTTTTGGTAACAAAAAAAAAATTATTTTATATTCTTAATAATATTAATTTCTAAATATTTAAAAAAAACTTAATCTCAATGTGATATTTTAACAGCGATGGGTGAAACATCTCAAAAAAGGACGATTATTGAAGAAAATTCACAGGAAATTTTGTTTATTTATTAAATAAATTACCTTAAAATATTTAGGATTCGGACAGTGATTATGCAACAGCTAATGAAAGCGGTAAAAATTTATTAAATTATCAATCAATGCTTTTTTTATTTACAGATTCAAGTGAACAGTTAGCCGATGATTCATCTTCAGAAAATGAACCTTTTATGAATGTTATAGGTTATGGCTAAATAAACTTTTTTAATTTAATGATAAAGCAGCCAAATTTATTATAAAATATTTCAAATTTTAATGGATTTCTATCAAACAAATGGAGCAGCCTAAAATGATCAAAAACGAATTATATTATTAATAATTAAAAATATTAATCATTTTTTTTTAGAGCCTCCTATCAGCAGCCCAAAAAAACGGCGAGTTGTTACATTTAATTTAGTACCGTCAACAGAAAGCACCCCGGCGGAATGGGACAGATTATTTATACGGCAAGAAATGCCAAAAATAAAATGGCTTTGCCCGGAAAATGGTGAAAATGCGATGTGTGAAAATACCCGATTTGCAAACAGAATCTTAAGAAAGTATTTGGAATATCAAAATGCGATTAGTGATGCCCCCAAAAATGGTTATTTTATTCGACTTTTTGAAGAAAAACATTTAGAAATTTTAAAGTTATTTTCATGATGATAATAAATGTTTTTTCAGGTAAATATAAGAAAGAGAATCATGAGAAAAATATTGAAAAAGACAGTGAGTTTTGAGTTTTTTTGTTGACTATATATTAAACAAGAAAATTAAAATTCTAAATGGATTTAAAGTAGGATAGGACGGAACCGGGACTTTTGGGAAACACCAAGACCGAGACTAAATTAGTCTTTCCGGTCAAAAAAACGGGGACTATGGACAAAAAAACGTTTTGAACAAAACCGGGCCCATTTATAATGGAGCATAAAAAACAGGGACCAAATTTCAGTCCCAGAAAAGACATTTCAGTACTGGGCCAGTCCCGGTCCCGCTTTTTTACCCTAATTTAGAGCATAAAGTTTAAAGAAATTTCAGATCTATTGAAGCGTTTGGCGCTGAAGCCATCATTTTTGGATCTGAGCCCAGCTTTGAATAATTTGTCATCAGTCAAAATTGCTTTATTGAAGGCATATAAAAAATTCAACCTAAACGAAAGTGCGGACACTAAACAATTAGAAAAAATTACAGGAAATTTTTCAAATATGGAAAATTGTGGCAAAGTGTTGAAACTGGTCAAGGCATTCAAAAAGGGCGTCAACGAATTGGACAGTAATGCCTTTTTAATTTTTAATAATTTTGATTATTTAAATATTAAGGCAAAAAACTGAAAAGCGATAGAATTAAAAATCTTGTCAAAAAATTAAAAAAGTATCGTCGTGCAATGGAAAGTATCAAAGTTGAGATGGAATTGGATTCTGGTTACTGTAAAGAATGTAAAATTCTTACTGTCGACGAAATTTTGAAAACAAGCTCAGCAACCAAGAAAGTTGAACAACTTATTAGCCAAACCAAAATGCTGAGAAAAAATTTTGCTAAATTTGTTAAGCATCGTTGATTGAAGGATCATTTGAATTTGTTACATACGTTTCATTTTTTTATTTTGGGTTTCCCATTTTGGCTTGTTTATTTTGTATAAAGCTTTTTCAATGTTATTAAAGGGTGTAGAGATAAATATGCTACAAGGAGCTGAATGAAAAGTATGGACCACCAAGATGGAAAGTTAAAATATAAATAATCTGCGAATTTTTTTTACTTATGACACATTTTTTAAAAGTCTGGCACAACAAGGTAAAAAATAAATATATTGCTTTTAATACAATAAATATATCTTTTTAAATATTGCCCAACAAGCCAATAATTCATAAATTTTAGAATTCCTATAAGTTAAACATTTGTAATCTATCTTAGTTATGTGAATATTATTAAATTATTTTTTATTTATGTAATTAAAATTGAAATTTTACGAACATTTGCATTAGTTATTTTATTGATTTCGGTCAGTATCTCATTTTTTGACCATTTTTCCGAGTTTTTTCACAAAAATGCCTGGACCTAACCTAACTTTGATTTAATAGTTTTCCCATATAGGCCAACCAAAATAACGAGGGGTCTTTTTTAAAAGTTTTGTTTTTTATTGAGTTCAAGGGTAGATTCTTACCTATAAATTTTCGGAAGATTATTTGATGTAGTTTAATAACAAAAAAGCTAAGAAATTTAAAAACTCTTTTAGCATTTTTTATAATGAAAAAAGAAAGCAAAAAGCATTCATAAAATCAAAATTGAAAAAAATCCGCTCCAAACAATAACATTCACGCTCGTAGTGCCAAGGCTGGCACAAACTTCTACAATTTGTGCAGTCAATGATGCATATTTTCTTCTCTAAATTGGGCTTTCCATCTTCTTAAACTGGTTTTTGAGATTTTCAACAGATCAGCAATGTCACAATCGCGCATTTTCGGAATGTTTCTTTTTATTTTGGCATATTTCTTCACTATTGCTATCTTCATTAAAACAGAAAATTTGTCTTTTTTTGAAATGCTTGAAAGGCCAAATTTGCGCTTCCATAATGTAATTGTTTTTCTACAAACGCCCAATTTATTGGCAATTTTCTCATCAAGTTCATACATTGAAATGTTTTCGAGCTTAGCCTGCTTACATTTGCTTTTTATCAAATCAAATCTTTTTAAAATATTACGTTTTTCTAATTCAGTGCATCTCTTGCTGACAGAAAGGCCAAGTTTGCGATTCCATTCATTAATTGTAGTCCTAGAAACGCCCAATTTTTTTGCAATTTTCTCATCAAGTTCATGGCTTGAATTATTTTTGAATTTTGCCTGCTTACATTTGCTTTTTAGTTCATCAAATCGTTTCAAAATTTCGCGCTGTTTAAATTCAGAAAACTTTGACTTGCGCCAGTTTTTTTCCCCATTATCTTTCACTTCACGAAATTTTTTTTGGATAATTTCATGTTTTTGCTGATCAAACTCAATGTTTTCACATTCATTGGACTTATTTTGCTGTTTATCAACAACACTTTCATCTTGATCAGTTGAGTTATGTTGATCAAACAAATGTTTAGCTTCTTTAGAATTTTCCTGATCAATATCATCCGCTGATTGCGCTGAATTGTTTTTGTCTTCCGACCAATTTTCATCATTTTCATCTGCAATCTTTTTGTGATCAGAAGCATTTGGAGCTTGTCCGTCTTGAACTTCTTCTTCTTTGACATGATCCTCAAATTGTTCCGTAAACTTACCACTCTGCTCGTCCCACCATCCTAATTCATGTTTAATTTTAACTGTTCCTTTGTTGTCTTGTTGTAAAAAATAAACTATTAAATGTTTTTGAATACATAATTCTGATTCTATGAATATTGAACCAACTTTTTGACCCAAAATTGTTTTAATATTTTAACCAACTCAAATTTGTTACAAAGGGTTGCAAAAATGTTAGGTTTTGTAAAATAAAATATTTTTTAACGACTTAAAAAAAATGGTTAGTGTTCTAATTTGCTTAATTTTTCTTTTTGATTTTTGATCAATACCCTATTGAAGTTTAAGTCTATTTATGACATCACCTGCCCCATTTGAAATAAATTTAAAGATCCTTTCAAAATCAACATTTGTTTTTTTGAATAATTTTAAATTATTTAATTTTTTGAAAACTTTTAAATTGGTTTCTCTCTTATGAATGGCTTCACCTTCCAATTTAACTGTTCCATAATGTGGCTTATGCTCAACTTTTACAATTCCTTTTAGTGCAGATTCGTCCGGCCATTTTTTATCAAATTGATCCTCGCGCGGTTCAACCTTAAACCTTCATATTAACTTAGGCTTCCCAGCAGAGAGGCCAGATAACCTTCGAGAAAATATGGCAACCGGCTCCAAAAATATGGCATTTTATGGCATCGAGGGTTCAAAAACATGGCAATGGCATTTTTATGGCAATTTTTTTTTCTTAGGAATTTCAAATAAACAAATTTGTTGAGGGCAGGTTGGTGAAATTTTGAATTTTTGGACTCAATTTGTTAAGAGATTTGCAACAAAAATTAAATAGTAATTTTTTGAAGCTTTTTATGAACGGGAGAGGTCCCGGGAAATTTTTTTAAAGATTTTAACTTAAAATTGTACGAATCAAGGAGCACTATTTAGAGAAATACTCATTTTTCCCTCAAGAAATGAGAAATTTTCACAAAGTTTAAAAAGATGGGAAAATTATGGCAAACGTGGAAATATGGCAAATTTCCAAAATTATGGCATTTGCCATAAAAATAGGGCATTTCTGGCCTCCCTGTTTCCCAGATTAAAAACGTAAGACACCAAAAATAAAAATAAAATTCTCGGAAAATTTATTTTTGTTAAATATTACAAACTTTGATTTTTTGCTGCTGGGATTCAATCGGATTGTTGTTTGCTTGTTGAGGCTCAGATTGATTTATTTGCCAAAGTTCATCAAATAAGTCGTTTGGAAATGTAACAACATAATTTATTAAACAAATTATTTGTAGAATGTTCAATTTCATAATTAGGTAATTTATGCTTAAAACAAACCAACCTTTTATTATTATTATTTATTTATTTATTTCAAATCAGGAAAAGGTTTATAATTCACATTATTAAAAAATTGCTTATAAAACAAAAACGTTGCTTTCATGTGAAGAATCTTTCATCATCTGATGAAATAGAAAATAAAATATAATAAAAATGCCCTATTTTATATAATTATAGATTTTTTATTGAGGCCCAGCGGCTTGAAATAGACGTGGGGGTGGGGGATTAAAGAAGTATTGGCCGTGGATGATTTGAGACACTTTTTGCTGTGAGGGGATTCGTCGGGGAGGGGGCTTCGGACCAGTGTTTTCCCGGTTCCATTTTTTCCGGCGGAACCGCGGTTCCGGTTCCAAAGCGGTTCCGGACTTTTGGCGGTTCCGGTTCCAAAACGGTTCCGGATTTTTGCGGAACAGGAACCGGTTCCGGAACCGGTTCCAAAGCGGTTCCGGTTCCAAATTCCAAAAATATATAAATGCGGCCAAAATTCGTGTTCTCCCGAAAGCAGAGCTGTATCTAGTCTTGGATTTTGTTTTTGTGTCCGACGGCGTCGATAGGCGCCGTCGGGAAATTTTTTTAATAATTTTTAACGTTTTTGGCATCATTAGGGGTGTACATTTGGAACCGGTTCCGGTCCCAGTTTTAGCGGTTCCGCGGTTCCGGAACCGGGAAAACACTGCTCATTTGCTTTTGAAATTCCCTCGCAATTCGCCGGGTCAACATTTTGCTGGGAGCAAATAAAACATTCAAATTTTATATATAAAAGGAAATTAATTCCATCCAAAAGTGAATGAATGTCCACCGCCTCCTCCCCCCCCCCCCTCGTTTTCAGGTCACCATTTGCCCACCGCAAAAATCCATTCAATTTATAAGATAATTTTTCAGTCTATAAATATGTATGTACCTAATAGTAAGTTCATTTATTCGTAAATAAGATTTGCAATTTTGTAGAAATTAGCATGTCAATTTTGACCGAAATATGCAAATGCATCTAAATCCCATCCCTAGTAATTAAAAAAAATTATTTTATTAAAATAATTTATTTTCGAGAAACTGCAAATTTTCTCGAAAATCAAAAGAAAAATAAAGTCGAAATTTCGATACAGCGCTAACCGAGCCCGTTCATTTTGAATTTTCCTTTCTCACAATTCGCGGGGTCAACATTTTGCTGGGAGCTAAATAAACAATTCAAAATTTATATAATAAAAAGAATTATTCCAAAAGTGACTGTCCCCCCCCCCCCCTTTTTTTCAGGTCAACTTTTTGCCCCCCGCAAAAATTCATTCAATTTATAAAAAAAATCCCTGCCTCACAGTCTATATATAAAAATTAATTCATAAAAGATGGGACCCCTCTGGGTTAAATATTCTTTTTCTTAAACTTTTTTCATTAAGAACTAAATTTTAGAATTTTGTACTAAATAAACAATGTTCATTCCGACCAAATCAACCCACGGAGAGCACATAACAGATAATCAGGGTAAGAAAACGCGTTTTATTTAATTAAATCTTTTTAATTGCCAATATTTTCAGAATATTTGTGGCCAACTTTCACTAATTTGGAGCCATCCGAAGAATTGCGCCTTTTACGGGCCAAAATTGCCGAATTGGAACGCCAACAATCGGTCAATTCGCCAACTTCATGCCGTGAAAATCTCAAGAAAATGGAACTGGGATTAATGAAGGTCACGGAAGAAATGAAGAACGCAAAATTGGAGCATGAAAATGTGAATATTTTTTCTAACAAAAACATTTCATTTTCTGTTTTGTTTCCATTTGTTCAGAAGACACTCCGCGCCGAGTTGGCACATCAGAAACTGCTAATTGCTCACATGGCTCTGCAGACAAAGATGGAGGAGTTTCAGAACAAGCAGCAGCAGCAGCAGAAGACCATCGACGAGTTGACAGAAAAACTGAAGGGTAAATTTGTTTAAATTTTAAAAACCCTCATTTTTAACCTTGGATGGAATGCGCGCTGCTGCTGATTTACAATCTTTTTGCCGCAAAATTTAATATTTTATTTCACTGTTTCAGTTTCCATTGATAAATTTGCGTTGAAGCAACAAGAAGTCGAGAAAAAAGCTGATCAAAAAGCTCCGAGTGCAATGATTGATCAGACACTGATTGCAAAAATAGAGAAGTGTCAGGAACAACAGCAACTAAACATTGTCGAGTTGCAGAAGACAGTTGCTGTGTTAAATGATACATTAAATGGAAAAGGTAATTTCAACAGTAAATGTTCAGAATTCGGAAAATTGAAAAGATACAAATCATATTTTCTAAGGACTAATCCCACAACAAAATCGGTGGGATTCCTCGGTATGCCACAAGGACCTGACGCTCTCTGAGCCCGACCGATTGATTGTCCAACATAATGGAGAGCCTAATTGGGGTGAATCAATTTGGGGATTTTTATTTTAACAAAAAATTATTATTATTCTGTTAATTGATTTGATTAAAAAGTCCTTTTTTTGTCAGAGTGGCGCGCTGTGTTCGCTGAACGGGCAATTCCAAAAGACGGCATTATGTACTTTGAAGTAAAAGTTTTAGAGAAAGAAGGGTGGGTTATTAAACTTTAATTGCTGTGCTTTGAATATTATTATGTATATTATTTAGCTATGTTTCCATCGGACTTGGGGCCAAACAAATGCCTGTTGTAGATTACAGAGGCACTTACTCATACCAAAACATTGGCTTTTTTTATGGTCACGAAGTTGACGGATGTTGCCACGCCGCCAATGGACGCCCTTACATTGTTGGAAAGCCCAAATTTGGCGTCGGCGACGTCGTCGGCTGCGGCGTCAATTTGGCAACACGCCAAATTATTTACACAAAAAACGGGGAGCGTTTGGGTGAGAAAGAAAAAGAATAAAAAATATTTGTAAATTTAATTTATGCATTTTTGCATTATTTATTTATTTTGTTTTTGCAGACACCGCCAATTTGTTTGTCGATTCTGCCGCCGATTTGTTTCCCCGCGTTATGTTGTATCACCCTGGCGACAAAATTGAAGCCAACTTTGGACCAAACTTCAAATTCGATATTGCCGATGGCATTTAGAAGTTGGAAAACGATCGATCGATTTTCTGTTGTTGAAGGCTACTGCCGATTGTGGTGGTTGGTACTTTGTACAGTAACCATAAATTTAAAAAACAAATCAAAATTTATTAAACTTAAAGGAATTCACATGTCTTGGACTTTGCTAGTCTGAAACAAAAAAACATTGACAACCTGAAATCCCCTAAATATGAGCTTATTAACTAAATTAAGTACCGTATATACTCTTGTAATTCCACCGGCGGTACATTATTAGAGGTGGTGGCATTATTAGAGGGGGTGGAATTACAAGAGTATGTATAGGTAGGTAGATTATACGGTATGTTCAATTGCAGTGTTTTCCCGGTTCCATTTTTTCCTGCGGAACCGCGGTTCCGGACTATTGGCGGTTCCGCGGTTCCGGTTCCAAAGCGGTTCCGAATTTTTGGCGGTCCCGGTTCCGAAACCGGAACCGGGAAAACACTGCTTCGGACTTTTGAAATGTACGTTTAAAATTTCGATTAACGATCGAATATTCTTTTGTATTCATTTAAATTCCACTCAATAACATAAACAAATTTTTGCCTGGCAAAATTTAAAAAATAATATTTATCAATAAAACAATCCTTTTATTTATAATTACGCAGAACACCGGAACAAAATAGATTCAAAATTTTTTGGAAAAACAGTTTACGACGGGTCCATAGTACAAGAGGGTGGCTTCACCATTACACTACTCAATTTTAAATTCCAATTCTTAAAATTCAAAGAATTTGAGCGTCGCGTCGTCTGCTGGTCGCCCGAGGGTGTCTAAATGATACATTCAAAGAAAGCTCTTCGCGATGTGTGGTGGGTGGTGTTGATGATGTTCGAGAGTCTCGAGTTGATTTTGGGTCTCGGTCTCAATTCTTGGTAAATTCAAGAATGAAGCAAGGTGTTGCAGCGGGTTGAGAAAAGGGTTTCGGGTCGGGCCATAAGGGCGAAAAGAAAATCTCTGTTTTCGGCTAACCCGCTGCATCCCCCTCCCTGTATGGAAAGAGGATTTCGTTATCATTTGAATTGCAGCGCTTCAAAAATAGGAAAAATAAAAAAACAAAGAAAAATTGTTTTTTTAATGCGGACGGAAAAGTAAACAATTTAAATTTTAATATTGGTTTTCAAAAAAAACAGAATCCGCGAATTAACAGAAATAGAAATACCAGTTGCTTTTTTTTACTATTTTTAATTTATTAAATAACTAATAGAATAAAGTGCTTTATAAGGTATTCTTTGTTGGCTGAAAATTAGTTGTAGAATCAAAAAAATATAAATAAATCCACGCAGAAAAATGGACCAAAAACTGCATCGCGATGATCAAAAAACAGAAATTTTTTCACGTTTTTGAGATTTCGAATTTTTCCGATTTCCGGAACCCTGGTACGAACCGTGTGAATAAAGCCCGCGGGCTTTTCATTTTCCATAGGAACTGTTTGTACCTACATATTCTTATTCCACAATTTGTCGACTTCCAAAATTAAATGTCTTACAAATTTACCATTTCACTTTTTTACAATGGAATAATGCCATTGTTTGCCAAGCAACACTGGCCATTTGCCCACCACGCTTGTGTTCCTCCTGCCAAAACAAAGAAAGTCAGTTCAGTCTCTCCTTTCATTGCCCATTATTCCATGGCGATGATTGATCATCCTTTGGCGGGGGGCACCTTTGTTTTCATTCGTGTTTGTGCCTTCTTTTGGGCGTGCGGACTCAAAAAAGTTATGGCCAAAAAACTTAAAAAAGTTCAAAAATATCAATTTTTTAAGTTTTTGACCATAACTTTTTTGAGACTTGGCCAATCGTTTGTCTGGATCGGTTAAGTTTAAAGTCAGTTATTGGCCCGGGCTGCATTCGGACCGGTCTGCATCTTCTTTGTGTACATTCCTCCACCCTTTCCTTTAAAAAAATCAAAGTTCTTCATCGCATTGTTTTTGTTTTTGATGAATGGCAGCAATCAATTTGTTTGGCATCTGAGATTTTTATAAAACTTTAACAAATGTGAATTTACAAGTATGTAATAAACCTTCCGGACAATGCGTTAGTGATTATTAAAATCGAGAAAAAGATGTTTCTAGAGGAGATTCGGGGGCGTAGAATCCGAATATGACCTCCATTTCAACCAATTCCCTAACTCCGTACCCGAATTCGAACAACTTTTTAGACGTCGTCTGACGATTTATGTGACCGTTCATTCATTCATTTATATATTCATTTTGTTTTTTCGCATTTTTGTGCCTGATTCCGGATTTGGGTCCGTTTTTTGGCATTCGGTTACATCCCTGGTACGCATCCTTTTTTGTTCCATCAAAAAACATGAAAAATGTTGCCTATTTCTGAAAATTTTTAGCTTTTTGTCCAATCGAATTTACAATCGCCTTTAAAATTATTCATGTCGAAATCAGCCTCTTCGGTGGATCGTATGAAGCGTTTGCTGAGCACGGGCAATGGGGCGGACGTTCACTTTTTGGTGGGGGAAGGAGACGAAAAGGAGGCGAGTTTGAGCTGATGGGGTTCATATTTGGCCGATTTATTTCCCTAAACGTCAATTCGGACATGCCATTGGGTTAATTGGTTTGGCAAGTATTAGAGCCTTTTTAACTTTTAAGTGTTGCTTCTCAAACATTGCATTTTAAGCTTTTACCAGCACATAAAGCGATTCTGGGGACGGCCTCCGACGTGTTTGAGGCAATGTTTCGTTTTGACGCTGAAAGCGCAAAGTTCGCCGTTGGGACCGGTGCTGTGAATTTTTTTTTAAATTTTTTATTTTTAATTGTTTTTCTTTTAATTTTTTAAATAAATTCTTTTAGCCTCTTCGGAAGAGATTAAACCCGTGGAGGTGCCCGACATGGAGGTGGGCGCGTTCAAGACAATGTTAGGCTTCATTTATGCGGACGATTTGAGCGGGCTGAACGGAGACAATGCAATCGCAGTGCTTTATGCGGGTAAAGCAATATTCTTGATTATAAGTACAATTCTTCAGATGCTCACCCTTTGGCTTTTTTTAAAAAAATGTCATAAATAGAGACCGGATTTATATGCACCAAAAATGGCCAAACATGCATTTTTAACAATTTTTTGCCAAAATATGCAAAATATGCTTCAAAATATGCAAAATTTCGGTTTTTATTGCATTTTTGTTAATGAATTTTGAGCCAAAAAAGTGCCAAAATATGCAAAATGCATATAATCCGGTCTCTAGTCATAAACGTGGCTGCTGACAATAATTTAGGCATTTCTAATAGAGATTGGGACAGACCCGGATTTATCCGGGCCCGTAGTCTTGATCCTGGTATTTTTGGAAAAACCCGGATTTTTGACCCGGGTCCGAGAGTGGTTTTCTTTTCTCAATTTTTCCCCTTTGGGAAGGGGGGAGGGGTACCGTACCCCTCCCCCCCCCCCCGTCCCCCCTCCCCTAAATACGTGTCTGGTACCCGGGCCCGGCTTTTCAAAATTGCGCGCTCATTTTTATTTAGCCAAAAAATATGACGTGGCTGGACTGGTCGATGCCAGTGTGAACTTTCCTGTGCCCAAGTTGTGCAATGTTTTCGTCGCTTTTGAACAGGCTCGCTTGCTCGGGGAAAAGGTAGGAGAAAATTTTGACTTCGAAAATTGTTGGTGTGGAAAACATTTTTTTGCAATCAATTTTTATTCCAGGATTTTGCTCGCCGATGTTTGGGCTACATCGATGTGAATGCGGCCACTTTGTTCCTCTCAAAAGCGTTTTTGCAAATTGACCAAAAATTGTTGTGTGAGATTTTGGGCCGTGATCAGCTGATGATCGGCGAAGAAATAGCCATTTGGAATGCCGTAAATTCGATATTCAAAAATAAAATAAAAATATAATTTGGTAATTTATTTTAATTAGGCAATTCTTTGGGCGGAGGAAAAATGCCGTCAAAATGGGGAAGAGCCTTCGGCAAAGAATATGCGTGAAATGCTCGGCCCGGCACTCTTCAAAATTCGTTTTCCCCTCATCTCGCAGGGCGATTTTTCTGAAATAATTGGTATACTCTTTGGGTATGCGGTTCTATAAATCTATTTAGTTCGATCCGGTGTGTTGACAAGTGACGAGCTGGTCGGCGTGTATCTGTACAATTCTCACCCTGTTCATCGTGCGTTGCCATGCCTATACCCGTTGCAATTCCCCACACTGCAACGGGCTCTGACCAAATCACGCGATGATGGTAGGGGTCAGGGATGGGCGGAATTCCGACTTCCGAAGTTCCGACATTTTTTGGGCTCGGAATTCCGACTTCCGAAAAATTTTTAAGCCCCGGAATTCCGAGTTCCGAAATTTTTTTGAGGTCGTCGGCGCCCATCTCTGGTAGGGGTGTACATTTATTAATTGGCTTATTCGACCAAATGTTCACTTCAGACCATTATAAACCGAGCGGGAAAATTAGGCTGAAAATCGAGAAAGTTTCTGAATTTTCGCGAGAGGATGAGAACAGCCGACGACTCGGCGAGGCCGTGTACATACGGGGCCTTCCTTGGAAAATATTGTCGCAGCCATCACGTAGAGGAAAATGTTTTGGCTTTTTCCTCCAATGCAACCCGGAAAACAACGGTGAGTATATCAATCACCTACGCCAAATGGGGGGAACTAGCCGGTGATTAGCCAATATTGTCTATCAACCTTCAGTATTCTTGTAAAATTAATGTTTCAGCGATAAACACTAATTATCAAAAATTAGACACTATTCCCACCATTGAATTTTTATTCGATTTTTGACTTCCATTTTTTGGTTTAAAAGTGTTATTTTTAACATTAAGAGTCTAATTGGAGCTGTGCCTGTTCGGCAACACTGCGCATTGTTTCGCAAAAGGAGGGAAAAAAGGACAGCACACAAACGATTAGCCACCACAGCTTTTGCTCAAATGGGTCGGGTTTTGGGTACCCAAACTTTACAACATTTGAGGTCTGATAGTCGAAATGACTGACTTTAACAAAAAATAAATCAAATAAAAAATTTAGCAATTGATGGAGCCGAACAACGGATGGTACGACGCGAAGAACGACACGGTGATTTTGGAAGCCGACGTAGTTGCGGACGCACCTCAACGAGTCAATAATTGATAAATGTACAAAAAATTATGAAGAAATCCCGTGCCTTTCTCTTCACAACATTTGCTAACGCTTAGCAACTTATATGCGTCCAATGATCCCATGCATCTGTTTAAAGATTTAACTTTTCGGGGCTTCCGCGCAATCTGCATTTATAATTTCCTTTTTTAAATGAGAGTTCTTTATTTCAACAACATCGAGAAACCGAGCGTGCCAGGGAGACTTTTTAGTGCATATAAAACAGGATTGCGATCTCAACATTTTTAAAGCAGCATCAGAACGTGAAAAAAGCAACACATAGTGAAATAGTAGGATGGAGGTTAATGAATTTAAAAAAAATGCTTTTTTTTGTTGAGAATTCTGCTTTACTTTGGGGGGGGGTCGGCGCCGATAAGCGCAGCCGGGAAAATTTTTGAATTTTTGACTCAATTTGTTAAGAGATTTGCAATCGAAATTTTAAAAATGTCGCATATTTTTTGAAGCTTTTTAGGAAGAGGAATGGTCCGACGACCGCCGGGCAAAATTTTTGAATTTTGGCTAGCAATTTGCTAAGAAAATTGAACCAAAAACAATCAAAAGGGCCCCCCTTCCGGAAACCGGAATTCCAGCTCCTAAAAAATTTCCGGAATTCCGGTTCTTAAAAAATGAGGGGGAGGGAGGGGAGGGGAGAGTGTGTCGAAAAAGTAATAAGCGATCTCGAGAGGGACAAAAAAGACATTGGTTAACCTCCATGAACAGGTGCAAAAGTATTGCATTGAGAAAAAAGAATGTTCTCATTTTTCAACAATACAAAATAAAACGGAGTATGGAATAAATTTCAATTTATATTATTATTTTATATCTAGTAACACCACGGATAAAAACCCTGGGTATATTACGACTTTTTTGAACTTCTTATTAAAAAAATTTTAAAATAAAAATAAAGTTAAAAAGTAGGGAGGGTTGTGCAGCACGGTCGGTTTTAAACCGCCGGTCCCGGGTTTTCACCCCCTAAATGGCCGGGTCAAAAGTACAGCTAACAAAACTTGGTGCTTCCATCGTCAAAATCGCCAAGACGAGAATGACGGCCTTGACATGGCAAACAAAAAAAATGTGAAAATAATTTAGTAAATACCTAAAAATTTAATTACTAATTAAAAATTTTCTAAAATTGACAACATTTTATCTATTACAATTAATTTGAGGTATACTCCCCCTCCCCCCCCCCCCCCCCCCCTCCCCCATAAATTATAGCATTTTTGCAAAAAAGTTCTGGAAATTACCCCACCCAAATAAAATATTTTTTTGCAAATTTCGAAACAAAAATGTCCCCAAAAATGTTAAATTTTCATAAGCTTTCGGTCGCAAAAGCTATAAATTTGAATTCTAATTAAAATTTGGATTTTAATGCTTTTAAGCAAGTCTGGTTTTTGTACATATAAAAAATCGGTGTGCTAATAGAGAAGTGTGATCGATCGGCTTGACAATTGATTGTGATCAAATTTGTCCCAATTGATCAAATAAAAAAATAAAAGCAGTACAAAAATTATTTCTATAGTACACAAAGATTAGGGTTATAGACTACAAATTGTTAACAATTGCCTTTAATTTGTTCCTTGGCATTTAACCATTTCGTATTCTCAGTGATTTATAGTGTTAATCATCGTGAAGTGCCCAAATGTAATACAATCATTGCTCTTATCTTTCGTCGATTGGCATCAGGGTTGTATCGAAATTTTGATTTTCGACGTTTTTTTCCTTTCGATTTTCGATTTCGACAAAAATGGGCTATTTTTCGAAATAATTTCGAAAGTCGTGGTCCCGGCTTTTAAAATTTTGGCAAGGACGGGCAGTGGTCTTGCCAACTTTTTGACAAAATTTCAATCTTTTTAACATGAGTCCCACACGTAAATTTATGGCTCAGTGGTTTGTCTTTTCGATTTTGTGTTTTGGGTTCTAACCCGCTCCACTGTTTCAGAATGGCAACCAATCTATTGAGCGGTGGTATTTACGGCAACCCCAGAGGGCCTAGCCATTTGCGGAGTGATTCAGAAAATTCGTTCATCGATTACTGGGCGGTTGATTTGAAGAAATGCCTGGGTAGTGGAGCTTCAGAAACAATTCAAATTGTAAGCTAAATAATATGTGACAAAAACTGCATTTCCTTTCCCTCACGACACACAATAATGGGGGTAATTAAATAAGAATTCACAATCAAGAAATGATACAAACATTTAAAATTAAAAAAATATGTAATTGTAGCTGTAGGAATAAACAAATCTGCAAATATTATAAAACTGATAAATAAAATTTAAAATTGACACAAACGTTATTAGGTAGAGCAAAATTTGCAAAATTTTATGTGATTTATAATAATTTTTTTCAATTCAGTGATCAACCATCTGTACCAATAAAGAAAGACAGGCCATTTTCGTGCTCATTTTGCATGACACTGCATCGGAAAGTGTACATTGTGAGTTTACAATGACGTACCTAGGGAGGTAGGATAGGAGGGAGGGATACCTTACTCACCAACTTTTCCCCTAAAAAAAATTGAGAAAATTTGGCTACCCCCCCCCCCTCCAAAAAATTTAAAGAAGGCTATTCCCATCCCCCCCCCCCCCCCCCGCAGAAATTGAGAAAATTTGGCTACCCCCCCCCCCCCCCCCCCCTCCCCTCCAGAAAATCCCCGCTCCCCAGAAATTGAGAAAATTTTGAAGAGGTCCATTACTCTACCCACTCCCTCTCCTCCCAGAAAATTAATTGGCCCTTATATCCACAAAAATTACAAATTGCGTATCAAGGTCTTCTTTCTCCACTCATAATGTGTTATTATTTTTTTATTAGATGACAGAAAACATCTCGAAGTTGTTGACCAGTTTCTCTTTGATGTGCACGCGGATCACAAATGAGCCCGACGAGAAGAAGTACTGCGATGAGTACGTGAAAACAATGGCCAAGCACTTCTCCAACATTTTAACCGACCATTTTGCCGACGCTCGCGCAGACTATCAATGCCACAAAGTGTTCAAATACACGGGGAAATGATGTGCCCAGATCACTGTTTTTCCAGTCTCAACAAAAAAATGTGATCAAATATAAGTTGGGGTTCTGATGATGACAAAATGAAATAATTTTGATCAAATGTTGCTAAAATTGTTGTTTTTTGCGAAAACAAAAATTGGAATGAAATAAAAATGGAACTATTTTTTATCGGAATATTAAAATATATCATAAAGTTTTTCAATTTTAAATCTGTTTTGATTAAAAATAATTTTTGAATTAATCACAAAAAAATTTAGAGGTTCGAATTGTTCATAAATTCAGATATAAATAATAATTAAGCTTGGGGAGAAAGCACGAAATGGAGAAAGATTAACAAATTCACATTGTCATTGAATAAATATTCTCTTTAAATAACATTTTGACAATAAAAAGATATTATATTTGCGTTTCTAATGGATCGATATTACACTGACAAAGTCAAAATTAGAAGATAAAATAATAATAAATCAATTTTAAATAGAGCCCGGACTTGAGCTTCGAGCGAGACTCGAGACGAGATTCTCAAAAAAATCTCGGGTCTCGAAAAATCTCGAAAATTCAGTTTTGTTCGAGACGAGATCTCGAAGTCGAGATTCTTGAAAAATCTCGAGTCTCGAAAAATCTCGAGCCGGAACAGTCGAGATTCGGGATTTTTGATAAAAATATAATTTTTTTTCAAAATTCTCCAAACTCCACCAAATTTTGGTAAGGGTAAGAAGGGAGCAGCACTAGAAGCATGTCTGCAAATTTGGTCACGAAATATTAGTGTTAGCCTGTGTTCCTTACTTTGCGAGCAGTAAACAGATTGAAAAATAAAAAAGAAGGAGATTCAGCTATGCCAACAGCTTCGAGCAATCTGAATTTAGTTTTCTTTAATTGGCGCTAAACCTAGATCAATAAAAAAATTGATGGCTTTTTAAACGAAAAAATTTTAATTGATATGTTAAAATTCAAATCGCGTTTTCAAAAATTCCGACAGCGCTTATCAACACCGTCGGCCTTCCAAATGCCCACAAAAATTAAGTGACAAATCAATTAGCCACATTATTGTAATGCCGGTTTGCCTTGCGAGTGCGGCCTGCGCAAGTTAGCGTGTAGGGTCAGCTTGGTCAGCGCGTCGTACTCCAACTGCATGATGGCGGTCGCGCAATTCTCAACAAACGGGGCCACCAGTTTTTGGAGAATTTGTATCAAAAATTGAACTTTTTAAATAATCAAAATTTACATTATAAAATCCCGAATTCCATTGGCCTGGCTTTGTCAAACTTTTTAAAAAATGTCTTCAAAAAACATTAAATTGGTGCATAAGGAAGACCGCAAGAGGCTATAAAGTAGTGTTCGGCACGGTACGGTAATACCGCGGTATTTTTCGGTATTACCGCGGTATTTTTTTCGGTATTTATACCGAAATACCGATACCGATAAAAATTTGAGATTTCGGTATTTTTTCGGTATCGGTATTTTTTCGGTATTATACCGAAATACCGATACCGAGCCATCTCGGAATACCGCGGTATTTTTCGGTATTTTGAAAATGGATACTTTTGAACTGATTTTACTTCAACTCGACAGCTAGTTTGGTGTATTGGTGAGTGGTGTTTCTCGTGAGGAGTCAAGGGTGGGTTCTGGATCCGCACCGGTGAAACTTATTATTTTTGATTTCGGTGAGCATTATATGGCGGAGAAAACAATTTCTAAAAATTTTACAAATATTTCAGATTTTATATTTTGGTAGTGATGCACGAGAGTCTACGGTCTCGAGTATCGACTCTAGAAAAGACTCGAGTTTTTAGGGTCTCGTGGATCGAGTCTCGAGGTAATGTATCGGGCTCGAGTATCGGAAAATTTTGGGTCTCGTGCATCATGCAAATCTCAGCTTAAAGTTGAGACATTCAAATAAAATAAAATTTAAAAATGCAAAAAATTAATCATTTTTTAAAATTTAAATGTGTGTAAATTTTTTGTCAAAATTTAATTTTCCCAGGGGGGGACCCTTTTGAGTTCATCAAAAAAAGTTTCTCTTCAAACTCAATTGAAATTAACCCGGAAAACGCTGAAGCTTATTTTTCTCAACAAAACATTGCCAATAATTAATTAAAAGTATTGAATAAATGTTTTTATTCATTTTAAATTGAAATTCAAAATTTCCAAAAAAATACCGAATACCGATCAGTATACCGAATTTTTTTGACCGGTATTTTTCGGTATCGGTATTTTTTCGGTATTTTACCGAAATACCGATACCGAAAAAATTTGAGATTTCGGTATTTTTCGGTATCGGTATTATACCGAAATACCGATACCGAATACCGAAAAACCCCATTTGCCGAACACTACTATAAAGTTTAAAATCCTAATTAAAATTTTGAATTTTTAAAATTACCTAATCTATGCTTTTGATTTTTGGACACCTTTGCGGACAAATTTAATGACAATGACGAATTTCCCCTCAAGGGAAAATATAAAAACTCGGTGCCGTACCATTCCTTTATCTGACTGTTCTAGCTGATCTCCTCTTTTGCAGTGCGCCGATGAAGCACATACCCTGCAACGGAATTGATTCAATTTGATCATTAAAACAAATAAAAATCCATCCAAATTTTCCAAAAATTCTTTAAAAAATGGTAAGAATAAGGCAGCAACACTCAAACCATGCCCGTGAACATTTCGCCAGGGTTCAGCTATACCAACAGCTTCAAGCAGTGCTTTCGGATGTCATTTTTGCATTCCGTCCGAGGGACAAGCCGTTGCTGGTGCTCGGGCCTGCGGTCTTTGACGACGACAAAATAATGTTGTTCTTTTGCTGCTGAAAACTGAGTTGAATATGCGCAATCTCATGAATAAATTGTTTTAAAAAAATATGTCCTTTATTCTACCTTCAAAATCTTTATTTTTTTAAATGTTGTCCTTTATTTTTACTTTGAACTTATCGGACCCCTGATTTAAAAGGAATATATTCTAAACTAAAATGGGTTCTATATCCATAAATACAAATGATAAATCTAATGTCATCTTTAAATTGCTTGTAGAGTAGGTCGGGACCGGGATTTTTGATAAAAACCGGGACCGGGATTGACCGGAACCTTGAAAGCCGGGATCGGGATCGGGACCAGCATCTCGAACCGGGACCGGGATCGGGATTTTGCCTTTTTTTAAACCGGGATCGGGACCGGCAAACGGGGAAAACCGGGACTGGCAATAAAAAATTTGTTTTTGTTGTAATGGTCAAAGGTGAAGCAAAAATTTTATTTTCAAAAATATATTCCCATTGTCTTCAGCTTCAATTGCCTCATCTTCCATTTTTTTGACAATTCTGCTTTACTTCTGCTAGGGGGGAGGGGGGTCGGCGGTGCCGATAGGCGCCGCCGAGAAACTTTTGAATTTTCGACTCCGATTTGTTAAGAGATTTACAACCAAAATTTTAAAATACAGCAAATTTTTATTGAAGCTTTATCTATATCTCATTTTGAATATTAGATTAAAATTATGAAAATCATCCGAACCCAATAAATAAGAACATTTACTTTACGATCACTCAACATCGAACAAAGTCATAAATTTTAAACATTCAGTGAATTTGTGGCGTACTGTCCGAATGCCGACCGTCCGAATGCAGACCAAGCCAAAATCGGTCCGAATACCGACCGGTCCGAATACCGACCGTCCGAATGCAGACCAAGCCAAAATCGGTCCGAATACCGACCGTCCGAATGCAGACCGGTCCGAATGCAGACCCACTGTAAATCGGTCCGAATGCAGACCGTCCGAATGTCGACCGGTCCGAATACCGACCAAGCCAAAATCGGTTCGAATGTCGACCAAGCCAAAATTGGTCCGAATACCGACCGTCCGAATGCAGACCAAGCCAAAATCGGTCCGAATACCGACCTGTTAGAAAATTCAAATTTTTTTTTGTGTTTTGCTTATAAAACTGAATTGAAGCCGAAGGACAGCAAGAACGCCGAAGGGACTCACACTCAAATCAGGCAAATCGTTGCAATACCAACGCGCCAATTTTGGTGTTCAAAAAGTGACGCTAACGCCATTCAACAAATTGTGCGGCAGCTCAACTGGGGCGCGTCCCAGACTCCGTCCGGGTCGACGTCAGTTTGCCGCCAGCCATTTTTGCGCTGAAAAGAATGAAATGTTTGTTGGAAAAAAATCATTTTAAGAGAAAAATGTGCACAATCTCATGAATAAATTGTTTAAAAAAAATGACCCCACTACTCACCACTACACAATCACAAAACTTAATTTAAAGCTCAAAAATCCCATCCTTAGGGGTGTACTTTTTTCCCGGTTAGTCCCGGTCCGACCGGGACGGGATCCGGGATTACGATTTTTCAAAAACCGGGACCGGGATCGGGACCGGGATTCAAAAAACCGGGAATTTCTCGACCGGTCCCAATCGGGATCCCGGTCCCACCTACTCTATTTGCTTGCCTCCGTGGCTATGAATTTAGAGTTTTTTTAAAAACGTTAATTTAAAAATTGGGGTCACATAATTTGTCATCCACCCATTCATTAATTGTCATTATCTAGGTCAGAATTTTGCCCAGAGCATTTTTGTGAGAATAAAAATGGCATTTACCGAATATTCATTTGGAGTCTCTCAACGCTAAGTGAGTGAGTGATTAAACATTAAACGGACTCCGATTTATTATGGGAATCCATTTTTTGCCTCTAAATGCCAAAAATTATGTTTGTAACATTGTTTGAAGCCCTTCGAGTCCATTTTATCATCATATTTTCCCTTTTCCCAGTTTTTGTCCGTATTCCATTGAAAAATGCATTTTAAACTAAAAATGCATCCCTAAAAAATCGAGCTTTTCAATTGCCAAAAAAATGCATTCTTGAAAGTTGACTTTTTTAGCGTTGTCCTGACACCTAAAAGCCCAGAGAAATGTCGGACAATCCGAACAAAGTGGCAAAACAATTAAAAGAAATGTGAGTTTAATTCGAATATTTTATTAAAAAACTTTCACCCTGCTTTGACATTTAGAATGCTTTTTTAGGGAACATTTTAAGCATTTGGGGCGGCTCTTCGGCCTTAAAAGCGCGGCCAAGAGAAATGTTTGCATTTATTAACAAAAAAATTGCATAAAATCCCGGATTACCCAAAATTTGACCCGAGCTCGGTCCGGGTCCGAATAAAGCCCCCGGGGGCTCTATTAGAGGGAATACGGCATTTGTCATTGTTAAAATGACGGGCCCTATTATTCGGTCATTTCATTTGTAATTTAAAGTATTTCAGTTTCATTTGTGCCGACGTTTTGTTTGGAGTGTTCACATTTTGTGGCCCTTTTGTGCTCGGACTGAAAGTTGCGTTGATCAGTGATCGATTTGATCGTTTGGTGGACGCGCATTTCAAATCGAAGGAATGGTCGTTGGGTCGGTTGGACATTCGTCGTGCAACTGACGGAAATGGCGCTCAAATTGTCAAATACTGTAACAACGATGGTGATGTCGAGCGTCGGGAGCAACAAATCCCGCAAAATCCGCTTCCAAACAACGTGATCGGATTTAGTGGCCTTCGAATAAGGTTATTCATTCATTTGCATCCTTTTAAATTAGTCGAATTTTTACATACATATTATACTTTTTAGTATCTATCCATACAGTCATAAATCAAATACTATTAAATCATAGGCACAAATTAATTTTTCTTCTAAAAATTGTCTGAAAATATGTTAATTGAAGTGATTTTGTGCATTTTTTACAGACTGGCCAACTGAGTTCCCGTTGAACGGAACACTTCAGTCTTTGGCCCATAACCCTTGACAGAATTTTTTTCGCGCAAATTTTTTTGTAGATTCGTGCTTTAGAGGCCGAGCAGGAGTCGATTGGTTGATTTATGACCGTATTGGTAGAAATGCTTACTTTTTAGTTACGTTGGCCAAAGTGTGATCGAATTTCTTCAAAGCATTCGCCGACTTTTTGACTCCAAATGGACCAATCTTTCCATTCTGATGGGCGTTGACCAAACACGTAGTTGGGCGATTGTTTGGCACCAGATTTGGCCGTTGATCAACGACAACATTTGCGCCCTTTTTTTGTGCCTCTCCATTTTGGACTGCTTGCGAAAATTTTCTCCAAACGTTCTGCGCAATTGCGCTAAACTCCGTGTGATCCAGTCCATCGACATTTACAATTTTCCCGAATTCCCTGCCGATGACAGTGCCGACGCTTCTTCTGGCCAAGCTTTGGCCAAATGGTTGTACACGCCCCGCGGGGATGGTGTTCCGAAAGTGATGCGATGCTTTTATTGTTTGACGGGAGTGCAAGAAGTGAAAAAGGTGTTTTATTTAAATTTTTATTGGATTTTCTACGCTTCATTCCTTTACATTAATAACTTTTTAAGCAATTTGTCACTTCAACTGTTCCTGCCAATTTCATCATTTGCCTTTTGCATGGGACTTATTGTTCTTCCCGTGAGCCATTTGAACTGCGGAACAATTTGACGGGGGAGCAATTGCTGTTGCGACGCATTCACGAAGAAAAATGGTTGTTGGTTCGTTGTCCAACTGAGCGCGACGATGCCAAATGGACTGAGTGGGAAAAGGAGGCGGTGGAGTGGGATTGGCGCCGTCTGGAGGAGCGCGTGTTCATTCACTGCATCAACGACAGTGACATCGGCGACGACGGGTTAGGGATGGATTTGGACCAGGGATTATCCGTCCGCGGATATCCATACCAGGGTTGCCGCAGGTTACCCGAAACCCGGTCTTTTTCACAACCCGAAACCCGACCCGACATTTTTCTCAACCCGCGGCAACCCTGATCCATACGTACAGTAACACTTTTTCTAATTTTCCATAGTAAAATTTTAAAAATTTACCAAAATGTGTTGTAAAAGCAACCTTTTATTCGAAATTTATCAACATTATCCCAGTATTCTGAGAATGTCTTTAATCAAAATTCCATATCCGCGGATAAACGTGACCTCCCCTTTGGACAGCAGCATTTGGCCCCCTCTCATTAAATTATTTCGAATTTTTAGACTGTTTGACAATGACGAAGGTCCAAGCGAGCCAAAAAAAAAAGAAAGAATGATCCGAAGGACGAACGGAATTTGGACAGAAATTCAAACTGACAAATGAGAAATGAACAAAACACTGAAATTTGTTGCTTTTCCCATTTGATGAATGCATTTTAATTTGGCGTCAAAATTGAAGTTTTTAGTTAGTTTAATTGAGTTTGAAAAAAGTTAAAGCTTTTAGGCCCAAATGAATTTATGCTTTAATAATGAATACAAATGGCTGTTGTTGGTTAAAGGTCGTCCGTCCTCCCCAACTTTTTCTATCGAAATATTTTCTTTACTCATTTTGAATGGACTTAAAATGAGGTAGGAGCTATTAACAAAAAAAGTTATAGAATCTTTTTGTTTTAAGAACGATTCGAAAAATTGAACAAAATTAGAGTTGCTTCCCGACCCTTTGGGGACGGAATGTCGGGGGTCGGAGGAGAGGCCCAAAAATGTCGGGGAGCAAGCCCAAACATTTTTATGAGCAAAAATTGCAAAACGGAATGAATGATTTTAAAAAAATTGTTTGAACTTCGAATTCAGTCATAAATTGTTAAAAATATTTCAAACTGTTGAAATTTTTGAAACAAACATTACATAGTTCGGCGATTTTAAACTGAGTTTAAATGGATTGTGTGTACACCAAAAAATTATCTCCAATCGTTCAAGCAAATAAAATTCACAGATTTTATTGATAAAAGTTTGTGATATTGTATGTCTGTAACGCCTTTGATTGGGAAGGGCGGAATGAAATCATTATGAATTTGAATTTATGACGCTTCTCAAATGCATCATCGTCGTATTCTGTGTGCCATCTCATCAATCGGCCGGGGTGGAGGACGATTCGTTTTTGG
This sequence comes from Globodera pallida, assembly GCA_020449905.1. Classification (NCBI taxonomy): domain Eukaryota; kingdom Metazoa; phylum Nematoda; class Chromadorea; order Rhabditida; family Heteroderidae; genus Globodera; species Globodera pallida. The sequence goes on from JAIXHY010000015.1 coordinate 1,031,219, forward strand.
CACCGCTCGTGCCATTCTCTTCAGAGGACGATTCGTTTTTGGCACCAGTCATCATGCCATTCTGTTCGGAGGACGATTCGTTTTTGGCACCGTCCGTCCCAGTCTTCGGCGGGTTGTTGGGCTTCTGAACGTTTTTCAGCAATGGCATTTTCAGCTCAATTTTCGCCTTGTTGCATAAGCCGTTGTAGCAAATTTCGCATTTGGGAGTGCCACCATCCTTGGTACAAATTTGGTCCAAGTCGCTGTGAGTGCATTTGCCACTGTCCGGAACGCAAGAGTTGACGACAAATATCTGGTCACCTTTTTCTGCCACAAAATTATTCAAAAATTTATATTTAACCACAAAAATTTTTTTCTTAAATATTTTTTAAAACAATTTTCCCACCATCAACGCACGAGTACGTCTGGCACCCGTCAAAATATGCATGGCAATCATGTTCGTCCAGTTCAAGCCCATTCCAGATGTCGGACGTGCCCCACTGTTGCATTTTGAGAAACATGTCCACGGACGGAGTGCCACGATGGCGGAGGGCATAGTAACAGTTGTCAGCTGCAAAAATATTTTAAAAATTAGTTTAATTATCGCTAAAAATCAGTACATTTCTGGTCCCAGAAGCTCCCCTGATTCCAGAAGCTCCCCAAACTGGGATCAACAAGCGCAATGAGAAGGAAGACCAACAGAGCAATCATTGATTAGAATTGGGGTAAAATGGGGGTAATTTTTTGGGGAAATTCTTTGGGTTTCTTTTCTGAATTTAAAAGAAATTGGAATTGTAAATACCTATTATTATTAATTAATAAAACTTACAAAAGAATATAATATTTTAAAATCTTTTAATCTTCAAAAATTTGGAATTCGAGGGGGGGGGGGGGGGGGGTCGATGAAAGCCGACAAAATGAATCATCTAACCAAAATGGGCGATTTGAGAAACCAAAATAATGAAGCCAATGTAGCAACTTTGTCTATTTATACCCAAAATCTTCTCACAAAAGCAAAAAAAAATGTTTTAACGTTTTTAAGCTTTGAATGATTCACCAAACGAATTCAAAATGTTAGCAAAAATCTGATGGACGGACGAAAGTCGACGAAGATGGAACCATCCAACATGAATAGGCTTATTTTTGACAACCAAAACGATGAAGCCGCCGTTGTAAATGATTCATCAAACAGAAAATGAAAGGAATTTAATATACAAAAATAAATATTTTTGAGGAAAAAGTTTATGTTCGAGCAACGATCAAAAAAGCGAAAAAAATTTATGGAATCTTTTTTGGTTTAGGAAATATCGAAAAATTGAACAAAATAAAGTTGCTCCCCGACCCTTCCGGGGGCGACATGTCGGGGATCGGGGGTTCTTCGGGGGCTACATGTTGGGGGTCGGGGTTGAGGCCTAAAAATGTCGGGGGCGTCGGAGTCGGGAAGCAACCCTAAACAAAAGTCGATACGCACCAAAACTAATATTTAAAGTCATCAATTAATACAGTAGAATAATCGACATTTCATATGCATTTTCTCGGTGTATTATTGATTTTCTGATAAAATTTCGCCGGTTTTATCTTCATGGGTATTGATTTTTTCTTCCGGAATTTTATTAGGCATTTTGAAGGCTTCTTCAATTATTTGTCGAGCATGTGCATGACATTTGTTCAAAGCAATCTGGTTTAAATATTCGTTCATAACAAATTGCTTCAAATCTACCGCCAATATTTGATCCGAAAATGTTTTAGGCACAAATGCTGTGGCACTCCGGGCAACCAAAAATGGCAAAGTTATTCCCAGGTCATTCAATCCGTGGTGTAATTTGGCATAACATTTTGTGGACTCGTGTAATATTTGGTTAATTTTTTGTTGATCAATATGATCATCTGCTACAGCATTTACTTGCAAATTCTCCAATGTTTTTGAAGCGTTGGTGAAGTGTATATCAATGCTAATTTTTATTTTATTTCAAATTGTATAAAAATTAAATCCGGATTTTAATAAAATTACGACTTTTTATCGAACAAATTCACAAGCTTTTTGTTAATTGAAAATTATTATTTGCAACTCATTGCTGGCTTGGTTTTGACAACTTAACAGTTTCAAGCCAAAATGAGATGACATATTTTGTAAGAAAATTTTTTTCTCAATTTTTAAAAAATACTCAAAACTCGAGGTTTTTCAGACTCAAAGCTCGATTCGACTCGAAATTTAGCCAAACTCGAGCTCGAACTTTTTCTAAACTCTCGAGGCAACCCTGGTCCTACTAACCTGTCTATGATTTGTTGTCTCACAGATGACGATTTTTCATGTTCCATTTTAAGTAAATCATCCAATTTTACTCGCGCATCCGTTCCAAAATGTTGGCAAATCGCTTCAGTTGAATCAATTTTGGCACCAATTTGATGCCATTCTTCAAAAAATTGGTGCCGAATGCCGCTCAATTTGCTCACATTCATTGAAGGTACGGCGGCTATTTTTGCGCAAAATTCATTTTTTACTGTGTCCAAACGTATTTCGAGCCCAAACAATGAGACAATGCACAAAACTTTGGCCATTTCTACAAACTCGGCATTGGCATTGTGTTCGCGCAATATTTCAAGTTCGCGTTTAGCGCGTTCAAACGATGAAGAAAAATTGACCAAATATGACGGCCCTTCGGCGGTGTCCAATTCAGTCTGAATGAATGCATAAAAAACAAAATTCATTAAATTTGAATTTTTTTTGTGGATAAAAAATAATAATGTAAATGTCGGCATATTATTTGATATATCTAGAGAAGTATTATAATTTATTTCATAATTTTCACAAATTGAATTTTAGTAAAATTCGAATTTTATCAGTAAAATTTGAAAACCTCCTTTTTCAAAAAAAATAAATAAGGAAAAACGGAATTTTCAAAAATTTTTACTGAGTTTAACAAGAATTTTTTATTTAAACAATACTCTAACTCTTCGTATTATTTGAATATTTTCAAATAATTATGAAAACTCGAAGAATTCTAATAATCAAAAAATACGACGACATAGGTAAATACTTTATATTGTTAAGCGCTACATACCTGCATCTGTGTTATTTTTTCAATTAATTCCTCTAATTTTTTGGTTTGATAAAATTTTTCGCCATTTTCAAATGCCGCCATTAATTGCTCTTCCATCAATGCCATCTCCAACTGTGGCACCAACGTGTTTATGTCAACACGAAGTTCACCAATTAAATCGCCAAAATTTTCCCCAAGGCTGGCCTTATCAGAAAAAAAACGATTAAAATTTAAGCACTGATCAATAGTATTTTAATTTTCTTCTTATCACATTATTTTTAAGCATAATTCTTATAAAATAATTCCAAAAATATTTAACATATTTCTTTAATAAATCATAATTCTTATAAAACAATAAAAGATATTAAATTAAATGACTCAAATTTTACTTTATCAACCACCGTACTCCGCTTCAGGTTTCTACAGTAGTCCATTGCCTTGAGCAACGGTCGCTGGAATCGTCGTTCAAATAAACTATAACCTTCGCGGAATTTGGCACCAATTTTACCATCGTTATTTTGATGGCTAATTAGTGAGTCCAATTGTTCATAGCCTTTTCGGTTTAATTGACGCAATTTTTCGTCCAATTTACCCAAATTATCACCACAATCATTTGCCAAAGATTTGTGCGCTTCCAATTCACTTACAATCGCCAGGCAAGCGTTCTTCCATTCACGCAAATTGTTATTTGCTAAAATTTTTGTTTTTTAAAAATTATTTTACGATAAATTATTTTAAAAACCGAACAATATTTATAAAATTTGTTAGTGTTGTTTATAATTAATTAAAAATAATTAATGTTTTGATTTGTTTTAACAATAGATTTTTTCGCTTTTTGAATTGATATTTTAAAGCATTTTTAAGCCAATTTGAACCTTTACAAAGGCTGAGGTGTAAATTTATTTTTAAAATTAACTAAATTAAAGTATTTTATCAATTTTTCTTAATTTACCTGAAAAGCCATGTCGTATTATAAAAACCAATGTTACATTCAAAAATAAAACGAATTTTAGCATTTTAATGGTATTTAAAAAAAAATTGCACATAAATGAATATATTTTTAATAAAGCCTGTTTTATTTATATATTTGTTATAATATAACCCCACCCCCCCCCCCCCCATTATTGAAATATTAGCTAATGATGATGCGGCATATTCATTATTTACCGGAAGTAGTTATATTCATAGGCAGGCCATGAGCATTTCACATGAATTTTTGTTTTGTTTCGATTTAAAGTCTAATTAAATGGTGAAATGAAAATGATTAATATCGCCAACTCGAATTATGTGTAGCAACCCTAATTTGTAAGTTCCGGCCCAGTTTTCTTCTTTTTTTTGAATAATAATCTAGAAATTATTTGTAAATTTAAATGAAATTTAATAAAAACAAATAAAAACGGCGTATTTTAATTAAGGAAAATAACCGTTTTATTGTTTTAACAATACAACTCTCTAAAACAAAAGCCTTCGAAAACCCAACTAAACAAGCCAATGGACTTTGGGCTATTTAAGTCTAAATAAGGAGGTAAATAAATCTTTAACCTTAAAATTAAGTACTAAAAAAAGGCAAAAAAGTACTAAAATGAAGAAAGGTAAATTACGAAAAACAAACTACCTATTTTCGACAACCCTCAAAAAAGTGTCGAGTTCAGCAACAAAATTAATTTTAAAACATTGTGCGCTTCAAATTAAATCTTCAATAATATTTTCCGCCTTATTTTCCTTTAATTTCATACACTTTTGAGCAATTTTTGACGTCAGGACCAATCAAAGCAAAAAATCAATATTTATCCCCTCCGGGGATTAGAGCCTTCAAGCCGTAAGCTCAAAAACACGGGCGAAGAAAACAACTGATATATGTGATTGGAAATCACATAATTAGCTGAATTTTAGAATTTCCGCCATGATTAAATTTAATTACCGATATTTATGCTTCAATCAATTTTGATCGAAAAATTTATTTACGATCAAATTTTAACTCGATTCAATTGAATTGGTTTTTAAATTTAAATTTTCTTTTTTTCATTTGGCCAAATTATGCCACGCCGGGTGTACGGTATTTACCGTTCAGCATCCGCCGTTCGGGTGTCAAGTGAAGCGCGCGGAAGTGAAGCGGCACGAAGCGCTTCTGTAAATGCTTTAACAAATCAAAAATTATGCAATTAAACTCCAATTTCAAACCATTTTTATGCTAAAGTCGATGCAAGAGTTAGCGCAGTTCTTTAAAAACACTTAAAAAATAAGAAAACATTTTTTGTTTTAAATTTGAAATAAAAATCAATAAAATTAAAATTTTTTAGTTACCACGTTCACGTTCCCACATCGATATACCAGCTTTTGGATGTGCCGGAGCTAATTATGTAAGCTTAATTTTTTTTTTTGTAAAAATTTTGTGCTTTATTTTCCAGATGCCATTCACTGGCTTTTCTGCCGTCAAATCGGATGTTTACCGTGTGAACCCGTCGTATTCCTTGGTATGATTACGAATTTTTGTTATAAAATTTAACATTTAAATTTTTAATTGTTGTTTATGCTTAATAATTAATCCCGACAATTTTTGCATTAAAATTTTAAACTTTTATTAATTGCTAACGAATTTGCATTAAAATATTTTAAATTTATTGTTTTTATTAATATCCGAAAATTTGTGCATTTAAACATTTCCTTATTTAGCGAAGTTACATGTCCGACAAATACTATCATTTTTCGCCCCGTTACAAGCGCACCCAATTTCATCGCCATTATTACCACGGGTTCAGAGCATTTTTTAAAACTAAATTAAAAATATAATTTGTAATTTTAGACAAATCGATCAATACCCTTACCAATGGAACTTCGAATCGCGCGGCACAGCAACTGGCCAATTTTATTTTGCCAGGCTAACTTTTTTATAGAATTAAATATGCTAAATTTTCCGCTAAAATATTGAAAAAGATTTCTTGAATTTTAACCCTACTTTATATAATGAGAAGCCAACATCAAAATCAAAATAAAATTTCAAAATCTACATACTACATATTCATTCCCCTGCTAGATACAAATTTGAATTCCGAGATTCTAGGATTTATGAAAATTTTCAAAAATAAAATATCAATTTCAGACGAATGAAGTTTAACCCGTGTCAGTACGGGTGGAACCGCTTTTACGACCCCTACAGACGCTACTACGACCCATACCATGACTCGTACATGAAGTTGTACGACTTTAGACCGCGCCTAATCGACGGGATCTACTGATGGTTCGACCATCAAAACTGGCCAAGAAAACTTGGGGGATTTTAATCGGAATAAATGTGCCAAGATTGAAAGATCATAAAACTGCCTGAAAACTGTTAATTCCCAATTAGTTGTAGGATTTTGTGCATATTATTGCATAAATATGATGGCATTTTGAAGATAAAAGTTAGAGTTTTTGTGCAATAAAAAATTTTTGTATTTAATTAAAATTAAATGGTAAGTGGCTCAATTAATTTAAATTTTATTTTCCGTTTTAAAAGCTCAACAATAAAAAGTTTAACATACGTGGTAAATTTGTTGTATGCCAATTTATTCAAATAAATTATAGAAAAAATCCAAAAAACAGGAAAAGCCCTCAGTCAAATGAAATTGCGAACTTCGGGCTCAACTGGCGCGCTAAAATATTTTTAAAATTTTGGCGATTTATTCAAAAAAAAATAAGAAAAATCACCGGTTTTCGTCTTTGGCCTGCGCAAAACCGATCCGGCTTTGGCCAACATCGAACACAGTGTAATAGCGGCCTACAAAAAATAAAAATAAAACAAATTCAACTTTTTTTGTATATGAAAAAACTCCAAAATATTCAAAAAGCACCAATGAACACATCGCCAAGAATCCAAAGTTTAAAGCCTGGCAAGCCGAAGGCCATAAAGCCGGAGCTTAAATTTTAATTTTTTTTAAATTTTTCATCAAAATTTTAAATTACAGGCATATGGTTTTGCCCTTGGTGGTGATCTTCAACACATAGTCCTTGCCCTTCAAAGTGTACACCTTGCCGCCAATGTTGAATGAAATGTCGGGAAGGTTTGGAATTTTTTTGCAAGGCACCGTATACTGTTCAAAACATTTTTAAACATTAAAAGCCCAAAAAAGTTAATTAAAATTTAAAAAATATTAAATTTTATCAATAATACAAAAAATTTGTTGGATTTAAACTTCGCCGTGTAAGTGCGGAGTTGCGCCAATGTATTTCTGAATTTTTTCCACTTGATCTCTCGGTCCAAGAATCAGAGAGGCGCCTGAAATTATAAAAATTTTTAATAAAATTAAAATAATTTAAATTGATTATTAAATTTTAGTTAAAAATAGGAAATCCTACCGGTGTCAGCAACTGCTTGGCATCCATTTTGACACGCAATTTTGTTTTTGCCGCCATTGATTGAGTCCATCTAAAACAGGCACTATTTGCCTTTGTTGCCCCCTTTTTAAATTTACTCTCGAAACCAATCGCCAAAATTTTAAAAATCAATAAGCATCGTATTTTCCCGCCCCAACTACAGTATATTTATACACCTTGAACTGCCAGTAGGCCTTGCGCGTTACTGGAGTGTAATTGATCGGTGCCACAAAGCGTCGTTGATCGGTGCCACCGAAGGTGATTACGCCTCCAAGTTTCGATGCCAGATTGCTGTAAAACAAAAAAAATATTACAAAAAAGTTTGTGTAAATTCATCAACCGGTTAAGCCAAAATGCGAAGACCGGCTCCTGCACTTTTTGTTGGGTGACCATGTTGTCAAACACGGTCGACAGGTTTCTAACAGAAGCTCCTGAGAATCCCATGCCGAGAATGCCGTCATAATGGGCACTTTCAAACCCTGGTGCCCTGGAAATTTTTGTTTTTGTATTTTGAGAAATTTTTAAACCCAAAAGCCTAGGCATGCCTGGTGGCCTCCGCAAACTCCTGCTGTTGCACACAAATGTTCGCTACACAAACACTGTCCTTGGAGACAAATCTGAGTAAAAAATATTTAAATTATTAAAAAATTCCTACCGTACCCTTTCATTGCGCCGGTGCCGTACTGTATTTCCACGTTACGTTCGTCCGGCTGGTAGGAGGTCGATTTGGAGCTGTCATATTTGTGGTGGAGAGCTGAAATTGGCATTTTCAATTTTTTAAATTATTGGAAAAAGAAAAAATAAAATGCCTACAACAGTTCCTGCCCTTTGGGCATTTTTTTGACGGCACCCAAAGGTCGGCGGAACCGGTGTCGAAGTGGATGGTGAAGTTTTGTGGCGGTGAACCGATGGAAATCTCGCCATAATATTGGACCTTCAATTAATTCCAATTTATTTACAATTTAAATTTTGTTATTTTTAAGAAAGGATGCTCCCCAACCCTTTAGGCGTTAGAAACTTGAGGGTTTTTGGGGGCGAAATGTTAGGGATCGGGGTTCTGATAACAAAAAATCAAAATGAAATGCGGGATTTTGTAAGAACAAATATGATCAAATCGCGATCAAAAAACCTTGACTTACAAACAAAAATAAAGATTTGCAAATTTTGAAAAAACTTGGACCACTAAGAAAGAATTTCAGTACCAAGTGGATATTTCAGTCTCAATCCGAGCCGGCCGCAACTGGTTGTCAACAACAAAAACTCACGTCCATAAAGTTGTCCAACACCGCGTCAGTGCCAACGCGTGCATTGGCATCAGATGCCGTGCTAACTCTGGACAATTTGCTGCTGCTGAACCTTTGTTCCCAACGCTGGCGCAACGATTTATGGAAATGCTTCAGGTACTGCTCCAACGACCCGGCAGCCGCCAGACGCGTTCGGAGGGTGTCCATTCGACGAAGCGGCACACTAAAATGGATGTTCATTTTTATTAAAAATAAACCTTACATTTCCCATTTTCAATCATTTTTATAATAGAGAAAAATTTAGTAATTTGGAGGTTCTCGTTTTAATGTATTAAATCCTAAAGCCGCAACAACTCGCCTTGCCATTCCTTTTGCCGCCTGCTGCCCATGCTGGAGGTGATGGCCACTTGCAGCGCCGATGCCGAGCAGTGCGACTAAGCTGAACAACGCCAGCACCGTCGCGAATTTCCGGGCCATGTTTTTTTGTTGTATTTTCAAAGATTTAAAAAAATTTTAGAATTAAAACATTTTTATGAATATTACTTTTTGATTCACAAAGAGTTAGAAAGCCTATTTATGCATTCGCCAAAAAATTACGTCGGAAATTTTTTGGCATTAATTTGACTATTTAAAATATATTTTTGCTTAAAAGCATTAATTAATTCACGCACATACATTTGCTATCCCATGAATTTTACCCGACGGAGATGATTGGACAAACGTTGCCGATAAGGAATAATATAATTTATAAATTTGTCAGAAATTTTAAACAAAATAAAAATGAATGTAAAAGCGGTTTACTGAAAACAGAACATTTTTAAATGCGAGTTTTGTCGTTGAATTATTTTACATTTTTAATCATTTAAAAAACTTAATTTGATTAATTATTTAGGGCTCACATTTATTGTGCTAAAATTCAATATTCAAACTTGGGCCCATTACCGATTCAAAATTCAGCTTTTTCCCTTAAATCCTAAAAAATTATAAATAATAATAATAAGCGCATTTTAACAATTTTGGTATTAAAATATTTAAAAGTTCCTTATTATTAATTTTCAACAATTTTCGCATTAAACATTTATTCCAACAATTTTCGCATTAAAATATTTAAAATTTTTTATTTTATTAATTTCATACAATTTCGCCAAAATATGCAAAATTTCGTTTTTCTTTTGCATTTTTGTTAAAGAATTTTAATGCAATTTCCAAAATGGTCAAAAAAGAAAACCCATTTTTTGAGTTAATATAAAAATTTAATTGGACTAAAAATATGCAAAATGCAAGTGAATCACTTTGCTCAAATTCATCCCGATTCTTTTTATTTAAAGCTTTTAAATGGCATATTATTTGTGAAAAAGTGCCTTAAATATTGAATTTCTTCAAGAATTTTCGGAAAAAGCCTAAAAAATTGCAGTTTTCTTAAGAAATATCCAAAAGAATTGCTGAAATATGGACTTATTCCCAAAAAGGCCAAAATATGGATTTATATGGACTAAAAAATCGCTCTAATTCTAAAATTTTTCGAAATAAATGCTATTTTTGGGCTTCTCTCGTGATTCCCTATTCTACAAAAAAAAAAGTTAAAACATGAAAATTTTTCTAATTCATCCGATTTTTTTCATTTAAAGCTTTCGAATGGCATATTGTTTCTTTAATTGGTGGGTTTTAAAAATGCCAAAAAACCATTGAAAACAAACCAAAGGTAATTCATATTTAATTTTAACTTTTGGATTGGTTTTTCGAAAATAATTAAAAATTATCATTCAATAATTAAACAATGTGAACGATTGTCTATTGTTGAATTTGCCCATGGTGGTGACTAGAGCCCGGTCGAGACGAGAATCTCGTCTCGAGATCTCGAAAAATCTCGACGAGATTCTCGAGAAATCTCGACATCGAGATCTCGTCTCGAAAAAACTGAATTTTCGAGATTTAATCTCGACCTCGAGATCTCGGTCGAAAGAAGCTCGAGATTCTCGATCTCGACTCCAAAAATTTTTCATGAAAACCGTGCTTTTCTTAACAAAGATAGCCAATTTTTGTAAAAAAATTCCCCCCGCGGCGCCTGTCGGCACGCCGGACATTCTCCACTTTGGCTGGAAAAATTCAAAATTTTCTCGGCGGCGCCTATCGGCACCGTCGAACCCCCCCCCCCCCCCCCCCCCCCTCTCACTCCCAAAAGTGAATAAAAATTCTCAAAAAAAACAACTTGTATTTTTGAAAAAAATGTTTAAAAAATTCTAACAATATTCTCACGGCCTCTTTCATACCCCACTTTGGGGCAAGCCCAGAGGCGAAACGCCAAAATTTACGCAATTTTACCACTAAGTCAAAAAAATAACTATGCGTGCAGACATGCTTCTAGTGCACCCTTCTTACCAGGGCTGGGCAAAATCGGAAAATAAAATCCGAAATCCGAATTCCGAAATTCCGGAAAACCAAAAATCCGAAAGGATTTTAAATCCGAAATCCGAATTCACGTAAATCCCGAAATTTTTCCGGAATCCGAAACCCGAAATCCGAAATTTTTTCAAGGCAACTTTTGCACTATTGATAATAAAAAAAATTGTCTTCAGCTTCAATTGCTTAATCATCAATTTTTTTTAACAATTCTGCTTTCCCATTTTCGTGTTTTTTTTTGCGCGACTTTTCCAGCTACTTTTTAGGCGAAGGGCGGACGGGTCGGCGGTGCCGATAGGCGCCGCCGAGAAAATTTTGAGCTTTTTACTCACTTTTGTTAACAGATTTGCGACCAAAATTTAAAAAATCCGGTATTTTTTGAAATTTTTGACTCAATTTGTTAAGGGATTTGCAACCAAAATTTTAAATGCGGCAATTTTTTGAAGTTTTTTTAGGAATGGAAGAGGTCCGCCGGCGCCGATAAGCGCCGCCGGGAAAATTTTTGATTTCCGATGGCAATTTGTTAAAGAAATTTGGGTTTTTTGCGTTTTATGACACTAAACAACTTTGAAAGAACAAAGTTATAAATTTTTTTAAATATTCAGCGAATTCTACAATCAAAAAAATGAAATAAAAACTTGTGAATTCTGTCTAAAATATTAAAAAAAAATTAAAAACACGAAAAATATCTTGGAATTGTTTAACCACAGTAAATGCTCATTTGCCAGACAAAAGTAGGGAAAATCAGTTAACACACTCAGGGATTTGAACTACCACACCACGCACCAAGTGCAGCCACCACTCACCACTACACTATCACCAAACTTTGCTCATATTTCAAAAACCCCATCCTTAGAGGTGTAAAATCCGAAATTTAACCCAAATTCCGTAATCCGAATCCGAAATCCGAAACGGCCAAAAAACCCGAAATTTTCCGGAATCCGAAATTTCGGATCCGAAATTTTGCCCAGCCCTGCTTCTTACCCTTATTAAAATTTGGTGGAGTTTGGAGAATTTTGAAAAAAAAATATATTTTCATCAAAAATCTCGAATCTCGACTGTTCCGGCTCGAGATTTTTCGAGAATCTCGACCTCGAGATCTCGTCTCAAATAAAACTGAATTTTCGAGATTTTTCGAGAATCTCGTCTCGAGTCTCGCTCGAAGCTCAAGTCCGGGCTCTAGTGGTGACCTTCAACACATAGTCCTTGAAATTCAGGTTTTTTATGCCTGTACCTGGATTTTAGGAAGGTGCCTGGACCTGATTTCCTGGACAAAAAATCCAGATCCAGGAAAATCCAGGCCTGGATCCAGGTCCAGGTCAGGCTCTAACTTATTTGCATCCAACAAAAGATTCTTAAGAAAACAAAGCAAATTTTTTAAATTCTAATCAACCAACATATGTCAACTATTTAAGGGGCTTTGTTGCGCACTTTTTTTAAATACACAATTCCTCCCTAAAATAAATCGCCAAAATTTTGAAAATCAACGAGCACCTCCAACTACAGTATGTATTATATACACTTTGTACTGCCAGTAAAACTATTAATTTACACTTAGTTTAGGATTTTGTTTTTTGTGCCAATTATTGCATAAATATGATAGCATTTTGAAGATATAAGTTAGAGTTTTTGTGCAATAAGAAATTTTTGTATTTAATTAAAATTAAATGGTAAGTGGCTCAATTAATTTAAATTTTATTTTCAGTTTTAAAAGCTCAACAATAAAAGTTTAATATACGTGGTAAATTTGTTTTATCGCCAATTTATTCATTAAAATAATTGTTAGAGACAGCCTCAGTCAATGAAATTGCGAACTTCGGGCTCAACTGGCGCGCTAAAATATTTTAAAATTTTGGCGATTTATTCAAAAAAAGAGAAAAATCACCGATTTTCGTCTTTGGCCTGCGCAAAACCGACCCGACTTTGGCCAACATCGAACACAGTGTAATAGCGGCCTGAAAAAAATAAAAATAAAACAAATTCAACTTTTTTTGTATATGAAAAAACTCCAAAATATTCAAAAAGCACCAATGAACACATCGCCAAGAAGCCAAAGTCCCACTCTCCCCGGCAAGTCGATGCCCACAAAGCCAGAACTTGAATTTTTTAAAATTTTATAATTGTTTTTTCCAAAAATTTAAATTACTAGCATCTGGTTTCGTCCCTGCTGATGGGGAACTTCCACACATAGTCCTTGCCCTTCAAAGTGTACACCTTGCCGCCGATGTTGAATGAAATGTCGGGGAGGTTTGGAATTTGTTCGCAGAACACTATATACTGTTAAAATATTGGTTTTTTAATTTTAAAATTTTGAATTATATTAATACAATTTGTTAAATTTAAACTTCGCCGTCGCTGTTCGGGGTTAAGCCGATGTATTTCTGAATTTCTTCCACTTCATTCTTCGGTCCAACAATTAGAGAGGCGCCTAAAATTATAAAAAATTTTAAATAAAATTAAAAGAATTTAAAGTGATCATTAAATTTTTAGCTAAAAATAGGAAATCCTACCGGTGTCAGCAACTGCTTGGCATCCATTTTGACACGCAATTGTTCCTTGGGCGCCATCGATTGAGTCCATCTAAAATATACGCACTATTTAAGAGCCTTTGTTGCTCCCTTTTTTAAATACATAATTCCTTTTTTGAATTTAAAATCAATAAGCACAGGTTGCCGCTCCAACTAAAGTATATTTATACACCTTGAACTGCCAGTAGGCCTTGCGCGTTACTGGAGTATAATTGATCGGTGCCACAAAGCGTCGTTGATCGGTGCCACCGATGTTGATCTCGCCTCCAAGTTCCGATGTCGAATTACTGTACAACAAAAATTTGTGAGTATTTATTTATTTCATTAACCGGCTAAGCCAAAATGCGAAGACCGGCTCATGCACTTTGTGTTGGGTGACCATGTTGTCGAACACGGTCGTCAGGTTTTTTGCAGAAACTTCCGAGAATCCCATGCCGAGAATGCCGTCAAATTTGGCTTCGTCAAACCCTTTTTCACTTGAAAATGTTTTTGTGAAATTTTATAAAACTAAAGGCTTAAGTATCCGCCTGGTGGCCTCCACAAACTCCTGTTGCTGCACACAAATGGTCGCTATACAAACATTGTCTTTAGAGACAAATCTGAGTAAAAAACATTTAAAATATTTTTTAAAAATTCCTACCGTACCCTTTCATTGCGCCGGTGCCGTACTGTATTTCCACGTTACGTTCGTCCGGTTGGTAGGAAGACGACATAAGGCTGTCAAATTTTCGGCGGAGAGCTAAAAAAAATTGGCATTTTCAAATTTATAGAAAAAACTGGGGTTCAGCCCCGACCCGGACCCCCAAACCCCGACCCCAAGCCCCAAAATGGGTTCGTCCCCGGCCTCGCCGACCCCGTCCTTTTTTTGGGTTCAACAAGTTATAGTCAAAAATTTTCACTAAAATTCCAAAATTTAAGAAGTGTTGGCCAAAGTTCGTTAATTTTGAAGCAATTTTTCTTAACAAACATTTTTAATCTTCAAAACATTTTTCCCGGCGCCGCCTATCGGCGCTGCCGACCCCTCCCATTCCTCTAAAAAGCTTCAAAAAGCACGGCCATTTTTTAAAATTTTGATTCAAATCTCACAAAAACAAAATTTCAATTCTCTTGCGCTCCCCCCCCCCCCCTCCATTCTCAAATTTTTATTTAAGAAAAATTGCTGGAGAAATTCTTTCATTGGCGCATTTCTGTTGTGATTCTGTGTTGTGGGATTAAGTCAAGCATGACGAGAAATTAACAAATAATTTTTTTTTTCACAAATTACAGAATCGTCTTTACTCATGAGATATGTATATCAGGGCTGGGCAAAATTTCGGATCCAAAATTTCGGATTCCGGAAAATTTCGGGTTTTTTGGCCGTTTCGGATTTCGGATTTCGGAATTTTGGTTAAATTTCGATTTTACACCCCCTAAGGATAGGATTTTTGAACTAAGAGCAAGTTTGGTGATAGTGTAGTGGTGAGTGGTGGGGCGCTTGGTGTGTGGTGTGGTGGTTCAAAGCCCGGAGATTTTCTCGGCGGCGCCTATCGGCACCGCCAACCCCTCCCGCCCTCAGAAGTAAAGCAGAATTGTTAAAAAAATTGATGATGAAGCAATTGAAGTTGAGACAATTTTTTTTATTATCGATAGTGCAAAAATTTCCCTTGAAAAAATTTCGGATTCCGGAAAAATTTCGGGATTTACGTGAATTCGGATTTCGGATTTAAAATCCTTTCAGATTTTTGGTTTTCCGGAATTTCGGATTTCGGATTTTATTTTCGATTTAGCTGTATTTGAGGATGATAAATGGATTTAAAAATAAAATTATATATTTTATAATTGCCCAGTGAAGACATTGCAGAAATTTTTATGAAAAAAATTTTTTATACACAGAATTTTCATCAACCCCGAACCCCGACCCCGAAAAATTTGGTCGCCCCGACCCCGACTTTTCCGCCCCCGAGGGGTCGGAGCTGAACCCTAGAAAAAACAAAAAAAACTCCTACGGCATGAGGCGGCGTAAATTGGGCATTTTTTGGACGGCACCCAAAAGGTGGAGGAACCGGTGTCGAAGACGACGGTGAAGTTTTGTGCCGGTGAACCGATGGAAATTTCGCCATAATATTGGGCCTGCAATTAATTCCAATTTAATTTTAAATTTTTTTTAAGCCGCAACTGGTTATCAACAAAAACTCACGTCCATATAGTTGTGCAACACTAGGTTGCCAACGCGTGCATGGGCATCAATTGCAGTGCTATCTTTGGGCAATTTGCTTCTGCTGAACATTCGTTTCCAATGCTGGCGCGACGCTTCATGGAGATGCTTCAGGTACTGCTCCAACGACCCGGCAGCTGCCAGGCGCGTTCGGAGGGTTTCCATGCGACGAAGCGGCACAATAAAATGGAATTCAATTTAAATTGAATTTTCGATATTTTTGATGGCTTGATGATATAATAAAAATATTGAAAAATATTTTTTTGTTATAAAAATTCTCGTTTTAATGTATTTAAAGCCTAAAGCCGCCAACAACTCGCCTTGTCATTCCTTTTGCCGCCTGCTGCCCTTGCTGGAGGTGATGGCCACTTGCAGCGCCGATGCCGAGAAATGCGACTAAGCTGAACAACGCCAGCACCGTCGCGAATTTCCAGACCATTTTTTTTGCTGTAATTTTAAAGATTTCAAAATATTTTTGAATTAAAATTTAAAAACATTTTAATGAATATTACTTTTTGATTCACAAAGAGTGGAAAGAGTTGAGATTAGAAGGCTTATTTATTGGATTCGCCATAAAATTACGTCTGGAATTTATTGGCATTTAATTTGACTATTTAAAATATATTTTTGCTTAAAAGCAATAATTAATTCACGCACATACATTTGCTATCCCATGGATTTCACCAGACGGAGATGATTGTACAAACGTTGATGATTATCATTAAGAGAGAAAAAAATATTTATAAGTTTGTCAGAAATTTAAAACGAAATAAAAATGAATAAAAAAGCTACTAATTTATGAAAAACAAAACATTTTTAAATGGGAATTTCGTCGTTGAAAATAATTTTTTTAATTTATTTCGCATTTTTATACATAAATAGTCGGCTTTAACCTACATAAAATCAGTGACCAATACCAAATCCAAATTCAGCTTTTTTCTTAACTCCTAAAAATTATAAATAATAATAATAAGCGCATTTTAACAATTTTGGTATTAAAATATTTAAAAGTTCCTTATTTTTAATTTCCAACAATTTCGCCAAAATATGCAAAAGGTACCGGTTATTGCCTCTGCCAAAAGGCGCAAAATATGTTCCCTTAAACCCTAAAAAAATATAAATAATAATAATAAGCGCATTTTTTACAATTTTTTACGACAATTTTGTTTTAAATATTTAAAGGTTCTTTATTTTATTAATTTTCGACAATTTTCGCATTAAACATTTATTCAAACAATTTCGCCAAAATATGCAAAAGGTACCGGTTATTGCCTCTGCCAAAAGGCGCAAAATATGTTCCCTTAAACCCTAAAAAAATATAAATAATAATAATAAGCGCATTTTTTACAATTTTTTACGACAATTTTGTTTTAAATATTTAAAGGTTCTTTATTTTATTAATTTTCGACAATTTTTGCATTAAACATTTATTCAAACAATTTCGCATAAAATATTTAAAATCCTTAATTTATTAATTTCCAACAATTTCGCCAAAATTTCAAAATTTCGTTTTTTTTGTTAAAGAATTTTGAAAGCAATTTCCAAAATGGTCAAAAAAGAAAACCCATTTTTGAGCTAACATCAAAACTTAATTGGACTAAAAATATGCAAAATGCAATTGAATCACTTTGCTTTTTTCAAATTCATCCGATTCTTTTCATTTAAAGCTTTCGAATGGCATATGTTTCTTTAATTGATGAGTTTTAAAAATGCCAAAAAACATCGAAAACAAACAAAAGTAATTCATATTTTTAACTTTTGGATTGGTTTTTCGAAAATAATAAAGATTTATATTATTCAATTATTATACAATTTAAATGGACTATTTTTCTAAACGGCTTTAATTAGGAAAAAGCGGTTAATCACAAAAAAGTTCTCAAAATTTGTCCTAATCGTTGTCCACGAACTGCTCGCCGTCCACCGACTGCTGATCAGCCGAATCTTCATCATCTTATGTGCCATTGGCGGACGGACCAACGGCGTTATTGTCACTTTCTC
Organism: Globodera pallida; assembly: GCA_020449905.1. Taxonomy (NCBI): domain Eukaryota; kingdom Metazoa; phylum Nematoda; class Chromadorea; order Rhabditida; family Heteroderidae; genus Globodera; species Globodera pallida. The sequence goes on from JAIXHY010000015.1 coordinate 1,048,956, forward strand.
GCACTTTGGGCTCAATTGGCACGCTAAATTTTATTTTTTTTGGTAATTATTTTAATAAAATCAAAAAAAAAAATCACCGATTTTCGTCTTTGGCCTGCGCAAAACCGATCCGGGTTTGGCCAACATCAAACACCGTGTAATAGCGGCCTTGAATAAAGCATTAATTAATCCTTAACAACCTTTAATTCGGAAAAAAAATGTTGCATTTTACCAATGAACACATCGCCAAGGATCCATTGTTTGCCAGCACCTCCCAGTCCCTTGAAGCCAGAGCTGCCAATTTAAATGTTTATATTATTATTATTTTTTGATTTATCCAGCATTACAGGCATGTTGTGTTTCCCCTGGAGGTGACCTTCCACACATAGTCCTTGCCCTTCAAGGTGTACGCCTTGCCGCCGATGTTGAATGAAATGTCGGGAAGGTTTGGAATTTTTTCGCAAGCCACTTTATACTGTTAAAAACATTTTTAAACATTAAAAAGTTTTGAAAACTTAAAAATAATAAATTTATCACTAATCCAAAAATTTTGTTGTATTTAAACTTTGCCGTGTAAGTGCGGAGTTGCACCGATGTATTTCTGAATTTTCTCCACATCATTTTTTGGTCCAAGAATTAGCGAGGTGCCTGAAATTATAAAATATTAATTAAAAAGTAATTTAAATCCTTAAAAAGGGATAAAATAGAAAATCTTACCGGTGTCAGCAATTGCTTGACATCCATTTTGACATGCAATTTTGCCTTGGCCGCCACCGATTGAGTCCATCTAAAACAGGCACTATTTAAGGACTGTTTGTTGCTCCCATTTTTTAAATTCATAATTCCTCCCGCTAAAACAAATTGCCAAAATTTTGGAAATCAATGGTACAGTATTTTCCCGTCCTAACTACAGTATATTTATACACCTTAAACTGCCAGTGGGCCTTGCGCGTTACTGGAGTGTAAGTGATCGGTGCCACAAAGCGTCGTTGATCGGTGCCACCGAAGGTGATTTCGCCTCCAAGTTCCGATGTCGAATTGCTGTAAAACTAAAATTCGAAAAACTTTTGAGTATTTAATTCATCAACCGGCTAAGCCAAAATGCGAAGACCGGCTCCTGCACTTTCTGTTGGGTGACCATGTTGTCGAACACGGTCGACAGCTTTACAACAGAAGCTTCTGCGAATGCCATGCCGAGAATGCCGTCAAAATGGGCACCCTTTAACCCTGGTTCCCTTGAAAATATTTTTTTGTTTTTATGAAATTTATAAAACCAAAAGCCTAGGCGCCTGCCTGGTGGCCTCCCCAAACTCCTGTTGCTGAACACAAATGTTCGCTACACAGACATTGTCCTTGGAGATAAATCTGAGTAAAAAACGTTTAAAATATTTTTAATAAATTCCTACCGTACCCTTTCATTGCGCCGGAGAGGTACGATATTGCTATTTTACGTCCGTCCGGCTGATAGGAGGACGATTTGGAGCTGTCATATTTGTGGTGGAGAACTGAAATTGGCATTTTCAAATTTTCAAATTTATGGAAAGAAATAATAAAATGCCTACAACAGTTCAAGTCCTTTGGGCATTTTTTGGACGGCACCCAAAGGTCGGAGGAACCGGTGTCGAAGATGACGGTGAAGTTTTGTGGCGGTGAACCGATGGTAATGTCGCCATAATATTGGGCCTTCAATTAATTCCGATTTTTATTTTTATTATCATTTTAAATAGAGTTGCTTCCTAATCCTTTAGGCGTTAGAAACTCGGGGGTCGGGGTTTTTTGAGGGCAACATGTTGGGGGTCGGGGTTCTGAATTTTAACGAAAATCAGGATTATAAAAGCGTGGAATTTTTTGTAAGAAAAAATTAATCAAATCTTGATCAAAAAACCTTGAATTACAAACAAAAATAAAGATCCAAATTTTGAAAAACCTGGACCACTAAGAAAGACTTACTTTTCAGTACCAAGTGAATATTTCAGTCTCAATCCCGACCCGCTTAACTCTGAGGAGCGAGCGATTAAAAACTCACGTCCATATAGTTGTGCAACACCGCGTCAGTGCCATTTCGTGCATCGACATCAGATGCCGTGCTATCTCTGGACAATTTGCTGTTGCTGAACATTCGTTCCCAACGCTGGCGCGACGCTTCATGGAGATGCTTCAGGTACTGCTCCAACGACCCGGCAGCTGCCAGATGCGTTTGGAGGGTGTCCATGCGACGAAGCGGCACACTAAAATGGAATTTTCCATTTAATTGAATTTTCGATATTTTTAATGGCTTGAAAATCAAACTTTACATTTCCCATTTTCAATAAAATTTTTATAATAGAGCAAAATTCAAGGATTTGGAGGTTCTCGCTAAATGTATTTTAAAATGAAAAATTTTATACATTAAAAACTAATTAAAGCCTAAAGCCGCCAACAACTCGCCTTGCCATTCCTTTTGCCGCCTGCTGCCCATGCTGGAGGTGATGTCCACTTGCAACGCCGATGCCAAGCAGGGCGATTAGGCTGAACAACGCCAGCACCGTCGCGAATTTCGGGGCCATGTTTTTTTGCTGTATTTTTCAAAGATTTTCAAAAAATTTTAAAATTTATTTTAAAAACATTTTTATGAATATTACTTTTTGATTTACAACGAGTGAAGAGAGTTGAGATTTGAAGGCCTATTTATTGCATTCGCCCAAAAATTACGTCTGGAATTTATTGGCATTTAATTTCACAATTTTAAAAATATTTTGCTTAAAAGCAATAATTAATTCACGCATATACATTTGCTATCCATGGATTTCAGCAGACGGAGATGATTGGACAAACGTTGATGATTACCATTAAAAGTAGGGTTGGCACCCCGACCCCGACCCCGTCCCCGATTCGAACCCGCTTGAGTACAACCACTTATTTACTTTTATTTGTCCTTACCCCCTCCCCCAATAATGTAATTTTTTTTAATAATTTCCAAATATTTTTTGATTAAAATGCGTGCAAAGATGAATTTTTGAATAATTTCATCACATCTTTCTGAATGAGTGGTGTGGCTGAATATTTTAAAAAGTTTATAACATTGTTCAACGTTCAGTGATCGTAAATTACTTTAGAGCCATAAAATGCAGAATGGAGAATTATTCAAAAAAAAGAAGAAAAATCACCGGTTTTCGTCTTTGGCCTACGCAAAACCGACCCGGCTTTGGCCAACATCAACTTTTGACCCCATCCAGCTACGAGCAATGTGCAAGGAGTTATATGTAGCTCGGGGCCTGAATTTTGCATTTTGATCACCCTTCAGTTGCTCATTTTTGTAGTTCCCCTTTAATGAAAGCAAAACAGGATTTCTGGTCCATGCCGGCTTTCCAGAACATCAAATAACAAATTCTGGTTCATATTATTACCGCAAAACCTAATTCTGGTGCAGCTGGCTTTCCGAAACAGCAAATTCTGGTGCATGCTGGATTTTCAGCACTTCAAATAACAATTCTGGTTCTTACTGTCTTTCCGGAAAACCTAATTGCGGTCCACCTGGCTTTCCAGAACACCAAATTCTGGTTTATATTGCTTTCCCAAAAACTAATTCTGACCCTACTGGCTTTCCGGAAAGCCTAATTCTGGTCTAGCTGACTTTCCGGAAAGCCAAAGTCTGGTGCATTCTGGATTTCCGGAAACTTAATTCTGGTCCATACAGACTTTCCGGAAAGCCTAATTCTGGTCTAGCTGACTTCCCGGAACAGCAAATTCTGGTGCATACTGGATTTCCAGAACATCAAATAACAAACTCTGGTTCTTACTGTCTTTCCGGAAAACCTAATTCTGATCTCCAGCTGATTTTCCGGAAACCTAATTCTGGTGCATTCTGGATTTCCAGAACATCAAATAACAAATTCTGATTCATATTGCTTTCCGGAAAACCTAAGTCAGGTCCAGCTGGCTTTCCGGAACAGCAAATTCTGGTTCATACTGTCTTTCCGGAAACTTAATTCTGGTCCATACAGACTTTCCGGAAAGCCTAATTCTGGTCTAGCTGACTTCCCGGAACAGCAAATTCTGGTGCATACTGGATTTCCAGAATATCAAATAACAAATTCTGAATTCTGGATTTCCAGAACATCAAATAACAAATTCTGGTGCATGCTGATTTTCCGGAAACCTATTCTGGTCTATTGCAAATTCTGGTCTAGCAGATTTTCCGGAACATAAATTCTTGTGCATTCTGGATTTCCAGAACATCAAACAAATTCTGGTTCATATTGCTTTCCGGAAAACCTAATTCTGATCTTTAGCAGATTTCGGAACACTAAATTCTTGTGCATTCTGAATTTCAGAACATCAAATAACAAATTCTGGTTCTTTCTGTCTTTCCGGAAAACTTAATTCTGGTCCAGCTGGTTTTCCAGAACAGCAATTCTGGTGCATTCAGGATTTCCTGAACATTAAATAACAAATTCTGCTTCTTTCTGTTGATTACCATTAAGAGGGGTCATTTAAAACGAAATAAAAATGAACGAAAATCTACTAATTTATGAAAAAACATAACATTTTTAAATGCGAATTTCGTCGTTGAAAATAATTTTCAATTTATTTCACATTTTTAATCCTAAAAAACTTAATTTGATTTATAATTAGTGAGAGCGGATTTTCAAGTTTTAACATTGTTTTTTTTTTGCAGAATAGTGAATCACGAGAGAAGCCCGGAAGCATTCATTTTGAAAAATAATTAGAATTAGAGCGATTTTTTAGTCAATATAAATCAATATTTTCTGTTTCCCAAAAAAAAAAAAAAATTTTTAAGGAAAATGCAATAAAAACAAAAAATGTACCCTTAAAAAGATACATTTTTCAAACCAAAAATTCTGTGACGTAAAATCCACCCCCAAAGTTCGACATTTTCCGTAAAATTTTTTAGTTGATATTTTTTTAAAACATGCAAAAATAATATTAGAATTATGCGAACAAAATTAATAAATATTGACGAATTTTGAAGGGTTTAACGCAAAAATTGACTGTAATTGGTCAGTTTTAGCACATTTTAAAATCAATTTTGGCATTTTGGGGGGGGGGGGGTTGGTCAATATTTCACGTTTTTTAGTCCACATAAATCCGCTCTCTAATAATTAGGCCTTACATTTATTGTGCTAAAAATGCCACTATTCAAACTTTTGGGTCCATAATTCAAAATTCAGCTTTTTTGTCATATTAAAATAATTAAAAGTTCTTATTTTATTAATTTTCGACAATTTTTCCATTTTTATTCCGACATTTTTTGATTTTATTAATTTGCATTAAAAATTCTTTATTTTATTAATTTCCAATAATTTTCGCCAAAAGATGCAAAATTTCGTTGTTTTTTTTTTTGCATTTTTGTTAACGATTTTTTGAATTAAAAAAGAAACGCCATTTTGAGCTAACATCGAAACCTAATTGTATTAAAAATGCAAAATGCATATATGTAATCCGTTCCCTAATTATCATATTTAATTTTTATTTTTCAAAAATCTTTTTCCCATTTTTATACATAAAGAGTCGGTCGGCTTTAATCCACACAAAATCAGTGTTGGTGTGTGCGCCAGGGCTGGGCAAAATTTCGGATTTCGGAATTTTGAGCAAAATTTTGGATTTTACACCCCTAAGAATGGGATTTTTGAGGTATGAAGCAGCTTGATGTTGGTATAGTCGTGAGTGGTGTGGCTGAATATTTTAAAAATTTATAACATTGTTCAAAGTTCAGTGATCGTAAATTACTTTAGAGCCATAAAATGCAGAATGGAGAATTATTCAAAAAAAGGAGAAAAATCACCGGTTTTCGTCTTTGGCCTGCGCAAAACCGATCCGGCTTTGGCCAACATCGAACACAGTGTAATAGCGGCCTGAAACTTTTCTATTTTTTCTTTGTTAAAAAATATTCAAAAGGCACCAATAAACACATCGCCAAGAACCCAAAGTTCAAAGTCTGGCAAGTTGATGCCCACGAAGCCGGAACTTGAATTTTTAATTTTTTTTAAATTTGTCATTAAAATTTTAAATTACTGGAATATGGTTTTGCCCTTGATGGTGACCGTCAACACATAGTCCTTGCCCTTCAAAGTGTACGCCTTGCCGCCGATGTTGAATGAAATGTCGGGAAGGTTTGGAATTCTTTCGCAAGGCACCGTATACTGTTAAAAAATTGGGTTTTAAACATTAAAAAGTTTTAAAAATTTAAAAAATTTAAAAAATATTAAATTTTATCACTAATAAAAAAAATTGTTGAATTTAAACTCCGCCGTTGATGTCCGGAATTACACCGATGTAGTTGTGAATTTCTTTCACTTCATTTTTCGGTCCAACAATCATAGAGGCGCCTGAAATTATAAATATTTTAATAAAATTAAGTAAATTGATTTATTAAATTTTAGCTAAAAATAGGCAATCCTACCGGTGTCAGCAATTGCTTGGCATCCATTTTGACACACAATTTTGCCCTGGCTGCCACTAATTGAGTCCATCTAAAACAGGCACTATTTAAGAGCCTTTGTTGCTCCCTTTTTTAATGCATAATTCTCCCGCCATAACAAATCGCCAAAATTTTAAAAATCAATTTTATTACAGTATTTTTCCGCTTCAACTACAGTATATATACACCTTGAACTGCCAGTAGGCCTTGCGCGTTACTGGAGTGTAAGTGATCGGTGCCACAAAGCGTCGTTGATCGGTGCCACCGATGGTCATCTCGCCTCCAACTTTCGATGCCGGATTACTATAAAACAAAATTTCATAAATTTGTGAAATTTAATTTTCAACCGGTTAAGCCAAAATGAGAAGACCGGCTCCTGCACTTTGTGTTGGGTGACCATGTTGTGGAACACGGTCGACAGGTTTTTAACAGAAATTTCTGGGAATGCCATTCCGAGAATGCCGTCAAATTTGGCAGTCTTAAGCCCTGCTTCCCTAAAAAATTTTTTTTTGTGAAATTTTTAAACCCAAAAGCTTAGGCATGCCAGGTGGCCTCCGTAAACTCTTGTTGCTGCACACAAATGTTCGATACACAAACACTGTCCTTGGAGACAAATCTGAGTAAAAAATATTTAAATTATTAAAAAATGACTACCGTACCCGCCGACTGTGCTGGAGCCGTACTGTAGAAACATTCGCCGTCCGTCCGGCTGGTAGGAGGACGATTTGGAGCTGTCATATTTGTGGTGGAGAGCTGAAAATTGGCATTTTCAATTTTTTAAATTATGGCAAAAAGGAAAATAAAATGCTTACAACAGGCCTTGTCCTTAATTGGGCATTTTTTGGACGGCACCCAAAGGTTGGAGGAACCGGTGTCGAAGAGGATGGTGAAGTTTTGTGGCGGTGAACCGATGGAAATCTCGCCATAATATTGGGTCTGCAATTAATTCCGGTTTTTTTACAATTTAAATTTCATTATTTTTAAGAAAGGATGCTCCCCAACCCTGTAGGCGTTAGAAAGTCGGGGTTTTTTGGGGGCGATATGTTAGTGGTCGGGGTTCTGATAACAAAAAATCAGAATTAAAAATTAAATACGGGATTTTGTTAGAAAAAATCGCTTCCGGTCTGAATCCCACTCGACCGAATCCCACTCCAGCCAAAAGTATCTCGAATCCCACTCAAGCCAAAGTGTTCCCGAATCCTCTGAACGTCTTAGGCTAAGCCTAAGCTTGATCTAAGCTAAGCTTAGGCTTAAGCTGGCTTAGACTTAGACCTAAGCCTAACAAACCCCAAGCCAGGGTAGCTTAGGCCTAAGCTAGGCTGAATATTAGCTTAGTACGGGACTAAATCGGCATTCAGAGTGGGGATTCAGATCGGTAGCCGAAAAAATAGATCAAATCTCGATCAAAAAACCGTGTTCTTGCAAACAAAAATAAAGATTTCCAAATTTTGAAAAACCTAGTTCAGTACCAAGTAGATATTTAAGTCTCAGTCCAACCCGGCCGCAACTGGTTATCAACAAAAACTCACGTCCAAATAGTTGTGCAACACCGCGTCAGTGCCATTTCGTGCATCGACATCAGATGCCGTGCTATCTTTGGGCAAGTTGCTGCTGCTGTTGAACATTTGTTCCCAACGCTGGCGCGACGCTTCATGAAGCTGTTTCAGGTACTGCTCCAACGACCCGGCAGCTGCCAGATGCGTTCGGAGGGTGTCCATGCGACGAAGTGGCACACTAAAATGGAATTTCATTTATTTGATGGCTTGAAAATCAAACTTTACATTTCCCATTTTTTTCAATCATTTTTATAATAGAGAAAATTCAGTAACTTGGAGGTTCTCGTTTTAATGTATTTAAAGCCTAAAGCCGCCAACAACTCGCCTTGGCATTGCTTTTGCCGCCTGCTGCCCTTGCTGGAGGTGATGGCCACTTGCAGCGTCGGTGCCAAGCAGTGCGACTAAGCTGAACAATGCCAGCACCGTCACGAATTTTTGGGCCATATTTTTTTGCTCTATTTTTTAGAGATTTTCAAAATATTTTTGAATTAAAAATAAAAACATTTTTATGAATATTACTTTTTGATTTACAAGGAGTGAAGAGAGTTGAGATTAGAAGGCCTATTTATTGCATTCGCTATAAAATTACGTCTGGAATTTATTGGCATTTTATTTCACATTTAAAAAATATTTTTGCTTAAAAGCATTAATTAATTCACACACATACATTTGCTATCCCAGGGATTTCACCAGACGGAGATGAACGGACAAATGTTGCCGGTAAGGAAAAGAATATATTTATAAATTCGTCAAATTTTAAACAAAATAAAAATGAATGTAAAAGCGGTTTAATGAAAAAAACAAATATTTAAATGCAATTTTGTCGTTGAAATAATTTTTAATTTATTTCATATTAATCATTGAATAACTTTAATTTGATTTATAATATAATTCGAGCTCACATTCATTTTGCTAAAATGCCAAAATTCAAACTATTCAGCTTTTTTAATCGGAGAAATGTGCCAAGATTGAAAATACATAAAACTGCCCGAGCCTGAAAACGGTTAACGCAAAATATTTTCCCTTTAATCCTGAAAAGATACAAATGATAATAATAAGCGCATTTTTAACAATTTACGACAATTTATTTAAATTCTTTTTGTATTATTTTTGACACTTTTCGCATTAAATATTTATTCCAACAATTTTTGCATTAAAATATTTAAAATTTTATTAAAGTAATTATTGCATTAAAATTACTTTATTTTATTAATTTCCAACATTTTTCGTCAAAATATGAAAAATTTCGTTTTTTTACATTTTTTTTTTGTTAAAGAATTTTGAATCAAAAAATTGTCAAAATATGCAATTTCAAAAAGAACAAAACACCCATTTTTGAGCTAACATCGAAACTTAATTGGATTAAAAATATGCAAAATGCATATACCGTATTTCCTCTATTAGAACCCCCGGGGGTTCTATTTTTCAACCCCCTCAAAAAGGGGGGTTCTATTAGAGGGGGGGGGGGCTTTATTTTTCAACCTCTTTTTTCAGAAAATATTAACAAAATTTGCAATTTTTGCACAAATTTGTGGCAAAATTTGGACAATTTTACCATTTTTCTGGCAAAATCAATGCCAGAATAGAAAAAATTGGAAGAATTTAAAAAATGCATAGGTAACTCAACTTAAAGTTTGAGATTTTAAATGAAATAAAGTTTTAAAAATGCAAAAAATTAGGACATTTTTTACTTTTTGATATGGTTTCTCCAATCCCATTCTGCTTCTCCCCGCTCTCCTCAAGTGAAGCGATCTCTTTCTGAACAGTTCCAATCATCACATCAATGTCTCTTAGAAACTACAAAAGCGTTTTGATCATCCCTTTGGGCGTTTTGTTGCCGTTTTACCCTCTCCTCCAACCGGGCCCGCCCCATTCGCAGGTTTCGCATGCTCTGAAGTGCGAATCGCCTCGTCTCTTTCCACAATTCGCCCTCCGTATTGACCACACCATAAAGCGTTCCTCGGCATGCTAACGACCAAAACAAACGCGTAAAAAAATATTTCTCATATTTTAAACTTTGGAAAATTACCCGTGAACTCGGCCATCAATTTGACCATGAAATGCCTTCCCGCGTAGGCGTTGCCTTCCTTAACGAACAGGTCGCGCATCCATTCAAAGTTGGTCACGACCACAACGGGCGCCTCTCCAAGCCAAATGGTGTAAATGGGTCCAAACTCGCGGAACCATTGTTGGAACGGAGCGTAATGGCATTTTGAGCTGACAAAGAAAAGGCAAATTGAACAATTTGAATGGAATTGGGGCCAGACTGACCGGCCTAAAGTTTTAAAATTACAATAAAAAACAAGTAATGCTTGAATTCATGCTTTTTCAATGAAGGCCAAATGTGCGGGAGGCTCATTTTCACAATTTTGAAAAATCCAAAAAGTATGGCTAATTTTGGGAAAAAAAATTCAAAAATTGGTGGGGGGGGGGGGATTCTATTTGTGGGGGGAGGGGGGTCTAATAGAGGGGGGGGGGTCTAATAGAGGGGGGGGGGGTCTAATAGAGGGGGGGGGGGTCTAATAGAGGGGGGGGGTCTAATAGAGGGGGTGGGGGTCTAATAGAGGGGGGGGGGGGTTCTATTTTTCAACCCTCTTAAAAAGGGGTTTTTGTATCCGCTTACGGTTTCTGGTTTTGGGTTGTCGGTCCGGGGTTTTCCGCTCCGTGGAACGTCCGTGAATGTGCCATGCTATTTGGAGCTGTACGACTTTAGACCGCTTCTGATCGACGGGGTCTACTGATGGTATATGATAGCATTTGAAGATAAAAGTTAGAGGTTTTGTGCAATAAGAAAAAAATGTTTGTATTTAATAAAATTAAATGGTAAGTGCTCAAATAATTTAAATTTTAATTTTCACTTTTAAAAAGCTCAACAATAAAAAGTTTAATATATGTGGTAAATTTGTTTATGCCAATTTATTCATTAAAAAGCCTCAGTCAATGAAATCGCGAACTTCGGGCTCAACTGGCGCGCTAAAATATTTTTTAAAATTTTGGCAAATTATTCAAACAAAAAAAGGAGAAAAATCACCGGTTTTCGTCTTTGGCCTGTGCAAAACCGATCCGGCTTTGGCCAACATCGAACACAGTGTAATAGCGGCCTAAAAAAAATACAAAAAACAAATTCAAAAATGTTTTTTTTGTAAATGAAAAAAACTCCAAAATATTCAAAAAGCACCAATGAACACATCGCCAAGAATCCAACGATTTGCAAGGCCTGGCAAGTTGATGCCCACGAAGCCAGAGCTTGAATTTAAATTTTTAAAACTTTTTCTTAAAAAAATAAATTACTGGCATATGGTTTTGCCCTCGATGGTGACCGTCAACACATAGTCCTTGCCCTTCAAGATGTACGCCTTGCCGCCGATGTTGAATGAAATGTCGGGAAGGGTTGGAATTTTTTCGCAAGGCACCGTAACTCCGCCGTTGATGTCCGGAATTACACCGATGTATTTCTGAATTTCTTTCACTTGATCTCTCGGTCCAGCAATCTGCGCGGCGCCTGAATAAATATTTTAATAAAATTAAGTAAATTGATTTATTAAATTTTAGCTAAAAATAGAAATCCTACCGGTGTCAGCAATTGCTTGGCATCCATTTTGACACACAATTTTGCCCTGGCTGCCACTAATTGAGTCCATCTAAAACAAGCACATTTAAGGCTTTTGTTGCTTCCTCTTTTAAATGCATAATTCCTCCCGCCAAAACAAATCGCCAAAATTTTAAAAATCAATTTTAGTACAGTATTTTGCCGCTCCAACTACAGTATTATACACCTTGAACTGCCAGTAGGCCTTGCGCGTTACTGGAGTGTAATTGATCGGTGCCACAAAGTGTCGTTGATCGGTGCCACCGATAGTCATCTCGCCTCCAAGTTTCGATGCCGGATTACTATAAAACAAAATTTCATAAATTTGTGAGTATTTAAATTTTCAACCGGTTAAGCCAAAATGCAAAGACCGGCTCCTGCACTTTGTGTTGGGTGACCATGTTGTCGAACACGGTCGTCAGGTTTTCAGAAATTTCTGCGAATGCCATGCCGAGAATGCCGTCAAAGTTGGCACTAGATAGTTTCCTAAAAAATTTTTTTTTGTGAAATTTTTAAACCCAAAAGCTTAGGCATGCCAGGTGGCCTCCGCAAATTCCTGTTGCTGCACACAAATGTTCGATACACAAACACTGTCCTTGGAGACAAATCTGAGTAAAAAATATTAAAATTATTTTTAAAAAATCCTACCGTACCCGTCCATTGCTGCGGTGCCGTACTCGAGAAACAATCGCCGTCCGTCCGGCTGGTAGGAGGACGATTTGGAGCTGTCATATTTGTGGCGGAGAGCTGAAATTGGCATTTTCAATTTTTTTTAATTATGGGAAAAAGGAAAATAAAATGCTTACAACAGGCCTTGCCATTAATTGAGCATTTTTTGGACGGCACCCAAAGGTCGGCGGAACCGGTGTCGAAGATGACTGTGAAGATTTGTGGCGGTGAACCGATGGAAATGTCGCCATAATATTGGGCCTGGAATTAATTACGATTTTATTTTAATTTTAGTATTTTTAAGTTGGGTTGCTCCCTAGGCGTTAGAAACTTGGGGGTCGGGGTTCTGAATTTACGTCCATATAGTTGTGCAACACTAGGTTGCCAACTCGTGCATCGGCATCAATTGCAGTGCTATCTTTGGGCAATTTGCTGCTGCTGAACATTCGTTCCCAACGCTGGCGCGACGCTTCATGGAGCTGTTTGAGGTACTGCTCCAACGACCCGGCAGCCGCCAGACGCGTTCGGAGTGTGTCCATGCGACGAAGCGGCACACTAAAATGGAATTTCCATTTAAATTGAATTTTTCGATATTTTTGATGGCTTGAAAATCAAACTTTACATTTCCCATTTTCAATCATTTTTATAATAGAGAAAATTCAGTAATTTGGAGGTTCTCGTTTTAATGTATTAAAGCCTAAAGCCGCCAACAACTCGCCTTGCCATTCCTTTTGCCGCCTGCTGCCCTTGCTGGAGGTGATGGCCACTTGCAGCGCCGGTGCCGAGATGTGCAATTAGGCTGAACAACGCCAGCGCCGTCGCAAATTCCCGGACCATATTTTTTGCTGTATTTTTGAAAGATTTTAAAAATATTTTAATTTATTTAAAGAAAATTTAAAAACATTTTTATGAATATTACTTTTTGATTCACAAAGAGTGGAAAGAGTTGAGATTAGAAAGCCTATTTATTTCATTCGCTATAAAATTACGTCTGGAATTTATTGGCATTTAATTTCACAATTAAAAAAATATTTTTGCTTAAAGCATTAATTAATTCACGCACATACATTTGCTATCCCATGAATTTCACCAGACGGAGATGATCGGACAAATGTTGATGATTACCATTAAGAGGGGAAAAAAATTATAAATTTATAATTTAAAACGAAATAAAAATGAATGAAAAAGCTACTAATTTATGAAAAAACATAACATTTTTAAATGCGAATTTCGTCATTGAAAATAATTTTCAATTTATTTCACATTTTTAATCCTAAAAAACTTAATTTGATTTATAATTAGTAGAGAGCGGATTTTCATGCGTCTTTTTAGTTAATATAAATCAATTTTTGGCTTTTTTTTTGATGCTGATCAAAAAAGGTGTAATTGGACCAGTTGTTTGCTACAACACCTCCTTCAAAGAGATCCCGACACCCCAAAATACCCTAAAATCTTCCGATATCTGAAAATCCCATTTCTATTAATGATATAAGCGCATTTTTTACGACAATTTTTGTATTAAAATATTTAAAAGTTCCTTATTTTATTAATTTTTTTTCAACACTTTTCGCATTAAACATTTATTCAAACAATTTTGGCATTTAAATATTTAAAATCCTGTATTTTATTAATTTCCAACAATTTCGCCAAAATATGCAAAATTTCGTTTATTTACATTTTTGTTAAAGAATTTTGAATGCAATTTCCAAAATGGTCAAAAAAGAAAACCCATTTTTCAGCTAACATCAAAAACTCATCTCCCAATCGCTCCAACATAATTATGTCAAAATTTGTCAAAATCGTACAAAAATATCTCGTTGATTTTACTCTGAACCAACTAGAGGGCCCCACTCTCGACGTTTGTATCACCAATGCTCCCCATCAATTGAACCTGGAATCTCAACTTCTGATCACAATTCGGTAGTTTTCAAACTCAATCATGCTCGCTTGGCCAAGTTAGAACCCAAACAAATTCGAGTGTTGTCTCCAGAAGGTGACGACTACCCATTTCCGCAGTGGACATTTCCTCACTGCCATTTTTAAATTTTTATCTATTTTTTAGCCAATCTACAGTATTTAAATACTGAATAAGATTGAATATGCATTTTCAAAACTATGCATTGAAGAAAATAAACGAAAAATTTACATTTTTATGTTACCAAAAATTTTTCAGAAAAAAAAACTTGGTCCTGGCGCCGGGCTAGGGTATAAGAAAAACCAGGATTTTTACGGCCATAAGATTTTTTGTAGTATAAAAAAAGAAAATACTTCTTATTAAGAATTTTTGTACGTAGGCGCCTGCTATTTTTAGGTAAATTCCTATTTTTTCTGCAAGCTTAGTTTGTTTGGTTTTACACTCTACACTTTCTTTTAGGATTATATTCTTCTTAGTACTTTTGTTTTTTCATCTTACGCTTGTAGCTTTTTAAAATAAATTTCAACTGCTAATCAATGACTGATTATCAGGGATGCTACTTTTAGGCAAATGCCTATTTTTTCTGCGAACTTGGCACAGTGAGTTAAGCACGAAAAACATGTTTTTAGCTTTATTTGGAGCTTCTAGAGTGGACTTTATTATGCCTATTTTGGGGTTTTTGTGCCTAATGCCTATTTGTGCCTATTTCGACATTTTTGTGCCTATTTCATGCCTATTTCGATATTTTTGGCGACTTTTTTCAGGATTTTGAGATATTTTGCAAAAAATGCCAAAAATAAAGGCAAAATCTACCTGGATTAACAAAAATCAAATTTAGGGCCTCAAACTCTTCTACCCGAATCTCATACATCTCACGTGTTTATGACATGGTCTAAATCGTGTTTGTGAACAAATTCGGATGCGCTTTACGCCGGAAAGTATAGAAAAATTTTTGATTTGTAACTGCAATAAGCAGAAATGTTCACTTATTTTTTCTTTTCTTTTTTTTGTTAAAACTTTCGGTAAAAAATTTTATTTGCCTATTTTTGTGCCTATTTGAGGATTTTTGTGCCTATTTTGCAATTTTTCGTGCCTAAAAGTAGCATCCCTGCTGATTATGTATTAATAAATTTTTGATGTTACATAAATACTGTAGATTGGCCAAAAAATAGTAAAATTCAAAAATGGCACTGCGGAAATGTCCACTGCGGAAATGTCATGGAGCCCTCCAGAAACCCTTCAAAAAACAGCCCAGCTCCTTTCACAACTTGATCTTACGAATTTGTTTATTGGGGAAAAGTTCAACTATATTGTCAAACAAATTCACAGCGTCATTTTGCTACATTATTTACCTCTCAAAAAAATCCACCAGGGTCCTCGCAAAATCAACTACACATCCGAAATTAAGCAAAAAATCAAATATAAACTTTAACTCTTTAAATTATGCGAAGTAAACACTTTAACCCACAAAACTGAGTACAGTGACATCTGTTACGAGGTCAAAAAATCAATTTCAGACCAGAAATCTGTGTAACGATGTCACATCCAATCCTCACAAATTGTTCAAATTTATCAATTCTCAAATAAAAAAAACTGAACCGATTCCTACACTTGTCTACCACAAAAAGTCTTATTCTAGTGCCTCCTCTAAAGCCAAACTCTTCGCATCTATATTTTCCGAATTTCAACAATTTTCCGAATAATGTGTAGCCCTAGCTCCGTTCACTATTTAACCGATGTCTCCTTTGAATTCCAAACTGTCCATGATCAACTATAGCTTCACTTCCTGATAACACCTCCCAAACTGTCGAAAACGTCACTTACCGGGGTACTCAAACACTGGAGGATCCCCCTAGCTCCCGTTCTTGCAATCCTATTGTAAGGGTTTCTGGTCGGAATTTTCCATTCTATTCACCCTTCAAAGAAGTGCTGGACTTTCACCTCTTCAATTGATCACATTTATTCATTTCAACAATGTTCCCGCCCACATTGCTTCATCCTGTTTCCCTCCTTCCCCCAGCGATGATCAGTCTTCATCCCTGTGTCCCTTTTTCCATTGGTCGTTGAGCAGGACGGAATAAACTCTATCTTGAGTGTTGGATCGAAGAGTTGGGGACTCCTTCACCAATGCCCAGGGCCCGGCCCGGGCATCCTCCCCATCCTTCCCTTTCCCCCAATTCCATCCGGGGAGTCAACGGTGCTTAATCTGGGGGCACAGTGCGCCTCCCTCACTCTATTTAAGGAATGACTCGACTCATAGTCAGGCCACATTCCTCATCAATGGCGCCAATCTATAAGACCTCGGCATTCTTATCCAAACCAAACTCAACTTTACCGGTCATATAAATACAATAATTAAGAATGCCTAGTAGGGCCGTAGCCAGAAAAAATTTTCGGGTGGGGGGCAAACCAAAAAAAGTCGATTCTTAGGGGTGCATTTTTTCCTTTTTATTGCATTTTTCTTAAGCAATTTTTTTGCCATAAAAAGATGGTGATTTAAAGGAGGTGGGGGGGGGGGGGGGGGAGGGGTGGGCGGTAACACAGATGTGTCTACAAATTCGGTCCACGTGTTCAGAGAAGGCTCTAAGTGAGTTGGATGCCCGGTGGGTTTTGTCAAATGAAAGAGCTCGCTCCGGAGTCGGTCAGCTCGTTTGGCGTCTTCGCCATAACGACCCTTTAAAGGGTCAACAACAATATCGTAATTATTGTCAGTCAGGGCAAAACCGTCCACCAGAGTACGAGCATTTCCCCGCAAACGTCCCACTAAGTAGGTTAATTTTTGATAGCCATCCAGAGAGTGATTGTTATGGATCGTATTGGAAAAGGCTGCCCAGAATGATGGCCAATTCCCCTCCATCCCGTCGAAATCGGGAAGTTGGAGGGCCGGCAAATTAATAAGAGGTCGGATCGGTGGTAGTTGATAACCGCCATTTGGGCCATGGTTTCGGACATGGCGTTAACGGGTTCCAGTGAAGAGAGTTCGTTAGGCAAATTTTCGAACCCTGGCCCCTTTAGAATGTCATCGGAAATATCGGCCAAACGGAACTGAAGCTGTTGCCATATAATCACGGACATGTTTCGAGAAGACAGGAAATTAGTGACGAAACTGAGTCGCGCCTCTGGTTTGCTCAGTCGGTAAGAGCACCAGACTCTCAATCCCTACTGTGGCGCACACAGAGAATTTCGACAAAGGGCAAAAAGTGGGTGGAAGGGTGATGAAGGACCAAAAGTGAGGAAACTGTGGAAGACAAAAGGTTTGCCGCCGATTGAGTGGCAAACGGGTGTGGAATGCCGACGAAGGGGCTAAGGTAGGCCCAAAAGTAATGAGGGGAGAGTCCAACGGAAGGGTGAAGGACAAATGGGTAGGGGTTTCAACGGGTAATCAAGAGGGGAAAGCAAATCCGAGGGAATACTTTTGAATGGTGTTGTTTTTGTTCTTTATTTTTTGGGTGTTTATTGCGCGGGCCCAATCACTATCCAAATCTCCCAAGAAATCAGTGCCATTCGCCAAATGATCCTGTGGGATTAGAGAAGGGAGTGAAATGGGCATTGCCCACTTTACGAATGTTTATAGCCCATTTCAACAAGTAATTTGAGTTAGTGTTTTTTCCGGAAAAGTGTTTAATCCCCAACAAAAATAACCAAAAATAAATAGCGATTAGTCCCTACCGAGCATTTTAGTGGGAACTGTCGAAGACAGACGTCTTCTTCTGCCAGTTGAAGGATTCCTTATATTCGCAACCAAAAAAAAATTTAGCTCTGCCTTTTAGTCAGAATTTTAACTTCCGCATGTCTGGCCGTAGGCCATCCGATATCAGGCGTTTCTATACATCGTCAAAATCGGCAGAAAAACGCCTTGGAGATAAATTTGAAAGCATAAGTCATATACTGTAACTGGTTATAATGAAAGGACAACGAATGATAACTCTTACTCATTACGGTATCATCGCAAATGAACTTTCAAATGCACCAAAGCGTACAGTCACACCAACTTGCAAACTCGATGACCTTAGCATAGTTTCTGCCCTGGGGACATCGAATTCTGTACAGCAAGTGGATCTGCTGCTGGCGATCGAGAAAGGTTTTGCCGTAAAATTTGATTGAACATTCCTGCCTTCCAGCACGAGAAAAGGCGTTTCATGATTACACGCAAATAATTCCGCTTGAATTTCGACAACCCCCGCTATCAAACTTGGCAGTCGATTTAAAAAGGGCAACTGCTGAAGGTTCGGTTCGGGACTGTGGTGTATGCAGTGATTATGTTTAAAGTGATTATGGCATTCTGCCTATTTCCAGAACCTTCTCACTGTATGACATTTGAACCCCTCAAATTTTCCCCCTTCACTTTTTGTCTTCTCACTTCGGTATCTTTGCATCCACCAATGACATCCAACACTGTTCCAATTATTTATTGTGTACCCTACATATTTATTGATTGGTGTTCGTCAAGTAAATATATTCCCCAAAACTGTTGGCTCGGACACAACAGCGGCGGTGCAATTTAATTGCCCCCAAAAAATAATTTTGCAACACTCCCCGTAAGCCCAGCATCCGTGGAGCGTTCGTTTTCCCTATTAAAAAAAAGTGGAAAGCGACAAGCGCTCGTCTATGACACCAGAACGCCTTTCGAAGTTGGCATTATGTTCGTATTACAGGAAGGTGCTATCGCAATTTGACGTTAAAGAATTGATTGATGACTTTGCTAAAAAACAAACAGACGAATGCATTTACTTTGAAAATTCATTTTGGCAATAACTTTGTTGTCTTTCATTCAACCTTTGCCTTATGCATACAATTAGCTTCTTTTTATCAAGATCTTTCGAATGATTGCAAAAAGTTTGAGTTTGGTTCACTGTGAAAAGAGTTATGATTTGTTAAAAGTTGCCCAGACTCAACCGGCCAAACTCACCCGTCCCCTACCCTCTATTAAATATACGTACGTCCAATGTTTAGAATAGAGCCCGGCGGGAACGGGATTCCCGCGGGAAAAGTGCGGGATTCCCGGTCCCGTTCCCGCACTTTTTTGCCGAGCGGGATTTTTTGCGGGAACGGGAAAAATGCGGGATTCCCGTGCGGGATTCCCGTCCCGCACTTTTTAAAATTCCCGTTCCCGCTCCCGCAATTTTGATTTTGGCATTTTTCCCGTTCCCGCAAATAATTCCTTGGCGAAATGTTTCAAAAATTTAACAACTTTGGACCAATTTTCATCACTAAAACGCCTTCAAATTTCAAAATTTTTTTAATGGCGGCGCCTATCGGCACCGCCAGACCCCTCAATATGTGCCGTATTCTGCTGGTTTTGAATTTCTGGTTATTTTGGCATCATTTAAGATGTCTGTAACAAATTTTTTAAAGAACTTGAAAGTGAATTATGATCCGGCCCAATTCAATTTTTAAAAAGCTTCAAAAATCTTAAAATTTTGGTTGCAAATCCTTTAACAAATTGAGTCAAAAATTCAAAATTTTCTCGGCGGCGCCTATCGGCACCGCCGACCCCCCCCCCCTAGAAGTTTTCAAAAAAAAAATTTTTTTTTGAAAAAATTGGAAATCAGCAAAATTTTTGAAAATTTTGAGCAATTTTCTTGACAAAAATTTTTAAAATTCTAAAAAAATTTTCAGATGGCGCCTTCCGGCGCCGTCGGACCGTCCATTGATTTTACCGGGCTCTAGTTTAGAATATGCAACCGTTATTTGGAATCCATCAACTAAAATACTCTCAGATAAAATTGAACGGGTGCACAGAAAACATTCATACGCAGGGCCCTAACAAAATGTAAACTCCGCAAATGTTCCTATAATCAACGTTTGAAATGATTAATTTGCAAACTCAGGCATTTCGTCGCAAACTTTTCGACCTTTCCATCATGCACAAACTATGTCACAACCAATAGATATTATTTCCGTGGCAAGTGCTCAAATAATTAAAATTTTTATTTTCAATTAAAAAAATAAGAAGTTTAAAATATACGTAATAAATTTGTTTATGCCAATTTATTCATTAGAATAATTGATAGAGACAGCCTCATTCAAGCAAATTGCGAACTTCGGGCTCAACTGGCGCGCTAAAATATTTTAAAATTTTGGCGAATTATTCAAAAAAAATAATCACCGGTTTTCGTCTTTGGCTTGCGCAAAACCAATCCGGCTTTGGCCAACATCGAACACAGTGTAATAGCGGCCTGAAAAAAAAATGCAAAAAACAAATTCAAAATTATTTTTTTTGTAAATGAAAAAAACTCCAAAATATTCAACAAAAAAAACACCAATGAACACATCGCCAAGAATCCAAACTTCAGCTCTTCCCGGCAAGTCGATGCTCACGAAGCCAGAGCTTGAATTTTAAATTTTAATAATTGTTTTTTTGCTAAACTTTTAATTACATGCATCTGTTTTCGTCCCTGCTGATGGGGAACTTCCACACATAGTCCTTGCCCTTCAAGGTGTACGCCTTGCCGCCGATGTTGAATGAAATGTCGGGAAGGTTTGGAATTTGTTCGCAGAACACTATATACTGTTAAAATATTGGTTTTAAACTTTAAAAATCCGGAAAATTTAATTTTAAAATTTTGAATTATATTAAAATACAATTTGTTGAATTTAAACTTTGCCGTTGTTGTCCGGAGTTGCGCCGATGTATTTCTGAATTTCTTCCACTTCATTCTTCGGTCCACGAATCAGAGAGACGCCTGAATAAATATTTTAATTTAAAAAAAATTAGAATATAATAAATTTAGCTAAAAATAGGCAATCCTACCGGTGTCAGCCTTTACTTGGCATCCATTTTGACATGCAATTATTCCCTGGCTGCCACTAATTGAGTCCATCTAAAACAAGCACTATTTAAGAGCCGTTGTTGAAAATCAATTTTAGTACAGTATTTTCCCGCCCCAACTACAGAATATTTATACACCTTGAACTGCCAGTGGGTTTTGCGCGTTACAGGAGTGTAAGTGATCGGTGCCACAAAGCGTCGTTGATCGGTGCCACCGATGGTCATCTCGCCTCCAAGTTCCGATGTCAAATTGCTGTAAAACAAAAATTTGTGAGTATTTATTTATTCATTAACCGGTTAAGCCAAAATGCGAAGACCGGCTCCTGCACTTTGTGTTGGGTGACCATGTTGTCGAACACGGTCGACAGCTTTACACCAGAAGCTTCTGAGAATCCCATGCCGAGAACGCCGTCAAATTTGGCCTTCTTAAACCCTGTTTCACTGGAAAATGTTTTTGTGAAATTTTATAAACAAAACGCCTAGGCGTCTGCCTGGTGGCCTCCACAAATTCCTGTTGCTGCACACAAATGTTCGCTACACAGACATTGTCCTTGGAGACAAATCTGAGTAAAAAACGTTTAAATTATTTTAAAAAAATTCCTACCGTACCCTTTCATTGCGCCGGAGCCGTACTGTATTCTCACCTTACTTCCAACCGGCAGGTAGGAAGACGACATAAGGCTGTCAAATTTTTGGCGGCGAGCTAAAAAAATTGAAAAAACAAAAAAAAACTCCTACGGCATGAGGCAGCGTAAATTGGGCATTTATTGGACGGCACCCAAAGGTCGGAAGAACCGGTGTCGAAGATGACGGTGAAGTTTTGTGGCGGTGAACCGATGGAAATGTCGCCATAATATTGGGCCTTCAATTAATTCCAATTTCATTTTAAATTTTTTAAGCCGCAACTGGTTATCAACAAAACTCACGTTCATATAGTTGTACAACACTACTCGTGAATCGGCATCAAATTCCGTGCTATCTCTGATTCCTTCCCAACGCTGGCGCAACGCTTCATGGAGATGCTTCAGGTACTGCTCCAACGACCCGGCAGCCGCCAGACGCGTGCGGAGGGTGTCCATGCGACGAAGCGGCACACTAAAATGGATGTTCATTTTTATTAAAAATAAACCTTACATTTCCCATTTTCAATCATTTTTATAATAGAGAAAAATTCAGTAATTTGGAGGTTCTCGTTTTAATGTATTTAAAGCCTAAAGCCGCCAACAACTCGCCTTGCCATTCCTTTTGCCGCTTGCTGTCCATGCTGGAGATGATGGCCACTTGCAGCGCCGATGCCGAGCAGTGCAACTAAGCTGAACAACGCCAGCACCGTCGCGAAGTTCCGAGCCATGTTTTTTTTTTGCTGTATTTTTTAAAGATTTTTTAAAAAATATTTTTTTATTTAAAGAAAATTTAAAACATTTTTATGAATATTACTTTTTGATTCACAAAGAGTGAAAAGAGTTGAGATTAGAAGGCCTATTTATTGCATTCGCCAAAAAATTACGTCTGAATTTTGGCATTTAATTTGACTATTTAAAAAATATTTTTGCTTAAAAGCATTAATTAATTCATGCCCGTACATTTGCTATCCCATGGATTTTACCAGACGGAGATGATCGGACAAACGTTGCCGATAAGGAAAAGAATATATTTATAAATTCGTCAGAATTTAAACAAAATAAAAATGAATGGAAAAGCGGTTTACTGAAAACAGAACATTTTTAAATGCAAATTTTGTCGTTGAAATAATTTTCAATTTATTTCACATTAATCATGAATCTTAATTAAATATAATTAGGACTCACATTCGCATTAAAATATTTAAAATCTTTTATTTTTAATTTCCAACAATTTCGCCAAATTATGCAAAATTTCGTTTTTTTTTTGCATTTTTCTTAAATTGAATGCAATTTCAAAATGGTCAAAAAAGAAAACCCTTTTCGAGATAACATCAAACTTTATCATTTAGTTATTATACAAGTTGAACGATTGACTATCTAAACGGCTTTAATTAGGAAAAAGCGTTTGAACAAAAAATTTCTCAAAATTTCTGCCAATCGTTGTCCACGAACTGCTCGCCGTCGACCGACTGCTGAATCTTCGTCATCTTATGTGCCATTGGCGGACGACCAACGGCGTTGTTGTCACTTTCTCGCACTTTGGGCTCAATTGGCACTCTAAATTTTGTTTTTTTGTTAATCATTTTAATAAAATCAAAACAAATCACCGATTTTCGTCTTTGGCCTGCTCAAAGCCGACGCGGGTTTGGCCAACATCAAACTTCATGCGACTAAGCTGAACAACGCCAGCACCGTCGCAAAGTTCCGGGCCATATTTTTTTGCTGTAGTTTTCAAAGATTTTAAAATATTTTTAAATTTATTTAAAGAAAATTTAAAATGGAGAGAGTTGAGATTAGAAAAAATTTATTGCATTCGCCAAAAAATTACGTCTGAAATTTTTTGGCATTAATTTCACTATTTTATAAATTCGTCAGAAATTTTAAACGAAATAAAAATGAATAAAAAAGCTACTGATTTATGAAAACAGAACAATATTTAAAAGTTCCTTATTTTTAATTTCCAACAATTTCGCCAAAATATGCAAAATTTCGTTTTTTTTTGTTTTGTTGCATTTGTTAAAGAATTTTGAAAGCAATTTCCAAAATGGTCAAAAAAGAAAAGCCATTTTTGAACTAACATCAAAACTTAATTGGACTAAAAATATGCTAAAATCAAAACTTAATTGGACTAAATATGCTAACATCAAAACTTAATTGGACTAAAAATATGCAAAATGCAATTGAATCACTTTGCTTTTTTCAAAATCATCCGATTCTTTCATTTAAAGCTTACGAATGGCATATTGTTTCTTTAATTGGTGAGTTTTAAAATGCCAAAAAAAAAATCGAAAACAAAACAAAAGTAATTCATATTTAAGTTTAACTTTTGGATTGGCTTTTCGAAAATAATTAAGGATTTATTATTCAATTATTATACAATTTGAACGATTGACTATCTAAACGGCTTTAATTAGGAAAAAGCGTTTGAACAAAAAATTTCTCAAAATTTCTCCCAATCGTTGTCCAAGAACTGCTCGCCGTCGACCGACTTCTGAATCTTCGTCATCTTATGTGCCATTGGCGGACGGACCAACGGCGTTGTTGTCACTTTCTCGCACTTTGGGCTCAATTGGCACGCTAAATTTTATTTGTTTTGATAATTATTTTAAATGTTCCCCCTTCACTTTTTGTCTTCTCACTTCGGTATCTTTGCATCCACCAATGACATCCAACACTGTTCCAATTATTTATTGTGTACCCTACATATTTATTGATTGGTGTTCGTCAAGTAAATTATTCCCCAAAACTGTTGGCTCGGACACAACAGGGACGGTGCAATTTAATTGCCCCCAAAAAATAATTTTGCAACACTCCCCGTAAGCCCAGCATCCGTGGAGCGTTCGTTTTCCCTATTAAAAAAAAGTGGAAAGCGACAAGCGCTCGTCTATGACACCAGAACGCCTTTCGAAGTTGGCATTGTGTTCGTATTACAGGAAGGTGCTATCGCAAGCCGGGATCGGGATTTTTGGTAAAAACCGGGATCGGGATTGACCAGGATCGTGAAAGCCGGGACCGGGATCAGCCTGTTGAACCGGGATCGGGATTTCGCTTTTTCAAAAACCGGGATCGGGATTCCAAAAACCGGGATAATCCCGCCCGATCCCGTCCGGGATCCCGATCCCGGCCAACTCTAGTCACAACCACACTCACTTTGATCCAAAAGATATTATTCCCGTGGTAAGTGCTCAAATAATTTAATTTTATTTTCAATTAAAAAAATAAAAAGTTTAAAATATACGTAGTAAATTTGTTTATGCCAATTTATTCATTAAAAAGCCTCATTCAAGCAAATTGCGAACTTCGGGCTCAACTGGCGCGCTAAAATATTTTAAAATTTTGGCGAATTATTCAAAAAAAAGAAAAATCACCGGTTTTCGTCTTTGGCTTGCGCAAAACCGATCCGGCTTTGGCCAACATCGAACACAGTGTAATAGCGGCCTGAAAAAAATGCAAAAAACAAATTCAAAAATGTTTTGTTTGTAAATGAAAAAAACTCCAAAATATTCAAAAAAAAAAACACCAATGAACACATCGCCAAGAAGCCAATCTCCAACTCTTTTCGGCAAGTTGATGCCTACGAAGCCAGAGCTTTAATTTTAAATTTTAATAATTGATTTTTTCCAAAAATTTAAATTACAGGCATATGGTTTTTCCATTGAAGGTGTCCTTCAACACATAGTCCTTGCCCTTCAAAGTGTACGCCTTGCCGCCGATGTTGAATGAAATGTCGGGGAGGTTTGGAATTTCTTCGCAGGACACTATATACTGTTAAAATATTGGGTTTAAACTTTTAAAATCCGGAAAATTTAATTTTAGAATTTTTGAATATATTAATACAATTTGTTGAATTTAAACTTCGCCGTCGTTGTTCGGAGTTGCGCCGATGTATTTCTGAATTTCTTTCACTTCCTTCTTCGGTCCAAGAATCATAGAAGCGCCTGAATAATATTTTAATTTAAAAAAAATTAGAATATAATAAATTTAGCTAAAAATAGGCAATCCTACCGGTGTCAGCCTTTACTTGGCATCCATTTTGGCATGCAATTTTTCCCTGGCTGCCACTAATTGAGTCCATCTAAAACAGGCACTATTTAAGAGCCGTTGTTGCTCCCATTTTTTAAATGCATAATTCTCCCGCCAAAACAAATCGCCAAAATTTTAAAAATCAATTTTAGTACAGTATTTTCCCGCCCCAACTACAGAATATTTATACACCTTGAACTGCCAGTGGGTTTTGCGCGTTACAGGAGTGTAAGTGATCGGTGCCACAAAGCGTCGTTGATCGGTGCCACCGAAGGTGATTTCGCCTCCAAGTTCCGATGTCGAATTACTGTAAAACAAAAATTTGTGAGTATTTATTTATTCATCAACCGGTTAAGCCAAAATGAGAAGACCGGCTTCTGCACTTTCTGTTGGGTGACCATGTTGTTGAACACGGTCGACAGCTTTACACCAGAAGCTTCTGTGAATCCCATGCCGAGAACGCCGTCAAATTTGGCTTGGTCAAACCCTTTTTCACTGGAAAATGTTTTTTGTGAAATTTTATAAACCCAAAAGCCTAGGCATGCCTGGTGGCCTCCACAAACTCCTGTTGCTGCACACAAATGTTCGCTACACAAACATTGTCTTTAGAGACAAATCTGAGTAAAAAACATTTAAAATATTTTTAATAAATTCCTGCCGTACCCTTTCATTGCGCCGGAGCCGTACTTTATTTTCACCTTACGTCCAACCGGCAGGTAGGAAGACGACATAAGGCTGTCAAATTTTTGGCGGCGAGCTAAAAAAATTGGCATTTTTAAATTTTCCAAATTTATGGGAAAAAAAAACTCCTACGGCATGAGGCGGCATAAATTGGGCATTTTTTGGACGGCACCCAAAAGATGGCGGAACCGGTGTCGAAGATGACGGTGAAGTTTTGTGGCGGTGAACCGATGGAAATGTCGCCATAATATTGGGCCTTCAATTTTCCAACTTTTTTTTTCAATTTTTTTAAAGCCGTAACTGGTTATCAACAAAACTCACGTTCATATAGTTGTACAACACTACTCGTGCATCGGCATCAAATTCCGTGCTATCTCTGATTCCTTCCCAACGCTGACGCAACGATTTATGGAAATGCTTCAGGTACTGCTCCAACGACCCGGCAGCCGCCAGACGCGTTCGGAGGGTGTCCATGCGACGAAGCGGCACACTAAAATGGAATTCCAGTTATTTGATGGCTTAAAAATCAACTTTACATTTCCCATTTTCAATAAAATTTTTATAATAAGCAAAATTCAAGGATTTGGAGGTTCTCGTTAAATGTATTTTAAAATTAAAAAATTTATACATTAAAAACTAATTAAAGCCAAAAGCCGCCAATAACTCGCCTTGCCATTCCTTTTGCCGCCTGCTGCCCTTGCTGGAGGTGATGGCCATTTGCAACGCCGATGCCAAGCAGGGCGATTAGGCTGAACAACGCCAGCACCGTCGCGAATTTCGGGGCCATGTTTTTTTGCTGTATTTTTTAAAGATTTTCAAAATATTTTTAAATTTACCGTATTTCCTATAATAGAGCCCCACCCTGTATTAGAGCACCACCCTCTAATAGAGCCCCCTTTTTGGAGGGGTTGAAAAATAGAGCCCCACCCTCTAATAAAGCCCCCCTCTAATAGAGCCCCCCCCCCAATTTTTGAATTTTTTTTTTTTGCAAAATTGGTCAAACCTCTTTGGATTTTTCAAATTTGTGAAAATAACCCTAGCGCAAAAATTCTTTATTTTTTTCCATTTGTATCTCCAACTTTATAAGTCATCAGCCAACTTTAAGCAAAGATATGAATTTTAAAAAATTTAGTTAATTCCTTTAAAGATTCTGGATTTTTTACAATTCTGAAAATATCTCTTTATAATTAAATTTTCCTAATTTTTTGTTTATTTCTAGTCTCGGATTAACCAGCTTTAATCAGAGATTTTAATAAATTCAATGAATTTCTGTGAAAAAAAAGAAAAATTCGAAAAAGTTCTAAATTTCTATTCCCCTCTTTAATAAGAGTTTTAATGAGCCTCCCTCCACATTTGGCCTTCATTGAAAAAACATTAATTTAAGCATTACTTGTTTCCATTGTCTTTTTAAATGATTTTGAGGCCAAAATAGATTTTTGGAAAAATTTGAATTCCGGTTTGGGGTTTGAAATCGGGTAAAATAAGGGTCAGATTCTAATTTATTTTTGAAATCAAAATTAATTTCTCTAATAATAAAAGTAATAATGTTTAAACTTTGTGAAAATGTTCATTTTAAAAATAGTTATAAATTTTTTATGAAAATTAATTTGACCAAAAAATTGACACTAACTTTTAATTTTTTAAATAGAGAAAACATCTCAACAAGTAAAAAATGTCCAAATTTTAGCATTTTTAAAATTTTATTTCATTTAAAATCTCAAACAAATTGCATCTTAATTTTTAACGATTATATTATTTACCATATGCAAAACATAATCCATTATTAGAAATTGAATAAAAAATTAAAGACGAATTAAGCAAAAAATAAATGTAAGTTATTTCAAGATAAAAGCGGCATTCGTCGTAAGCTGAGTTATGCATTTTTTTAAATCAAGAACTTCAAAAACAAGATTGTTAAAAACTTTTAAAAAATAAAAATCATCCAATTTTGCTGAGCAAAATTGGGAATTTTCAAAAAATTGTTGAAGACTTCAATAAATTTCTATTTCTTACCAAGGGGTTCCTAGTAAAATGGTTGGGTAACTCATAGATATCGAAAACTTTTGTTGTTCAATAATAAAATTTCTATTCAGTCATTGATTTTGCCAGAAAAAAGGTCCAAATTGTGCCAAAATTGGTGTTTAAATTAAAATTTTATTAATATTTCTGAAAAAAAACAGGTTGAACAATAGAGCCCCACCCTGTATTAGAGCCCCACGCTCTAATAGAGCCCCCCTTTTTGGGGGGGGGGGGGTTAAACAATAGAGCCCCATGGGGCTCTATTATAGGAAATACGGTATTTAAAGAAAATTTAAAAACATTTTATGAATATTACTTTTTGATTCACAAAGAGTGGAGAGAGTTGAGATTAGAAGGCCTATTTATTGCATTCGCTATAAAATTACGTCAGAAATTTATTGGCATTAATTTGACTATTTAAAATATATTTTTGCTTAAAAGCATTAATTAATTCACGCACATCATTTGCTATCCCATGGATTTCACCAGACGGAGATGATTGGACAAATTGTTGTCAATAAGGAAAATTATAAATTCGTCAAAAATTTTAAACAAAATAAAAATGAATGGAAAAGCGGTTTATTGAAAAACAGAACATATTTAAATGCGAGTTTTGTCGTTGAAATAATACGATCATCTTTGGAGGGGGGCCTGACTTAAAACAGCTGTTGGGCCCATTACCAAATCGAAATTAATACCGTATTTCATAAAATAATAGACCCGGGTCTATTATTTTTCAACACTCTTTCAAGGGGGTCTACTTTTTAAGGGAGGGGTCTAATAATTCGGGGGGGGGGGGTCTATTATTTTCAACCTTTTTTTGAAAAATTATTCAGAAAACTTGTGAAAATTTGCTTTTATTCACAACAAAAATTTCCCAAAATTTTTCTCTTTAATCAGCATTTTTTAAAATAAATTTGCTCGATATTTTCTTGACAAACAGCAAAATTGTGCGGGGTCCTGGCCCGACCGAACCAGGGTTGCAGCGGATCATCCGAAATCCGGTGTTTTTTCCAATCCGATATCCGATGCGCAAATTTCGGCAAATTCGATCCGAATCCAGATACCTAATTGACCGGGACAAAAATTCACCACTAAGAATGGGATTTTTAAGCAAAAAAAAAATGCAGTTTAAGTGCACTTTTGTTGTGGTTGTTAGGGTAGGACAGTACCGGTTAAACGGTTACGAAACCGGTTACGAAAACCCCGGGTATTTTGGGAAATTAACCGGTTACAAAAACCGGGTCTTCAAAATCCCGGTTAACCGAAAACCGGGTACCCAAACCGGCGGTTTAAGCACCCCTGGTTATTGGTGGTTAATTTTAAATGATTTTTAATTTGAATTTTCATTTAATGCAGGTGTGCTCAGTGGTTAAACGATGTATCTCTTAACTTATTATTCATCGGAGTTTCTATTCCCTGATTGGAAGTCTTTTTTATTCTTTTATTTAATATGTACTCCTTTTTACAACAAAAAAACATCACTCAGAAACCCCTTATAAATAGGTGATTTTTTTTGTTGAAAATTTTAGGCACATTTTCCTAAGTGAATTCACTAAACCTTCATTTTTTTGCCGGCGGTAGACCTCTCACATTCTTAAAAAGCTTCAAAAAATTACCTTATTTTTAAACTTTTGGTTACAAATCTCTTAACAAATTGAGTCAAAAATTCAAAAATTTTCTCGGCGGCGCCTATCGGCACCGCCGCCCCCTAACTTGTATTCTTGATCAACTTTCTTAACAAAAAAATGCAAAAAAATTAAAAAATTTTTCAAAAAAGTCTCGGGTCTCGCTCAAGCAGTGTGGCCGTCCACCTATAAACCCAAAAATCAGGATTAGCAGCTGAAAAACAGGAAAAAGGCAGGATCGGCCTATACAAAAAGCAGGAATATTTTTTAGGCATGTAAATTCACGAGTTAATGCCAAAACTTTAGTACCTGGTCTCGAGTCGAAAAATTTCTCGGTTTTTTAGGGCAAGATCTCGAGTCTCGGGGCATTTCTCGGTACAGTGGTCATAAACCGAAAAAACCGGTCGGTTAACCGGTCAAAAGTTCTAAACCGGTTACGAAAACCGGGTCTTTGAAAACCCGGTTAACCGAAAACCGGGGGTAACGGCTATTGCCTTTGCCAAAAGGCGCAAAATATGTTCCCTCCCTTAAACCCTAAAAAAATATAAATAATAATAATAAGCGCATTTTTTACAATTTTTTACGACAATTTTGTTTTAAATATTTAAATGTTCTTTATTTTATTAATTTTCGACAATTTTCGCATTAAACATTTATTCAAACAATTTTCGCATAAAATATTTAAAATCCTTAATTTATTAATTTCCAACAATTTCGCCAAAATATCAAAATTTCGTTTTTTTTTGTTAAAGAATTTTGAAAGCAATTTCCATGCTGCTCTATTTCTGGGTGAGACCCAACAAGTGCCTCCAAGCGTTGAACCGCTACATGCGCTTTGGTCAAAAAAGAAAGCCCATTTTTGAGCTAACATCAAAACTTAATTGGATTAAAAAATATGCTAACATCAAAACTTAATTGGATTAAAAATATGCTAACATCAAAACTTAATTGGACTAAAAATATGCAAAATGCAATTGAATCACTTTGCTTTTTTCAAAATCATCCGATTCTTTTCATTTAAAGCTTACGAATGGCATATTATTTCTTTAATTGATGAGTTTTAAAAATGCCAAAAAACATCGAAAACAAAACAAAAGTAATTCATATTTTTAACTTTTGGATTGGTTTTTGAAAATAATAAAGATTTATTATTCAATTATTATACAATTTGAATGGACTATTTTTCTAAACGTTTTTAATTAGAAAGAAGCATTTGACATTAAGAATCTCTCAAAATTTGTCCCAATCGTTGTCCATGAACTGCTCGCCGTCCACCGACTGCTGATCAGCCGAATCTTCCACATCTTATGTGCCATTGGCGGACGGACCAACGGCGTTGTTGTCACTTTCTCGCACTTTTGGCTCAATTGGCACGCTCAATTTTATTTTTTTGTTAATTATTTTAATAAAATCCAAAAAAAATCACCGATTTTCGTCTTTGGCCTGCGCAAAACCGAGCCGGGTTTGGCCAACATCAAACACCGTGTAATAGCGGCCTTGAAAAAAGGATTAATTCATCCTTAACATTTGTATTTTACCAATGAACACATCGCCAAGGATCCAACCTTTACCACCTCCCAGTCCCATGAAGCCAGAGCTGCAAATTTAAATGTTAATTATTTGTTTTTTGATTTTTCGAGCCTTACAGGCATATTGGTTTTCCCCCAGAGGTGATCTTCCACACATAGTCCTTGCCCTTCAAGGTGTACGCCTTGCCACCGATGTTGAATGAAATGTCGGGAAGGGTCGGAACTCGTTTGCAAGGCACCTTATACTATTAAAAACATTGGGTTTTTTATTCATTAAAAGTTCAAAATTAATTAAATTTAAAAAAAATTAAACTTTTATCATTAATACAAAAAATTTTGTTGTAATTAAACTTTGCCGTGTAAGTGCGGAGTTGCGCCGATGTATTTCTGAATTTTCTCCACATCATTTTTCGGTCCAAGAATCAGTGTGGTACCTGAAATTATAAAATATTTTAATTAAAAAGTAATTTAAATCCTTAAATATGGATAAAATAGGAAATCTTACCGGTGTCAGCAATTGCTTGGCATCCATTTTGACACGCAATTTTGTCTTTGCCGCCACCGATTGAGTCAATCTAAAACAGGCACTATTTAAGGACTTTTTGTTGCTCCCCTTTTTTAAATGAATAATTCCTCCCGCTAAACAAATCGCCAAAATTTAAAAAATCAATAAGCACAGTATTGTCCCGCTCCAACTACAGTATATTTATACACCTTAAACTGCCAGAAGGCCTTGCGCGTTACTGGAGTGTAATTAATCGGTGCCACAAAGTGTCGTTGATCGGTGCCACCGATGGTCATCTCGCCTCCAAGTTCCGATGTCGAATTGCTGTACAACAAAATTTCATAAATTTGTGAGTATATTTCTCATTAACCGGCTAAGCCAAAATGAGAAGACCGGCTCCTGCACTTTGTGTTGGGTGACCATGTTGTCGAACACTGTCGAGTGGGTTGCAGAAATTTTTGGAAATGCCATGCCGAGAAGGCCGTCAAATTTCGTATTCTCAATTCCTGGTTCACTGGAAAAATATTTTTTTTGTTTTTTTGCGAAATTTTATAAACAAAAAGCCTAGGCGCCTGCCTGGTGGCCTCCACAAACTCCTGTTGCTGAACACAAATGTTCGCTATACAAACATTGTCTTTGGAGACAAATCTGAGTAAAAAATATTAAAAATATTTTAATAAATTCCTACCGTACCCGTTCATTGCGCCGGAGAGGTACGGTATTGCTATTTTACGTCCGTCCGGTTTGTAGGAGGACGATTTGGAGCTGTCATATTTGTGGTGGAGAACTGAAATTGGCATTTTCAATTTTTTAAATTATGGCAAAAAGGACAATAAAATGCTTACAACAGGCCTTGTCCTTTGGGCATTTATTGGACGGCACCCAAAGGTCGGAAGAGCCGGTGTCGAAGATGACGGTGAAGTTTTGTGGCGGTGAACCGATGGTAATGTCGCCATAATATTGGGCCTGCAATTAATTCCAACTTTTTTTTTAAATTTAAATTTTATATCAGATTTAAAAAATTCAAAAATTTTGAAAGCCGCAACTCTGGTTTTTCACGAAATAGGGCAAAATAAGCTCAGCCTTTCAACATTTAGACAAAAATCTTGCGCATAAGGACAGAAAAATTTCCCTTAAATTCATCAAACCAATCACAAAAATATAATTTTTTATTTTAGCAAAAATCGAGAGATTGGCAAGAAATGCCAAAACCCACGTCCAAATAGTTGTGCAACACCAAGTCAGTGCCAACGCGTTTGCTATCTTTGGGCAATTTGCTTCTGCTGAACATTTGTTCCCAGCGCTGGCGCGACGCTTCATGGAGATGCTTCAGGTACTGCTCCAACGACCCGGCAGCCGCCAGACGCGTTCGGAGGGTGTCCATGCGACGAAGCGGCACACTAAAATGGAATTCCAGTTTTTTGATGGCTTGAAAATCAAACTTTATATTGCCCATTTTCAATAAAATTTTTATAATAGAGCAAAATTCAAGGATTTGGAGGTTCTCGCTAAATGTATTTTAAAATTAAAAAATTTATACATTAAAAACTAATTAAAGCCTAAAGCCGCCAACAACTCGCCTTGCCATTCCTTTTGCCACCTGCTGTTCATGCTGGAGGTGATGGCCACTTGCAGCGCCGATGCCGACCAGTGCAATTAGGCTGAACAACGCCAGCGCCGTCGCAAATTCCCGGACCATTTTTTTGCTGTATTGATTTTCAAAATATTTTAATTATTTAAAGAAAATTTAAAAACATTTTTATGAATATTACTTTTTGATTCACAAAGAGTGGAAAGAGTTGAGATTAGAAGCCTATTTATTGCATTCGCCAAAAAATTACGTCTGGAATTTATTGGCATTTAATTTGACTATTTAAAAAATATTTTTGCTTAAAAGCAATAATTAATTCACGCACATACATTTGCTATCCCATGGATTTCACCAGACGGAGATGATCGGACAAGCGTTGCCGATAAGGAAAAGAATATATTTATAAATTCGTCAGAATTTAAACAAAATAAAAATGAATGGAAAAGCGGTTTACTGAAAAACAGAACATATTTAAATGCAAATTTTGTCGTTGAAATGGTTTTCAATTTATTTCACATTAATCATAGTAAACTAAATTTAGTGAGCACATTTGAGCTAAAATGCCAAAATTCAAACTTTTGGGCAAATCCAAAAATAAGCTTTTTCTTCATCTGGCAATCAAACTTTGTGCAAATTTCGCATTTCAGTCCCAAAATAAAATTTGGCAATGTGAGGGGCCATCAGAATAAATTGCACAAAAATCTTTGAATTCTCAGCATCAAGCAAAATGTTGCCAATATTTCCTCTGCTAAAAGGCACAAAATATATTCTCTTAAATACTAAAAAAATATTAATACATAATAATAAGCACATCATACATATACGTTCATTTTTAAATAACATGCCAAATATTGTTAAGAATTTTGTTGGATTTTCCAAAAGGTCACAAAAATCGACAAAAAGTCCTCAAAGTATAGAGCCCGGCGGGAACGGGATTTACGCGGGAAAAGTACGGGAATCCCGGTCCCGTTCCCGTCTTTTTTGCCCAGCGGGATTTTTTACAGGAACGGGAAAAACACGGGATTCCCGTTCGTGCCGTTTATTTTTCTTGGTGAAATGTTTTTAAAAATTTAACAATTTTGGGCCAATTTTTCGTCACAAAAATGCTTAAATTTCAATTTTTTTTTACGGCGGCGCTTATCGGGACCGCCAAACCCACCCAAAATTTGCCATATTCTGTTGCTTTTTGATTTTCTGCATCAATTAAGATTTCAAAAGCTTAAAAAAACTGCCGTATTTTTAAGATTTTGATTGCAAATCTCATAAAAAATTGAGCCAAAATTCAAATTTTCTTGGCGGCGCCCATCCCTGCCGCCGACCCTTCCCCCCCCCCCCGGGAGTCTTTTATCCGAGCTCAAAAGGGTCAAGAAAAGCGAAAACTTCGAGCCAAACGTCGGCACAAATGAAACTGAAAAACGGCGTATAAAAAGTAGTGGGGCAGATGGAGGGCGCAAGAAGAAGTCACTTTGAGTGGCTATACCTTTCAGATTCTTACTCATCAAATGGTATATGTAATTCATTAAGATTGCCACATTTCCTAATTAACTAGAAATTTCTGGCAATTAGGAAACAAACTCACATTTCCTCCATTTGTTGTTGATGCTCCGATTTGCCAGGGATAAGTGCAAATCTATTTTGAAAAAACAGAAATTCAGGGTAAATTTTAAAACAATTTTTTAATAAAAAATACATAATGTTTGAAGTATTCACAGGATCGGCCGAGAAGCAAAAAAAGCCGGAACAATTTCCCAATTTCGTTTTATTTTATAGGAGTTTTACTCCCTTTAAAATAAATTATAAATTAGTTCCATTTTGTTGGCACGCCAGTTTGATGAATAGGTCCGTTCAGTTGAGTGAGTTGTTTTTTGGACTTTATTTGGTTATTAAAATTGACTAAAAATCCCAATTTGGTCAAGACTGCCCCCCCCCACTAATCGCCATTTGCTGGGGTCGACGTTTTGCCCCCCCCAACACATTCAAATGAATGCAAAAAGTGACTGCATTTGTCAGCCGAATGCTCTGCTGATCTTTAGGCTTCTGGTCAGGGGTGGGCGGAAACTATTTGAAAACCCAAAAATTTCAAACTGAATTTAAAAATAATTTTTTTAATAAAATAATGTTTTAAATAGGTATTCACAAATCGGCCGAGGAGCAATTTAAAGTGTTTTGCTAATTCTTTAACAAACACAACGATAGCGCCAATAGGCATCTGCGAGAAAATTGTTAAAAATTCAATTTATTTTTAAATTTGAAACAAATTCCCAAAACTAAATCATTTTGCGCTTGTTTTTTGAAAAGATTTGAAAAATCACCTTTTCCCGGTGGCGCCAATTGGCAACCCGGTCCCCTCTAAAAGCTCTAATAAAAACGAACGAGTAAAATTTTTAATTTCTTGAGTTTTTCTAAGCCTAAAATTAAAAAGACTTAAACTATTTGGCTTTCGTACTTCTCCTTTGCTTGTAACAATATTATATATTTCAACCGGTTTTTAGCTTATTGTATGCCCATTTTTCGCTATTTTAATCCATATTTGAGGGGTAGCTATTAAAAACAACACCAAAAAAAGATTAATTTTTAAAGTTTAAAGATCGTCGATTTTGGGTGCCTTTTAACTTTCAACTTTAAAAAAAGAATTCAATACTTTGCTTATTTCTAATTCATCTGATTCTTTTTATTTTGTAAAAATCTATCATTCAATAATTATACAATGTGAACGATTGTCTATTGTTTTAAACGGCTTTAATTATGGAAAAAGCGTAATTTATTTTCATATTTAATTAAAATTAAATGGGACAATGACTCCAAATTTAATTATTTCACTCATTTTCGTTTTTGGCTT
The DNA here is from genome assembly GCA_020449905.1 of Globodera pallida. Taxonomy (NCBI): domain Eukaryota; kingdom Metazoa; phylum Nematoda; class Chromadorea; order Rhabditida; family Heteroderidae; genus Globodera; species Globodera pallida. The sequence goes on from JAIXHY010000015.1 coordinate 1,085,295, forward strand.
GCGCAAAACCGACCCGGCTTTGGCCAACATCGAACACGGTGTAAAAGCGGCCTAAAGACAAATATATTTTTTAATATAAAAATTCAAAAGGTACCAATGAACAGATCGCCAAGAATCCAACGATCTTTAATGCCCTGCGGGTCGATGCCGATGAAGCCAGGGCTTAAATTTAAATTTTAACTTTTTTTCATCAAAAAATTTAAAATTACAAGCATATGGTTTTGCCCATGGTGGTGACCTTCAACACATAGTCCTTGCTCTTCAAGGTGTACGCCTTGCCGCCGATGTTGAATGAAATGTCGGGAAGGGTTGGAATTTTTTCGCAGGACACTATATACTGTTCAAAACATTTTTAAACATTAAAAAGTTTTGCAAATTTAAAATTATTCAATTTTTTATCTCATTAATACAAAAATGTGTTAAATTTAAACTATGCCGTAGAAGAGCGGAGTTGCGCCGATGTAGTTCTGAATTTTTTCCACATCACTTTTCGGTCCAGCAATTAGAGAGGTGCCTGAAATTATAAAAAATTTAAATAAAATTAAAGAATTAAATTGTTATAATATTTAAGGTAAAGGAAATCCTACCGGTGTCAGCAATTGCTTGGCATCCATTTTGGCATGCAATTTTGTCTTTGCCGCCACCGATTGCGTCCATCTATAACAGGCACTATTTAAGGGCCTTTGTTGCTCCCTTTTTTAAATGAATAATTCCTCCCGCTAAAACAAATCGCCAAAATTTTGAAAAAAAATCAATAGGTACAGTTTGTTTCCGCTTCAACTACAGTACATATACACCTTGAACTGCCAGGAGCCAGTGAGCGTTGCAGGAGTGTATTTGATCGGTTCCACAAAGCGTCGTTGATCGGTGCCACCGATGGTCATTTCACCCAAATTGCTGTAAACAAAATTTTAATAAAACTTGTGGTTATTTAAATGCATCAACCCGTTATGCCAAAATGAGAAGACCGGCTCCTGCACTTTCTGTTGGGCGACCATGTTGTAGAACACGGTTGACCGCTTTTCAACAGGAATTTCTGGAAATGCCATGCCGAAAATGCCGTCAAATTTGGCGGCCAAAAAAACGATCCCTGGTTCACTGGAATTTTTTTGTTTTTTGAGAAATTTATAAAACCAAAAGCCTAGGCATGCCTGGTGGCCTCCGTAAACTCTTGTTGCTGCACACAAATGCCCCCTACACAGACATTGTCCTTGGAGACAAATCTGAGTTAAAAACATTAAAAATCATTTTAAAAAATTCCTACCGTACCCTTTCATTGAGCCGCCGGAGCCGTACACTGCTGCAACTGGACGTCCGTCCTTCTGGTAGGTGGACGATTTGGAGCTGTCATATTTGTGGTGGAGCACTGAAATTGGCATTTTCATAATTTTAAAATTTATGAAAAAAATAAAAAGCCTACAACAGGCAATGTCCTTAATTGGGCATTGTTTGGACGGCACCCAAAAGTTGGTGGAACCGGTGTCGAAGATGACGGTGAAGATTTGTGGCGGTGAACCGATGGAAATGTCGCCATAATATTGGGCCTTCAATTTTCCAACTTTTTTTTTTCAATTTTAATTTGACATTTAAATTTGTATTTGCGCATAAAATATGTGTGTTTGTTGTCAGAAATATCATTTTTTTAAACAAAATCGGGGGCATTGTGGCAAAAAATGCCAAAACCCACGTTGTGGAACACCGCGTCAGTGCCAACTCGGGCATCGGCATCAGATGCCACGCTATCTTTGGGCAATTTGCTTCTGCTGAACATTCGTTCCCAACGCTGGCGCGACGATTCATGGAGATGCTTCAGGTACTGCTCCAACGACCCGGCAGCTGCCAGATGCGTTCGGAGGGTGTCCATGCGACGAAGCGGCACACTAAAATGGATGTTCATTTTTATTAAAAATAAGCCTTACATTTTCAAATTTCCAAAAAAAAAATTTTATAATAGAGAAAAATTCAGTGGTTTGGGGTTCTCTCTAAACGTATTTTAAAATGAAATATATACTGTATTAAAAACTAATTAAAACCTAAAGCCGCTAACAACTCGCCTTGTCATTCCTTTTGCCGCCTGCTGCCCTTGCTGGAGTTGATGGCCACTTGCAGCGCCGGTGCCAAGCAGTGCGACTAAGCTTAACAACGCCAGCGCCGTCACGAATTTCCGGACCATATTTTTTTGCTGTATTTTTCAAAGATTTTTAAAAAATATTTTTTAATTTATTTAAAACAAATTTAAAAACAAATTTCCATCATTTTTCAGTGAACGGCGGGGTTTAAGCCCCTTCAATGTTGGAATTTTCTTTAAAACTGTAAAAAAAACCATTTTTAGAGACTGGCGAGATTTTAGATGCTCGTGCCGACGAGATCTTGTCGACATTTTTGGAGATTTTTTGAAATTCTTAAACGAAAAAAATTTTTGATCGGCCGGACTCTGTTTTGAAGGTTCAACTGATTGAATAACAATTTTCAAAAGAAAAACAAAAAAATCATAATTTAGCCAAAAGTCTTAGCTCCTAGAAATGAGAGAGAAGGCTTTACAGCGAAAATTTTTATGCTGAATTTGTGATAATTGCAAACCATTTTTAAACTGACATTGAAGTCCATTTGATTGACTTGGGCCCTGTCTGATAAAGACACATTTTTTATAAGATTTTGATTGAAAGGGTTATGGCCATATTTTGCAAACATTTGAATAGTTTTATTTACTGATGAAACTGTACAATGACGGGGTCTGCTGGTGGTTGATGGGTTTGGTCCTGATGAACCCGAAGCGACCGATAAATGTGAATAAACAACCCCTACGGGGGGGGGGGGGACGTCTCTCAAAAATTGGAGCAAAAATGACACTCAAAATTTGATAATGGTGGTAGTGGTGGGGCAATGAATTGGAGACATTGTGCATGGGGTACAAATCTGCTGCTGAAAGGTACATCAATGCTAAAAAAATAAACAGAAAAAAGTGCATTAACTTCGTAAAGAAATTTGATAAAAATATATATATGTTTAATTCAAATTAAATGGGGTGAGCATCCAAATAAATTTAAACTTTATTTTCAGTTTTAAAAATCTCAATAATAAGAAGTTGAATATCGTAGTAAATTTGTAATGCCAATTTATTCATTAAAAGAAATTATTATAAAATGTTAAACTTTTTAAAGAATTACGGGGTCAAAGTTTTTCGAGGGTGGGACTGTCGGGGTTCGGGGTTTTTGAAGAAATTTCTCCAAAATTTTAATTTTTTTTATTGAATAATTTCCAAAATTGAATTTGTTACTGAAAAAAGCTAATTTTAAAGAATTTGTCCTTATAGAAGAGAAGGGTAGGCATCGTCGATGTAACCGGATGCCAATAAATGCTCAGAAACCGGAATTCCTGACCCAAAAATGTTCGTAAAATCAAATTTTAAAATAATTATAGCAAATAATTAACGACTTTGCGGTTAAAATTATTAGATTTTTTGAAAATTGGTTATAATAACTGTTTTTATGAGAATTCTGCTACACTTCTGGGTGAGGGGGCGGGTGGTCGGCGGTGTCGATAGCCGCCCGCCGTGAAAAATTTTGAATTTTTGACTTAATTTGTTTAAATGAAATAAATTTTTTGTCAAAAAGTACGCAAGCCCACAGCACTGTACTCGGCAAAACTGCATTTTGTCACTCGATAATGCCATTTTTAGGGGTGTATTTTAACCGTCGGGGATGGGGTTCATGGGTTTTTTGGGGTTAGAAGTGTCGGGGATATCCCCAAAAATGACCTAAATTTGCGGGGACGGGGTCGGGGTAACAAGCCTAGTTTAAAGATCATCGATTTTGGGTGCCTTTTACCTTTAAATTTTTTAAAAACGAATTAAATCGCTTTGCTTAAATTCAAATGATTCTTCTCATTTAAAGCTTTTGAATATTAGTTTAGTTTTAGAAAAAGTGATAGCCTTAAGCTCCTTCGTGGGTTTTTGACAAATTTTGCTATTTAGTCAAAAAACATCGAAAACAAAACAAAAGTTAAATCATTTTATTTTATTTTTTAACTTTTTGGATTGGCTTTTCGAAAATAATAAAGATTTATCATTCAATTATTATACAATTTGAACGATTGACTATTTTTCTAAACGTTTTTAATTAAAAAGAAGCGTTTGACATTAAGAATTTCTCAAAATTTGTCCCAATCGTTGTCCATGAACTGCTCGCCGTCCACCGACTGCTGATCCGCTGAATCTTCGTCATCTTCAGTGCCATTGGCGGACGGATCAGAGCCGTTGTTGTCGCAGTCGCGCACTTCGGGCTCAATTGGCACCCTACCATTTTTAATTTTGAAATTTTATTTTAATAAATCGACAAAAAAATCACCGATTTTCATCGTTGGCCTGCGCAAAGCCGATCCGATTTTGGCCAACATCAAACACCGTGTAATAGCGGCCTTAAAAAATGATTAATAAAATTTTTTGATTCCTTAACGACCAAATTTGGGGAAATTTTGTCTTTTACCAATGAACACATCGCCAAGGATCCATAGTTCGTCAGCATTTCCCGGCAGTTCCACGCCCATGAAGCCAGAGCTGCAATTTAAATGTTAATTATTTGTTTTTTGATTTTTCGAGACTTACAGGCATGTTGTTCGTCCCCTGGAGGTGACCTTCCACACATAGTCCTTGCCCTTCAAGGTGTACGCCTTGCCGCCGATGTTGAATGAAATGTCGGGCAGGGTTGGAATGCGATTGCATGGCACTGTATACTGAAAGAAAATGCTAAATTTTTCAAAAATTTAAAATTGGATAAGTATTTAGATTTAAAATCAAATTAATAAAATTGGAAAATTTAAATTATCGATTAACAAATAAAATTTAAATTAAAAATTACAGACTTCGCCCTGCGAAAGTGCGGTGGCACCGATGTATTCGTGGATTCGGTCCACATCTTTTTGCGGTCCAGAAATTAGGGAGGTGCCTAAAAAATGTAAAAATAATTAAAATTAATTAATTAATTTAAAAATGCCAACCCGTGTCAGCAATCGCTTGGCATCCATTTTGGCAAACGATGGTCCTTTGTTTATCATCAGTGATTGAGTCCATCTTTAAAGTGCAATGTGTTTAAGGGCCTTTTTTGTCACTTTTTGGGCATTTCGTGTTTTGTTAATACGATTTTCACGAATAACCCTCTAAAAATCCTGCAATTTTCTAGCAAAAAATTCGATAAAAAATTCAGAAAAATTTTAAGTAAAAAAATCGCAATTTGATGAAATTTGGAGATCAATTTTTCTTATCAAAAAATTGTTAAAATCATCAAAAATTTCCCCGGCGGTGCCTGTCGGATGTTGTCGGACCCCTCCCATTCCTGAAAATCTTTAAAAAATACTGTATTTAAAATTAGCAAAATTTTGGGTTTGGTGATAATACTTAATTACAGTTTTCCACCCACAAACTACAGTATACACCTTGAACTGCCAGAAGGTCTGGCTTGTGATTGGAATGTAAGTGATCGGCGCAACAAAGCGTCGTTGATCGGTGCCACCGATGGTCATCTCGCCACCAAAATCGGAAGATGGGTTGCTAAAACAATAAAAAACCAGTCAAGATCAAGAATTTTCTGATCATCCAACAAAGCTCATGTAGAACACTGAGCGACCATTGTATGATCATAATCATAACATTATGCAAACACTGATCTGATCATTGTCTGATCACCATAACATATGGAAAATTGATCAGATCTGATCATAGCCATAAGATTATAGAAGCACTGATCAAGTCTTTGACTAATCATATCTACTATGTAAAATCAGATCATTGTGTGATCATGCTTGTGGCTTTCTGAAAACACTGATCAGATGTTTATGACTAATAATCACACCCATAACTTTATGAAACCTCTGATCAATTATTGTCTGATCATGCCTGGGTTCTAGCGGAAACTGTGATCAAAATTCTCTGGCTGGCCATTTAATGTGGAAAGACGGATCAGAATGCCCCTTTAAACTGATTGATCAACTCCAACCGGTTAAGCCAAAATGAGAAGACTGGCTCCTGCACTTTCTGTTGGGCGACCAGGTTGTCGAACACGGTCGACAGTTTCTGCACCGAAATTGCCGGGTATGCCATGCCGAGAATGCCGTCCGCTTTGGTGTGCACAAAAGTGTCGCCCGGTTCACTGAAAATTTGAAAATTTTTGAACAATTTTTCATTATGCCAACTCGAACCTGGTAGCCTCGGCAAACTCTTGGCTCTCCACACAACGGTCCATGATGCACACCTTATCCTTTGAGACAAAGCTAAAATTTTAAAATTAGTTTTTGATGAAAATTTATAAAAATGTTCTACCGTACCCTTCCATCGATCCGGCACCGTATTCAATGCTGACTTTGCGTCCGTCCGGTTGGTAGGTGGACGACTTGGAACTGTCATATTTGCTGTGATAGCCTCAAAGGTTTTTTAATTCAAAAAAATGTTGGGAATTTTCAAAAAAAAAACAAAAAAAACTCCTACGGCATGCTAGGTTGAAAAATGAGCATTTTTTGGACGGCACCCAAAGGTTGGAGGAACCGGTGTCGAAGATGACGGTGAAGTTTTGTGGCGGTGAACCGATGGAAATGTCGCCATAATATTGGGCCTGCAATAAAATTTAATTTTTTCTAAATTTTGCCGAATGCTTAACAAATATGGCACACGAGTGAATTGATTGATTGTATTTTTCCAGATCAGAAATTTACCCAAAAACATGTCAAGAATCTCGAAGACCATTGCTCAGATTGCCCCAGATGATTAAATCTTGATCACTGATTAGCTAGCTCTGTTCACGATAACGGATCAAAATAACAATTTTGTGAGTTTTTGGGAGTTGGGCCCAAAAATGTCGGGTGTCGGGTGATTATTTGCCCGGACAGGTAAATACCCGACTTCTCGCATATTTATGTGCCGGATACCCGACTCGGGTAGCCAAAAAAACCCGGGAATCGGGCGTCCAAAAAATTCTTTTAAAAAAATTTTTTCGATCAAAAGCCCAATACATACGAATGCATTTTTGATGGCAGTCGCTTTGTTCACAAATGAATGAAATGAAAATCGTAAGGGAGCGGTGGTGAGGAGGGGGGGAGGGAGGGGGGGGGGGGGGAGGGGGGGGCAAACCCTACTTAAAAAAAGTATACCTACGCCTAAAGTTCGTGAATTTGGGGATCCCGTTGAGCTTTTTTATAAATTTAGCTGACTGATCAAATTTAAACATTTGAAGGGCGTTAAGGCGAAAAGAGGAAAGATCAAGTGGAATATTTCAGTCTCAATCACGACCCGCTTAACTCTGAGGAGCGGGCGATTAAATTTGAAAAATAACAATTTAGAAAATTTAAAAATTTGAAAGCCGCAATTTTCAACAACAAAAACCCACGTCCATATAGTTGTGCAACACTGCGTCAATGCCAACTCGTGCATCGACATCAAATGCTACGCTATCTCTGGACAATTTGCTGCTGCTGAACAGACGTTCCAAACGCTGGCGCAACGCTTCATGGAGATGCTTCAGGTACTGCTCCAACGACCCGACAGCCGCCAGACGCGTGCGGAGGGTGTCCATGCGACGAAGCGTCACACTAAAATAAAGTTTTTCTATTTTTTAGTAAATTGAATTTTCGTTATTTTTGAGAAAAAAACATTCGCCTTGATACATTTCCTATTTCCAAAAAAACTGATTAAAAAAAGCCGTCAACAACTCGCCTTGTCATTCCGTCCACCACCTGCTGCCCATGCTGGTGGTGATGGCGACTTGCAGCGTCGGTGCTGAACAGTGCGACTAAGCTGAACAACGCCAGCGCCGTCGCAAATTTCCGGGCCATTTTTTTCTGTAGTTTCAAATTTTGATTTTTTTTTTAAATTAAAAACAAATTTCCATCATCTATCATTGAGCGAGGGGGTGGGGGGGGGGGGGTAAGCGCCTTCAATGTTTAATTTTCTTTAAAACTGTAAAAAAGCCATTTTTAGAGACAGGCGAGAATATAGGTAGGCAGGCGCCCGGACCGATCGAGATTTGTCGGGATTTTTGGAGATTCTCCAACAAAATCCGGTGGTTCCACAAGTCTGGGCTCAGTTTTGGAGGTTCATCTGACTGTGTTAAAATATTTTTGAAAAATCAAAGAAACCGAAAAAACAAAATAATTTAGGCAAGACTTATTAGCTCATTTGTCAGTGGAATATGAAGGCTTTACACCAACAAATTTATGGGTGAATTTGTGATAATTTCAAACTATTTTTATACGGACATTGAAGTCCATTTGATTGGCTTGGGCTCAGATAAAGACACTTTTCTATAAGATTTTGATTGAAAGGGTTAGTCGTCGCAAATATTTGAATGGTTTTATTTGCTAATGATATCTACATATGACGGGGGCTGGTGGTGATGGTTTTGGCCCGATGACCCCCCCCCCCCCAGCAACCGATAAATGTGAATAAACAACCCCTACGGGGGGAACGTCACTCAAAAAATTGGAGCAAAAATGACACTCAAAATTTGATGGTGATGGAGGGAACGCCATTGTGAATGGGGTACAAATCTGCTGCTGATTAAGCAGAGAAGCGGTGGCTTTACTGCCCAAAAAATGCGGAAAATAAACACTAAAAAATTGGAGACAAAAAACAGAGCAAAAAAATTGCAAAAAAATCGTTGCGGGGGGGGGGGCTTTGTTATGTTTAAAATTTGAAATAATTAAAAATGATATTAAAAAAATTCTGATACATTTTAAATAAATTTAATGAGAACAAAGCAAAAACCGCAGGGCGCCCGAGCAGCCGGGCCAATAGTCGAATGTGCCGTGTTTTAGCTAACATTTTTAAACCAAACTTTCGTACTTTTTCTTTGCTTGTAGCAATATTATATATCTGTCGGCGTTTATTTGAATATCAGGTTTATTCAAATAAACCTAGTTTTATTTAAATTTATTCAAATAAAACGGCGAGTTCGTTTTATTTGAATAAAAAATTCTTTTTATATTCAGCAAAATTCGAATTTTACTATTGAAACTTACGTTTTTCTTTATTGTTTTTATATTTCTTTCAAAAAATAGGGCTTTAAATTTTACTAATTAAATTCGAATTTCACTAAAATTAAATTTTGTGAAGGTTGGTATTCAAATAAAACTAACTCGCCGTTTAATTGAATGTTTTCAAATAATACTAGGTTTATTCGAAAAACGCCGAAAAAATTGCCAAATTCCACGCAATGAAAAGACAAATTTAAACAAAAAGAAAAATATTTCAAAAGAATGCGCTCAAATTGTTAAAGCGGTACCGGAACTAAAAATTCATATAATCACGAAATTGATGAAACTGTCGCAAAAGAGTTGGACCTCAGTTTTGTAACAATTTAAAATTGGAAAACGTGAACTTGGCCAAACCAGTGCGTATTTCGAGCCCAAATTTATTGTTTATTCATTAATTAAAAATTCTTTAACAGCCCAAAAACAAACAAAAAAAAAACGCCCCACAGCAAACAACTGCAATTGATGAAACGTTAATTATGAAATTAAGGACAAAAATCCTAAAATTAGTGACAAGAAAAGTGTCAAACTTTGTATAAATGGAAAAAGCAATTTTAAATGACAGCAATTTCATCCAAATTCTGTCGATGGGCATTCTGTGGAAGAGAATGCCGGCTCAAATGTTCAGGAAATTAAGAAGTCGAATTCGAAAGCTTTTGAATGAAAGCTCAATCATTTGGATAAAACTGATCAGGCATTTAGATTTTTTTGCATAAACATTTTAAATGCGCATCCTATAGATGTTTCTAATCAAAAGAGCATTGTTGGCGTTTTATAAACTCTCAATAAATATTTCTTTGTCTTAAAACATGTTGGAATGAATATTTTTGCTTACCCATTTAATCAGTGGCCAATTAATTTTGTTTTATTGTTATTTTGTTAAATATTCTTAAAAAATCAAAAAAAAGAATAGATTTTCATCGTTGGCCTGCGCAAAACCGACCCCGATTTTGGCCAACATCGTGTAATATCGGCCTTGCAAATGAAATTTTGTAATTTCTTGACGAATTAATTACGGAAAAGCTTGTCTTTTAACAATGAACACATCGCCAAGGATCCATGTACGCCTTGCCGACGATGTTAAAAGAAATGTCGGGAAGGGTTGGAATGCGATTGCATGGCACTGTATACTGAAAGAAAATGATAAATTTGTCAAAAATTTAAAATTGGATAAAGTGTTTAGATTTAAATTCAAATTAATAAAAAATATAAATTATCGATTAATTTGAAGCGAAGTGCGGGCGCAGTCGAGTTTGTCCGACCAAGCGGCGGGCGGCACACCAAACTGGCCGCCGTAGTCGAGTGTGCCGTGTTTTGGCTAACATTTTTAAACCATACTTTCGTACTTTTTCTTTGCTTGTAACAATATTATAAATCTACAACCGTTAGTTATCCCATTTTCCGCTATTTCTAGTCCATATTTGAGGGTATAAAATATCGAAATCCGGGTCCCAGTTTATGAAATATCGAATTCCGTCCCGGTTTTTAAAATATCGGAAGCCATCCCGGTTTTTATATCGAAATCCCGGTCCCGGTTTTATTTTAAATCTTCTAGAAAATTTTTTCATTTTTCTGAATAATTGAATTGTCGAGATGACCTTATCAATTTCAGAATATAAAGAGACAAAAAAAGAAATTATTTAAAATTAGCGACTTAAATTTGATCAGATTGGCAGAAAGCGCTTTGGTCGCTTTGTTTCTGGGTCTTTGGATCTTTATGAAGGTGTCGTATGGTCAACTTAGTGTAAAGTTACCAGTTTAGAGCAAAAGCGCATGCTCAAAAATTTTTTATATTATTTTTTGCAACTTGAGACAAAACGATTGATTATGTTGAAACATATGCTTTAGCATTATTTTGGTATGAAAGTCAATGATTAAAATTTAAAAATGATGCTTTGATGTTTCTTGTTGTTTTCTGGAAGCTCTTCTGATACTTTTTAATGGTTTGGGTGTAGGTTTTTGTGGGTGTTTTTTGGGAAGTTGACTGAATTTTCATTTGGGAACCTTGATTAGGTATGTGCTAGACATATACAGTCGGATCGGTCCGGTCATTTATTGTCAATCGTTTTTCTCTTCCCCATCAAAATCAATCGATTGGTGACAAAACCCGGGAAAAACGCCGACGGCATAATGCATAGATATGCGTTCGATATAAACGTTTTGGTAACTCTCGAATGAAAAAAGCTGAAAATGAATCATTTATTTTGTAGATTTATTTATTTATTTACAGCACACTCGGCTTCGCGATCGCCTTGATGAGAAATCAAACGAGATGAAAGACGACATATTTCCTGGTTCCTTGGACCAGTTTTATGCGACGTATCAGTACGGCCAGGTGGGCTTTATTTAACATTTATTATAAATTTACCATTTTGTCCTCCATTCTTTTATTTTTCAAGGCGTTCGTAATGCTGCACTTGGAGTATGATTTCGTCCCTCCAGCCAAGGTGTACGAGGACTTACAATCTTTGCTGATCTATCTCGTCACTTTTGTTGACGAAACATATCCCAACGAACAAAACGCCTGAAGTTGGGATGATTTCAGATTGAGGAGCGATCTCTCATAATTGTTATTACCATTCTTTTAATTTAGCGCAGTGGTTAAGAAAATTGTTAGACCAAAGCTAAAGCTGAAACTGATAAAGCTAAATTTTTCTATAAATAATGAAAGGGTTATGGTTAAATAATCACAAGCATAATGGTTTACCAGTAGTGAATGAGCAACCAGCAGAGGTTCATGGTCACTTTGCGAGGTTATGTCACCATTATAGTAAAAATGCAACCATGGTTGTAAGCTTAACCACCAACTTTTAAAATGAAATTTGAAAACAAATAAGAATAAAATTTATTTAATAGAAATAAAGTCTCCTCTATAAAATCATGTAAAATTTTGTCTAAAATTGAAAATACAAATATTTTTAATTTTTTTTTCGAAAATGTAACTCAAATTCAATTAAAAAATTCGACCATTTGTTGTTGACATGTAAAATTTATTTTCCCTGAAAAATGTCGAAAAATTCTTAGTTTCAAAATTTTTCCCGTTCCCGCGAGATTCCCGTTGAAAATTAAACGGGATTTTTACGGGAACGGGACGGGATTCCACCGTACTTTTTGAAAACCCCGTTTCCGTTCCCGGAAATTTTATTTTACCGAACTCTAGTTAACAATAAAAGTTTCTGGTTATTTAACCATGGGAAATGTTGGTGGTTAAATAACGGTGGTTGCTGGTTGCTCGTTAGTATTGCAAGATCCTTGGGGGCAATTTATTGTGGACAAACAGTATAACATTGTGACAAAATGCCAAACAATAAATACCGTATGTGCAATTTGTCGCTTTCTGTTCTTGGCCAAAAATTGCGCTTTGTTTCCCTCCCATTGCTGAAAGAATTTTTCACTGACGACTCACTCAATGTTCCAATTTTGTATGACCACAAGATTGTCGGTAGATTCGATGGCGAACAATCGAATCAACGGCTTGAACTCTGCAAAATTTCGTTTTTTGAATCGAGACGATCGAAAAATTTTACATTCTGGGCTTAATTTAGAAGAAATCTTTATTTTCGAGATTCTCGAAGAAATGACGAAGCAGCGAGAATTGAAGGTTGGTTTGAGATTAATATTCATCAGACTAAATGTGTTACCAACCGCTTCCATCAAGGCTGGTGGCGATGACGAAGGCTCGGTAAGTTGCTGATCATTCATGGCAATGATCAGGCATGAGATTTTGCCCGATCGACCGAGAAAGTGTAGGCGCAACTGGTGCCACAAGTGTTGCATTCACTGGCATATAAGCTGGGATGTAATCGGATGCCGGATTTCGGACGTTTTTGGGTCCGGGTTCGGGGTTTGGGTCCGGCATGCCGGATTCCGTACATTTTGTTTGGAGCCGGTATGCCCCGGAATCCTACTAGACTTTTTTTTGGCATCCGATTAATCCTTGGTATATATAGATGAAATAATGCAAAATAAAAAAGGCTATTATTTTTTTTTGCAATCAGCTTAAAAAATTAGGTATCAATCAATATTCTCGTAAATGTTTGTTTCTTTCCCAAAAAGAAGTGGGAAAAAACTAACTATATTTACTTTTATTTAAAATCAAACAAAAAAAATTTATAAAGCATTTCAAAAATTAAAAATAAAAATCAAAAACTATTATATTCAGAAGCAAAATTTAAAAATGAGAAAAAATAAAGAAATCGTACATAATTAAAATTTAAAAAATAATTACGAACACCGGATTAGCAAAAGTCAATTCAGTTGAAGAATTTTGAATCCAGAAGTTCGGATTAGGTAGTAATTTCGCCACAATTTAGGCTTAAAATTTTTTGAAAACCAAAATCCTGGCCCGGAAATGAGTACCCAAACCACCTTTGTGTAAAGTGTTCTGCCAGCTGCTGATGGTCGGCTGACTGGCCCAATTTCTCGTTAGTATTGGCCCTCAAATGTTTGATTGAATGTCTCTGACGGTAAAATCAAGTTGATTGTATTAAAAAAAATTGTTAATTATTTTTACAAACTGATCAAAAATGATTATTTTATAATACGCGACCCGGACCCTTTTGCGGATTTTGGTGGCGATGCCGTTGCCACACTCCTCACCACCTGCTGACAACAGCGGTTGGTAATTGAGTCAAAATCCAAGAATTTTCTGATAATTTAACAATGCTCAGGTGGAAACACTGATCGAGCATTGTTGATCATAACCATAACATTATGGAAAGTGGTCAGATCATTTAAAAACAGAAATGTAGTCCGAAAATCCAACATATTAAAAACAAAAAATGGAAGACATCAACAAACTTTTACAAAAATTCTGGGAACTCGAAACAATCGGAATAACCGACTCACCCCACCTCAGCGATGATGACGCCGCTGTTATTCACTTCAATAAAAATGTCAGTTTTGAAAAGGGCCGATATTTTGTTCGTTGGCCATATAAAAAAGAAAATCCAGACCTCCCCACCAATTTTGGCTTATGTTTTGGTAGATTACGCAATGTCGTCAAACAATTAATTAAAACTAATCAATTAAGTACTTATAATCACATTCTCCAAGAACAAATGGTTACCGATGTTAACGAACTTGTTGGTTTTAAATCTGATCACCTTATTCATTATCTCCCACACCATCCTGTTATTAAAGAAACTTCTAACACGACAAAAGTAAGACCCGTTTTTGACGCGTCTGCTAAGTTAAGAGGTCACAATTCACTCAATGATCAAATTTTCCAAGGTCCAAAACTTTTACCTGACTTATGCGGGATGATTCTCCGCTTCCGCCTCAAAAATTTTGTTCTCCTTGGAGATCTGGAAAAAGCCTTCTTAAGAGTCGGTTTAAATGAATCAGATCGAGACACCACTCGTTTTCTATGGTTAAAAGAAAATTCATTCAAAGAAATTCAACGAAAATCTCGTGAACTCGAAATTAGAGATTTAGAAATCAGACGATTTAAACGGATCCCCTTCGGCGTCAATGCTTCACCTTTTCTACTTACCTCAGTCGTAAATTTGCATTTATCAAAAATCAATGAACACTTTGACATCTTCAAAGACCGCCAATTGAGTACAGAACTTAACATATCATCCAAACGGAAAGAATTCGAACAATTGTGTGAAGAGTTAAAAGAAAATGCCTATGTTGATAATTTTATGATGATGTGTGATGATGAAAAAGAAATTAAATTTAAACATTACTGGAGTAAAGAAATATTTAAATTAGCCTCAATGAACCTCCGAGAATTTGTGTCAAATCACGATCAAAGTAACAAAGAAATTCAAAGACTAGAAGGAGCAGAAATTCCTAAAGTGACAAAGATGCTAGGAATAAAATGGGATGTAAACACAGATGAGCTAAAAATGACTTTAAATATTCCGCAAATTAATACAGACACAACGAAAAGACAAATCTTAACCTTAATCGCAAGAAATTTCGACCCCATGGGCTGGATTTCCCCTGCTGTACTACAATTTAAACTTTTCTTTCAAAGACTTTGGAAAGCTAATAAAACATGGGATGACAAACTTAATGAAGAAGAAATATCAGAATGGAATTCAATTGCTAAATCCGACGAAATCCTAATCATTCGCTCCCCTTTCATTAAACCACATCAAAACTTTACTCAATTACATCTTTTCTCTGATGCTTCTGAATTAGCTTTTGCAACAGCAGCCTATCTTCAAACTTACGACAAAGTAAATCTTGTCTTCTCTAAAACGAGACTCACCCCCTTAAAAGGATTAACAATTCCTAAACTCGAATTATTGGGTCTTCTAATCGCAGCACGTGCCGCAAAATTCCTCGTGAAAGAATCAAAATTGACTATCGACAACATTCTTGTCTGGTCTGACTCCAAATGTGTTTTGAGTTGGGTAAAAAGTAAAAAGGAATTACCTACTTTCATCAAAAACCGTGTATCTGAAATCCGACAAATCATGACTGAAATTAATTTGAATTTTTATTATGTAAAATCCTCGGACAATCCAGCTGATTTAGCCTCCAGAGGCATGACTATTACTGAATTAAAAAATTCCGCGTTATGGTGGCATGGTCCGAAATGGTTAAAGATGGATAAAGAAAATTGGCCTCCCCACAGTTTTGAAAATTTTAACCCAGAACAAGAAAATTCATCCTTCTTCAGTTTCGATGCTGAAATTGAAAGTACCCAAATAAATTTGACAATCAATTCAACCCCCGTTCTTTTCATAGAATGGAGTAAATTCAATTCGTGGCAAAAATTAATACAGTATGCTAAAGTTTTTCTCCAATTCGTTCACTTCAAATTTAAAAACTCTAATAAATTTAATGAAAAGTTTGATCAAAATACCTTCAAAAATCAATTAATGGTAAAACTAATGGCTGAAAAATTACTCATTCGATTTATCCAAAAGGAGATGAAGCCTACTCCTGAGGAACAGAGACAACTTGGCATCTACCAAGCCTCCGATGGTTTCTACAAATGTGGAGGAAGACTAAAAAATGCACAAATACAAGGAATTCACCCAATTTTCCTGCCCAGGAAGCACGAAGGTACCCACTTATTGATTATGGACTATCATGAGCACAATTTACACACGGGCACAATGACAATCCTAGCCGAATTGCGTAAAATATTTTGGATCCCAAAAGCACGCCGTATTATTGACCAAATCAGAAAGACGTGCATATACTGCAGACGTTATAATGCACAACCTTTCAAGCAACCAGGAATGCCCCCCTTACCAAAATCACGAGTTCAAATGAGTGGACCATTTCAAAACGTTGGCCTTGACTATATGGGACCAATTCAATTGAAAGCCTGTGCTGACAAATGTTGGATCCTCCTTCTTACTTGTTTTACGACAAGAGCAATCCATTTGGAATTAGTAACTTCCTTATCAGTCGAACAGTTTCTTAATGCCTTCCGCCGATTTATTTCTCGAAAAGGTACTCCAAAAAATGTTTGGAGTGATAATGCCGCACAATTAAAACTTGCTTCTAAAGTTATACCAGATACCTTAAAATTAAAAGAGGTTTTTAATGACCCTGCAATCAAACACTATTTTCTAACGGAAAGAATCAATTGGCATTTTTCAATCGAATTGGCCCCATGGCAAAACGGCGCTATCGAAAGATTAAATCTTAATGTAAAAAGTGCGATGAAAAAACTGATCGGAAGGAAACTCATTAATTTCGATTCCTTTAATACACTTCTGTGTGAAATTGAAGCTTTAGTTAATTCATGTCCTCTCACCTTTATTTATGACGATATTGACTCTTACAAAATCCTGAGACCAATCGATTTTATTTTGCCCCACAAAAACATATGCATTCCTCCGATTCTCGCGTGTTTCAACCCTAAAGTCTATCCAAAACTCTCCCAACTTCAGAAAACGTAAACCAGAATTTGCAGTATGCTCTCCCGACAAATCTGCAACATGCCAGTCAGCTGTACATACTCCATCTAAGTCATCGTCTCTATTTAACTCCATACCTTCAACCTCTCTAACAATTATAACTATTTTTAGCCTTATTACCGCTTGCCTCAGCCACACATATAAATGCCCTGACAATGAAGCTTCGTTGATGTGGGAATCAAAATTCACTACTTATTGCTCAAATACTGGTTTCACCATAAAACAAAAAAAAAGAACTAGCGAATTCTGCTTCCTCTATCTATCTTGTGCCTCCGGCCATATACGTTTCGACTATTTCCCTTATTGTGGTCCGCGTTGTGCGTGTCCCTCATGGTCCCATGATTGCAGTTTTGCTTCTTCAAATACAATACCCACTGTTTCCAAAACTACCCTTTTCCCTCATAAAATCTTTCCACTTCTTTCTTCAACAGGTTGTTTGTTTAAGCGTACAAATTCTTGTTCAAAGGCCTACAGAAAATACTTTAATACGATAATGCTTACTGATCACTCCATTTTCTTTGTGCAAAGACTAAATCTAATTCACTCGCAAATAAACTCCAAAAACGAATTTCGTTGTCTTGGGGAGGGCAATCTTACGATTGGTACTCCCACGTACTGCCAGGAATATCCCTGCATCAAACAAACCTATGGGACAAAATTTTGTTATTACGAACCATACGAAAAAACTTATTATGTGAAATCTGATAACGAAAAAATATTGATCAAAGCATGGGGAAATGTTAAACTCAGATATTATAAACTCGAACACTCCCAATCAAGAAACAAAAGAGCAGCGAACGACTCGAAATTTGAAAATTTAATCAAATGCGTAACCGGCGGAGTTATGATTTATTCTATAACAAACGTCAAAGAACTGCGACTCTTTACCGGGGACTACAGCGTTATTATTAAAAATTCAATTAAGAAAAAAGAAATTGTTTCTTTCCCTATCTCAATCATAGCCAAAGTCTATAATATAACCATCAAATTCGTCAAAACCAACGGTTCCGAGAACAAATACATTTCTTGTCAAGCCTCACCAGTCTGTGAATTAATAACGTGCCAACTCTGCATGGAATATATCCGAAACCCACAATGTATTGGCCAAGTTCATTGGGCCTTAATTTTGACCACCATTTTACTTGCACTCTATATCATCACCTTGAGTTTAAAAATTATCAGTTTAATTCTTTCCATAATACGCCGAATACTTAAATGTCTTTATAACTGTTGCAAAAGAAAACAAAAACCAATAAAAATTATTAAATCAAAAAGAAAACCATTCATCCTACTAACATTATGTTTTTCTGTTTTTATTCATGTTCCCAATATTCCCGAAATTTCTGCCTGTAACGAAACAACAAATCTCGTCGCCGGAACCAATGATTGTGCTGTTAGTCAAGACGGTCACATCGAATGTAACTACGATCAAACCACCCAAATTTCAGTCACACCCGAACACATGACTTGTTTAAAACTTCAAAACACCAAAACAAACAAAACAATGGAAACCCTTCAAATTGTGATTGACAGCCTCGCGATAGTATGTGACGAAAAATCAGAATATTTCATGAGAAACTATCAACTTTCGTCATCATCCCAAAAACGATGCTCAGGTGCGGGCGACTGCACCGGACAAGTCTGCCAAAAACTGACAATGAGCCAACGAAATCCAGGAGTCAGTAAATACGTCAATGACCAACCCGGTTATTCATACTGTGTCCCATCCTGCGGTGGATGGCACTGTGATTGTTTTCTTTCAGTTGATGGGTGCCTATTTTATCGAACTTACGCTGAATCATCAGACAATTATCTCTATGAAATCATCAAATGTCCCAGTTGGACAATACTTGCATCGATTAAGCTGTCTTTTGACAACAAACAGGAGTTTCTGATGGAACTAAAACCTGGTATTCTGACTCACCATAAAAATTCAGATGACAATTCTGTATCAGTCACCCTAACTTCCACTTCGATTCCCCCCACCCCACTCTTTGGATCAAAATTCATAATTAACAGAACCAATAATAAAACAATCATTGTTGACAATGATCACTTATTAACTAACAGTTTACGTTGTGAGGACAAGGGAAAGGCAACTAATTTCCAATGTACCTTCCCACCCGAAGCATGCCAATGCCATGGAGGAGATTCTATCGTGCACTGTGAATGTGAAGAAAATCCATTACCCAAAATGTTTCAAAAGGCGGAAAATCTTCTGCCTCTTGATACCCAAGGAGCCCATGTTTATTTTGAATCCCAATTAAAGGCAAAAATCCGACAAACCAGCGCACTTCAAATGCAAATTACGCTCAAAGGTCACAAAGTTAAAGCTATCTACGACAAAAATACTTGTACGATCACCACGAAATCACTTGAAGGTTGTTACTCCTGTCCAAACGGTGCAAATTGGACACCATCATGTAAAACTAACTTCGGAACAGCACTAGCTAATATCCAGTGCCCATCTCAAAGACTTCAAGTACATTGTGACACAAAAGGAAAGCATCAACAAGTTAAACTTAATTATCGAAAAGAAACAATAAAAGAAAGTTGTTCGGTTATATGCCCCGATGGCACTTCAACAATTATCTTGGAAGCCAAACTAATTTACATAGTTCAACAAGACTAAAAATCGATAGCGATTAACAATAGTATTCAAGAACCGGTAACCGGTACATCATTCGACCAAGTTGGAGAAATTTTAAAATTCATAAGTTCATTTTTACAGTGTAATTGGTTTCAAGTAGTGTTCGGCACGGTACGGTATTACCGCGGTAATTTTCGGTATTACCGCGGTAATTTTTTCGGTATTACCGATTCGGTATACCGACCGAGAAAAATGTTGGGATTTCGATATTTTTCGGTAACGGTAATTTACCGAATTACCGTTACCGATTACCGACCGAGATATCTCTGACTGGAATACCGCGGTAATTTACCGTTTTACCGCGGTAAAACGGTAATTACCGCGGTAATTACCGAAGAAATTTACCGAATTACCGTTACCGATTACCGACCGAGAAAAATGTTGGGATTTCGGTATTTTTCGGTAACGGTAATTTACCGAATTACCGTTACCGATTACCGAAAAAACCTATTTGCCGAACACTAGTTTCAAGTACTTATAGCAATACTGTTTCTAGCCTTTCTAATTCTCTTCATTCCTTTCATACTCCCATTTATTTACTCCATATGTTACTCCCGTAAACGACGTCAAATACAACCCAAAACTCCCCGTTTCGGGAGTGTCGCGAGCGCGAGAAATTCCACTAAATTAATTAAAAATTTAAAGAGTAAAAACAAAATTAAGAAAAAATTATAAGTAAATAAGAGTTGAATTAAAGGATAAATAATGATATCGAATGAAATAGAAATAAATGAAATGAATGAGAGAATGGAAGGGGGGGCAAAAGAAATGAATAAGCATCTAATACTAAAATAAAATGTTCCCAAAAAGTGCAAAACAACAATAGGAAAATAACAAAAAGTGGGCCGACAAATGTCGGACAAAAAATGATATTAAAATTTATGGAAATGAATAATCTAAAGTGGCAAAAAGGAAGGAACAAAACAAAATTTGAGAAAGGTTACGGAAAGAAATGAAAGGTTATGGAAATAAAATGGGCAAATTGGGCAAAAAGTGTGAATCAAAATTGGGCAAACAATTTTAATTGTAAACAAAGTTTTGGCCCCGCAGAAAATAAGGGCTATAAAAGCCCAGTCAAAACAGCCTCTCACCACATCCACTTGTTCGCCACCCCTTCCTCTCACCGCCCGTGCCCTGCCCGAACTGCTCGTGCTCAACCGCCGGACGTGCCCATCTCCCACACCCTCTGGACGTGCCCAGCCCCCCGGAAGTGCCCAACTTTCGGACGTGCCCTGCCCATTCGGCCTCATCCAAATGCCGTTTCTGCTCCTCCTTATCCCACCCCATTTGTCCGATCACATTTTTCCCCAATTTTCCCCTCCCCTCCCCCCCCCATTGCCCCATCACATTTCGCCCCCATTGTTCGACCCCCCACCATTTGACGCCCTCATTTCGTGCATTTTTGACCCATTGTCTCCCCCCCTATTTCACCCCCAATTTTCGGTTTAATTACCCAAGTTTGAGGTACCCCCAAAAGAATAAATTGTCTCAAATTATCGCCTCTTCGGGTCATCAAAAATTAAACGCGACACATCCCCTCTGACAACTGCCACTGGCTTCCCCCGTGAAACAGAGGGCCCTCCAAACCACCCCAATCCCCTTTCGTCCTCTCGACTCATCCGCTGTTAGATTAGCAGTCTTCCTCAGCTTCCCTCCACCCAAAAGAGCTAAATTTGTCCGAAGGCGACAATTTGTGGGATAGTCCACAAGAAATAGTTTGAGTACACTTTTTACCCAAAGAAAGTTACTTGTGCTTTTTGTAACTTTTGAAGTGTGTAATTTATCTTATTTCCTAATTATCTATTAACTATTATTTAAGAATTGGTGGGATAGTCCACAAGAAATAGTTTGAGTATACTTTTTACCCAAAGAAAGTTACTTGTGCTTTTTGTAACTTTTGAAGTGTGTAATTATCTTATTTCCTAATTATCTATTAACTATTATTTAAGAATTTGTGGGATAGTCCACAAGAAATAGTTTGGATATACTTTTTACCCAAAGAAAGTTACTTGTGCTTTTTGTAACTTTTGAAGTATGTAATTTATCTTATTTCCTAATTATCTATTAACTATTATTTAAGAATTTGTGGGATAGTACACAAGAAATAGTTTGGGTATACTTTTTACCCAAAGAAAGTTACTTGTGCTTTTTTGTAACTTTTGAAGTGTGTAATTTATCTTATTTCCTAATTATCTATTAACTATTATTTAAGAATTTGTGGGATAGTCCACAAGAAATAGTTTGAGTACACTTTTTACCCAAAGAAAGTTACTTGTGCTTTTTGTAACTTTTGAACTGTGTAATTTATCTTATTTCCTAATTATCTATTAACTATTATTTAAGAATTTGTGGGATAGTCCACAAGAAATAGTTTGAGTACACTTTTTACCCAAAGAAAGTTACTTGTGCTTTTTGTAACTTTTGAAGTGTGTAATTTATCTTATTTCCTAATTATCTATTAACTATTATTTAAGAATTGGTGGGATAGTCCACAAGAAATAGTTTGAGTATACTTTTTACCCAAAGAAAGTTACTTGTGCTTTTTGTAACTTTTGAAGTGTGTAATTATCTTATTTCCTAATTATCTATTAACTATTATTTAAGAATTTGTGGGATAGTCCACAAGAAATAGTTTGGATATACTTTTTACCCAAAGAAAGTTACTTGTGCTTTTTGTAACTTTTGAAGTATGTAATTTATCTTATTTCCTAATTATCTATTAACTATTATTTAAGAATTTGTGGGATAGTACACAAGAAATAGTTTGGGTATACTTTTTACCCAAAGAAAGTTACTTGTGCTTTTTTGTAACTTTTGAAGTGTGTAATTTATCTTATTTCCTAATTATCTATTAACTATTATTTAAGAATTTGTGGGATAGTCCACAAGAAATAGTTTGAGTACACTTTTTACCCAAAGAAAGTTACTTGTGCTTTTTGTAACTTTTGAACTGTGTAATTTATCTTATTTCCTAATTATCTATTAACTATTATTTAAGAATTTGTGGGATAGTCCACAAGAAATAGTTTGGGTATACTTTTTACCCAAAGAAAGTTACTTGTGCTTTTTGTAACTTTTGAAGTATGTAATTTATCTTATTTCCTAATTATCTATTAACTATTATTTAAGAATTTGTGGGATAGTCCACAAGAAATAGTTTGAGTATACTTTTTACCCAAAGAAAGTTACTTGTGCTTTTTGTAACTTTTGAAGTGTGTAATTTATCTTATTGCCTAATTATCTATTAACTATTATTTAAGAATTTGTGGGATACTCCACAAGAAATAGTTTGGGTATACTTTTTACCCAAAGAAAGTTACTTGTGCTTTTTGTAACTTTTGAAGTATGTAATTTATCTTATTTCCTAATTATCTATTAACTATTATTTAAGAATTTGTGGGATAGTCCACAAGAAATAGTTTGAGTACACTTTTTACCCAAAGAAAGTTACTTGTGCTTTTTGTAACTTTTGAAGTATGTAATTTATCTTATTTCCTAATTATCTATTAACTATTATTTAAGAATTTGTGGGATAGTCCACAAGAAATAGTTTGGGTATACTTTTACCCAAAGAAAGTTACTTGTGCTTTTTGTAACTTTTGAAGTATGTAATTTATCTTATTTCCTAATTATCTATTAACTATTATTTAAGAATTTGTGGGATAGTCCACAAGAAATAGTTTGGGTATACTTTTTACCCAAAGAAAGTTACTTGTGCTTTTTGTAACTTTTGAAGTATGTAATTTATCTTATTTCCTAATTATCTATTAACTATTATTTAAGAATTTGTGGGATAGTCCACAAGAAATAGTTTGGGTATACTTTTTATCCAAAGAAAGTTACTTGTGCTTTTTGTAACTTTTGAAGTATGTAATTTATCTTATTTCCTAATTATCTATAAACTATTATTTAAGAATTTGTGGGATAGTCCACAAGAAATAGTTTGGGTATACTTTTTACCCAAAGAAAGTTACTTGTGCTTTTTGTAACTTTTGAAGTATGTAATTTATCTTATTTCCTAATTATCTATTAACTATTATTTAAGAATTTGTGGGATAGTCCACAAGAAATAGTTTGGGTATACTTTTTACCCAAAGAAAGTTACTTGTGCTTTTTGTAACTTTTGAAGTATGTAATTTATCTTATTTCCTAATTATCTATTAACTATTATTTAAGAATTTGTGGGATAGTCCACAAGAAATAGTTTGGGTATACTTTTTATCCAAAGAAAGTTACTTGTGCTTTTTGTAACTTTTGAAGTGTGTAATTTATCTTATTGCCTAATTATCTATTAACTATTATTTAAGAATTTGTGGGATAGTCCACAAGAAATAGTTTGGGTATACTTTTTACCCAAAGAAAGTTACTTGTGCTTTTTGTAACTTTTGAAGTATGTAATTTATCTTATTTCCTAATTATCTATTAACTATTATTTAAGAATTTGTGGGATAGTCCACAAGAAATAGTTTGGGTATACTTTTTACCCAAAGAAAGTTACTTGTGCTTTTTGTAACTTTTGAAGTATGTAATTTATCTTATTTCCTAATTATCTATTAACTATTATTTAAGAATTTGTGGGATAGTCCACAAGAAATAGTTTGAGTATACTTTTTACCCAAAGAAAGTTACTTGTGCTTTTTGTAACTTTTGAAGTGTGTAATTTATCTTATTTCCTAATTATCTATTAACTATTATTTAAGAATTTGTGGGATAGTCCACAAGAAATAGTTCGGGTATACTTTTTACCCAAAGAAAGTTACTTGTGCTTTTTGTAACTTTTGAAGTATGTAATTTATCTTATTTCCTAATTATCTATTAACTATTATTTAAGAATTTGTGGGATAGTCCACAAGAAATAGTTTGGGTATACTTTTTACCCAAAGAAAGTTACTTGTGCTTTTTGTAACTTTTGAAGTATGTAATTTATCTTATTTCCTAATTATCTATTAACTATTATTTAAGAATTTGTGGGATAGTCCACAAGAAATAGTTTGGGTATACTTTTTATCCAAAGAAAGTTACTTGTGCTTTTTGTAACTTTTGAAGTATGTAATTTATCTTATTTCCTAATTATCTATAAACTATTATTTAAGAATTTGTGGGATAGTCCACAAGAAATAGTTTGGGTATACTTTTTACCCAAAGAAAGTTACTTCTTTTTTGTAACTTTTGAAGTGTGTAATTTATCTTATTTCCTAATTATCTATTAACTATTATTTAAGAATTTGTGGGATAGTCCACAAGAAATAGTTTGAGTACACTTTTTACCCAAAGAAAGTTACTTGTGCTTTTTGTAACTTTTGAAGTATGTAATTTATCTTATTTCCTAATTATCTATAAACTATTATTTAAGAATTTGTGGGATAGTCCACAAGAAATAGTTTGGGTATACTTTTTACCCAAAGAAAGTTACTTCTTTTTTGTAACTTTTGAAGTGTGTAATTTATCTTATTTCCTAATTATCTATTAACTATTATTTAAGAATTTGTGGGATAGTCCACAAGAAATAGTTTGAGTACACTTTTTACCCAAAGAAAGTTACTTCTTTTTTGTAACTTTTGAAGTGTGTAATTTATCTTATTTCCTAATTATCTATTAACTATTATTTAAGAATTTGTGGGATAGTCCACAAGAAATAGTTTGAGTATACTTTTTACCCAAAGAAAGTTACTTGTGCTTTTTGTAACTTTTGAAGTATGTAATTTATCTTATTTCCTAATTATCTATTAACTATTATTTAAGAATTTGTGGGATAGTCCACAAGAAATAGTTTGGGTATACTTTTACCCAAAGAAAGTTACTTGTGCTTTTTGTAACTTTTGAAGTATGTAATTTATCTTATTTCCTAATTATCTATTAACTATTATTTAAGAATTTGTGGGATAGTCCACAAGAAATAGTTTGGGTATACTTTTTACCCAAAGAAAGTTACTTGTGCTTTTTGTAACTTTTGAAGTATGTAATTTATCTTATTTCCTAATTATCTATTAACTATTATTTAAGAATTTGTGGGATAGTCCACAAGAAATAGTTTGGGTATACTTTTTATCCAAAGAAAGTTACTTGTGCTTTTTGTAACTTTTGAAGTATGTAATTTATCTTATTTCCTAATTATCTATAAACTATTATTTAAGAATTTGTGGGATAGTCCACAAGAAATAGTTTGGGTATACTTTTTACCCAAAGAAAGTTACTTCTTTTTTGTAACTTTTGAAGTGTGTAATTTATCTTATTTCCTAATTATCTATTAACTATTATTTAAGAATTTGTGGGATAGTCCACAAGAAATAGTTTGAGTACACTTTTTACCCAAAGAAAGTTACTTGTGCTTTTTGTAACTTTTGAACTGTGTAATTTATCTTATTTCCTAATTATCTATTAACTATTATTTAAGAATTTGTGGGATAGTCCACAAGAAATAGTTTGGGTATACTTTTTACCCAAAGAAAGTTACTTGTGCTTTTTGTAACTTTTGAAGTATGTAATTTATCTTATTGCCTAATTATCTATTAACTATTATTTAAGAATTTGTGGGATAGTCCACAAGAAATAGTTTGAGTATACTTTTTACCCAAAGAAAGTTACTTGTGCTTTTTGTAACTTTTGAAGTATGTAATTTATCTTATTTCCTAATTATCTATTAACTATTATTTAAGAATTTGTGGGATAGTCCACAAGAAATAGTTTGAGTATACTTTTTACCCAAAGAAAGTTACTTGTGCTTTTTGTAACTTTTGAAGTGTGTAATTTATCTTATTTCCTAATTATCTATTAACTATTATTTAAGAATTTGTGGGATAGTCCACAAGAAATAGTTTGGGTATACTTTTTACCCAAAGAAAGTTACTTCTTTTTTGTAACTTTTGAAGTGTGTAATTTATCTTATTTCCTAATTATCTATTAACTATTATTTAAGAATTTGTGGGATAGTCCACAAGAAATAGTTTGAGTATACTTTTTACCCAAAGAAAGTTACTTGTGCTTTTTGTAACTTTTGAAGTGTGTAATTTATCTTATTGCCTAATTATCTATTAACTATTATTTAAGAATTTGTGGGATAGTCCACAAGAAATAGTTTGGGTATACTTTTTACCCAAAGAAAGTTACTTGTGCTTTTTGTAACTTTTGAAGTATGTAATTTATCTTATTGCCTAATTATCTATTAACTATTATTTAAGAATTTGTGGGATAGTCCACAAGAAATAGTTTGAGTATACTTTTTACCCAAAGAAAGTTACTTGTGCTTTTTGTAACTTTTGAAGTATGTAATTTATCTTATTTCCTAATTATCTATTAACTATTATTTAAGAATTTGTGGGATAGTCCACAAGAAATAGTTTGAGTATACTTTTTACCCAAAGAAAGTTACTTGTGCTTTTTGTAACTTTTGAAGTGTGTAATTTATCTTATTTCCTAATTATCTATTAACTATTATTTAAGAATTTGTGGGATAGTCCACAAGAAATAGTTCGGGTATACTTTTTACCCAAAGAAAGTTACTTGTGCTTTTTGTAACTTTTGAAGTATGTAATTTATCTTATTTCCTAATTATCTATTAACTATTATTTAAGAATTTGTGGGATAGTCCACAAGAAATAGTTTGGGTATACTTTTTACCCAAAGAAAGTTACTTGTGCTTTTTGTAACTTTTGAAGTATGTAATTTATCTTATTTCCTAATTATCTATTAACTATTATTTAAGAATTTGTGGGATAGTCCACAAGAAATAGTTTGGGTATACTTTTTATCCAAAGAAAGTTACTTGTGCTTTTTGTAACTTTTGAAGTATGTAATTTATCTTATTTCCTAATTATCTATAAACTATTATTTAAGAATTTGTGGGATAGTCCACAAGAAATAGTTTGGGTATACTTTTTACCCAAAGAAAGTTACTTCTTTTTTGTAACTTTTGAAGTGTGTAATTTATCTTATTTCCTAATTATCTATTAACTATTATTTAAGAATTTGTGGGATAGTCCACAAGAAATAGTTTGAGTACACTTTTTACCCAAAGAAAGTTACTTGTGCTTTTTGTAACTTTTGAACTGTGTAATTTATCTTATTTCCTAATTATCTATTAACTATTATTTAAGAATTTGTGGGATAGTCCACAAGAAATAGTTTGGGTATACTTTTTACCCAAAGAAAGTTACTTGTGCTTTTTGTAACTTTTGAAGTGTGTAATTTATCTTATTTCCTAATCATCTATTAACTATTATTTAAGAATTTGTGGGATAGTCCACAAGAAATAGTTTGGGTATACTTTTTACCGGAAGAAAGTTACTTGTGCTTTTTGTAACTTTTGAAGTGTGTAATTTATCTTATTTCCTAATTATCTATTAACTATTATTTAAGAATTTGTGGGATAGTCCACAAGAAATAGTTTGGGTATACTTTTTACCCAAAGAAAGTTACTTGTGCTTTTTGTAACTTTTGAAGTATGTAATTTATCTTATTTCCTAATTATCTATTAACTATTATTTAAGAATTTGTGGGATAGTCCACAAGAAATAGTTTGAGTATACTTTTTACCCAAAGAAAGTTACTTGTGCTTTTTGTAACTTTTGAAGTGTGTAATTTATCTTATTTCCTAATTATCTATAAACTATTATTTAAGAATTTGTGGGATAGTCCACAAGAAATAGTTTGGGTATACTTTTTACCGGAAGAAAGTTACTTGTGCTTTTTGTAACTTTTGAAGTGTGTAATTTATCTTATTTCCTAATTATCTATTAACTATTATTTAAGAATTTGTGGGATAGTCCACAAGAAATAGTTTGGGTATACTTTTTACCCAAAGAAAGTTACTTGTGCTTTTTGTAACTTTTGAAGTGTGTAATTTATCTTATTTCCTAATCATCTATTAACTATTATTTAAGAATTTGTGGGATAGTCCACAAGAAATAGTTTGGGTATACTTTTTACCGGAAGAAAGTTACTTGTGCTTTTTGTAACTTTTGAAGTGTGTAATTTATCTTATTTCCTAATTATCTATTAACTATTATTTAAGAATTTGTGGGATAGTCCACAAGAAATAGTTTGAGTACACTTTTTACCCAAAGAAAGTTACTTGTGCTTTTTGTAACTTTTGAAGTATGTAATTTATCTTATTTCCTAATTATCTATTAACTATTATTTAAGAATTTGTGGGATAGTCCACAAGAAATAGTTTGGGTATACTTTTTACCCAAAGAAAGTTACTTCTTTTTTGTAACTTTTGAAGTGTGTAATTTATCTTATTTCCTAATCATCTATTAACTATTATTTAAGAATTTGTGGGATAGTCCACAAGAAATAGTTTGAGTATACTTTTTACCCAAAGAAAGTTACTTGTGCTTTTTGTAACTTTTGAAGTGTGTAATCTATCTTATTTCCTAATTATCTATAAACTATTATTTATGTAAGGCAAGTTTAGAAATCTGGCAAATTTCCAAAATTATGGCATTTTCCCTAAAAATAGGGCATTTCTGGAATCGAGCGGTAGCATTTTTAAGCTTTTTTCCTTCTTTTTTTCTGTGAGGCATTATAACTGCGGAAGAATTTGACGGGGGAGCGATTGGAGTTGCAATGCTTTGATGACAACAAATGGCTGCTTTTTTTTCGTTGTCCAATTTTCCCATACTAAAATCTCGAAAAATTAGCAAAATGTCTGTAAAAGCAACCTTTGGTAAATATGGATCTGAGCTCCCAGAGTGCATTTGCCACTGTCCGGAACGCATGAGTTGACGACAAATATCTGGTCACCTTTTTCTGCCACAAAATTATTCAAAAATTATATTTTTTAACCAACAATTTATTTCTTAAATATTTTTTTAAACATAGTACGTCTGGCACCCGTCAAAATATGCATGGCAATCATGTTCGTCCAGTTCAAGCCCCTTCCAGATGTCGGACGTGCCCCACTGTTGCATTTTGAGAAACATGTCCACGGACGGAGTGCCACGATGGCGGAGGGCATAGTAACAGTTGTCAGCTGCAAAGAAATATTTTTTAAGATTAATTTTAATTATCGCTGAAAATCCGTACCTTTCTGGTCCCAGAAGTTCCCCTGATCCCAGAAGCTTCCCAAACTGGGATCAACAAGCGCAATAAAGAGGACCAACAGGGCAATCATTGATTAGAAATTGGGGTAAAATGGGGGTAATTTTTTGGGGAAATTCTTTGGGTTTCTTTTCTGAATTTAAAAGAAATTGGAATTGTAAATATCTATTATTATTAATTAATAAATCTCACAAAAGAATATTATAAAAAGTAAAACCCTTTTTAAACTTCAAAAATTTGGAATTCGAATCTGGTAGGGGACCGGTGAAAGCCGACCAAAATGGGCGATTTGAGAAACCAAAATAATAAAGCCAACGTCGCAACTTTGTCTATTTATACCCAAAATCTTCTCACAAAAGCAAAAAAAATGTTTTAACGTTTTTAAGCTTTGAATGATTCACCAAAACGAATCCAAAATGTTAACAAAATCTGAGGCACGGACGAAAGTCGACGAAGATGGAACCATCCAACATGAATAGGCTTATTTTTGACAACCAAAACGATGAAGCCGCCGTTGTAAATGATTCATCAAACAGAAAATGAAAGGAATTTAATATACAAAAATAAATATTTTTGAGGAAAACGTTTAATTTTGGGCTTCTCCCATGATTCCCTCTTCGCCAAAAAAAGCATGTTAAAACATGAAAATCCGGGCTCTACTCATTAGCTTTCAAAATTACGAATATTCAATGGAAAATAAAAATTGAGAATTTAAGGCGGTTTTTGAACCGGTTTAAATTTTTAAAAATTAAGGAAAAAATTTAAACACCAAAGCCGATAGGTGAAAGCAGGGTTGCCGCGGGTTGAGAAAAATGTCGGGTTTCGGGTCTCGCGGGTCGAGAAAAAAACCGGGTTTCGGCTCATCGGGTCTTCGGGTTGAAATTTTTTTTCTGCAAATTTTTAACCAAAAATCAAAAAAATGTAAACTCATAAATTGGCAAAAATGGTGCAAAACAACAATTTCTCCAAGCTTTATCAAAGGCTTCTTCAGATCTGTGAGTATTATACCAGCCGTTGAAAACTGCCTCCTTTTTTTTTTTGAGAATTCTGCTTTCTTCTGGGAGAGGGAGTCGGCGGTGCCGATAGGCGCCGCCGAAAAATTTTGAATTTTTGACTCAGTTCGTTAAAAGATTTGTAACCAAATTTTTGTGGAAATACGGTAATTTTTTGTTTTGATTTTGTTTGTTTTATTCGAAATTTTTAAAGAAAATTCTAAGATTTTAGGGCAATTTGCCTCTGACCTGGAGGGGTCAAATCTTATAAATGTTGTTCTGATTTTGGCTCAACATTCTTACCTATTTTGTTTTTATTTTATTAGGTTTGGAGGGTTTAATTGAGAAAATTTCAAAGCGAATTCTTTACGTAATATTTTTCAGGGGTCCCACCCAACTCATCCATACCAGGGATGGGCGGAATTCCGACTTCCGAAGTTCCGACTTCCGAGTTCCGACATTTTTGAGCTCGGAATTCCGAGTTCCGACTTCCGAAAATTTTTGACAATGCGGAATTCCGAGTTCCGACTTCCGAAATTTTAAGGAAAAAATCGGAACTTTTTTCGGAAGTGTTACCCAAAATTTTTGCAAAACAAAATGACAATTTGTGCCGATTTTGAATACACAATGCCAAATCAAATTTTAAAAATCCTTAATTTATTATCTTTTGTAAAGCGTGCCTTGCCAATACATATATGGCTCAGTGGTTGACCTGTTTCTGACTTATGTTGGGTTCTACTCCCCTAGTTAAAACATTTTTTATTTTTTTAATTTAATAGTCTTTTTATCGATTCTTAGTCATATCTCAAAAACCCTTATAAAATGGTAATTTTTTTTTGCAAATTTTAGACACATTTCCTAATTGAATTCACCAAAACTTTTATTTTTTTTCCCGGTAGCGCTTATCAGCGGGCGGCACCGCCGGAACTTTCCCATTCCCAAAAAACTTCTAAAAATTACCGTATTTTTAAAATTTTGGTTGCAAATCTCTTAACAAATCGAGTCAAAAATTTCAAAATTTTCTCGGCGGCGCCTACCGGCACCGCCGACCCCACTCCCCAACAAAAAGCCCTAAAATTTTCATTTTCAGGAATTTTTGAGCCTATAATTAAAAAAGTTCAAAAACTTATTTTTTTTGCAATCAAACTTGCTACTTGTTGAATTTGATTGTTAAAGGTTTGTTGTTTTAGTGTTTTTGATTCGTAAATTGAGTTATCCAACTAGACAACATATTTTAGAAAATTTTTTAAAACTTCCGAGTTCCGACTTCCGAATTCCGAGTTCCGACATTTTTTGGGCTCGGAATTCCGAGTTCCGACTTCCGAAAATTTTTTAAGGCCCGGAATTCCGAGTTCCGACTTCCGAAAAATTTTTAGGCCCCGGAATTCCGACTTCCGAGTTCCGAAATTTTCTGAGGTCGTCGGCGCCCATCCCTGATCCATACCCATCTCATCCATATCCAACTCATCCATAGAGCATAACTTGCTTTAACCTAAAGTTATGGCCTTAACACTTGAGAAAGTTTAAAAATTCCGATTTTTGGACAGTTTTCTGGCCATAACTTTTTTGAAACTTGTCCAATCGCAAAGCTTTAACTTAATGTTAGCTTCAACTCTTCGAGATCTAGGATATGGATGAGTTGTGTATGAATGAGTTGGGTTTACCCCATTATTCAGCCCCTCCCCTTAACGAAAAATTTGGAAAATTCTGCAGTTTTTGGAATGTTCTGTCCCGAATCGGGCAAAAATCTTGTCAAGCTTTTAGATCGGTTCAATAACAAATACTAAAAGAATCCCGATTCCCGATCAGCATTAATGAAAAAACGATTGGTGGCCGGCCGCCTCTTTTTTTTCTGATCAGATCACCGCACGACGGCGTGTTCAAATTTGACCAACGATGGCGGTGGCATGGAACCCAGGCTCTCAACAAATTGAGTCAAATTCAAAATTTTCTCTGCGGCTAATTCAAAATTTAAATTAAAAAAATTTTCCAGAAATTTTTGGCATCCGGTTACATCCCTGATGCCTACCCCTCTTCTATAAGAACTAAATCTTAAAAAAATTATCGGCGTCAATGTTAGATTTTTTTTAGTTAACACATTATAGTTGAAAATTACTCAATAAAAAAAATTTGAATTTGATTTACACCTAAAATTTTGGATATTTTGAAAAACCCTGACCCAGACCGATTTGGGTAACCCCGACCCCGACAGTACCGCTCCCAAAAAACCCCGACGTCGGGGGCCCACCCTAGTGATAACAGCCGCAGCAGTTGAGGTCACCTCCCCCCCCCCCCCATTCTCCATCTCCATCACCCCCCCCCCGCCGTTCATTCACGCGTCTTCCTGCCCTCGCCCTGTTAGAGGAGCCGGGGTCCAT
Organism: Globodera pallida; assembly: GCA_020449905.1. Classification (NCBI taxonomy): domain Eukaryota; kingdom Metazoa; phylum Nematoda; class Chromadorea; order Rhabditida; family Heteroderidae; genus Globodera; species Globodera pallida. The sequence continues at coordinate 1,118,263 of JAIXHY010000015.1, forward strand.
TTCGTTGCTGTTCGGCCGCCTGTTGAATGAATGCAACTCCCTGACCCAATCGTTACCTCCTCCCCCCCCCCCCCTCCCCCGTCTCTAATATTCCCTCCCCCCCCCCCCCACAGTCCGAGCGTTAAAAGTGGCCACCACCACAGTCCGTTCATTTCCCAGTGTGTGTCGTCCGGTCCCGCTCCGTGCCCGTGCCCGTCTCCAACAAAAACACAACAAAGACCATCAATATTCGCTCACCCCCTCCCTCCCAATGCCAAAATAGGCTCCAAAAATCCGGGTCATAAGCAAAAAATTGTAAAAATAACAATAATAGCTTAAAAAATAGTTTTTTACATGTAAAAAAAAATTGTCATTCAGTAGGCTGCTAATGGATTAAAAACGCCAATTAATTCAATCTTTTGCGTGAAAATCAAGATTTAAACTTAATAAATTAAATTTCAATTTTTAATTAAAAAGTTTGTTCGTAATATCGCACCAAACGTTCAAAATGTAAATTGCAATCTGCTTAGTTATGACTTGACCACCTTTTGCCCAATTATTCAACAAAAGTAACACTTATGAATTGGTAAAAACACCACTCTCCCGCATCCACTCCATTCGATTTTATTGTGATTTAATTGATTCTTTTTGCTTAAAAAATTTTTTAAAATATTTTAGAAAGAACTGCTTCAACAAATTTAAAAATGAACATGCAACACCAACAACAAGTGCAACAAACCATCCAAACAATGCATCGACTCGGCCTGAGCCTCAATCAGATGGGCCAAATTGGAGACCATCAGCAACTTGTGCAGCAAGCCGCTCAAATGCGCAACCAAATTCAACAACGGCCTCCATCACCGTTCGACGGCAACGAACAATTTTTTGGAGCACTGAATCGGCTTGTCGGTCCGATCACTCGGGAGGTAACATTTTATTTTGTTTAATGGCACTGTTGGCCTCACATTTTTGACCTTTTAATAATTTTCGAAAAGCCAACCCAAAAATTAAATTTAAATATGAAATTACTTTTGTTTTGTTTCGATGTTTTTATGGCTTTTTAAAACTCAACCAAATAAAGAAACAATATGCCATTTGAAAAAAAAGCAAAGTGATTCAATTCGTTTTTTAAAAGTTGAAAAGTAAAAGGCACCCAAGATCGGAATCCTTAAACACAAAAATTAATCTTTTTTTTGGTGTTGGTGTACTTTAAAAAAAAATTTCAATGACTACCCTCAAATATGGACTAAAAATAGCTAAAAATGGGTAGGCTAAATAACGCGGTTGTATTCTTGCTTAAATTATTTTTTATTTTTTGGTTTCTTTGATTTTTCGAAAATAATTTTACACAATCAGCTGAACCTCCAAAACCTAGTCTGGACTTGAGGAACGACCGGATTTTGTTGAAGAATCTCCAAAAATCCCGACAAATCTCGATCGGTCCGGGCGCCTACCTATATTCTCGACAGTCTAAAAATGGCTTTTTTTAAAGTTTTAACAAAAATTCCAACATTTAAAGACTTACCCCCCCCCCGCCCAATGAAAAATGATGGAAATTTAATTTTTTTTAAAAATTCAAAATTTGCAAAATACAGCAAAAAAACATGGTCCGGGAATTTGCGACGGTGCTGGCGTTGTTCAGCTTAGTCGCACTGCTCGGGATTGGCGCTGCAAGTCGCCATCACCACCAGCATGGGCAGCAGGTGGAGGACGGAATGACAAGGCGAGTTGTTGGCGGCTTTTTTTAATCTGTTTTTTGGAAATAAAATGTAAAGTTGTAATTTATTACAAAAAGAATATTTTTCAATATTTTTATTAAACCATCAAGACGAAACAGTTGTTTTCTCAAAATAACGAAATTCAATCCACTAAAAAATAGAAAAACTGCATTTAGTGTAACGCTTCGTCGCATGGACACACTCCGCACGCGTCTGGCGGCTGTCGGGTCGTTGGAGCAGTACCTGAAGCATTTCCATGAATCGTTGCGACAGCGTTTGGAACGTATTTTCAGCAGCAACAAATTGTCCAGAGATAGCGTGGCATTTGATGCCGATGCACGCTTTGGCACTGACGCAGTGTTGCACAACTATTTGGACGTGCGTTTTTATTGAAAAGCAGTTGCGGCTTTCAAATTTTAAATTTTCTAAAAATCGTTAATTTTTAAATTTGAATAGCCCGCTCTTCAGAGTTAAGCGTGTCGGCGAAAGGGTCCCCTCTTCACAGCTTAAAATAGAGTTGTTCCCCGACCGGACCTTTTGTATAAGTGCGAAAAACACCCGACTCGGGTACCCGCCGGCCTACTTAATTTCCTTTCTTTTTCCATCTCATTTGACCTCTTCAATTGGCCCCGAGCACCGACCACTTTGTGTGCAAAGAGTGTAATGCCTACCGGACTTGGTGGTCATCCCGCCCCCCCCCTCCCATCTTTCCTCATCTCACCTTAAGGTCCTTCATATGTTTAAATTTGATCAGTCAGCTAAATTTAAAAAAAAGCTCGGCGAGATCCCCAAGTTACGAACTTTAGGCTTAGGTTTATACTTTTTTCGGTTAATAGTAGGGTTTGCCCCCCCCCCTCCCCCACCACCGCTTCCTTATCGATTTTCATTCATTTGTGAACAAAGCGACTGGCAGCAAAATGCATTTGTATGTATTCAAAATAATTTAGATTTTGATCCTTTATCTGAACAGCTAATCAGTGTTTTTGCTAAATTATGCTCGGATCTGATCTGAAAAAATATAATCAATCAATTCACTCGTATGCCCTGTTTGTTAATCATTCGGGATAATTTAGAAAAAATTAAATTTTATTGCAGGCTCAATATTATGGCGACATTTCCATCGGTTCACCGCCACAAAACTTCACCGTCATCTTCGACACCGGTTCCTCCAACCTTTGGGTGCCGTCCAAAAAATGCCCAATTTACGACATGGCCTGTTGTAGGCTTTTTATTTTTTTTCATAAATTTTAAAATTTTGAAAATGCCAATGTCAGTTCTCCACCACAAATATGACAGCTCCAAATCGACCTCCTACCAGTCGGACGGACGTAAGGTGTCAATACAGTACGGCACGGGCTCAATGAAAGGGTACGGTAGGAATTTTTTAAATATTAATTTAAATATTTTTCACTCAGATTTGTCTCCAAGGACAGTGTTTGTGTAGCGAACATTTGTGTGCAACAACAGGCGTTTACGGAGGCCACCAGGCAAGCGCCGAGGCTTTTGATTTTATAAAATTTCACAAAAAAAATATTTTTCAGTGAACCGGGGATCACTTTTGTGGCTGCCAAATTTGACGGAATTCTCGGCATGGCATTTTCAGAAATTTCTGTTGAAAAGCTGTCGACCGTGTTCAACAACATGGTCACTCAACAGAAAGTGCAGGAGCCGGTCTTCGCATTTTGGCTTAACCGGTTGATGAATTTAAATACTCACAAACTTTTTTGTAACATTTTTGTTTTACAGCAATCCGACTTCGGAATTTGGAGGCGAGATCACCATCGGTGGCACCGATCAACGACGCTTTGTGGCACCGATCATTTACACTCCAGTAACGCGCAAGGCCTACTGGCAGTTCAAGGTGTATATATACTGTAGTTAAAGCGGAGTAAAATACTGTACTAAAAGATTTTCAAATTTTGGCGATTTGTTATGGCGGGAGGAATTATGCATTTAAGAAAGAGAGCAACAAAGGCTCTTAAATAGGGCCTGTTTTAGATGGACGACTATGTGTTGAAGGTCACCACCATGGGCAAATCCCTATGCCTGTAATTTAAATTTTGATGAAAAATATTTAAAAAAATTAAAAATTTAAGCTCCGGCTTTATGGGCATCGACTTGCCGGAAAGCCTTGGGGATCTATGGATTCTTGGCGATGTGTTCATTGGTGCTTTTTGAATATTTTGGAGTTTTTTATAAACAAAAAAAACATTTTTGAATTTTTTTTAGGCCGCTATTACACTGTGTTCGATGCTGGCCAAAACCGGGTCGGTTTTGCGCAAGCCAAAGATGAAAACCGGTGATTTTTTCTCTTTTTTTTTGAATAATTCGCCAAAATTTTTGGAAATTCTTTATTTTTAAATACAAAAAAATTTAATATAATTTTGTTTTCATTGTGACAATTTTTATTTACTTAAGAGTTTTTATTTAAAATACTTTTTTTTGATTAAAAAGAGACCGGCAACCATAAGAAACAAATTTTGGGACCCAAACTTTGATCAAAATTTGTTCTTTTGGATCAAAATTTTCCAAATATTTGCACAAATAGCAAATAAAAAATATTTGGCTATTGATTCTTCAATTCCGACGCCGTCTGAAAATTTGAGAAATTATCTATTTAATTTTGTTAAAAAAATAGGTCCAAAATTGTTAGTTTTATCATAATCTCCAAATGCGAAACCGGGTTTTAATTTGTTTACTTTTCCGGTGGCATTTTTTTTTGTATAAATAGGGAAAATGCCAAATCCAAAAGTGCCACTCTCGGATTCTGTCGGGCCGGAGTCCGGCTTATTATTTGCACAAATATTTGTAAAAATTTGTGCCGGACTCTAATTAAATTTATGTAAACTATTAATTATTAAAAATTTTTGATCACAATCGATGCTTTTCAGCTGCACGATTCGGTGCCAACCGATCTCGTCCCGTGGATCACCGGGCCGCGTAACAAAAAGTACCAATTCAACATCGGCAAGCAGTCTTGGCTGGCTGCGCGAGAGAAGTGTTTGGCACAAAATGCCGGTATGTTTGGAAAAGTTTTTAAAGTTTGGATGATCAAAAACTTCTCTTTATTAAAAATATACAATTTTTATAAAAGCAAAAAAAAATCAATTCTAATTATAGATTTGGTGACAATTGAATCAACGGAAGAGTTGGTGAGTGTTATTTAACAAATTTAAAAAAATCATTTTAGCAGTAAATCAAACAGTATATAGAAAGTTTAATAGGCAAACTACAGTATATAGAAAATTAAAAATCAAAATAAAAAAAATTTAAATTTTTAATTTAATAGTGGCGGTCCATTCGAAATTCGAATGAGTTTTGTCAACAAATATAAAAAGACAAATAAAATCAATGAATCAAATCAAAAACAAAACAAAAAAAGCTTGAGAATTTCTGCAAATTAGATAAAACAAGAAAACATTTTATTTTACCAATTTAAGCTCTCTGAATTTAATTTGTCAAATATATAGCAATGGCTGCTCACGCATTACAAGCCCCAGCTTCCGCACTTGCGCGAGCGTCAAGTTCAAATTGGTCTGCTGCTCGATTCGCCCATCTCCAACAGCAAGCAAAGTGCTGCAGCATGGCGATGGGTCAGCGGCAAACTGCTAGACGACCAAAGCAGCATGTAAAATTAAGAAATAGGAAAATTTTGAAAACTTTAAATGTTCGGAAACGGCTCTCTAAAAAGCAATTAAATGTTAATGTAAATTTGAAAAATTGTAATGAATTTTCGCAAAACAAATTTATTGTTTTAGATTTTTTGTATTTTCTTTTTTTAATATTTAATTGCCTATGTAAAGAAGAAAAACAACTAATATTTTTAAATTCCATGTTAAATACTTTCCAATTAAATATTTTGTTTTGTTTGCCTCAGGCAATGGGCCCAAGGCGAGCCGTTTGAAAATGCCAACGGGACAGAACGCTGTGCCTGTTGAAGATCAACGCGGATGCCAAAATTGATGATGTCGACTGCGATTTGGACGCCGGCACTGAGTCCAACTATCGCTTTGTCTGTGAACGAACGCACCAGAAGCATATTGAGGTGCGTAAACTTTTAAAGAAAAAAAACTTTCTTAAAAAAAAAAATTAAAAAAAATTTATATGTTACGGTTAATTTTGGAAATCGGTTAATTCTGGAATTAACCGATTTGAATTTCAAAATTTGAAAGTCAATAACTTTTTTTAAACGCAACCAAATCAAACAAACAAAATGGCATTCGAAAGCTCTAAATGAGAAGAACCATATGAATAACAATCCAAGCGGCGCAATTCGTTTTTAAAAAGTTCAAGGTGAAAAAGCACCCTTCCTTTTCTCGAATTTTTAATTGTTTAGCTTTGGCTTAACAATAGCTTTTAAAAACTTAGAGCTTACGAATTGCGTCTTGGTTGTTTGATTTGGTTGAGTTTAAAAAAAGTTATAAACTTTCAAATTACAGAATTTTCAAAATTAACCGTAACATATTAGTATATAAAAAATACTTTTTTTCCTGAAATTTATGGTTCTTCAAGGACTTTTGGTTACAAAATTCTTAATACTTGTTAAATTTTAATTGTGACTTGAAATCTGAAGACACGTACCTAATCATTTAAATTTTTCATCATTAAAATCATGAATTCCCGATGACATTTTTAAAAATTAAATGTATTACAAATATTCCATGCCATCATTCGATCATTTTGGAGAATCGTATTGAAAAAAGTCTTAATTTACTAAATTTATTTTTAATTTGAAATACTCAAACTTTTAATACAATTAATTTTAAAATTATTATTTTTTAGCACGAATCCCTGAACAATCCGTTGTGGAAGAAGTTGGAGGACATTCTCACTTTCTTCGGCATTAGTGGGCCGGAGAGTGACAAAAGTTTGCCGAATCGGACAAACGGACTTGAGGAGGAAGGCTATTGGGACAAAGTGTTGGCCACAGGCGATGCCTTCAAAAGGCCGAGAAATAGCAGCACTGAACTTGGTGAGTTGCCAGACAAGAAGACAAATGGTCAACATGTTTGGCATTTTGTCTAAATTTAATTGAAAAATTTATGTGACAAATTGATAAGGGGACTTTTTGCCTTTTCAAGAGTCACCATTTTTCAGTTTTATCTTTAGCCATGAAAAAGATTTAAAAATCAGTTTCTTAAAACGAATTGTTGGAGTTTAAAAATCTTGCCATAAATACGGTAAAATTTAAAAAATGTTAAAATTATTTAGAAATCAATTTGATCGCCGGCAAAAAACCATCAGGAATAATAGTGGAGAATAAAATGGCTTCCAACGCTGCAGAGCTTGCCGATCGAATGCCGGAGGGCAAAAATGAAAAAATTGCGCATGATGAACAACGACAAAATGCCAAAACTTCTTCAGCAAAATTCAAGTCAGCCAGCGCTCATCTTAAACCCAAAAACTTTTTATAATCAAAAATTTTTTTTTTGCAAAATAAATTTAAAATTAAACAACGAAAAACCTACCCATGGACTGGTGTTGGAACGTGATGAACCACACAAATTCCACCCAGCCGGCCATGGTTTGAGGCCCGCAGCAGCTCGTTGTAACGGGCGCGCGAGCCACTCGGCAGGATCAGTGGTGCGAGCCCGGCCCGGGTCAGCACCAGATTCATTAATAGGCGGCTCGCGCGCCCGTTACCGTCGTGAAACGGATGCAACGCCACCTAAAATACAAAATTTCTTCATTTATTGTTCTTTTTTTTACCCTAAACAATTCAACCACAACCGAACCGAAACCGATAACCGAACCGAATTTTTTGATTTCCGGACCCATTGTTCGTAAAATCCATTTCCCAGAAGATTTTTAGGGGTGCTTTTTCTTTTTATAGCATTTTTGTTAAGCAATTTGGAGGTGGGCGGCGGCGGTGGAATTTTTGACTCAGTTTGTTAAGAAAATTGGTCCAATAATTACCAATCTTACAAAATAAAAGGGTCCTCTCTCAACATGTGACAAAGTTAGGAATGTTTGAAATAATCGGTGAGTTCTCCAACCAAAAAAAAATGAATTTCAAATTTATATTCAGTCCAAAAATATTTTAAAATAGGAATTAATTAGAAATTGTTTACTCCTCCATAGCACCGAATGTCATAAAAAATCATTAACATAATCAGGGTTCGAATCACCAGATTAAAAAAACCGCCTACGCCACTCACCACTACAACACCACCGCAGATTAGTCAATTAGCGAAACAGAAAGGCATATTTCTTTTACATTATTAGAACCGAAGCATTCCAATTAATCGACCGAAAACCGAACCGGAAAAATGCCGGGTTTTGATCTCGGTTCGGTTTGAAACCGACAGCCTTAGTGGTGAGTGGTGGGGGCACTTGTAGCGTGGTGTGGTGATTCAAATTCCTGAGTTTTTGTAAAAAATTTTCCCGCCGGCGCCGATAAGCGCCGGCGGACCTCTTTCATTCCTAAAAAAGACTTCAATTTTCCGTATTCAAAATTTTGCTTTGCAAATCTGTTAACAAATTGAGTTAAAATTTAAAAATTCCCTCCCACCCCCAGCAAAATTGTTAAAAAAAAATTTTGATGCTGAAGCAAATGTTGAAGACAATTTTTTTATTATCGATACTGCAAAAATTACCCTTGAAAAAATTTCGGGTTTCGGATTCCGGGAAAATTTTGGGATTTACGTGAATTCAAATTTAAAATCCTTTCGGATTTTTGGTTTTTCGGGTTTCGGTTTTTATTTTCCAATTTTGCCCATCCCTGCTACATACCAGACGGTAGTGCGCCCATGCCGCTACCGTCGTTGCTTCCTCCTCCCGGGCCGCCACCGCCGCGAGCGCGGTGTTCAATTCATTGATGAATTGAGCAACCAATCTCTCGACCTCCAAAGTCCGCGGCGGGATGTAAATGATGTGGCCGTTGTTGTCCACGACGACCACATCCCGGTTGCGAATTTGCCCTGCAAACCTGCCGCCGGCCATCACGATTCGATGGAGGCTTAACAGCATCTAAATGGCATTGTTACTTTTTGGCGTTTGCCCTTTTGGCATTTTCTTTCTTTTGCCATTTTCCAGCCAAATCTTCATTTTCCAAAGGCATTTAAATTTTCCAGGACCGAGGGTCCATTCCCAAGGACTGTCCTTTGAAAATAAGGACGAATCGGAGCCCTGATTTAAACCATTCGGGAGGGGGGGGGGGGGGGGGGGGGGCGACGCCGACTTTAAAAATTATTGTGCTTAAAGCAATCCAATTTTTAAAATGAGGGTTTTTTGATCATTAAACAAATAAAATGTTACCTCCCGAGTGATCGGACCGACAAGCCGATTCAGTGCTCCAAAAAATTGTTCGTTGCCGTCGAACGGTGATGGAGGCCGTTGTTGAATTTGGTTGCGCATTTGAGCGGCTTGCTGCACAAGTTGCTGATGGTCTCCAATTTGGCCCATCTGATTGAGGCTCAGGCCGAGTCGATGCATTGTTTGGATGGTTTGTTGCACTTGTTGTTGGTGTTGCATGTTCATTTTTAAATTTGTTGAAGCAGTTCTTTCTAAAATATTTTAAAAAATTTTTTAAGCAAAAAGAATCAATTAAATCACAATAAAATCGAATGGAGTGGATGCGGGAGAGTGGTGTTTTTACCAATTCATAAGTGTTACTTTTGTTGAATAATTGGGCAAAAGGGGGCCAGGAGATAGAGACAGCCGAAGGGGTACCCCCCCTCCCCCCCTCCTCCCCCTGCCCCCCCCCCCCCCCCCCGCTTTTGCCCCGATCCACCACTTTCCCCCCTTTTTCCATCGCATTGGACACAAACGGGCAAAAACGTGAGCAATAGCCAGCAACTTGAATAGATGCAGCAAAGGGTGATGGGAATGGCGGATTTCGTGCATTTGAATCGATTTTGGGAAATCATAACAAATGCAGAGATGCTCTTTACATTTTGAACCGTTAGTTTATTACGAACAAACTTTACATTTAAAATTGAAATATAATTCATTAAAAATTTAAATCTTGATTTTCAAACTTTTGACTTCTGTTAGCGATTCGCGAAAAATTGAATTAATTGGCTTTTACTCTAGAACGTTAAGGCAAAATAATTTATAATCAAGGCGTATTAAGTTTTGTTTTTATTGTTATTTGATATATATTAAAGTCCTTTTTTCATTAAATATGTCTGTATGTTGGTTTAATTTAATTAATTACAAATGCGTTGGAGTTCAGCTGGTGTGAAATGCAGGCAAAAAGCACAGAACTTTTTTTGAATGTATTCTATATGCCATAATGGAAGCAAATTAGCTGGTGAAGCACTAAAGAAAAAAGGGTTTCCTCCAATCATAGCTTTTATATAATTGTGAGCTGATTGACCCAACAAACTTAATTAATGTGTGATCGTTTAGCAAATAAGAATTTAGTTTAATTGGTACTTTATTATCGCTAAATTATATGAAATGTCAAGCCATTAGGCTATTGTCACAACTTCTGATAAATTATAAACAATGTTTAGAAGGTATCCAATTAAATTTTGTGAATAAATTGATTTTATAGTAATTTAAAAGGTACCTAAGTAATTATTTTCCTTTTTCTATTACCGATCACTTTCACTTTGTTCATTTATTCTCCTAATATTATTAAAAAATAAATTGTTTTTTTGAATGCATCAAGATACTTTCTGTTTTCTGTTCAGCCACCGATTATTTGCATTGGAATTTGCTCCACTTTTTGGGTTGCAGCACTAAAAAACATTTTTAATGGGAGTAATTAAAAAAATAAAAATTTGTTATTTCATTAATCAAAATGACAACAATATTTTAGTTATATTTTGTCTATATGTTGGTAATCAATTATTTAAATTTCTAATCAAAAAAATCATATCACTTTTAAGAGACTAAAAGTGTTAATTTTTACGCTTCCTTTAAATTCCAGGAGTGACGATCATTGGCTGGGTGCTGTTTCAACCTGGTGGCCTTCAATTTCAGCAGGAATGACAGATGAATTGCGTACGGCAATTTTACGGGATTTATTCCAATAGCAAATTTTTTTAAAACAGAATGCCAATGTGAGTTTTTCAAAAATTCTGGATTCTACTTATCCAATCACGTCAGAAAATTCTTCCAATGTTTTGTGTTACAAACATTGTGCAGCGTGGTCTTTACAAATCCGTAACGAAAAAAATACCCCGAAAACAAATTAAAATTTGATTGTTTCATCTCCGCGCCGCCAACCTCCACGTTGGTCATTGAATGGTTGCATTTGAAATGCATAAATACATAACTAAACTCCCAAAGCGACGGTGACCAAGTTGCGGGAAAGATCTTTGAAAAAAAAATTTCCCATAAACTGCTGATTTGTGAGGTAGGTAGAGAACTCCAATTTTCTTTTGATTTTATAAGAGAATTTGTAAATAAAAATTTATTTAATTCGAGACAGTTTTTTACAAGCATAAAAGATAAGAAAAGTCTGGAACAAAAGCCTTTGATCAATAACAACATTTGCGGCATTTCTTTGTTCATATTCATTAATAAATGGCGGAATGGAAATCTATCCCCCTAATAAATGACGAAGTTGGGCAAAACACCAACAAAAAGAGCATCAGCAGGACGCCGGTGTCTGGCGATGATGTTCATCTTCACCACCCACACAGTTTTAATTAACCAAATAAACAACAACTCAAAGGGGGAGGGGGCAATGTGATCGATCATCTTTCTTTTTTTATTTTGGTTTATATATTTTTCCCTTTTCATTATTATTATTGGGCTTTTCATTTTTAGATTTGGGGGTTTCAATCCCTTTAATTTTAATTTATTGTGCTGATCAGTGAGTGAGGATATGATCCCAAATCTTTGTAGTAAATCAAGAAACAGAAATTTTTCATAGTCAAACAAATTTGGAAAGCTTTTGGTGTGCCTATAAATAAATAATTACAGTTTGTTTAGCAAAATATTTTTGAAGGATAAAAGTGACGGAGAAAAAGTCATAATTAGCAAATTTGTCAGATTTAATCGGCTTAAAAATTATGGCTGTTTTTTTTATAACATAACCAAAGCTTTAACTCAATTGCTGAGCCTAATGGAAAATTGTCATCAAACGTTCTGACACTTACATTGGCTTTTTCGCTAAATGCTGTGATGATTTGAATGGTATGCGCAGGGATGTAAGTAACCGGATTCCGAATTTCTGGACATTTTTAAGTCCGGATCCCGGACATTTTTTAAGAACCAAAATTCCGCTTTCCGGACATTTTTTTGGCGCCCAGTTACATCCCTGGTACGCGGTGATCTTTGGGAATTTGATCAATCTGATCATCCCGGTTTTTTTCAATCGCGATTTCTTATACAAAAATTGTCAAATTTTTATGCTCCCCGCGCCGTCCTAGCACCTAACAAAATTTGACTGTGTTGCATCGGAAAATTTTCTGGGTACGCCCTTGGCTTATTTGTCAGACTATCGAAACAGTCAATCGATCAGAATTATAAAAAAAGACAAATTAGAAAAACAAAATAGATCGCTCATTTCCCCCACAAGGACGGTTTCTTCAACTTTCTTAAAAAACTTTATTTTTTTTTTGATTTGGCGTGGGGGGGGGGGGGGGGGTACGAGGGGTCACGTACCCCCCCCCCCCCCCCCAAAAGGAAAATTTGAGAACAAAAAACCATAGGGGGGACCCTTTTGATTTACAAAATTCGTAATTTTTGGATCAATTCTCTTAATAAATTGAGTCAAAACTCCCAAAATTTTTCTCTCTCAAAAAAATTTGAATTTTTGAAAATTGCAAAAACGGAAAATGCATCCCTAAAAATTGAACATTTTTCAAAAAATTGATTAACAAAAATGCAATAAAACCCAAAAATACACCCTCTAAAAATCGACTTTTTTTCGGTACCCCCCCCCCCCCCAAAGCAAAATCCTAAATACGTGCCTGGCGGCGGGTTCCCGTTGGAATTTAGGAATGTTCGGAATTTTGTTTCATTGTGATTTTGATAATGAAATGGGACTTACAGAGTATGTAAAATTGAAGTGAACGAACAAAATTGGCTCATTTGAATCTTATAAATATTTTTGTTTTTTAAATAATAAGGACAAATGCAGTTGAGAATGAACATTTTGTGTTTCCGCAGAACCCCAAGCATTGGATGGCCCCAATTTGTCGTCTTTTCTGACTTTCAACACCTAATTCAATATAGTTCAGATTAATGAGTGGAAGGCGTTTTGCTGTTGGCAAATCAAGATTTGTTGGATGACGTTGAGAATCGTTGCGTTGCATTTCTGAAGAACGAAAGAAAAATCCGTCCATTTGCAAATTTCAGACGGTTATATCATTGCGAATACGCGGGCCTGATGGTCCGCCGTATAAACTAGAGATAGGACTTGAGGACCGATTAATTTCGAAAAATCTTGATCGAAAAATACTGAGAGTTTGATTGTCTCGATTGGTCAGATCTCTAGTAAAAACGCAAATTTTGGCACGTAAATGCATTTGCCAAATTCATTCAAAAATTTTGAAGAACCGTGACCAAGGAGGACTTTTCGGTTAGCGGACAGACCGGAATTTTTTTAGTTTCCAAGGGAGGGTGCTTTTTTGACCTCAAAAAGGGTGGAAATTTTTGAAGGGGGCATTTCGGTATATGAATTGCGTTTAGATTCCCTGATACATAATTGAATGGCTACTAAATGACTATAAAAGCATAAAATTTTGTTTGGATTGGCATCAGTTATATAGTAGAAGTGGTGCAGGACTTTGTGTCTCCCTGTATGACAATCATTCGATTTTTTTAATCATTTATCTACAGAATTGCAATTTAATGTTTTTTTGAGTTTATTACCAAATTACCGTATACACTCTTTTACTCCCACCGGTGGGATTATTTTTCAACCTACTCAGAGAGGCCGGGATTATTAGAGAGGGTGAGGTTAAAAGAGTGTATACGGTACATCATTTGGCTCTAGCTTTGGTTAACTGAGTTTTTTTGGACCCAACCGAAAATTTAAATAACAAAATCTTCGTGCTTAGCTTTTTTTTTTGCAATTACAAAGATTCCAAAACAAAAAAAGAATAAAAACTTCTCAGAAAGTTGTGGCTTGACGTTCGATTGAATTAATTGAACAATTGGAATTACCGGTCGGCACCGCCGACCCACCCACCTCCCCCCTCCCTCCCAAAATTGTTTTTTTTGAAAATTCCTTAAGAAAAATTGCCAGAAAAATGCGAATATTTTCTTGAAGTAATCTGAGCTTCCTGGGACCAACCGGGACTAAATGTACACATTTAATGATGGCATCATCGATTGACAATTTCAATCTTTTTACAAGGGTCCCCCCTAAGTAACTCGGTGGGTTAGATAGTGGTTTGTGTTTGCGCAACTCTTCCCGGACCGCCACTAAAAGCCTGACCGGAGGCGATCCTTGGGGCAAGGTTGATTTAAATAAAAACAAGAAAGAATTGCCGAACGTGTAACCTGAATTTTAAAAAAAAATCAAAAGAATTGGGTTAAAAGTTTTTGCCATGCAAATTCGGCAACGGTGATCATCCACTGGTTGACTTCGTTGCTTTGTGTGGCTATCATGGCCAGGCATGGCCATGGATACAAATTTTAAAATCCGTGTCGGCGGTGCCGATAGGTAGCGCCGAGAATGAACTTTTGACTCAATTTATTAAGAGATTTAAACCAAAAATGTAAAAATATGGCACTTTTTTGAAGCTTATAAGAGTGGTAAGGGTCCGGCACTGCCGACAGGCGCCGCCGGGCGAATTTTTTATAAAAATTGGCAATATCCGGTCTCCATAAGCGTTAAAATTTATTTTCCATTTTACTAAATGCCATTTTGGTCTTTTAAATAAACCCCAAAGTTTATAAAGTTCTGATTTCAAAATAAAACTTTTTTTTTTTGATTTTAATTGGCAATTTTTAAAATGGCACCTATTTAAAACACTGAAAATGAGCGCACCGCTAATCATTGGTTTATGCCTGCCTACCTATTTGCAATTCTTCAAAATTTCTTTAAGAAAAATACAATTAAATTTGAATTTTTCTTGCCTAGATCCTTCAAAAAAATTGTTCTTTCTTGCTCAATAAATACCTCCGAAACGCCAATATGTTTGTAAATTTAAATTTAGTATTTTATTTGTAGAATATAGCCTTAAAAATGACACTTTTTTGTGCGAATTCGTTAAAACTTAATTGGACTAAAAATATGTAAATCCGATATTTAATTTACGCATTTGAATTCAATGGATTCAAATTTGTTTGTTCAAAGGCGCAACCAATCTGAGCAGCCAAAGATTGGCTTTGATCACATTAGGACATTGAAATTGCATCGGTTTCAAATTCGGCTTGGTCGATGCTTGGCGAGTTCCTTTGTCAAAAATGAAAATCATAGATTAGATGAAATCATATGACAAATCTGGTGTTCTATTGTTTTTATCTTTTATTAATAACATTTTTTGACAAAAAGTGTTTTTTCTATGCTGCAAAAATTTTTTTCAGAAAAACTCGGACTACCTGGTTTTTTGACCCAGGCCCGGCATTTTCAAAATTCATAATTTTTAGTGCCTATTTCGCTAAATTGGCATTATGCCCAACGCAATCTGAAGATAAATGTCATACATTAATCGTGTGTTGTAATTCCCAGCCTAATCAATAGAGCCCGGATTTATATGGACTAAAAAACGCGAAATATGGACTTAAAATATGGACTAAAAAGCCCCAAAATATGGACCAAAAACCCCAAAAAGTGCCAAAATATGGACTAAAAAATGTGCGAAAACTGACAAAATCCAGTCAATTTTTACGTTAAAACTTTCAAAATTCGTCATTTTTTATTAATTTTCCTCTTACAGTTGTAAATAAAATATTTTTCACATGTTTTGGAAAATTTTATAAAAAATATCAAAAATAAAAAATTCTAAAGAAAATTTCGGTCTTTGATGGAGCATTTTTAGTCCAAGAAAAAGTAATTTTTTAGGGGTGCATTTTTGGGTTGAAAACAAATGTATTTTTTTTGCGTATATGCTTCGAAAAAAGAAGTTCAAAAATGGACTTTTACGCAAAAATGTTCATTTGGAGCTACTTTTTAGTGCCTATAAATGTATATGGGGGGGGGGGGGGAGGGTTCGGGAATAAAAGAAAATTTTTGGATTTTTGAAAAAAGCATAAATTGAATTTTAGCATAAAAAATAAGGGAAAATTGGCGGCGCTAAAATGGCCTAGCGCCAAGCCACAAGGGCTTTTTGGAAAATTTTGAAATTTTCCAAAAAAAAATGTTTGAATTTGGGTCCGAGGTTCGGCATGCCGGCCCAGGGCCATCATCATTCTTTAGTTGTCCTGGACCCTACGAGCCAAGCTGCAACATTTTTGAACACAACTGTGTGGGATGCGAGTACGTCTACGACAACAAGGATGGATGCAAGTTGTACGTTTCCTGCAGCTGTTACTACTGTTGTGATCCAAAATATGCCGAAAGCTGTCCGGACGGATGCCATCGATGCATTAAGGACGGAGAGGGCGGTTGTCCGGAGAACTCGGCAGTCAACTTCAAGTCCATTGGGTATGGTATGAGTTGAGGAAGGCGTACGAAAATTTTACGGTCAGAAAAGGCCAAAAAATGCCTTTTTTTCATTTTCTGATCATAACTTTTTTGAGCTTTGACCAATTGATTAGATTCTGTTTGAGTCATTGAGATCTTTCATTTGGGTATAATGTTTGATCTAATCGCTTTAGAATACCTAAGTCTTTCATCACATTATAAATTTAAATAGAAATTCTTCATCCTCAATGCTAGAAATGGAAGCAAAGGCATGGCAACACTTCAACATGGTAATTAATTAATATAAAAAATTAAATATGGCATTTAGATAAGTTTTATTGGGTTTGATCAAACAATTGTGATTTAGATCGATGTTGACAAGAACGGGAGCATTTCGTTGAATGAGGCCGTTGATCATTTGGGCTCAAAACTCGACAATGGCACTGCGGCAGCTACAAATGTTGCCAAGAATGTGTCCTGGTTTGCCGAGCTCGACCGCAATGGCAACAACCAAATTGACGCCGAGGAGTTTGACCGAACGCTAATTGGAGTCAGACAATCGGATGAATGAAGAAATGCCGCCGTACTCTCACAATGACAACAAAAATTTCTAAAAAATATCAATGGAAATTCTTGAAAATGTGTCAAAGTTGATTTTGCGAGCATCTCCACCAGGGAAGCCAGGATGGCCTATTTTTATGGCAACCATATTTCCACACTTGCCATAATTTTGCCATATTTTAGAACGTCGTGAAAATTTCACTTTTGAGGGAAAAATGAGAATTTTTTGAAAATAGTACTTCTTGATTCGTACACATTAATATCTAAAATGGAGAATCAATGAAAATCCGTAAAAAAATGCATAAATTACAAAACATTGTTTAATTTATCGAAGAACATTGGTCGAACAGTTTATGACACTTATTTGTTTTGTTTTTTGACCACTAAAAGGTCATATTCAAAATCCATTTACCTAAGCATTTATTTAAATTACTTTTAAACTTTTATAATTTTTGCTGTCTATTAAAAAAAGCTTAAAAGTCAGTTGGCCAAACAGCAGCATATGGACACAGTCATCGTCATCACTTTTAGTTTTAGAGGGGGCGGGGGGAGGACAATTTGTGTGGTGGGGCTGATCAGTGGGGATGGGCGGCTTTCTAGTGATTATTCATTATTTGTGTTAAACGCGTCCATTGGTTGGAGGCGGGGGGCAATGATGTGCATAAATAAATGCTCAGATTTACCCCTCACAATTGGGTTGGGGCTAGAGCATAGCTTTTTAGCATCAAAAAATGCTTATTTTATCATTTAATTTGATAGCAAATATCAAAAAAATAAAATGCTAAGCATAAAAATCAAACTTTATTTGTCTGATTTATAATTGACAATCTTTCAAAGTGATCAGATTATGTTCTTCTTTCATTAAGATAGGGAGGGACCAGTAGATCACTGACCAAAAAGATTGGCGTTCTATCAGATTTTTATAAATTTAAAAAAGGCATTTTTTTAAATTCCTATCATTTGAAAATTGTTGAAGCACTTCGGTCCGAATATTCCTTGAAAGCAATTGAGATGGCCTCCAAAGTCTTCAAGCTGTTCATCCTCAACGCAATTGTGCGGTTCAGTTTGGCTGGTAAGACCATTTTCAAAAGTGCAAGGAAAATTAAGCACTGAAAAATTGGGTACCAAAAAATTTTCGGAAAATTCAGTACCAAAGATTTTCGGAAAATTGAGCACCGTATAATTGGGCAACGTGCGGATTGTTGTCGCCTAAAACAGCGTCAATCCAGGTATTAAGCATTTTTTATATTTGCAGAAAACGATACGTCGTGCTTTGCTCACATCCAATACAATGGCGAAGACGTGCCCCTCTATTTTAAAACTATCATAAAGAATACGCAAAAATTTAAAGAAATGTTCACGAAAGAGTCAACTGTCAAGAAATGCGATGACAAAGTCCTTGGGTGCATGACTAAATACTGCACTGAAGGTGTGAAATTATATTAAAAAATTTATTATAATTTCAAGAAAAAAATTTAAGGGATTTCAATGAGTTCAAAATTGTTTTTAAACATTTTCATTCCAATTTTAAAAAATTTCAGCATTCAAATTTATTTGAATTTAAACCTCAACAAAAAATTGGTATCAATTTTTGCAGATTTGGACGCTTAAACATAAATTGCTAAAACATTGTTCCGGCTTTCACTTTTCAGTTATGCCGTAGCCCCACAAATTTTTAAAAAATTGTTTTTTTGAACGTTATTTTAACAAATCACAAATTTTGCAGAAAAGCATGCCTAAAACTTGGCACGGAACCGCAAAAGCCGGCAAATGCCCGGTTTCCACGGCTTAATGGCACCTCTGGGCATAAGGATTATTCAGAAAATGAATAAAATTTATAAAATGCCAAAAAACAATTGTACATAACATTGCCAATTTCTATTTAAAAATAATTAATTAAATTTTTTGAATAATTTCCATTGCCGCCCAGACAATGGCTACGACGTCTTCCGCATCAACGGGTGTGGTGGAGTAGCGAACGGCACAACGGATGAATGCAGCAACTATTCGGCGTTTGACGAAATGTGTGACACAAAGAATGGACAAATACTCAAATGCAACCACACCACGGGCACCAAAAGCAATTCGGCACGGCTTACACTGAACGTCAACCCGAAAACGAAGTTGAAGTCAAACACCACCCGCGGCTGCCCAAGGCCGAACAGGCCCAAAAGAAATTGTGCCAATGCCGTACCGCTTTCCGTCACTCGCAGCTTTATGCTGCTCCTGCTTAGCGGTGTTTAAGAATTTAAAATTTAGCATTTATTTAATTAATTTTAAAAAAATACGACAAAAAAGTTCTTTTTCAAGTTTTTAAGTCATTTTTTTGAAATTTAAAAAAATTTCACATTACAAAATATTTTTGCTTTGGCTTGAACATTTGTTTTTAATTTGGGCCGTATTTTTGTATTGTTTTGGTACATTAAAAACCTAAATGGGGGCATTCGTAGTTTGATTTTTTAATAATAATTTATTAAAAAATAAATTTTAAAATTTCAGTTTTGAGCATCCATTTGTAGTCGCAGACGGACCGGAAATGATGTGAGCGCGGAATGCTGAATTTGAAAAAAGCCCAAAAAGTTACAATTTTCAACACTATTTTGTATTGTTCTGCTAACATTTAAATAAAAAATTAATTGTAGCGCATTTTTGGCACTAATAATGATCAAAATAGACATACATAAGCCCAAAAAAGCCTCAAAATAGGCACTAAAAATCAAAAAAAAAATGCACTAAAATTCAGTCAATTTCGGGCAAAAAATTAGAAAAATACATACAAAATATATTAATGTCTTCGCAGTTGCAAAATCCAATTGTTTCGTCAAAATCCTCTCATTTTTTGTGAAAGAAAAACTCGAATTTTGGGATGTTTTTTTCCCCAATAAAAAGTCAATTTTTAGGGGATTTTGGAACAAAAAACAGAAAAATTTCGATGGGCCGCTAATTTTACACAGTGGATAACTGAGTCCCCTTTGAAATGGACACTTTAGTATTATGGCCATAACTTTTTTGGCCCTCGGGAACAGGACGTTTGGGCCCCGACGTTTAGGCCCCGCCCTTTGGAATTTCTTCTTGGGATTTCTAGAAATTACCAAATGAACCACTAAATTTGCGAATTTTCACTTATTGTATTTGAATTACATATTTTTTCATTAGGGGGCTGAAACGGCGGGCCCAAACGACCCCCACTCATGTCCTCATATTCGTGTATTAAAGGTATATGGAGTTGATTATATAAAATTATTTAATTTGTAGTGTCATAAGCTACATTTTATTTTTTACAAAAGAAAGAAATTCAAATTTATTTCATTGAACGGACACAAAAATATGGAAAACACCGTTTGGGCATTCTTATCAGTATTTTTGTAAAACAAAAAGTGGAAAAAATGTGATAATAAACACTCCGTAAAAATATTCCCCCTCAACAATTTCCCTTATCATTCAATCACAAGCCAATCCAAAATTGCTTTCAACATGCATTTTTAGGACGTAAATTGACTTTCTCTCACCACTTACACTACAAATTTGCGTTCAATCATTTTAAGCGATCTCGAAAAGTCGGTAAAATTCTCGAAAATGTCGAGATCCGATACGGTACTCGTTACGGTCATACCATATGTCTTCCTATTTTTGTTTTTTTAAAGCAAAAATCACGGCGCGGCTCCTCGTTTTGGCATCAGAGCGCCCCCGCCTAGAATAGAAACCCCCGGGACCTCTATTTTATGAATAAGCCCCGGATTTTAGGCCCTAAAAACTTGAGCATTAAACAATGCTAGTTTTTGCCATTTAGTCTAAACTCACCGAAAGTTTTTAAAATTTATGCACAAAAATAGCTCAGTGCAAGATTTTTAAAAGCCGACTGGTGATTTGTGCAAGTTTTTAGGGCCTATAAATCTCCGGGCCCTATTTTATGATTATGGCAACTTTCGATTTGGTTGGTTTGGCACCAAGACGTGGGCGCTGAAACGACCCCTCCAATCACTATTTTCAGATCCAAAAACAAAAATGTTGAAAATGAAATGCTCGGCATTTTTGTTGTTGGTGGTCGGCTTGATGGCACTGTTCAGCATCGGTGCCGCTCGCCATTACCACCGTCACACACATCGGCAGCACAATGGGCAGCCAGCGAATGGAATGACGAGGTGAGAAGGCGCTAGGACAAAATCACTAATGGACAAAATAGCTAATGGACAAAATCCATAATAGCTTAAAGCGGACAAATCATGACAATTAAAATCTCTAATCGCCAAAATGGGATCAAAATCACTAAATAGGTAGCTTAAAAGCGGGCATAATCAAGAAAATCTAATAAAATTTCTATTCGGTTGACCATTGGTGATTTTGTCCTGCCACGGGTAAAAAGTATATTACGATTGTGCCAATCCCAAAGCTTTTAGAAATAAGTTATCAAATTTCTCAACAACAAAAAAAATGCCTGTTTTAGTGTGCCGCTTCGTCGCATGGACACCATCCGTGCCCGTCTAGCGGCAACCGGGTCGTTGGAGCAATTCCGCAAGCATTTGCATGAATCGTTGCGCCGTCGTCTGGAGCGCATCTCAAACAACAACGAGGAGCTGTTCAACACGGATTCGGATGTGGATATGCCGGAAAACGGAGGCATCGGCACGGAAATTGACGAACTGTTGCGCAACTACATGGACGTAAGCAATGATTTGAATATGGCTTTGATTGATTGATTTGCATAATGTGGATCAAGGATTGTCCACACCCCGGGGTTTTTTTATCGTGAACAGAACTAGCTAATCTATGATCAAGATTAGATTATGCCATACGATCATGCATATGGTCTGATCACGAAATTGAGATGTTGATCTTTTATCGTGAACAATTAGCTAATCAGTGATCAAAATTAGATTATGCCATACGATCATGCATATAATCTGATTCTATCATCTGTGGTTTGAGCAATGGTCTTTGAGATTTTTGACATGTTTTTGGCTAATTATGATTGGATCTATGATCTGAAAAATATAATCACTCACTCGTGCCGTGTCGGGGTAATTTTAAAAAAAATTAAATTTTATTGCAGGCCCAATATTATGGCGAAATTTCCATCGGTTCACCGGCACAAAACTTCACCGTCATCTTCGACACCGGTTCCTCCAACCTTTGGGTGCCGTCCAAAAAATGCCCAATTTACGACATTGCCTGTTGTAGGCTTTTTATTTTTTTTCATAAATTTTAAAATTTTGAAAATCCCAATGTCAGTTCTCCACCACAAATATGACAGCTCCAAATCGACCTCCTACCAGTCGGACGGACGTAAGGTGTCAATACAGTACGGCACCGGATCAATGAAAGGGTACGGTAGGAATTTTTTAAAAATAATTTTAAATGTTTTTTACTCAGATTTGTCTCCAAGGACAGTGTTTGTGTAGCGAACATTTGTGTGCAACAACAGGCGTTTACGGAGGCCACCAGGCAGGCGCCTAGGCTTTTGATTTTATAAAATTTCACGAAAAAAACATTTTCCAGTGAACCGGGGATCACTTTTGTGGCTGCCAAATTTGACGGAATTCTCGGCATGGCATTTTCAGAAATTTCTGTTGAAAAGCTGTCGACCGTGTTCAACAACATGGTCACTCAACAGAAAGTGCAGGAGCCGGTCTTCGCATTTTGGCTTAACCGGTTGATGAATTTAAATAGCCACAAGTTTTATAAAAATTTTGTTTTACAGCAATCCGACTTCGGAATTTGGAGGCGAGATCACCATCGGTGGTACCGATCAACGACGCTTTGTAGCACCGATCATTTACACTCCAGTAACGCGCAAAGCCTACTGGCAGTTTAAGGTGTATAAATATACTGTAGTTGAAGCGATGAAAAATATGTACCAAAATTGATTTTCAAAATTTTGGCGATTTGTTTTAGCGGGAGGAATTATGCATTTAAAAAAGGGGAACAACAAACGGCCTTTAATAGTGCCTGTTTTAGATGGACGCTATCGGTGGCAACCAGGGCAAAATTGCGTGTCAAAATGGATGTCAAGCAATTGCTGACACCGGTAGGATTTCCTATTTTTAGCCTATATATTTAATAACGATTTAAAATTATTATTAATTTTATTTAAATATTTTATAATTTTAGGCACCTCGCTGATTGGTGGACCGAAAAGTGATGTGGAAAAAATTCAGAAATACATCGGCGCAATTCCGCTCTTCCACGGCGAAGTTTAAATCTAACAAAAAAAAATTTAGAGGATAAAAAATTCAATATTTTTTAAATTTTAATTACATTTTTTAATGTTTAAAAGCGATTTTTAACAGTATATGGTGTCTTGCGAAAGAATTCCAAACCTTCCCGACATTTCATTCAACATCGGCGGCAAGGCGTACACTTTGAAGGGCAATGATTATGTGTTGAAGGTCACCACCATGGGCAAATCCTTATGCCTGTAATTTAAAATTTTTGATAAAAAAATTTAAAAAATTAAAAATCCAAGCTCTGGCTTCATGGGCATCGACTTGCCGGAAAGCCTTGGGGATCTATGGATTCTTGGCGATGTGTTCATTGGTGCTTTTTGAATATTTTGGAGTTTTTTTATAAACAAAAAAACATTTTTGCATTTTTTCAGGCCGCTATTACACTGTGTTCGATGCTGGCCAAAACCGGGTCGGTTTTGCGCAGGCCAAAGACGAGAACCGGTGATTTTTTCTCTTTTTTTTGAATAATTCGCCAAAATTTTAAATATTTTAGCGCGCCAATTGAGCCCGAAGTTCGCGATTGCATTGACGGGGGCCGTCTCTGTTTTGGCTCATCGTTTGGCACTGATGATTCCGATCAGACGGCCGATGATGACTTTGTGGTCACCATGTGAATATTGTCGAGAATATTTCTTGGATTTGCAGCAAATATTTAATTTGATTTTATTTAAATGCATTTTTGGAAAATAAACGTTCATGAATGATTTGTTCAAAATTTGGCTGTACCCTAATTAGAGCCCGGACTTGAGGACCGTTCGAGATTTTGATCGAGAATCTGGAAAAATCTTGGTCAAGCCAAAATTTCGTCAATCGAGATTTTGATCGAGAATCAGATCGTCCGGACTCTAACCCTCATAGCCTTGGGGCCTGAAAATTTTAAAATTATGCCATAAGCATTTTGATCCCTGTCGGGTTCCTTCCGAAAAATATGCGTATTCATTTTAAATGTCTGATCACCGATCCGTTCATTTTTTCCGAGCATTAGTCCGATCATTTTCCCCGATCGTAAATCGGCGTTCATCAACGTCCTCAATACCACAAATAGACGCTTCAGCATTCCAAAAAATCTTTTTTATGGGTCAAATTCTCCAATAAAATTTTAGAAATTTGAAACAACAAAAAAAACGCCATTCTCTGAGTTCCGATTCGCATGCCCCGCGGGCATTTTCCGCCCCAGGGAGCGCCGATCGAAATTCTCTGTTCTGCCTAATCAGTGCAATGTAAGCAGATGATGGGTTGAGATCAGTGCTGATCAGCCCCAATGTCCGATCGGAAGCTGATGATGCCACCCCTCCCCTGCATTCCGCCATACTTTGTTTGATCAACGGATCGGATTAATCATCATTCCAGCCAACCCATTCCCGCCGCCCACCTTACCGATGTTCTCAATTTGGATGCCCCGAATCTGATCAGCAGATCAGAGGTGATCAGTGGGGGGGAGAATGGTTTTGGGATTAATTTGGAACACAATTCCGATCAGCCGATCGCCCCTCCGACGGCAGCTGACCCATTATCCTCTCTCCCCCATTCCCCGAAGTGATCCCAATTAATCTCGCGAAAAAGCATCTAAAAAGACCTCTTTTTGGCGCGTGCCGCCGCCCCCTGCCCCCCTCCCCTCGGGGGATGAATTTTGAACAGTGATTTGACCCGCGCAAATGGTACAGCCAGCCAGTCGTCTTCCATGCGTGGAGCGCCCGCCACCACCCACACAAAATTTCGGCTTTCGCGCACGCTCCCCGGAGGGGATTAAAAGGACAAACCATTCCATTCCCTAACGGGTAGAGCGACTCTTAGTTTAAGCGATTTTTATTTTACAAAACTTGTATTTGCGTCTTTTATAAATGCATTCAACAAATTTGAAGATTTCGATTTTTCTTTGAATTTTTATTATGCCAATTTTTCCCTTTAGAATTTTATAATGATTTAAAATGTTATTAATCTTTTTAATAGAATATTTTCTATTTTTATTAATTAAATTAATATTTATTGAACAAAGAAATTTAGAGCAGACCATTTTGAAATTCTGATGGGCCTATTGCTAGTTTATTTGTCAATTATCGCTTTGTCTGGTAATTTTTAATATTTTTGTAAAAATAATTTTTTGAAAAAATGTAGGCTCGTCGGTTTCCAATGAACTACTCCATTTTGAGCAAAACGAAAACACCAATGTTCAGGTAATTAAACTTTTATTAAAATTTATGGGTAAAATAAAATATAATTTTTAAATAAAAATATTTTAAAAATTTTGAGCAAAATTGGAAATTCTTTATTTTTAAATACAAAAAAATTTAATATAATTTTGTTTCATTGTGACAATTTTTATTTACTAAAAGGCTTTTATTTAAAATACTTTTTTTGATTAAAAAGAGACCGGCAAACCATAAGAAACAAAGTTTGGGACCCAAACTTTGGTCAAAATTTGTTTTTTTGGATCAAAATTTTCCAAATATTTGCACAAATAGCAAATAAAAAACATTTGGCTATTGATTCTTCAAACCGACGCTGTCTGAAATTTGAGAATTTAATCTTATTTATTTTGTTAAGAAAATAGGTCCAAATTGTTATTTTTACCATAATCTCCAAATGCGAAACCGGGTTTTGATTTTACTTTGCCTGTGGCATTTTTTTGGATAAATAGGGAAAATGCCAAATCCGAAAGTGCCACTCTCAGATTCTGTCGGGCCGGAGTCCAGCTTATTATTTGCACAAATATTTGTAAAAATTTGTGCCGGAGTCTACTTAAATTTATGTAAACTATTAATTATTAAAAATTTTTGATCACAATGATGCTTTTTAGCTGCACGATTCGGTGCCTAGCGATCTCGTCCCGTGGATCACCGGGCCGCGCAACAAAAAGTACCAATTCAACATCGGCAAGCAGTCTTGGCTGGCTGCGCGAGAGAAGTGCTTGGCACAAAATGCCGGTATGTTTGGAAAAGTTTTTAAAGTTTGGATGATCAAAAACTTCTCTTTATTAAAAATATGCAATTTTTATAGAAAGCAAAAAAAAAATCATTTCAAATTATAGATTTGGTGACAATTGAATCAACGGAAGAGTTGGTGAGTGTTATTTAACAATTTTAATAAAAAGATTTTAGCAATAATTTAGAAAAAGTTTATTTTAAAAAGGCAAACTACAGTATATAAAAAACTTTAAAAGATTCTAATCCAAAATATTTTAAATTTCTAATTTAAAAGTGGTGACCCTGAATTTTGTCAAAAACATATAAAAAGACAAATATGTATTACCAGACAAATAAAATCAATGAATCAAAACAAAAACAATAACAAAAATCTTGAGCATTTTTGCAAATCTATAATTAAAAAAACATTTTATTTTACCAATTTAAGCTCTCTGAATTTAATTTGTCAAATATATAGCAATGGCTGCTCACGCATTACAAACCCCAGCTTCCGCACTTGCACGAGCGTCAAGTTCAAATTGGTCTGCTGCTCGACTCGCCCATCTCCAACAGCAAGCAAAGTGCTGCAGCATGGCGATGGGTCAGCGGCAAACTGCTAGACGACCAAAGCAGCATGTAAAATTAAGAAATAGGGGAAAACTTTAAATGCAATATTCGGAAACGGCCCTCTAAAAAGCATTTAAATGCTAATGTAAATTTGCAAAAAATTGTTTTATCTACAACACGTAACCAAATAATGAATTTTCGAAAATAAATTTATTGTTTTAGGTTTTGTTGTATTTTCTTTTTTTATATTTAATTGCCTATAAAATGTAAAGAAAAAACAACTAAATATTTTTAAATTCCATGTTAAATCTTTCCAATTAAATATTTTGTTTTGTTTGCCTCAGGCAATGGGTCCAAGGCGAGCCGTTTGAAAATTCCAACGGGACAGAACACTGTGCCCTGTTGAACATCAACGCGGATGCCAAAATTGATGACGTCGACTGCGATTTGGACGCCGGCACTGAGTCCAACTATCGCTTTGTCTGTGAACGAACGCACCAGAAGCATATTGAGGTGTAAACTTTTAAAGAAAAAAAACTTTCAAAAAAACATAAAGCCAGGAAATTTCAAAAAAAATTTAAAACAAATTTATATGTTACGGTTAATTTTGGAATTAACCGGTTTGGAAATTTCAAAATTTGAAAAGCACTTTTAGATCTATATCTTAAACATATTCTTAAACGATAAACATTGGAAACTCAACCAAATCAAACAAACAAAATGCCATTCGAAAGCTCTTTAGCAAGCTTAGAGCTTTCGAATGGCATCTTGTTTTTTTTATTTGGTTAAGTTTAAAAAAAGTTGTAGACTTTCAAATTGTAGAATCTCCAAAATGAACCGATTTTCAAAATTAACCGTATATAAAAAATACCCTTTTTCCTAAAATTTATGGTTCTTAAAGGACTTTTGGTTACAAATTCTTAGTAACTTGTTAACTTGTAATTGAAACCTGAAAGCTGAAGACACGTCGTACCTTCATATTTTTAATGAAAAATAATCATTTAAATTTTTTGAATTTTTCATCATTAAAATCATGAATTCCCGATGACATTTTTCAAAATTTTTAAAAATTAAATGTATTATATTTCTATGCCGTGATTCGATTATTTTGGAGAATTGTATTGAAAAAATTCCTAATTTACTAAAATTTATTTTTAATTTTAAATACTCAAACTTTTAATACAATTAATTTAAAATGATTGTTTTTTAGCATGAATCCTTGAACAATCCGTTGTGGAAGAAGTTGGAGGACATTCTCACTTTCTTCGGCATTAGTGGGCCGGAGAGTGACAAAAGTTTGCCGAATCGGACAAACGGACTTGAGGAGGAAGGCTATTGGGACAAAGTGTTGGCCACAAGTGATGCCTTCAAAAGGCCGCGAAATAGCAGCACTGAACTTGGCGAGTTGCCAGAAAAACCGACAAATGGTCAACATGTTTGGCATTTTGTCTGATAAATTTAATGTGACAAATTGATAAGGGGACTTTGCCTTTTCAAGGGTTCACATTTTTCAGTTTTGTCTTTAGCCATGAAAACGATTTAAAAATCAGTTTATTAAAACGAATTTTTAGAGTTTAAAAATCTTGCCATAAATACGGTAAAATTTAAAAAATGTTAAAATTATTTAGAAATCAATTTGATCGCCGGCAAAAAACCATCAGGAATAATAGTTGAGAATAAAATGGCTTCCAACGCTGCAGAGCTTGCCGATCGAATGCCGGAGAGCAAAAATGAAAAAATTGGGCATGACGAACAACGACAAAATGCCAATGAGACACAAAATGCCAAAAAGGAGGATTTTGATTCAAAAACTGATTTGAGTGCCAAAAATATTGACGAAGACAACAAAAAGCTTGAGGCAAAGCCGCCCGTTGTGGTTGAGAAAATTGCCGTGGGCAAGATTGTGGCGGCGTCAAGCTCAATTCAGACGCGACTTATTGAACCTAAGCGTGAAGAGGTCGATTATATTAAAAATTTATTTAAGGAGGTTTTTTAATTTAGCAGCTTGTCATTAATATATTTAAATAAAATGTTTGTTTACAATTTTTTTGATTTTTTTTTTTAAACTTTCAATAAGCTTCAAATAGCATCAGAAACCTTAAGCTTAATTAAAATTTTTGAGCGAAATTCTTAAATTTTAATTAATCATTTCCATTATTTCTCTGTTTAAATTATTTAATTGATTTTTATTTTGAATTTTTATCTCAAATTTTAGCATTCGGTGGACAAAGCTGATAGCTTATTGTTGGATAAAGCCCAAAACACCGTTACATCAGCTGCTTCTACGGACAATGATGGTACTTCTGTGGAGGGCGTTCAAAAACCAGCAACAGAAGGTAAATTTGAAAAAGAAATCTAAAATTTTACTAAAATATAAAAAATGACAGAATTGGATGGACAAAATAGCCCAAAACTTCGCGCATTCCGAACTCGCCTACTCAATGAAGATCAGGAACAAGGTAAAGGCTAATTTGTAAGCCAAAACTTTTTTTTGTTAATTTAAAAATCAAATTTTTAGAAAAGAAAAAAAAGAAAGAGGAAAAGGTGAAGCCAGCGGATGGAAAAAAGGAATCGATCAGAGATGGAGATGAAAATGCAAAAGCGAAAACGCCTGAACAAACGAACGCAAAGACCGAAGAACAAATCAAACAACTGAACAAAGCGCAAAAGGAAGTGATCAATGCGGAAGAGATTAATGATCAGGAGAAGCAAACGGAAGAGATCAATGATCAAAAAAAGCCAAAAGAAGAGATCAAAGAGAAGCCGAATGAAGAGATCAATGATCCAAAAGAGGAGATCAAAGAGAAGCCGAAAGAAGAGATCAATGACCAAAAGAAGCCAAAAGAGGAGATCAAGGAGAAGCCGAAAAATGAGATAAAAGAGAAGCCGAAAGAGGAGATTAAAAAAAAGCCAAAAGAAGAGATCAAGGAGAAGCCGAAAGAGGAGATCAAAGAGAAGCCGAAAGAAGAGATCAAAGATCAGAAGAAGCCGAAAGAGGAGATCAAGGAGAAGCCAATAGTTGAGAGTACTGATCAGAAGAAGCCGAAAGAAGAGATCAAGGAGAATCCAAAAGAGGAGATCAAGGAGAAGCCGAAAGAGGAGATCAAAGAGAAGCCAAAAGAAGAGATCAACGAGAAGCCAAAAGAGGAGATCAAGGAGAAGCCGAAAGAGGAGATCAAGGAGAAGCCGAAAGAGGAGATCAAAGAGAAGCCGAAAGAAGAGATCAAAAAGAAGCCAATAGTTGAGATTAATGATCAGAAGAAGCCGAAAGAAGAGATCAAGGAGAAGCCAAAAGAGGAGATCAAGGAGAAGCCAAAAGAAGAGATCAAGGAGAAGCCGAAAGAGGAGATCAAGAAGAAGCCAATAGTTGAGAGTACTGATCAGAAGAAGCCGAAAGAAGAGATCAAGGAGAAGCCAAAAGAGGAGATCAAGGAGAAGCCGAAAGAGGAGATCAAGGAGAAGCCGAAAGAGGAGATCAAGGAGAAGCCAATAGTTGAGAGTACTGATCAGAAGAAGCCGAAAGAAGAGATCAAGGAGAAGCCAAAAGAGGAGATCAAGGAGAAGCTAAAAGAAGAGATCAAGGAAAAGCCGAAAGATGAGATCAAAGAGAAGCCGAAAGAGGAGGTCAAAGAGAAGCCGAAAGAGGAGATCAAGGAGAAGCCAATAGTTGAGAGTACTGATCAGAAGAAGCCGAAAGAAGAGATCAAGGAGAATCCAAAAGAGGAGATCAAGGAGAAGCCGAAAGAGGAGATCAAAGAGAAGCCAAAAGAAGAGATCAAAGAGAAGCCGAAAGAGGAGATCAAAGCAAAGCCGAAAGAGGAGATCAAAGAGAAGCCAAAAGAGGAGATAAAGGAGAAGCCGAAAGAGGAGATCAAGGAGAAGCCAAAAGAGGAGATCAAGGAGAAGCCAAAAGAGGAGATTAAAGAGAAGCCAAAAGAAGAGATCAAGGAAAAGCCGAAAGATGAGATCAAAGAGAAGCCGAAAGAGGAGATCAAAGAGAAGCCGAAAGAAGAAGAGATCAAAGAGAAGCCGAAAGAGGAGATCAAGGCAAAGCCGAAAGATGAGATCAAAGAGAAACCGAAAGAAGAAGAGATCAAAGAGAAGCCAAAAGATGAGATCAAGGAGAAGCCAAAAGAGGAGATCAAGGAGAAGCCGAAAGAAGATATTAATGATCAGAAGAAGCTGAAAGAGGAGATCCAGGAGAAGCCAATAGTTGAGAGTACTGATCAGAAGAAGCCGAAAGAGGAGATCAAGGAGAAGCCAAAAGAGGAGATCAAGGAGAAGCCAAAAGAGGAGATTAAAGAGAAGCCAAAAGAAGAGATCAAGGAAAAGCCGAAAGATGAGATAAAAGAGAAGCCGAAAGAGGAGATCAAAGAGAAGCCGAAAGAAGAAGAGATCAAAGAGAAGCCGAATGAGGAGATCACGGCAAAGCCGAAAGATGAGATCAAAGAGAAGCCAAAAGAAGAGATCAAGGAGAAGCCAAAAGAGGAGATCAAAGAGAAGCCAAAAGAGGAGATAAAGGAGAAGCCAAAAGAGGAGATCAAGGAGAAGCCGAAAGAGGAAATCAAAGAGAAGCTGAAAGATGAGATCAAAGAGAAGCCAATCGTTGAGATTAATGATCAAAAAAAGCCAACAGTTGAGACCAATAATCAGAAGACGCCAAAAGAAGAGATTAAAGAGAAGCCAAAAGATGAGATCAAGGAGAAGCCAAAAGAGGAGATCAAGGAGAAGCCGAAAGAGGAGATCAAAGAGAAGCTGAAAGATGAGATCAAAGAGAAGCCAATAGTTGAGATTAATGATCAGAAGAAGCCAACAGTTGAGACCAATGATCAGAAGACGCCAAAAGAAGAGATTAAAGAGAAGCCAAAAGAAGAGATCAGGGAAAAGCCGAAAGATGAGATCAAAGAGAAGCCTAAAGAAGAGATCAATGATCAGGAAAAGCCAACGGAAGAGATAAAAGAGAAGCCGAAAGCTGACATCAACGAAAAACCAACGGAGCTGCAAAATAAGCCAGCCGAAAAGATCAAAGATCAAATGGAGTCAAAAAAAGAGGCTTCTCACATCCAAACGAGTTTCAAGGCGGAAAGTAGCGCTCAGGAAAAGCTAAATCAAGAGCTAAAGCTCGCACAAGAAATCAATGATCAGTTGAAGCCGACTAGAGAGTTCGAGAAACACAGCCCAAATGAGGTGATCAATGGTCAACTGATTGCACAAAAAGAAGCAAAAAACGATCAAGATATGTTGAAAGAGGAGCTTCAAGGTCAAAAGAAGGCTATAGAGAGTACAAGTGATCAAAATGAACCGAGTGAGACGACCAGCGAACAGAAGAAGCCTGCAGAAGACACCAATGATCTGAATACGACCAAGGAGCAGATCACTGATCAGACGCTCAAAGCAGGGATCAATGATCAGAATCCGTCTGGAGATGAGCTAGAATATTCGAATAAGTCGACTAAGCAAATTAATGATCACAAAGACAAGCAGGAGAAGCCTAGAGAGAAGATCAGGGAGCATAACAATATGAAGCAAGAGACCAAAGATCGGGATTTGCTTGACAACCATGTGAAGCCATCAAAATGTAAGAACAAATTATATTATATTTAAATTAAATTAAAGCTAATTAATTTTCAGTGAAAAAGTCTTTTGACCCGTTGTTTGCCGTCGCGGAAACATTGGAGCGATCAATGATTGGGAGTGAAAATGAGAAAACGCGATTTGCCAACGATGTTGAAGCAAAAAGTGGGCTGGTGCCCGATCAGATTCAACATTTGGAGCGAATAATCTCAGCTGTTCAGCGAATGATGGGCCTTGGAGGTTTGGAAAATATGAAATTCACAAAATTATTTATATTAGTTAAATTGATCTCGATTTTAATTAATCTAAATAGTTTTTGGCAACCGATCAAAATCTCCAAATTTGTTTAAAAGTTGAAACTAAGTCCATGTTTTAAAAGTTGAAACTGATCAACGTCCAATTTGTTTCAAAAGTTAAAACTGATCAAAGTCCATTGTTTCAAAGTTGAAACTGATCAGTTCAGTACAATAAAAATGTTCTAATTTTTTTAGTTCCACAAACGAGCGACAACGGCATACCAGCAAAGGGAGTCCAACGAAACGAAATTGCGGAGGAGGATGTGCTGAAACAGCAGAAGAAGCCGGAGAGGCCGGTCGATCTGTTCAAGGAGGGCGCCAAAATCGACGACAAAGGAGTGGAGGAGGAGAGAGCGAATGAAACAAGAAGAAAGGAGAAAAAGGAAGAAAGTGAGGAAGAAAAAGAGAAAAAGGAAAAACGAGAGGAAGAAAAAGAAGCCAAGGATGAAATGAGAAGAAAAGAGAAAAAGGAAGAAAGTGAGGAAAGCGAGGAAGAAAAAGAGGCAAAGGATGAAACGCAAAGAAAAGAGAAGAAGAAAGTGATGGAAAAGAAGGAGGAAAAAGAACAAAAGGCTAAGGAAGAGAAGAATAGCGAAGAAAATGAGAGAACGGAAACGAAAATAAAAGATGCGGACAAAAAACAGGAGGAAAATAATGCCAAAAAGGAAGCGGTTGAAGCGAAAAAAGAAGCGAATCCTAAAGACACATTCAATGAGAAGGTGGGCCAATTTTTGTTGGAATTATAAAAAAAATTGTCTTAAATCAAAAATTCAATTCCATCAATCCGTATGTACTTTATGTGTATTAACAACAACATTATTTATCACGGGAAAACGACAAAATGTACAAAAATATTTATTATACCATTTGTCCAGTAATAGACATTTCGTCGTTTTCGTCGTGTTTTATAAATCATTATTTTTTGGATTTTTATATCTTTCTCCTTAGTTTTTGGCTTATTTTGATCACATGTTTGTATTTCGACTATTTTGCTGATCCAAAACAAAATTGTGAAAAAAACAACTCAAATTCGGATGGCGATTGGAAAAAGTGTAAAAATTTCAGAGAGTAAAAAATATTTATTAACAAAAAAATTTATGCCGAATTCGAGTTTTAGGTTACCCTTCCTCTTCCACCTTCCAACGAATTGGCACAACCGAAATGGCGCCGACGCCTGTTCGGCTCCCGCGTTGTCAACACCGCGGATGGTTCAGCTACTGATGTTGCTGATACTGCTAGCAGAAACAGGGTGTCCGATTAAATGTTTAAAAATGGCAGTTTAAAACATTGAAATTTGTGACAAAAAACTATTTTTAGAATTTAAATAATTTTTCAAATGTGACAAAATCTAAAATGTTTGGCATTTTGAAAATTTTGGCAAAATGACAAATTCCCCAAAAATAGGGGGATGAATTGTTGGACACGGACACCCTGAGAACAGTTCGTCCACGTGATCGGCACGTGCCGGTGCTGAACATCTTCGATCGGGCAACCGATTTGTACGGCGACTTGTTCCGGATGATGATCGATCCGGAAGGGATTGGAGGCGTTCATGTCGGTGTCGGCTCCGATGAGGACGAATATGGCCGATGACACATTGCCCTTTTTTGTTGTTTCTTGATCACCCATTCTCGCGCCTGATTCCCATCTTTTGTGCACTTTTATAACACACGATCTGATCATGTTTACACTCATATCTGCTAAAATAATAAAATTTAACAACAAAAAAAAATGGTTATTTTATTAGCAAATTTTCCAGGAAGTCCATCCGCAATTTGTGGAACGTCTTCAAAGTAACAAATCAGGTAATTAATTATGTTGGGGTTTTTTTCTCAATTTTATTTTGCTCCAGTCTATTTAAGAGGCTAAGATTTTGAGAAAAATTAATTGGTAGTGCCCCGTTTTTATAATTTTGAAAAAATTATAAATTTCCAGACAAATAAAAAATGAAAAAAAAAATTCAGTATGTATAGGGGTCCTTATGGTTTACTTCGATCAGTATAGTACATAGGTATATTATATTTGATATTAGGATTTGAAGATTCTAGTATTATTTGAAAAGAAAAATTAAACTTAGTAAAATTCAAATTTTACTAAAACTTAATTTTGTGAAGATATTCAAATAATAACTTTTCGTATTATTTTATATTTTTAAATAAACTAGGAAATATGATTAATCCTAATATTCAAATAAATACTTTGTTTAGATGATCTGAATGCGCTGCATGAGACAATGATGGCACTGGAAGCCGACTTTGAGGAGGCCGAACGTGACGCCAAAACACACCCGGGCATTAACGGAGGCGACCTGGTGCACAACATCATCTTTCCCGAGCCGGACGGGACGGCATTGGATGGGTGCCAAAACGGCACTGAACAAGATGAACAAGACGATGACGAAGAAGCTGTGCATGAAGATGAGGCTGAAGCTGAACAATGGAAAAGCAAGTTGACGGACAAGTTGGAGCCGTTCGGGACGACTAAAAAATCTGAAAATGAAGTTAATGGACATGAAGAGCCGAAAAATTCGACTAAAAAGTCTGAAGCTGGAGTTGAAGGTGATCATCTACAGAAAAGCACGACGACAAAATCCGAAAATCAACTTGCTAATCATGAAGCGCCAAAAATTCCAGGAAATTTGACCAAAACGACGGAAAATGAAGTTGATGAACCAAACAAAATGCCGAGTATTACGGAAAATTCGGCAATTTCCTCAGAAAATGGGACGTCAGCAAGCAAAGTCGGAAAGTCGGCTTGAAAAGTACGGACGTAAAGCGGAAAAAAGGGGCTCAACTGAAGTGATTACGAGCGATGGCACTTTACAAGGCATTCGGCGTAAGCAAAAACGGAAAAATTTTGATTTTAGCGAAAAACATTTATTAATTTTTTAAATTACTAAAAATTTAATTTAAAATTTTTTGATTCCTAATTAAATGTCGGGGGATTTCGATTCAATTAAATAATTTTTAAATTAACAGAAAAATTTATAATAATTTTGACTAAAAAATTTAATTTATCCAAGAATTTCCGAGTGAAAAAATTGAATAATTCATTTTTCATTTATTTTTCAACTTTCAGTTTCAGCGGATGGTCCTCCGTCCAACGGCAAAATCCACGATGGCGATGAGATTCCGATCACTGAGGAGCCACCATCGCTTATACATGCCGAACATGTTGAACGTGGAGAATTGAAAAGCGAAAAAATTCGAGATGGCGACGAATTTTTGGATGCACTAAGCGCCAAAGTACATAAGTTGTCGACAAAATGCCAAAAAAATGCCAAATTCAAAATTATTGAAAATTTTAGGAAACATTCGATGCAAAAAGCAGTACGGTACAACAATCGGCACAGAAAGTGAAAATTGCGGCACACATTGAGCCAAAGGCGAACGATGATTGGGTTCTGCCGTTGAATAAATCCGAGCAGGAAACCAATGAAGCGATTGGAGTCAAGGTCGAACAATTTAGGGCAAATTCAAACTTTTTTTAAATCGATTTTTTAAAATTAATATCCAGACAAATCCATCAATGACAATTTAACCAAAACCAAAGCTGAACGATTCGGTTAACCGAACTGGTAACTGCTCCATTTAAGTCCATATTTCGCGATTTCTAAGAAATCCTTTAAAAACGCCATTATTTCAACCTAAAATGTCAAATTTTGAAATTCTTAAGAAATTTCCATCCAAATCCAAAATAAAACCCGAAATGTTGATTTCTCGGTTACCAAATCGAAACTCAAATTTCCCGGTTTTTTGGCGCGGTTCGGCCGTCAAGGCAGACCACAGACCGTCTTTCTGTTGAGTGTAGGTAAAATTTAGGCTTTTCAAAAAAGTTGTCTTGGTAAGAAGCATTGTCTTTTTGTTGTTGTTGTTGTCGATTTTTAAAAATTTGTATTAAGAGTTCGAGTTTAATCAACAACGTTACGCCAAACTTGACTTCAATCAACAACGTTACGCCAAACTTGACTTCAATCAACAACGTTACGCCAAACTTGACAACTTCATCGTCTGGGGTCTTTCCCCAACTGAACTTTGACTTATTTCGTCACGGAAAAGTGCCGCCAGAAATTGAACGACACCATGGTGAAGAGCGTGCACGTGTGGACAACGTTTACGAACAGTTCAGAACAAAAGTAAGTGACCATGTCGGCGTATTCTTTGAATATTCGGATTTTTATAGTAAATTTGATAATATTCAAATAATACGAGAAGTTATTAGAGTTCGGACCTGAGGACCGATTGGGATTTCGATCGAGTATCTCAAAAAAATCTCGAATTAAACAACCGAGATTCGTTCGAGATCACTGAAAAATCTCCAAAAAATCTCGGAAAAAATTTGTCAATGGAGATTTTGATCGAGAATCACGAAATATTTTTGTTGAGATTTTGATCAAGAATTTCGATCTCTCCAGTAGTTAGTATTATTTGAATATCTTCACAAAATTAAGTTTTACATAATAAAATTTGAATTTTACTGAGTTAACACTAATTTTTTTAATTCAAATTATACCAACTCATAGGAAAATTAGAAGGGTAAATCTTAAATGACTTTTTGTCAACAAATTTGCTTAATAAAAATGTTGTAAAAATTTTTATGCCCTTTTTTTTTATTCATTTTAAGGAGTCTGTGTACGATCTGATCAGACGGATTCAACAAGCCGAAGCTCGTCGGCTGATCGTAAAGCAATCGCTTCCATCGCCGGTCGACAAATTTGACGTGAACAGCAACTCAGCTGATCGGACAGAATATAATGTTGATCAGCAGGGAAACGATTCGGGCGGCTTTATCACAGAGAATCCGTTCTATGTGAAAGAATCATAATTTTTTATTTGTTTAATTTTTGAATAAATAAAAATTTTATGAAAAATAAAGAGAATCTCCACAAGTGAAATTTATTTAACCTTTTTTAAGAATAAATAAATATAATTGCCAATTTCAATATACTCATTTTTTTAATTGATTTTCTGCCACAAAATCGTTCAACCCTACATATTTTCTTGATTTGAAAAAACTGTTATATTTAAAATTTATTATAAAAACTTTTTCCATAATAAATTTCAAAAATTCGTACGGACATTTTATTAATTAAATATTATTAATCATTTTTTTTGTTTCTTTTTATTTACTTTTTTCAACATCGAATTAACAAATATTCATTTTTTCATTTTCCATTTTGTTGCCGAACAATGAATCGTGTGAATTGGCGGAGGTTGAGAATAAAAGTGGTCAGATGGTTGGTTTAGTTCCAAACCACCAATTTTATATACTTATACTTATCATATTTATTGATCGCCCCCGTCAAACACAATTTCGCGCAAATTGCTGACACAAAATAATCGCCTTTTTAAATATTAATTTTATTTAAAAATTTATTTAATATTTTGGCATTAATACAAACAAATTTTTGCTTAAAGAATAAAAATGAAATTTTACATATTTAAATTTACATTTTGGAAATTTCAATTTTTTTTTTAATTAACAATTATTTTATGAAAAGATGGCATCATTAATCAATCAATCATTAATTAATAAAAATTTAATTATTACAATTCTTTGATTAATTAGACACTAAAATATGTCCGTTCTGCAAAAAATATCGGCAAAGAGTCGTCGAACTTCACTTTGTGATCAGTTTCAACTTGCAGAAGAAATTCGAGAGGTTTTGGGCGAGGCGAAGGAGTAAGCGAGAGATGTAAAAAACTTTAATTTTTGTTTTATCACTCAGATTCTTGCAATGTCAAAATTTTGTTGGACCTCCGTCTGAGGTAATTTTTAAAATAAAGAAAAAATTATGTGAATTTGTGCAATTCTTTTTATTTACAAAAAAAGTTCAAACTAATAATTTCACTTTTCATCAAAATAATTTAAATTAGGGTAGTACGGAACGGCCACCTGTAATGAAATGTTCTATTTGGTCCCGGTTTTCAAGTTTCTTCAACTCCCTTATAATGGTCCGGATTTTTTACCAATCATTTTTTTCTTTATTTTTGTCCCTTAGCCCCGGTTTTTTTGATCGGGACCAAATTTAGTCTCGGGTTTTCCCAAAAGTTCTTCGATTTCGTCGGGCACTTACTTTTAATGTTTCCTAAAAATTAAAATTTCTAATTTAAACAACAACAAAAAATTGCAGGACATCATATTGTTGCAGTCATTATGCGATTTGTTGGAAAATTCATTGCTACTTGCTGCAAAAACAACAGCAGAACAATGTTCGGGTGGCAAAAGCAATGAAACTTGTAAATTAAAATTAAAAATTTTATTTTTTATTATTATTTTTTTTTACGCCAAAAAAATTAGGGGCTGCCGGTGGTCCACAGAGTCGACAGCATCAAAAAATGTTGCAAATGAGCAAATTGGTGAACGCAATGGAAATGGGCACCATCCAGGAAGAGCATGAAGCACCACCAGCGCGGGAATGGTGACAGAATAATGCCAACAACAAAAATGCCAGAAAGTATGAAACCCGTAAAAAAAACAACAACCTTAATCCGTTGTGCTTAAAAAATTTTAATTTAATTTAAACAAAATGAAATAGGTAGTCAATTGTTTATTATTATGGATAAATAAATTTAAAAATGCACAAAAAATGTTTTGCCCCGGGAGAGGCTCGAACTCTCGACCTTCAGATTACTCTATTTTGATTATGAGACTGACGCTCTACCGACTGAGCCACCGAGGCACACAACAAAAATTTTCGAAACTCTCACAACTCTTTTTAATTTTATAGTTGAAGAAACCCAAAAATTCTTAAAATAAAAAAATATTAAAAGCAAAAAATTAGTATTCACAATGTTTACAAATAATAAATAAATTTAAATAATAAACTAATAACCTATAGAAGTCCGCAATTTTAATATATTAATAAGAAAAAATAGAAAAAAAGATTTGCCCCGGGAGAGGCTCGAACTCTCGACCTTCAGATTACTCCCTTTGGAGGATTATGAGACTGACGCTCTACCGACTGAGCCACCGAGGCCATGAGGGCATTAGCTTTCACTTTCACATATAAACACATTTTTACCATTCTTTGAAAGAAACCCAAAAATAAATAGCATAATGAGAAGAATAAACTATAAAAATACAATTTTAATATATAAATTTTTTTGTTCTTTTTTTCTAATTTATAATTAAATTAAAATAAAAATACAATAAAATAAATCAATTTAAATGCATAATAAAAAAAGGAATTTTTTAAGTTTTGGCCGAAGACATCGACGAAAAAGCGGAAGACATCATTTACATCGAAGAAATTGAGAGCCCGGAGCCGGTAATTTGAGTATTTAGGTTTTTTAAATTATTTTTATTGTATTTATTTAAGTTTTTGATCAACTTTTTGACTCATATTGCATTGGTTGTCTCTGTGCTCTGTTGGCTTCTGATCGGGTCACTCATTTTTCGTCTCATCGATGCTGAAATTGGTGCTAAATCGTTTCCCCGATCAATCATTTGGTGCTTCCAGCTGTTGACGACAATGTTGTTTAATTATATTTATTCTCATTTTAATATTTTTATTTATTTAACAAAATTAATTTTAGACCTTTTAATTATAAATTAAATAAATAGTGAATAAAAATATTTTAATTTTATTTTTATAACTCTTTTTCAATTGTTCAGAGGTTGGGGCGATTCTCATGCAAGCAATTCGTTAAGCCAAGCTTTTACAATTTTATACATTTTGATTGGTAAGGAAATATATAAAAACAAATTCTAAATTATTGGAAGTTTCTAATTTATTTTTCCTATTTTTATGTATTCCAATGCTATTCTCTGCTTTTGCAAATATGGGCCGCACATTAACCGAATATTGTTGTGATTTGTGGCCTAAATTATTGGAATGGCTTCGAAAAATGCTAAAAATTGAAAAGGTATTTATTTATATAAATAAATAAATGTATAAATTTTATTACATTTGCAAAATAAAGTTTAAATTACAAGTGGCGTGAAAATCGTTGAAAATTTATTTTTAGAATATTTATGAGGAGCCAATTGTGCCGGAAACGCAACGTATACCAGTGGTGCCAATAATCATTTTGTTTATTCTGCACAATTGTGTCGGTTTGCTCATCTATTCTGTATGGCTGAAGCAATGGCCCATCGTTTCGGCCATATATTTCAGGCAAAAAATTAAAATAATTAAATTTCCTATTTTTTTACCCCTTAAGCATCACAACAATGGCAACGTCCGGCTTTGGAGATTATCATCCGGACACGGACAGTTGGATGGAGGTACAACACGGATGATGGGCCTAATCATATTTGTGAAAATTACGCACCAGGGATGTAACCGGATTCGGAACTTTTTGGCAAAAAAAATCCGGAAATAAATCCAAAAATTTACAAAAATTAGACTGGGTTTTTCATAATTTTTGGATTAGTTTGGAGGGCGGGTCGGCGGTGCCAATAGGCACCGCCGAGAAAATTTTGAATTTTTGATGGGATTTTGTTTAAAAAAAAGTCCAAAAAAGTGCAACGCGGAAGGTCAAAAAAATGATCAGAAAAAATTATAAAAAACAAAATTTTGAGATTTCGAAAATTTTAGATCCCGCAATTTTTGGTTCCGGCATCCCGGTTTTCTGACACGGATGATGGCCTAATCAATATCAGTGAAAATTGTCCCCAGTTTTTTTGAATGCAAATTTTCCCGCGATTTCCAGGTGATCGTGGCAATGCTTTATTTGTCCGTTGGCATCATTCTGCTGTCCGCCCTGTTCCTGACCATAGCGCTGCACTATCAAATCTTCCATCATGTTTATCTGAAGGTCAAGCTGGCCCAAGCATACTATCGGATGGCACACAAATGCTTCAAAATCAATGGACAAAATGCCAGAAAAGGAATTCAAAAATAAAATTGAGTTGTTTTTTGTTTTAATTTAAATGTCATTTTTTGTACATATATCATTTTGCATTGAAATTTTGGGTTAAATTTTCAATTTGAAAAGGTATTCAAATTTTGTATATTTAAAAAAATTAAATTCGTTAAAATGCAAAAATTTTAAATTTATTTGAACCCAAAAGATTGGTTGTTATTAGTGTTAGGCAAATGGGGTTTTTCGGTATTCGGTATCGGTATTTCGGTATAATACCGATACCGAAAAAATACCGAAATTCTAAAAAATTCTTCGGTACGGTATTTCGGTAAAATACCGAAAAAATACCGATACCGAAAAATACCGACCAAAAATTTTCGGTATACCGACCGGTATTCGGTATTTTTTTGGAAATTTTGAATTTCAATTTAAAATGAACAAAAACATTTATTCAGTACTTATAATTGATTATTGGCAATGTTTTGTTGAGAAAAAAGCTTCAGCGTTTTCCGGGTTCACTTCAATTGAGTTTGAAGAGAAACTATTTTGGATGAACCCAAAAGGGTCCCCCCTTGGGAAA
This sequence comes from Globodera pallida, assembly GCA_020449905.1. Lineage (NCBI taxonomy): Eukaryota > Metazoa > Nematoda > Chromadorea > Rhabditida > Heteroderidae > Globodera > Globodera pallida. Next base: position 1,159,951 of record JAIXHY010000015.1, read on the forward strand.
ATTGAATTTTGACAAAAAATTGGCACACTTTTAAATTTAAAAAAACGATTAATTTTTGCATTTTTTAAATTTTATTTCATTTGAATATTTCAACTTAAGTTGAGATTTGCATTCTTTAAAAATTCACTCAATTTTGCTGAGCAAAAAATTAAAATTCCAAAATTTGTAAATACTGCTAAAATAGTGATGCACGAGACACAAAATTTTGTGATACTCGAGCCCGAGACTCTCGTGCATCACTACCAAAATATTTTTTTAAATCTAATATTTGTAAATAGATTGTTTCCTCCACCATATAATGCTCATCGAAATCAAAAATCCGGTGCGGATCCAAACCCCGACCTGACCCACAAAGAGAAACACCACTCACCACTACACCAAACTAGTGTCGAGTTAAGCAAAATCGTTCAAAAGTATCCATTTTTCAAAATACCGAAATACCGAAAAATACCGCGGTATTCAGAAATGGCTCGGTACGGTATTTCGGTAAAATACCGAAAAAATACCGATACCGAAAAAATACCGAAATCCCCCAAAAAATGTTCGGTACGGTATTTCGGTAAAAATACCGATAAAAATACCGCGGTAATACCGAAAAATACCGCGGTATTACCGTACCGTGCCTAACACTAGTTGTTATTGCTTATTAGCAGAGCTGACTTTTAGGAAAAATCCAAAAAATTTTTCTAGGTCCGAATAGCCTCGTTAAAACGACAACATTTTCGACTAAAAACATGTTTTTCGTGCATGACTTGCCAAAACAAAGCTGCAGAAAAAACCTAAAACCCTGTACTAAATTTTTTTTAACGTTCACGAGCACCCCTGCTACCGACCAAGTTGTCCAATCGTAGCTTAACGATAGATACTTAAACTTTTTGAGAGTTCAAATGGCTTTAAAATGCCAGAATCGGCAAAGTTTAAAGCATGTTATTGGCCCGGTCTGTATATTCGGTCTGTACGCCCCCAAAACTTACCAAAGCTCCCTACCGGATTGGCATTTAATCGACTTTTTTTACTCCTAATATTTCAATTTTTAGAAAATTTATGCATGTGCACCCAGTACAGAATAAAAGAATAAAAAAGCATTTTAAATACCGAAAATTGAAAAATAATAAACAATAATGCACACCACCAACCCCATTTTACGTTCCAACTAACCTAAATAGGAATCGCCACCAAATATCACAAACGGATTCCCATGTCCCCGATTCCGCATCCGTCCAAAGGTCGACATAATACCAAATGAAAGCTTGCGATGTAGCGTTATCATTAAGCTAAAGCTTTGCCATTGGGCAATGCATAAAAGACTTATGGCTAAAAAATAATTAAAACTTCATTTTTGCGTGGTTTTCTTTCTTCCCATCGAGAGCTTTCATTTGGTATAATGACTCGACCAAGTTATGCAAGGTTAATTAAATAATTTAAGCGTAACCGGCGTTGATGGGTCCGCATTCCCTGTTTTCTTTTTCTCCTTCTTGGCTTCCCTCGCACGTGTCCTATCTTCCTTGGCTTTCATTTCGGTGTCCTTTGCCGTCTTGAGCGCTTTACTGGCCTGAAATTGGTGAACCATTAGAGGATAGTATTTGATCATGATCATCCCCAGACTGAGAGAATAAAATCGGTGATCCATTAGAGGATACATGATCATCCCCAGACTGAGACAATAAAATCGGTGATCCATTAGAGGATAGTATTTGATCATGATCATCCCCAGACTGAGACAATAAAATCGGTGATCCATTAGAGGATAGTATTTGATCATGATCATCCCCAGACAGACAATAAAATCGGTGATCCATTAGAGGATAGTATTTGATCATGATCATCCCCAGACTGAGACAATAAAATCGGTGATCCATTAGAGGATAGTATTTGATCATGATCATCCCCAGACTGAGACAATAAAATCGGTGATCCATTAGAGGATACATGATCATCCCCAGACTGAGACAATAAAATCGGTGATCCATTAGAGGATAGTATTTGATCATGATCATCCCCAGACTGAGACAATAAAATCGGTGATCCATTAGAGGATAGTATTTGATCATGATCATCCCCAGACTGAGTCAATAAAATCGGTGATCCATTAGAGGATAGTATTTGATCATGATCATCCCCAGACTGAGACAATAAAATCGGTGATCCCATTAGAGGATAGTATTTGATCATGATCATCCCCAGACTGAGACAATAAAATCGGTGGAGGATACATGATCATCCCCAGACTGAGACAATAAAATCGGTGATCCATTAGAGGATAGTATTTGATCATGATCATCCCCAGACTGAGACAATAAAATCGGTGATCCATTAGAGGATAGTATTTGATCATGATCATCCCCAGACTGAGACAATAAAATCGGTGATCCATTATTGCACTGTAATTCTAAAACGTGTCTGTTGGCATCCGGGCGGGTCGAAAACTCAGTTTTATCTCTTGAATGAGCAAAAGAACAATGACGGCGTGAGAGTGCATGGCTTTTTGTTGTTTTTGTGGGTTTTTCTGTAAAAAAAAAAGATTAAAATTTTGTCAAAATTATTTCTAAAAATATTTACTGGAAAGGAATGGACAAATTTAAACGAATGGTTTGTTCGATTCGTAGAAAAATATATGGAGAAATGGCCATTCTTCACTCCATTTTATATCGCTTCTCCAAACAGCGGCGGCGGGTAAGGCTGGCTGATGCGCGTGTAAATGTGAAGTGCGTGGCATTGTCATGGGCATATTATTAGACATCAATGTCTGATTCTCAAATCAATTTTTGGCATTATTTATCCATTCACATAAGCACTCATGTCTATTTTGGCATATTCATCCATTCACAAAGGGCATTCATGTCTATTTTGGCATATTCATCCATTCACAAAGGGCATTCATGTCTATTTTGGCATATTCCTCCATTCACAAAGGGCACTCATGTCTATTTTGGCATATTCCTCCATTCACAAAGGGCATATTTTGGCATTATGCTCTATTCAGAAAGAGCATTCATGTATATTTTGGCATATTCCTCCATTCACAAAGGGCATATTTTGGCATTATGCTCTATTCAGAAAGAGCATTCATGTCTATTTTGGCATATCCCTCCATTCACAAAGGGCACTCATGTCTATTTTGGCATATTCATCCATTCACAAAGGGCACTCATGTCTATTTTGGCATATTCATCCATTCACAAAGGGCATTCATGTCTATTTTGGCATATTCCTCCATTCACATAAGCACTCATGTCTATTTTGGCATATTCATCCATTCACAAAGGGCACTCAAATCAATTTTTGGCTTATTCATCCACTCACAAAGGGCATATTTTGGCATTATGCTCTATTCAGAAAGAGCATTCATGTCTATTTTGGCATATTCATCCATTCACAAAGGGCATTCATGTCTATTTTGGCATATTCCTCCATTCACATAAGCACTCATGTCTATTTTGGCATATTCATCCATTCACAAAGGGCATTCATGTCTATTTTGGCATATTCCTCCATTCACATAAGCACTCATGTCTATTTTGGCATATTCATCCATTCACAAAGGGCACTCATGTCTATTTTGGCATATTCATCCATTCACAAAGGGCACTCATGTCTATTTTGGCATATTCATCCATTCACAAAGGGCATTCATGTCTATTTTGGCATATTCCTCCATTCACAAAGGGCACTCATGTCTATTTTGGCATATTCATCTATTCACAAAGGGCACTCATGTCTATTTTGGCATATTCATCCATTCACAAAGGGCATTCATGTCTATTTTGGCATATTCCTCCATTCACATAAGCACTCATGTCTATTTTGGCATATTCATCCATTCACAAAGGGCACTCAAATCAATTTTTGGCTTATTCATCCACTCACAAAGGGCATATTTTGGCATTATGCTCTATTCAGAAAGAGCATTCATGTCTATTTTGGCATATTCATCCATTCACAAAGGGCATTCATGTCTATTTTGGCATATCCCTCCATTCACAAAGGGCACTCATGTCTATTTTGGCATATTCATCCATTCACAAAGGGCATTCATGTCTATTTTGGCATATTCCTCCATTCACATAAGCACTCATGTCTATTTTGGCATATTCATCCATTCACAAAGGGCACTCATGTCTATTTTGGCATATTCATCCATTCACAAAGGGCATTCATGTCTATTTTGGCATATCCCTCCATTCACAAAGGGCACTCATGTCTATTTTGGCATATTCATCCATTCACAAAGGGCACTCATGTCTATTTTGGCATTATGCTCTATTCAGAAAGAGCATTCATGTCTATTTTGGCATATCACTCCATTCACAAAGGGCACTCATGTCTATTTTGGCATATTCATCCATTCACAAAGGGCACTCATGTCTATTTTGGCATATTCATCCATTCACAAAGGGCACTCATGTCTATTTTGGCATTATGCTCTATTCAGAAAGGGCACTCATGTCTATTTTGGCATATTCCTCCATTCACAAAGAGCACTCATGTCTATTTTGGCATATTCCTCCATTCACAAAGAGCACTCATGTCTATTTTGGCATATTCCTCCATTCACAAAGGGCACTCATGTCTATTTTGGCATATTCCTCCATTTAGAAAGGGCACTCAAATCAATTTTCGGCATTTTCATCCAATGAGTGTACAAAAATAGAACCTGGCACAGTTGGCGCAAAAAATGCAAGGATTTATAGCTTTTACCCAGACAATCAAATATAAATTATTGAAAGGTGAACAACTAACAATGAAATGTTAACTCATTTTTAGCGCTCAAAAATAGGCCCAAAATTGCGGGAACGGGATCAAAAACCGAACCGAAACCAAACCGAAGCTTTCGGTTAACCAAACCGAAAACCGAACCGAAAAAATGTCGGTTTTCGGTCTCGGTTCGGTTCGGTTTGAAACCGACAGTCTTAATTAACAATAAAATAAAAACAGATTTTTAATAATTCTTAAAGTTCTCTTTTTTTATTTTATATAACTCAATAAATAAAATATATTTGTTTAAAAAATTATTTTAAAAATGTTCTTTTTCCAATATTCAATCAATTTTTTTTTCATCATCATATGTTGAAATGCGACTTTTTTTTTCTCGCACTGTAACTTGTTAAACAGCCCCCACTCAAATCGCATTATTATTACACAAAACCCATTTTTCGTCGACCAAATTGTCCGCGCGCATTTTCTCCAACAACATAAATTTGTTTTTTTATTTTTGAATTTTGAACCCCATAAAATTATTTTTAAAAATATTGATTGCTAAAAATGCTTTCGTCAATAATGCTTGATGCCACTGATCACGATGTAGCCAATGGTGAAGCCAATAATGAGACGATTAACAGCACAACAACATGGCCAAAGGCACATCTCTCACAGCGGTATTTTTTTTTGTTAAATTTTATTAAATATTTTTTATTTAATTAAAAAATAATTTTTCTAAAATTTATAAATTTAAGTTTATAACAGCGTGCCCACTAATTAAAAAAAGTATTCCTTAATTTACAACCCCTTTTAAGTCATGCTTGCCATGGCTGTCGGTATCGTTTCCTCAAAATACGATACGATACAATTTTTTCAATACATTATTTTACGACCTAAAGACGATACGATACGAAGCACAGCACTGATATAGTTTGTATACAATCTTTTTTTCCTACAGTACACTCTCCGATCTGCAATACCGTATACAGCTGGAGCGCGCAATCAACGCGGCAAAGCTGAGTATGTGTATGCCTAAGAATACTGTAGCCGACACGCGCACAACACCAACTGATACGGTAGAGTTCAACCGTATCAAGGCGAGACTGTTGGACACGTTGGAGAAAGTTCGGGACACAAAAAATCAGCAAATGTTGGCCAAAGCGGGACGACGCACGAGGGTACAAAAGGCGGGTGCCAAGCCGCAGCAGCCCCACTTCGGGTCAATGATCATTTCCGGCACGCTTCAACAAAAAGAGGGTAAGCCGACATTTTGTTCTTATTTAGACGAGTCGGCGTTTTGTCTCTTTCTAGTTGAACTATTTTCCCATGTGAGATGAGTTGGCCTTTTGTCTAATTTGCCTTAGTCGGGCTTTTGTCTCGTTTTGTTTTAGTCGGCCTATTGTCTAATATTGGTTTGGTTGGCCTTTTGTCCGCTTTTGCCCTAGTCGGGCTTTTGTCTCGTTTTGTTTTAGTCGGTCTATTGTCTAATATTGGTTTGGTTGGCCTTTTGTCCGCTTTTGCCCTAGTCGGGCTTTTGTCTCGTTTTGTTTTAGTCGGCCTATTGTCTAATATTGGTTTGGTTGGCCTTTTGTCCGCTTTTGCCCTAGTCGGGCTTTTGTCTCGTGATTTAGTCGCCCTATTGTCTTTGGCTTAGTGTCTGTCGGTCTTTTGTCCCATTTTAGACGAATCATCGGTTTTTTTTGCCCGTCCTTTACAGGCGCGTCCTTAAGACAAATGCTGGAAGCGGCCAAAAAGAGGCCATCCTTTAGAAGAAGATCAATCTCAATTCTGTCCGACTCCACCATCAAAGCCAAAGCTGAAGAGGAAGAAGCAAAGCTTGAAGAGATGAAGCTTCTCGAAGCGGAGGAACCGGTAAAAATTTCAATTTGCATTTGACAGAAAATATTTACCCCTATTTTTTGTTATTTTTAAATTAAGTTATTTTTAACCAATTTAAAAAAGTTTATTTGTATAAATAATATTTTTAAAATTTTTTAAAAGTCAATATTTCACGTTTTTTAGTCCATAAAAATGTTGGCTCTATTTTTATCACATTGAATTAGCAATAATTACTTTAAAAATGTTTAAAGTTTTTTCTTCGTTACTGCCCCCTCTTCACGACATTGTTGTTCGCCGTGTTGATCATTGTGATGGGCGCTGTGCTGTTCAAAACTGTCGATGAACAGATTGGTCAAAAGCCTTTCCAAAATGTGCTCACTTTTTGCTTCCAAGCCTTGGGTTAGTAAAAGTTTCAACAAAAATTGATCCATAAATATATATTTATTCGATTGGCTTTTTTTCAAAATTTACAATTCTTCATTTTGGTCTATTAGTCCCGATTTAAACAATACCTTATAAAATCTCGGTTTTTAATTTTTTGATCCCAATTTTTTCTTAAAATCCCGTTCTAAAATTTGAAAATGCTAAAAAATTGGCTGGACAAAAAATTTAAAATAAATTTAATAGAATTCTCAAAACGCGAAAAAGCATAAATTTTTTGAAAAACTATCAAACTTTTCTAAAAAGCGTTTAAATTTTAAAATTGCACCGTTTGCCAGGCACTATCGGCTGGGGCGATGTTCGAGCCGGCTCAAAATGGGGCCAACTGTTGTGCACTTTTTACACACTTTTTGGCGTGCCAATGTTTTTCTCGGCACTGGCAAATGCGGGCCGTGCGTTGGTGTCAGAATTTTTCACAATCGATTGGATTTTTTTGACCTGTGTGGTTCGGCCGAGGGTATTGTTTGTTGTGTTTAGAGCCCGGACTTGAGCTTCGAGCGAGATCTCGAGTCGAGATTTTTGGAAAAGCACGAAATTCTCGAAAAATCTCGGATAATTTCTTCGAGCGAGATCTCGAGTCGCAATTTTTCGAGATCTCGAGACGACATTCTCGTCTTGACCGGGCTCTAGTTGTGTTGGCGCGTGGAGGGTATTTCAATTTTTTTGTAATTTAGCGACTTGATGAGCCCGTCGTAAACTATCATATGCCGTTGGTCAAAGCTGTTCATTGGCTAATTGTGCATCAATTTGTGGGGTTGTTGCTTTACGGCGAACTGTTCAAGCATTACCGGCCAATCGAAACGCTTTATTTTTGGTTAATTTAAAATAATTGTTTTGTTAAATTTTGTTGAAAATAATTCATTTATTTAGCCTTACTTCCATGGGCACAATTGGAATTGGAGGTAATAAATAAGGACAGGATTTAACTTAAATTTTAATTTTCTTAAGCATACTTTCTTCCTATTTAATTTTGTAAACAATTTTAACCCTTCAATTTTCTTTATAAATTTAATAATATTTTGAATTTCAAAAATGTTATTTGCAAATATTCGTTTTCATTTTTAAGCCAAAACTGAATTTTTGATTTTTAAAATTTGTAATTTAAAATTTTCAACTGCAGATTTTCATCCGGACGCCGCCAATGTGTTGGAGGCGGCTGTGGCAATTGTTTTCCTGGGTTCTGGCATCGGTCTTTTGGCCGCATTGATGATTGGAATTGCTTACCATTTCCAATCACTTTTTTTCATCACTTTACGGGCATGGCTTTTGAAGCAAATTCGTACAACAAAGTAACAATGGCACAAAATATGTCAAAAATTGTCATAATTCAAAATTTAAAAAAACAATTCATGAAAATTTGATCAATTCTATATGTTGGCGTATAGTTGAATACAAAGATCATTCGAATAATCTCTAAATTTTTTCTTGACATAAAAAAGGATTTAAACTTTTACTAGTGAAATTCCAATTTTACTAAAATTCAATTTTGTGAAGATATTCAAATTACTAACTCTTAGTATTATTAAATTGATCATGAAGTTGAAGCTGTAACAGCACCGCTTGGCATGCTTCTGTTACAGTCCGGGAGTCAATCAATCCCTTGGAAAGACAATGTTTGGCTGCATTGGATGCATTCTAAATGATGGCATTTGTTGAAGCTGTTGTTGTTGATTGGGCAGCGATAATGACGACGGTTTGCGCTCATTTGTGCTGCTGACATTGGCATTGGCACGCTTCAAACATCTGGGCGGCACAAAAACTAGTGAATAGAAAATGGCACAACAGCAGACGTCCAGTGCCGTGCAAATCGATGCCACGTTTGAAATGAGGCCCAACCCGAACTTAAGCATTTCAAATTCATCACAATAATTCGGTGTAAAAGCATTAAAATGTTAATTACAATGCAGAAGCCGATGCTGACAATTGCGGGCACAAAATCAAAGCAAAATGCAAAGCATAATGTGACAATGACGAGATGGTTTTTCTTAATTTAAATAAATTTAAGCCGAGATTTTTACGTCAAACCTGATCAGTAATGATCAGGCCATAATCAAAGTTTGAGAATAAACATTAGGCCAAATTAAGCAAGTTTTTCCAACCAAATTCTTCATGGCGCTGAATGTCCGCAGTGTGTAGAGGAAATAAAAGCAGCAAAAAATGTTCAAAAAACTGACGGAACCTTTGAAGAACATTTGCGGCAAATTGCGCCATTTCACCATCAAACAGGACACCGACTCGCAATTGCTCAATTTTACTAAAAATTGGCGCAATTAATGATCAGATGATTTCTGATCATAATAAACAACGCAAACATGATCAAAAAATCATCTTTAAAACATAATTGAACTCGAAGCGGGCCACTCCCGTCCCGACCACTCCCGTCCCGGTCAGTCCCGTCCCGCCACTCCCGTCCCGGCTACCGTCCCAACCAATTTTTTATGAACCGCAAAATGTGATTAATATAAAATAGAATTACATTTCGAATAGATTTATAATTTTTCATCTTTTTAGGCTTCTAACCCATTTGAATAGTTTTTTTGTTGTTGCTTTTTTCGTTGTCTATGTTTATAAAAATGACATTCAGTTTATACTACTTTTTTCAAAAAAATCATAGCGTCAACAATGGAAATCAAGAATAAAACCAGCAAAACAACAAAAACTTTAACATGAGGGTTGCTTGTACAACTTCCAAAAGTTAAATGGCGACAAATTTTTTCAAAATTCACATGTTGCAAATTGCAACATCGATTAAAAAAGCCGCCCAAAATTACAACGAATACTCAAGTAACGATCAAATTCATGCTTTTTGAATAATTTTTAGACCGAACTTGTTTTTTGGAAGATTTTGCATTTTTGAAAAATGTTCTCCGGGATTCGGAATTGGTCGAAACTGAGATAGTTCGGATTCTACGCTTCCGATTCCCTTTTTGAACTTGGGACTGGGGTGGCCCGGGACGGAAGAGGCCCAGGACGGGAGTGGCCCGGGACGGGAGTGGCGGGACGGGAATGACCCCTACTCAATTGAACTAGAGTTAGCCCTCGACCCTTCGGGGGCGTCATGTCGGAAGTAAAGCCTAATGTTTATACATTTTAATAGAAACGTACAATTGTCGATGTCCAACGGCAGTTCGTCCATGTAAATGGCTGTACTGGCTGAAAAAGCGGCTAACAGAGTGGCAATGCTGGCACGGCACATCCATCGCTCAATGCGTTCCCGTTTTGCCGGATTTGTGGCCAATTTGATGATGAAACATCGTTCCATGGTCAGAAACAGGACGACCAGTGGTGAAATTGCCGTGTACGTGATCAACCATTGGCCCGACAAGAAAATGGTGTAGACCATTTGGGGTGTGTACTGAACATTTTTAGTCGGATCAGAAAACTCGAGAGTCTCGTGACGAGAATTTTTTAATTTTAACAAAGTTTACCCAATCGTTTGTGCCATAATAGAAGTTAATGAGCACATAGGCAGTGTACGGCAAGGATAGAAGTGCACCGGCACAATGAAAGCATAAATAGACAACGAGTGCGCGCGACAGTTCCGGCACGTGGAGAACGGCAGGACGGAAACGGGCCAGCAACAGCAGACGCATATTCAAAGTGCCGGAGATGAACAGACAAACAAAGGTGAACTGCTTGAAGGCGGCGTTGGTCATCCCGGAGTTTAGCAAATCCACCAATTCCATGGGTGAAGAATTGTCAAGCATTTCGTTAAAATCGAAATTAAGCATTTAACATGTTATTTTTTGAAATATTAAACCAGAAACATTTTGGTCGCAAAAAAATAAACAAAAATCAGAAAACAGAATTCTGGTATAAAAAATGAAAACTATTCAAAACATCAAACAATTGCTTCTAAATTTATTTTTGATAGGCAAAAATGCCGCGGTTCGAGTTTTTTTGTGATTGAAATGTCATAATGTTTTTGAAAAAATAAAAAACCAAAAAATAAAAAAGCTTGACAACAATTCAAGCCCCCTCATTCTCTCTCACCAATTTGTTGGCCTTAATTATTTTAGGCGGAAAACTGAAGCAAATTGTCAATTGGAATATATTAAATCAGCGACGTAACCATGGGAGGGCGAGAATTCCCCCCCCCCCCCTCCCCGAAATGAAAAATGTCATAAAAATTTTTTTTTGTTTGCCTCAAGTAATTTGACACCATCGGTTGAATTCTCAGAAATTCATTTATATTTTATTAATATAAATTGAATCAAAATTCAATAAACGGGCAAAATACGCTTACCGTATTTCCTCTATTAGTAGCCGCCTCCCCCTCTAATTGAAGCCCCCCCCCCCTTCAGAGAAGCCCGATAAGCGCCGTCAATATAGGATTTTTCGCATTTTAATATAAATTTTTGTGAAATTTCTAAGAAAATTTCTTAAAGAAATTAGTTAATTGGTAACGGCGGTGGCAATTGTTTCCCTGGCTTCTGGCATTGGTCTTTTGGCCACATTGATGAACGGCATTGCTTACATAACAATGGCACATAATATGTCAAAAATTGTCATAATTCAAAATTTATTCGAATAATTTCAATATTTTTTCTTGTAAAATTTAGTAGTTTACAAATTTTAATAAAATATTTGCGAATTTGAAATCATATTAACTCCTCGTATTATTGAATATTTTTAAATAATACTACAGTTAGAGTCAGTCAATCCAAGGAGGCCAAAATGCCCTATTTTTATGGCAAATGCCATAATTTGGAAAGTTGATATATTTTTGATGGAAATTGCTTAACAAAAATTCAATAAAAATAGAAAATTTGCATCCCCCACCCGAAAAATTTTGCTGAGTACGTCCCCAGCCTTCAGAATTCATATTAAAATTTTTAATCGGCTAAAAAAAAGATGAGAAATACGGGCGCATACAATAAATAAATGTTTTATTGTTTTTTTTTTAGTTTTATTTTACGAAAAACTCCCATAAAAATGCCATACATACGCCTCCCTGAGTCAATATTCATTGGCAAAACAATGTTTGGCTACATTGGCTTCAGGCTAAATGATCGCATTCGTTGGTGTTGTTGTTGTGGTGGTTGTAGTGATGGCGACGGTTTGGGCTCATTTGTGCTGCCGACACTGGCATTGGCACGCTTCAAACATCTGGGCGGCACAAAAACTAGTGAATAGAAAATGGCACAACAGCAGACGTCCAGTGCCGTGCAGGTCGATGCCACGTTTGAAATGAGGCCCAAACCGAACTTAAGCATTTCAAATTCATCACAATAATTCGGTGTAAAAGCATTAAAATGTTAATTACAATGCAGAAGCCGATGCTGACAATTGCAGGCACAAAATCAAAGCAAAATGCAAAGCATAATGTGACAATGACGAGATGGTTTTTCTTAATTTAAAAATAAGCCGAGATTTTTACGTCAAACCTGATCAGTAATGATCAGGCCATATCCAAAGCTTGAGAATAAACATTAGGCCAAATTAAGCAAGTTTTTCCAACCAAATTCTTCATGGCGCTGAATGTCCGCAGTGTGTAGAGGAAATAAAAGCAGCAAAAAATGTTCAAAAAACTGACGGAACCTTTGAAGAACATTTGCGGCAAATTGCGCCATTTCACCATCAAACAGGACACCGACTCGCAATTACTCAATTTTACTAAAAATTGACACAATCAATGATCAGATGATTTCTGATCATAATAAACAACTGATCATAATTAACTCTTTAAAACATAATTGAACTAGGGGTAGCCCCCGACCCTTCGGGGGCGTCATGTCGGAAGTAAAGCCCAATGTTTATACATTTTAATAGAAACGTACAATTGTCGATGTCCAACGGCAGTTCGGACATGTAAATGCCTGTACTGGCTGAAAAAGCGGCTAACAGAGTGGCAATGCTGGCACGGCACAGCCATCGCTCAATACGTTCCCGTTTTCCCGGATTTGTGGCCAATTTGATGATGAAACATCGTTCCATGGTCAGGAACAGGACGGCCAGCGGTGAAATTGCCGTGTACGTGTTCTGCCAATGGCCCAGGCAAAAAAGTGTATAGGCCGATCGAGGTGTGCGCTGAACATATTTTTGTGATTGATCAGAACGGAAAACTCGAGAGTCTCGTGACGAGATTTTTTCAGTTGTTAACAAAGTTTACCCAATCGTCATTGCCATAAAAGAATCTGATGAGCACATAGGCATTGTACGGCAAAGATAGAATGGCACCGGCACAATGAAAGCATAAGTAGACGAAGAGTGCGCGCGACAGTTCCGGCACGCGGAGAACGGCGGGACGGAAACGGGCCAGCAACAACAGACGCATATTCAGAGTGCCGGAGATGATCAGACAGACAAAGGTGAACTGCTTGAAGACGGCGTTGGTCAGCCCGGTGTTCAGCAAATCCACAAAATTCATGTAGGATGAAGCGTTGTCAAACATTTCGCCAAAATTGTTGAAATTTAAGCATGTTATGCTATTTTTATTGATAAATTGTTCATTCAAACACAATACATTTTCTGTTGGGTAATTCGAGAATGTCCTGAAATGAATTTGAAGTTTAAAAAGCATTTTGGTCGTAATATCATTTAACTTTTTTTAGAATTAAAAACCCAAGAACAAACAAAAAAATATTTTTGAATTAAGTCACGATTAATAGAAAACGGCCACATAAGTATGGACTCGAAAGATTTGGTCTCGACTCAAAAAAATATCTAATTTTAAGTCTCGAGTTTGTCAAATTTTTCCATGTTCGGAAGAAGTTTTGGGTCTTAAAAGCCAGTCAAAGTGAATGTGAAGTACTTTTGTTTGAATATAATCATTTATATGATTAAATTGAAACGTGTGTGAAAATTTTGAAAAAAAAAAAAAAGACAGGGACCAATAGGAAAATGGAAGGAAAATGTAACAAAAAGTGCCAATGAACAAAATAAATGGGGCTAATAATCAATGCTAAAAAGTCAAAATGCTTAAAAATTGTAGCGGAACTCGCACCCAAAAAAAAGTGCGGCAGAACGCGGCTTCATCCGTGCCTGCTGCTTGACATCACTGGACAGCTGGTATGGTTGGGGCAAAATGGCGTGAGAACACCTTGCTTAATTAATTTCGATATTTTTTTTGAGTCGAGACCGAAACTCTCGAGTCCCTACTTATGTGGCGGAATGTTACAAAAATTTTATCGACAGAGCGTCAGGCAATTTTGAAGAATTTTTCTCAATTCCGAAATCTCGAGGGATTCCGAAAAAAAGTCTTCAGGATTAATTGGGATCGGGATTTGGCGTAGTTCCCGAGCCGACCTTTGGCCAGTTAGTCTTTAATAGAGAACGGACTTGTGGACCGACCGAGATTTCGATCGAGAATCTTGATCGATCGAGATTTGTTCGATATCACTGAAAATTCACGATCTCGAAAAATCTCGTCGAAGATTTACCGCGATCGATCGTACTTTTCTCTAGGAATTTTGGATAAGGTCCAGGTTTTTTTCAAATTTTACAATTCTTTATTTTGGTCTATTAGCCCCGGGTTTTTTTATGAGCGGGATTTTAAACAATGTTCACCTTATAAAAACACTTTTCGGCGTGCCAATGTTCTTCTCGGCATTGGCAAACAAAGTTGTTTATTGGCTAATTGTGCATCATGGGGTTGCTGCTTTACGGCGAACTGTTCAAGCATTACCGGCCAATCGAAACGCTTTATTTTTGGTTAATTTAAAATACAATTTTTGCAAAATTTAATTGAAAATTCATTTATTTAGCCTCACTTCCATGGGCACAATTGGAATTGGAGGTAATAAATAAGGATAAGATTTGGAGGCGCTAAAAACGCTTAAAATAGGCTCCTAAAATAGGCACTAAAAACATGAAAACTGAGTTTGGAGGCTATTAATTTTATTGACTCTAGGACGGGTTACTCCCGAGCCTTCACCTTTAATGAGGGAGGCCGAAGTACAGGAGGCTAAATCACGGGCTGTTTTATCGAAAGCTTCCGGCTAGGTTTAGGAACATCAAAATGGAGATTTATTATTCTGAAAAACGCCAAAATAGGCATTTATGTATAGGTACTAAAAGTCGCTTTTTGACTTAACTCTTTAAAATGTTTAATTGGCTTAAACGGGTGCACGCAATAAATAAATTTTTATTGTTTTATTTACGAAAAACGGGTGCCCATAAAAATGCCAGACATATTTTTGGAACCGGTTGCCATATTTTCTAGAAAGTGAGCTACAATGTTTGGCTACATTGGCTTCAGACTAAATGATCGCATTTGTTGTTGTCGTGGTGGTTGCAGCGATGACGACGGTTTGGGCTCATTTTTGCTGCTGACATTGGCATTGGCACGCTTCAACCAGCTGGGCGGCACAAAAACTAGTGAATAGAAAATGGCACAACAGCAGGCGTCCAGTGCCGTGCAGGTCGATGCTACGTTTGAAATGAGGCCCAAACCGAACTTAAGCATTTCAAATTCATCACAATAATTCGGTGTAAAAGCATTAAAATATTAATTACAATGCAGAAGCCGATGCTGACAATTGCAGGCACAAAATCAAAGCAAAATGCAAAGCATAATGTGACAATGACGAGATGGTTTTTCTTAATTTAAATAAATTTAAGCCGAGATTTTTACGTCAAACCTGATCAGTAATGATCAGGCCATACTCAAAGCTTGAGAATAAACATTAGGCCAAATTAAGCAAGTTTTGCCAACCAAATTCTTCATGGCGCTGAATGTCCGCAGTGTGTAGAGGAAATAAAAGCAGCAAAAAATGTTCAAAAAACTGACGGAACCTTTGAAGAACATTTGCGGCAAATTGCGCCATTTCACCATCAAACAGGACACCGACTCGCAATTGCTCAATTTTACTAAAAATTGGCACAATCAATGATCAGATGATTTCTGATCACAATAAACAACGCAAACATGATCATAATTTGTGATCAGATCGTCCCTCTTATGGATCCTATGCCCCCGCCATAGACGTTTTGACCGTCCCAGCCAGCTGGACATGCTCGCTTTTTTATTAACTCTTTAAAAAATAATTGATTTTGGGGCGGAGTTCCTCGGGAGTGGCAAAGTCCGAGTCCGGGGTACCGGAAGGTCCGGGTTCTTCGGAGGCGTCATGTCGGAAGTAAAGCCCAATGTTTAAACATTTTATAAAAAGAACGTACAATTGTCGATGTCCAACGGCAGTTCGTCCATGTAAATGGCTGTACTGACTGAAAAAGCGGCTAACAGAGTGGCAATACTGGCACGGCACATCCATCGCTCAATGCGTTCCCGTTTTGCCGGATTTGTGGCCAATTTGATGATGAAACATCGTTCCATGGTCAGAAACAGGACGACCAGCGGTGAAATTGCCGTGTACGTGATCAACCATTGGCCCGAGAAGAAAATGGTGTAGATCGTACTGGGTGTGTGCTGAATTGGAAAACTCGAGAGTCTCGTGTTTCAATTTTTAACAAAGTTTACCCAATCGTTTGTGCCATAATAGAAGTTAATGAGCACATAGGCAGTGTACGGCAAGGATAGAATGGCACCGGCACAATGAAAGCATAAATAGACAAGGAGTGCGTGCGACAATTCCGGCACGTGGAGAGCCGCGGGACGGAAACGGGCGAGCAACAGCAGACGCATCGTCAAAGTGCCGGAGATGACCAGGCAGACAAAGGTGAACTGCTTGAAGGCGGTGTTGGTCAGCCCGGTGTTTAGCAAACCCACAAATTCCATGTCGGATGAAGAGTTGTCAGACATTCCGCCAAAATCGTTTAAAATTTAAGCATTTAAACAACATATTAGGATATTTTTGGAAAGGGATCGCATCAAAAATGTTCGAAAATAAGGACATGGAAGACCACAAATAAGATTTTGGGGTACGAAATAAGGGCACACTTTTAAAACTCCTAGAGGGGGGGGGGGGGGGGGGGGGGGGGGGGGGGTCGGCGGTGCCGATAGGCGCACCCGAGAATAAATATTTGATTTTTAAGTCAATTTGTTAAGATTTGCAACCAACATTTTAAAAATACGATTTTTTGAAGCTTTTTAGGAATGGAAAGGTCCGGGCGAAAATTTTTATGAAAATTTTAACTATATTTGTAAAAAAGTAGTTTATGAATTGCAGAATCGCCCAATTTTTCGTTTGTGAGGGGGCTAAATTTAAAAATCAAAAAATTCGCGTTGAAATCCGTTATGAAAATCCTCTGAAAATTCTAAAAATAAGGACAAAATAAGGATGAAACCTTAAAATAAGGACAAATCTTATAAAGAAGGGCATTTAAATTTGTTTGAAAATTGAGACATTTGGAAAAGGCAGCGATTTAATGGACA
This sequence comes from Globodera pallida, assembly GCA_020449905.1. Lineage (NCBI taxonomy): Eukaryota > Metazoa > Nematoda > Chromadorea > Rhabditida > Heteroderidae > Globodera > Globodera pallida. Next base: position 1,177,202 of record JAIXHY010000015.1, read on the forward strand.
ATAAAAAAAAATTCTCATAACCGGTGTTAATCGCCGCCGCCGCCCGCTTCCGTGCCGTACCCAAAATTCCATTATCGGTTATTTGTCAGCTAAAAAAACCAAATTTTTGCTTACCAATCGGAAGCTCAAATGTATGGGGCAGTATTAGCAATTAATACCCGGCTGCCACCATTCATTCCCATTAAAGACTGAGCTGGCCAAAGGTCGGCTCGGCAACTACGCCAAATCCCGATTCCAATTAATCTAACGGAATCCCTCGGGATTTACGGAGTTGAGAAAAAATTTTCAAAATTGCCTGACGCGCCGTCGATAAACATTTTCGTAAATCTCGACGAGATTTCTTCGAGATTCTCAAGATTTTTCGTGATTTTTCAGTGATATCAAACGAATCTCGATCGATGTATTTTTTCGAATTCGAGTTCTCGACCGAAATCTCGGTCGGTCCTCAAGTCTTTTCTCTATTGACTGGCCAAAGGTCGGCTTGGCAACTACGCCAAATCCCGATCCCAATTAATCCCAAACTTTTTTTTTGGAATCCCTCGGGATTTTGGAATTGAGAAAAATTCATCAAAATTGCCTGACGCGCCTCAATAAAATTTTTGTAATATATTATTGTTATGAAATTTGTAATTTTTTAAAAATGCGATATCATTACTAAAAAGACGATAATTTACATAGCCGAATATTTTTAACCATTTTTATCTGTTCTTTTTAATGAATCTTGCTTGTTAAGGAAATTAAACAAAAATATGCTGGAAGATAAAAAATAGAAATGATCACAAATCCCATTTTTTAAGAGGGCGCATTTTTGAGTGGAGATTAACGGCCAATCCCGCGTGATCCCAAGTAAATCCCGATCCCGTCCAGTCTCTAATTTCCATGAAAACAGAAAAGCAAAATATGTACAACAATGTCCTCTCATTGTTGTTCCATATTCAAGAAGTTGAAGCTGTAACAGCACCGCTTGGCATGCTTCTGTTACAGTCCGAGAGTCAGTCAATTCATTGGCAAGACAAAGTTTTGCTGCATTCTGGGCGGCACAAAAACCAGTGTGTAATAAATGGCACAACAGCAAGCGTCCAGTATCGAGCAGGTCGATGCCACGTTTGAAAGAAGTCCCTTTCCAAACTTAAGTATATTTTATGCCGAGATACCTTATCAACATGAAATTGGGTTTAATTCTCGAGAGTCTAGTGATCAAATTTGATTGAATTTAGTCAATCTGCGAAATTGCGATCACTTAATAAAAAGACTTACATATTTGAAGAAAATGCTGACAAGTGCAGGTAAAAAGTTCAAGCACAGTTCAAAGCATATTGTAACGATGACGACATAATTTTTCTGCGATTTTAGAGAAAATTGCTTCGATTTTTTTGAGAACATTTTTTTGCCAACAATTATTTTCATGGCGCTGAATGTCCGCAGTGAGTAGAGCAAATAAAGGCACCAGAAAATGTTCAAAAAACTGACGGAACATTTGAAGTACATTTGCAACAAATTTTGCCATTTCAGCATCAAACAGGACACCGACTCGCAACTGCTCAATTTTACTAAAAATTGGCACAATTAATGATCAGATGATTTCTGATCACAATAAAACAACGCAAACATGATCAGAAAATCATAATTAACTCTTAAACATAATTGAACTAGGGTTGGCCCCCCTTCGGGAACGTCGTATCGGGGGTGAGGCCTAAAATGTCGGAGGCTGGGGGCGCCGAGGGTCGGGATTCTTCGGGGCGTCATGTCGGAAGTAAAGCCCAATGTTTAAAAAAAACGTACAACTTTCGATGCCCAATGGCAGTTCGTCCATGTAAATGGCTGTACTGGCTGAAAAAGCGGCTAACAGAGTGGCAATGCTGGCACGGCACATCCATCGCTCAATGCGTTCCCGTTTTGCCGGATTTGTGGCCAATTTGATGATGAAACATCGTTCCATGGTCAGAAACAAGACGGCCAGCGGTGAAATTACCGTGTACGTGTTCTGCCATATGCCCAGCCAGAAAATGGTGTAGATCGTACTGGGTGTGTGCTGAATTGAAAAACTCGAGTTTTGTTTTTCAGCTTTATCTAATTTTACCCAAGATTTTGTGTCATAAAAGAATTTGATGAGCACATAAGCATTGTACGGCAAGGATAGAATGGCACCGGCACAATGAAAGCATAAATAGACAAGGAGTGCGCGCGACAATTCCGGCACGTGGAGAACGGCGGGACGGAAGCGGGCGAGCAACAGCAGACGCATATTCAGAGTGCCGGAGATGATCAGACAGACAAAGGTGAACTGCTTGAAGACGGCGTTGGTCAGCCCGGTGTTCAGCAAATCCACAAATTCCGTACCAAATGAAGAGTTGTCAAACATTTAGTCACAATCGAAATTAAGCATTTAAACACATGTTAGTCTTTTGAAAAACATTGAAAATAAAAAATATCAATAACCTCAAAAAAGGTTACCGTATATACTGTTTTAATTCCACCCCCTGTAATAATGCCACCCTTTGTAATAATGCCCTTTCTGAAGAGGTTGAAAAATAATGTCGCCGGTAGAATTATAACAGTATATACGGTATGTATATAGGTATCCAAATCCAATTTTCAAATGAATTATGAAAATAATGAAAAGTATTGTTTATTAAAATCCAAAATATAATTTAAAATTTCAACAAGTCGGTTCGTCTAAAATGGGACAAACTCGACTGGTCGAAGGACTGTATTTTATGGGTTTAAAAACTCGGCTCTAGATTAAATAACAAACTTTTCTAGATTTTTGCCTTGACATTTTGTGCCTCAACGGCTTGAAAATGTTTTCAGCAAATTATGTAACATTGAAGGATTGCGCGTGCCAAGTTTAAATTCTTTTTGGCAACATTGCCAATTATTTTATGTGCCATGACGACAATTGCGAGCCCCCTCATTCTCGCGCAGCAATTTTGTTGGCCATTATTTATTTCAGGTGAAAGACTGAAGCAAATTGCCAATTGCAATATATTAAAAACTGTGGGCGGAAATCCCCCCCCCCCCCCTCCCGAAATGAATTTGAGAAAAACACCATAGGGCGGGGGCGGGGGACGGTATCGTTTAAAGCTTCAATAAATTTTTCCGGACGGAATTCGCAATGCATTTTTGAAAATTGCTGGCAAAAAAGCGATAAACCAAAAAATGCACCCCTAAAGAATTGCTTAACAAAAATGCAATACAAACAGAACAATAGCACCTGTCAATTCACTGATCATATGAACATTTAGAATGGGCATATGACATTTTTTTTAACAAAAGCTCATAAATAAAGCTGACCTCCGTTAACGCAAATTTTCGAACACTAGACCCGAATTTAAACAATTTACAAAAATTCTTTTTTCAAAATTAAGGCTATCAAAATACTGTTCAAAATTGTAATGCTTTTCGCCAAAACTGTTGTATTTTGCATTAATTTCGCGCATGCCTTAACAACAAATTAATCCGGATGCTATAATTATCAAATTTATTGCTCTACAATTAGTTTTTCCATTAAAAAAAAGTGTAAAGGAATGAAAAAGTTTAATATTGAATATTGAGTTTTCAACCAATTTGTTTATTTTAAAAAAAAGAATTTAAACAAAACAAAACAAAAAATTTAAAACCTGTTAAAGAAATTTTTTAACATTTCGGCCTTTTAAATTTGATAAATTTTGCAAATAATTAAATTAAAATTAAATATTTAATTTTCATTTTGCCCTCCCCCCCCCCCACCACCCACTTGTTGAGCAGTTCATATCCGTCATCGTCGGGCAGTTCGGCCGCAAATGTTCTCCTCAACTGATTGTAGGGCGTGTCGGCGAACAATTGGCCAAAAGCGAATCGGGGTCCGTTCGATGCACAAGTAGTGCTCACAATTCAGTGAAAACAGAACATTTTGTTCATTTGGGCGTAAAATACTTACCATTTGAACGGGAATAACAACATGTTTTTTGTTTTAATAAATGCAAATTTTTAGTGTAGACAGTGTCCGGCACGTGGAGAACGGCGGGACGGAAACGGGCGAGCAACAGCAGACGCATATTCAGAGTGCCGGAGATGACCAGGCAGACAATGGTGAACTGCTTGAAGGCGGCGTTGGTCAGTCCGGTGTTCAGCAAATCCACAAATTCCTGTGTGAAATTTTTGAAAAAATAAAGACAAGGAAAAGGAAAATGCCAAAAGGGAAAAATGTGACAAAAAGTGCCAATGAAAAGAACAAATGGGGCTAATAATGCTTAAAAATTGTTGCGGAATTCAAAGGTACGGCAGAACGCGGCATCATCCCTGCTGCCTGGCTTGACATCATAAGAACAGCTGGAATGTACTGGTATGGTTGGGGTAAAATGACGTGAGAACTAGTGTTAGGCAAATGGGGTTTTTCGGTATTCGGTATCAGTATTTCGGTATAATAATGATACCGAAAAAATACCAAAATTCCAAAAAAATGTTCGGTACGGTATTTTGGTAAAATACCAAAAAAATACCGATACCGAAAAATACCGACCAAAAATTTTCGGTATACCGACCGGTATTCGGTATTTTTTTGGATTTTAAATTTCAATTTAAAATAAATAAAAACATTTATTCAATACTTAAATTGATTATTGGCAATGTTTTGTTGAGAAAAATAAGCTTCAGCGTTTTTCCGGGTTCATTTCAATTGAGTTTGAAAAGAAATTTTTTTTGATGAACCCAAAGGGCCCCCCCCCCCTGGAAAAATTGAATTTTGACAAAAAATTGACACATTGACACACTTTTAATTTTAAAAAAACGATTAATTTTTGCATTTTTTAAATTTTATTTCAATTGAATATGTCAACTTTAAGCTGAGAATTGCATTCCTTAAAAATTCACCCAATTTTGCTGAGCAAAAAATTAAAATTCCAAAAATTTGTAAATACTGCCAAAATTAGTGATGCACGAGAACAAAATTTTCCGACGAGCCCGGTATTTCACCTCGAGACTCGATCGCGAGACCCAAAAACTCGAGACTTTTCTAGAGTCGTTACTCGAGACCGAGACTCTCGTGCATGCATCACTACCAAAATTTATTAAAAATCTGAAATATTTGTAAAATTGTTTTAGAAATTGTTTTCTCCATTATTTAATGCTCACCGAAATTTAAAATAATGATTTTCACCGGTGCGGATCCGAACCCCAACCGACTCCACAAGAGAAATACACCTCACCATTACATCAAACTAGTGCCGGGTAGAGTAAAATCGTTCAAAGTATCCATTTTTTCAAAATACCGAATTACCGCGGTATTCAGAAATGATTCGGTACGGTATTTTGGTAAAATACCGAAAAAATACCCGATTTTTGGGAAAGAAACGATTTAATGGACAAAAAAAAAACAAAAAAAGATTCTCATAACCGTTAACCGCCCCGCCGCGCGTATCTGTGCCGTTCCAAAATTCCTAACCGGTTATCCGACGCCGAAAAACAAATTTTTGGTATAAATCGGAAAATAACCGCTGCGCGCCACCATTCCCATTAAAAACTAGAGAAATCAAAATCTTGACGTGATTTTTTCGAGATTCTCGAGATTTTTCAGTGTCGAACGGATCTCAAGCGATGATATTCTTTAGAATTCGAGATTCTCGACCAAACTCTTGGTCGGTCCTCAAGTCTTTTCTCTTTTAAAGACTGACTGGCCAAAGGTCGACTCGGCAACTACGCCAAATTCCGATCCCAATCCCGAAGATATTTTTTGGAATCCCTCGGGATTATAAAAATTGAGAAAAATTCTTCACAATTGCCAGACAGGCCGTCGATAAAATATTTTTATAAATTTGTATGCTATTGAAATGAAATTTACAATCAAAATTTTTTTTAAATGCGTTCGTGCTTTTTAGGGATGGGAGGGCAAACATTTTTTGAAAATAGGGTCGTAGATTGCTAAGAAAAGGAACAGATCACGGTCAATCCCGCGGAACCCTAGAAAATCCCGATCCCGTCCAGTCTTTAATTCCCATGAAAACAACAAGCAAAATATGTACAACAATGTTTTCTTATTGTGTTCTATCTTCAAGAAGTTGAAGCTGTAACAGCATCGCTTGGCATGTTCCGTTACAGTCCGGGAGTTAGTCAATCCCTTGGCAAGACAATGCTTGGCTGCATTCTAAATGATGGCATTTGTTGAAGCTGTTGCTGGTGTTGAGGCGATGATGGCGACGGTCTGGTCTCATTTGTGCTGTTGACACTGGCATTGGCACGCTTCAAACATCTGGGCGGCACAAGAACCAGTGTGTAATAAATGGCACAACAGCAAGCGTCCAGTATCGAGCAGGTCGATGCCACGTTTGAAAGAAGGCCCTTTCCAAACTTAAGTATAATTTATCATTATTTATTGGACAGTGCCGAGATCCCTTATCAACATCAAATTGGGTTTAATTCTCGAGAGTCTAGTGATCAAATTTGAATTTTAAAATTTTACTTAATAAAAAGACTTACAAACTTGAAGCAAATGCTGACAAATGCAGGCAAAAAGTTAAAGCACAGTTCAAAGCATATTGTGACGATGACGAGATCATTTTTCTGATTTTAAAGAAAATTGCTTAGATTTTTTTGAGAACATTTTTTTGCCAACAATTATTTTCATGGCGCTGAATGTCCGCAGTGAGTAGATCAAATAAAGGCACCAGAAAATGTTCAAAAAACTGACGGAACATTTAAAGAACAATTGCACCAAATTATGCCATTTCAGCATCAAACAGGACACCGACGCGCAATTGCTCAGTTTTACTAAAAATAAATATTAAACATTGACCGCAGGTCAAGGTTGGATGATTTTGATCACTAAAAGATCAAAAAATCATAAATAACTCTTAAAAACATAATTGATTATGGTTGCTCCTAGACCCTTCGGGGTGGGGGGGGGAAGTCAGGGGTCGGCATTCTTCGGGGAGGCAGCTTGTTGGGAGTGAGGGAGTCTGTGGCGTCGGGAGTGTAGGTTAGGGCGCTGAGACGAGGGCAGCGTGTCGGGTTTCTTGAGGGGGGGGGGGGGGGGGGGGGGGAAGGAAGTCAAGATTCTTCGGGGGCGTCATGTCGGAAGTAAAGCCCAATGTTTACACATTTTAGAAAGAACGTACAATTGTCGATGTTCAACGGCAGTTCGTTCATGTAAATGGCTGTACTGGCTGAAAAAGCGGCCAACAGAGTGGCAATGCTGGCACGGCACATCCATCGCCCAAGGCGTTTCCGTTTTGTCGAATTTGTGGCCAATTTGATGATGAAACATCGTTCCATGGTCAGGAACAGGACGGCCAGCGGTGAAATTGCCGTGTACGTGCTTTGCCATATGCCCAGCCAGAAAATGGTGTAGACCGTTCGGGGTGTGTGCTGAATCGAAAAACTCGAGAGTCAGTCTCGTGACAAGAATTGTTTCTGGTTTCATAAATTTCACCCAAGCTTTTGTGCCATAATAGAATTTGATGAGCATATACGCATTGTACGGCAAAGATAGAATGGCACCGGCACAATGAAAGCATAAATAGACAACGAGTGCGCGCGACAGTTCCGGCACGCGGAGAACGGCGGGACGGAAACGGGCCAGCAACAACAGACGCATATTCAGAGTGCCGGAGATGATCAGACAGACAAAGGTGAACTGCTTGAAGGCGGTGTTGGTCAGCCCGGTGTTCAGCAAATCCACAAAATCCATGTCGGATGAAGCGTTGTCATACATTTTGCCGAAATCGTAAAAAAAGATTTCTTTTTTGAAATATTGATAATTCTTGACATCGAAAACCTCAAGAAACACCTTTTTAGCGACTTGAAACAAAAACTTTTTTTTTGTTGACACATAACCGAAAAGTACCCAGGCCGATTCGTCTAAATGCGACAAACGGCCAACAGGCCAAAAACGACAAACGGCCAATAGGCCAAAAACGACAAACGGCCAACAGGTCAAAAACGACAAAAGGCCAACAAGTCAAAAATTATTTTATAGACAAACAACCTAAACTAAACAATTTGGTTAGCATTTTCCGGTTTGAAAATGCATATTCTTGCCTTGACATTTTGTGCCTCAACGGCTTGAAAATGTTTTACAGTGAAATATGTAACATTGAAGGATTGCGCGTGCCAAGTTTAAATTTCTTTTTTTTTTGCCAACATTGCCAATTATTTTATGTGCCATGACGATAATTCCCGAGCCCCCTCATTCTCGCGCAGCAATTTTATTGGCCATTATTTATTTCAGGTGAAAGACTGAAGCAAATTGCCAATTGCAATATATTAAATATTCAAAAATAATTATTAGCATAATAAATGGATAGGCGTAAAATGAAAAGCCAAAAAGCACCTGCCAATTCACTGTTTACTGAACATTTAGACTAGGCATATGACTTTTTTTTTCAACAAAAGTGCATTTAATCAAGCATCAAAAATATTTTAATGTAGAAGCCATGCGCGCAACCTTAAGTGCATGTTTCAAGCGCTATCGGAAGCTCCTTTTCGAGAAGTATATACCACCAATAAGCAAAATGCATGCCCAACCCAATAAGCCATTGTAATAAAATATAGGAAGTAAATTTGAATGATTTCCTAAAAATGGTACAAGCAGAAGTGGTAAAATTTCAATTTTTTAAAAAGAACAGAACCCCAAAATTTCCGCATCCGGATTTTGGAAATGACCGGGACCTGGACTTACCAGGATATTTGTAATGCCCTTCAAAAACAGTCCAAAAGAGAACAGCATGTAGAGAGTTTTGGAATTTTTAAATTATTCGGATGTTATAATTATCAAATTTATTCCAGTTTCTAAAATTATTTTTTTCCATAAAAAAAAGTGTAAAGGAACAAAAAAGTTCAAGAAATTCAAATCAAAATTTTGGCGCGTCAAAACGGAGCGTAAAGCCGCCAACCGGACGCTGGGGCTGTTGACCCCGCGGCGCCACCGGCTCATTTGGCGGACGGCGATTTTGCTCACTTTTGGCTGGCCACTGCAAAAAAAAAAAAAACAATTTTTTTATATAAAATATATTTTTATATTTATTTTTACAGTAGGAAAGGTGGATGGATGTGCCGGCTTAGGGTCGTTGAAAAACCATTTGCTGACCAATGCATGCTCGGCATCCAACCGCTTCGCCGGGTTCAATGTGAGCAACCTGAAAACAATCAATCAATTTTATGAAAAAATGATTGAATATTGAGGTTATCAACCATTTTTAAATAAATTTAAAAAAATTTAACATGTTAAAGAGTATGTTTAAAGCTTTTTTTTTTTGCATTCCCGCCTTTCAAAATTGAAAAATGCTAGCATTCAAATATTAATTGCAAATAATTTTAAACAAAAAATTGTTAAATTAAATATTTAATTTTCATTTTGCCCCTCTTCCCCCCTCCCAACCCACTTGTTGAGCAGTTCATATCCGTCATCGTCGGGCAGTTCGGCCGCAAATTTCCTCCGCAATTGATTGTAGGGCGTGTCGGCGAACACGCCGGTCTTCATGCCTGGCAACTCCATGCATCCGGGCCAAATCTGTTCGTTGGGTGTGCCGACTTCCTGCAAATTTTTGTTTATTAACAACAAAAAAAATTTTTTTTTTTTTTTTTTGCAAAAAAAACCTTGAATATTTTTTGCATCTGGTCAATTTCGGAACGGCCCGGAAACAGCGGGTCAAGCTTGAGAAATTCAGCAAAAATGCACCCCACCGACCACATATCGACGGGCGTTGAATAGAGCTAAACAAAAAAAAATATTAAATTTTGCATAATTTTTTTTAATCTTTTCAACTTCAAAATTGAGAGCAAAAATTTTTGAAAATTTAAAATGCGCATGCCTTGGTGCCCAACAGCAGTTCCGGTGATCGATACCACAACGTGACAACCACCGGTGTGTACGGCTTGATCGGGTCGCCAAATTCGCGAGCCAGCCCAAAATCGCCGATCTGACAAGCGAAAGCGTGTTTTAAAAGCATTTATTTATTCCGTAACGGAATTCAAACACAAAAAATGAACAAAAAATGCCCAAAATTGTTGAACTAGGAAGTGGGTTTTTGGAAAATCGTCAATTTCCTTATAACAATTTTATTTTCGGATTTCGGGGGCCTGACTGCTTAATCCCTCACAAAACCCAAACCTTGAGTATGCCCTGATGGGACAACAACAGGTTGGACGTCTTCAAGTCGCGGTGGATGACGTATTCTTCATGCATGTACAGCACACCGGCGATCAGTTGACGAATCAGGGTCTTCACTTGTGCTAAATTATCAAACATTTTTAATTGAAGTAATAATTCAATTTTCAAAAAAAAGATGAAAAGCGTTTCTCTCTCACGAATTGTCCATTTTTTGCCGCGCGATTTCATCAGCTCAATCAACGATTTGACGTCATGCTCTACATAATCCATCACCAAATAAATTTTGTCCATGCTGGAGCCCACCACAACTTCCTGTAGACAATTTAAATGATTTAAATTAGGTACGGTTGACACCCCGACATTCGGGGGCGGAAAAGTCGGGGAGAGCGAGGTTGTCGGGGGGTGGAACTGTCGGGGTCGGGGAAATGACCAAAAATTGTCGGTTGTCCGGGTGCCAAACAGGGTCCTACTAGAAAAAAATTCGGGCGGGGGTGGCCTAAATACGGGCCTGGTGTTAATTTAAATGATGCAAAACACTTTTTCGATAAAAAAAAATTAAAAACCGAAAAAAAACCTTCGTTGAAGCCTAAAATCAATTTCCGAACGGTAACAATCCAATAATTTCGCATTCTTTAAGCCGTTTTCTTTCAAAAAAAATTTGCGGACTGACCCGAACATTGACCACATTCGCATGTGCCCCGCACTTGAGCAGCATGTTGATCTCGCGCAGTGAAGTGATCGGAAAGCCCTGGTGCTCCTTCTCCATTTTGAGTCGCTTCAACGCCACAATTTCATCTGTCAATAATTTTTTTTTTTTTTTGTAATTTTATGACCAATTTTCTAACAAAATTCTTTGATATTCAAGGGCATGCCAAAAGTACAATAAATCGAGTTTTTTTTTGTTTCTGAGCGATTCCTTAACAAAACAGAGCATATCAAAAATTTTCAAGGACGGACATCACTAAAAAATTTTAAGATTTCTGGCCAGCAGACCGTCGATTATGCGTCCAAGAGCATGCCACGTACAAAAAATAGACTTTTTTTTTTTAAATTTGAGCAAAACGTAGCATTAAATCAAATTCCCAGGCCGAAAAAGGGCATGAAAAAATAAACAAATTTTTATTTAAATTTTCACCCGGTGAGCGCTTACGGCCCAAATTTTTTTCCTGGGCAGAAGACCGTTTCAATTATGCGCGTTTAACAGAATTTAATTAAAAAAATAAAAAATACCAACCCGTTCGCTTGTTTTGTGCCCGATAAACAACACCAAAAGTGCCTTCCGAGATTTTGTTGAGACATTCATACTCCGCCACACTTCTGCAGCCGGAAATGCCCGGGTAATAGACGGGCAACAACGACACCAACCGTCTCTGGTATTTGTCCTCCATCAACTTCAGCACCTCAGGAGCAAGCTGAAAAAAAGTGCATGCACATACAATACAAATTTTTTGGGTAGAAAAATGAAAGCTTGGCGATAAATTTAGACAAGCTACGCGGGGAAAAAGAATTTTCAACAAAAAAAAAAGCTCACTTTTCAAGTAAATTTTTGGGCTATTTTATTGCATTTTTTTAAAAGAATTTACTCAGAAAAAACTTTAAGGAATTTTGAAAATGTAAAAAAAAATTTTTTTTTTTGAGCTTCTGCTTTACTTCAGAGGAGAGGGACAGGGTCAGCGGTGCTAATAAACACCATCCAGAAAAATTTGAAGTTTTGACTCAATTTACTGAGAGATTTGCAAGCAAAAATTTTAAATATGTGGATTTTTGAAGCTTTTTAGGGATAGGACAGATCCGGTAGTGCCGATAAGCACCGCCCAGGAAAAAATTAAAGTTCTACTGAATTCAGACAGGAAACGTTATGCAAAAGACATAATTTGAGGAATTTGGCATTAGAAACCGGAAAACCAGACCAAACAAATATTTGGTCCAAATATTTGGTCATTATTTGTATTTGGTACTTTTTGGTCAAATCCACCCAAATATTTGTACAAATATCAAATAATGTAGCTGATTTTTCCTAGCGAATACAGAATGGCTAAGAAGTTCCCGGAATTTTTTCAATTTGAATTTTGTGATCTAAACATTGCTTATTTCAACAAACTGAGTTCGGAATCGCATTCCAGACTTTTTTAGTCATAAAACAAATAGAAAAACTTATCACTTCCCAGAAAATGGGCCATTAACAAAAATGCAAGCTGGTCGGAATTCCGGTTTCTAAGACTTGAGAAAAAAGTTCAAAATTTTAAGAAAAAGTTACCTTATTTGGTATTTGGATATTATTTGGGTTTTCAAAAATTTAACCAAACAAATATTTGGTTTACTATTTGTACAAATATTTTTCCAAATATTTGTATAGTATTTGGTCCGGTCTCTATTTGGCATTACGTATTTATAAATAATTCAAGTTCAGAATTTAAAGACTCGAGACCCTCGCGCATCTCATTAAATTTATTGTTTTTCTTTCAGCCGCAATTTCTGAATTTTGAACAAAATCTTAAGTCTAGCTTAAAAAATTATTCAAAAAATTGCATATCCCACAAACCAACCAATAGTTTTTCCTCCTCAGTCAGTCGATCAAAGTCTTTGTTCTCGATCAGATCGTCGTCACCAATAATGTCCATCGAGTCATCATCCTCCTCCCCGTTGGCACCCCCATTCATTTCCGTGTCAACAGTGGTCGCTCTCGACCGAAAGTGGCGCTCGTCCATGCCAAAAAAAGAAGCAAAAATATATTTTTATTTATTATTTTCTGCAATTTTTGTTTTATTGGACAAAGATAAACAATAAAATTGTGTGAGATTATTCCAAAAAAAATAGAAAATGTTTTTGTAAAAACACAAAATATTTGCTAAAATAAAGGATTTTGTTGCGTAAATTTTTATTTGTTTAATTTAAGTGGGTTGTATGCATGCCAAATTTCTCAAAATTGAGCTTTCTACCAATCAAAATTTCGATCGAAATGCGTGTTCGATCAAAAAAGCGCAAAGTCCGATCATTAAAAATGGTTCATCTGCACACACCTTCGTCCATGAACAGCTCGTCGTCGTTGAACTTGCTGCTGTTGCTGCCGCCCACATCCTTCACTGACGACTGTTGCTGGTATTGTTCTCCAGCGCCATCAGTCTTCTCTTCTCGCACCTGCGCACCGCCGTCGTCATCATTGTCGTTCTCCGACCTGTCGTCATCCTCTGGACTGCTCTCAAATTTGGAAAATTTCTTTGACGACTTTTTTCTACTGCTGCTGCTGTCGCCGCCGGACGTGCCCATTTCCGCTGCTTCTTCTACCAACATTTGCTCCTGTTGTTGGTGGTGTTGATGCAGTTGAGCTGGTGCTGCACTAGTTGGTTCTGTTACTGCTTGAATTTCCAACACTTCTGCTTCATGCACCGTTTCAATCACCAATAGTTCATCATTGACTTCTTGTTCTTCTTCAGTGAGCAGCCCAATGAACACAACCTCTTCCTGTTCCACCAAAAAAATGAAAGCCTCAAATACCGCAAAAATTTTTCTGACCCTTACCCACCAACCCCCAAAGAAAAATTCTCTGAATTTTTAGTGTTTTTTTGCCAAACTTTCTTAAGCGATACATTTTACAATTTAAAAAAAACCTTGGCCTTCCGCCCTAGAGTGCCATCGTCGCAGCCGGCCGCAGTGTCGTCCAGTTGCTTGCGCTTGCTGGAGGTGGACGAGGAGGGGCCGTCGGATGCGTTCCGCAAACGCTTCTTTTGTCGCTTCTCCTCCGCTTCATCCACAGCGAACGTCGGCGCTGTTGTCCGCATCCGCTCATTGTCAGCACCAACCTCTGCCGGGGTTAGAGGGTCAATCATAAAAATTGCCATTTTTTGATTCTTTCGGTGATTTTTTTTTTACCAATTTTAAACCAATTTTCTAGCCAAATTAATTACTCCAAATCCAAAATATTTAAACAAACAAAACTTTATTCAAAAATATTTGTGCCCAAATTTTTCAAATGCCAATGCCAACCCCCCTCTCCCCTATCCAACAACCAACCCGGCATTCTGTGCCGGTGATGGTCGCGCGACGACGTTGCACGTTCGCCCCGGCGCTGGTGTCGATGCTCATAGGCATGTGCTGATGATGTTTCGTCCCGCCGACGGTGATGGGAAGAGGACGACGAGGAGGAGGAGGATGGCTTAAACGTTTTCTTGGCCTTAAAAAGATTTGATTTTCAAAAACTAATCAACCTGAATTCGTGAAGTTTGGCCATATTTGTCTGTCTGGCCATAACGCGACTTGGCCTCTTTCTGCTTGTCCCAAACAATTTTCTCGCGTTTTGGCCTCTCCTAAAAATTTTTGTAAAAAATCGACTACGCGGTATTGAGGATGACAAATAACGTTAAATCTTTGGATCCTTTTAACGAAATCCAAGGCTAAATACGGCTCTGGTGTCGGGTAAACAAAATTTCTAAGACTACTAGTGATAATCTTTAAGAAAATGCAATAAAAAAACGGAAATAAAGCCCTAAAATCGATTTGCCCCCCCCCCCAAATTTGTTTAAAAAAATTGGTACAAAAACTGTTAAATTGTCCGATTTTTCATTTGTGGGAGGGAGAGCGTCCCCCGGGGGTCTAAAATTTAAAAACGAAGACCAAAAAAAACATTTCGTAAAAAATTCAAACTTTCTGCTCCTTTTCCGTTGCCTTTGTCCGTTCTCTTTCAACAGTACCGGCAGCGCCCTTCGCCTCGTCGCGCTCTTTCGAATAGCCAACTTTTGAAGACGTTTTTCCCCGTTCCTTCTCCAACTTTTTTTCCAATAATCGCCGTCGTAACATCGTTTCTTCGTCTTCTTCAACTAAATTGTTTAAAGAAAAAAACGATTTTTTTTCTAAAAAAACACCACAATTTTCCGACAAAACAAGACTAGTAAACCAATCTAAACACTTATTTTAATGAAAAACGAATTGCAAATTCTAAGTAAAAGTTTTGTTTTTAGTCCGGTCTTTCCACTTTTTTATGAATTTGTGCATATCCAATCCGGATAGTAAATCCCCGCTAATTTTAACAAAAAGACTCCAAAAAATGTTTCAAGAAACGAACAAAAACAAATTCCTCACCAGATTGAACTTTTTGCGGTTGAACAATAATGGGGCTCATGCTTTCAATTTCCTCTCCCTCATCAGCGAGTCCGCCGTCGTCGGACGGAGAGGAGGGCACAGTTCGAAAGTATGGTATGTCCCCGGTCCGTTTGTCCGACATTTTTATTGTTTAAGGGTCTGAAAATGCAAAAGCAATTGATATGGGTGACGAACAACAATGGAATGGTGACACAACAAATTAGAGAAGCCGAAACAGTGATTAAGTATCGGAAAAAAACGTGCAGAGGTACCGAACCGAATCCAGACCAGACCGGGGCAATGCGCATGATGCAAATGTTGCTCTTTGTTGGCACTTGAACTCGATTTCCATTGCAATTTCTTTTTTTTTCTATGACAAAACGCCAAAGATTTAATAATACAAACAATTCGTTCAAACCTTAATCCGCTTTTTTTTTTCTTTTTTTGACCTCCATGATTTTGGTCATTTTGAGACAAAAAATTGAATTTTATAAAATTGGATTTCGACCAAAAGTCAAACTCGGATTCGGGGTTCGAAATTGGTTGAAATAAATGAGACTTCCGAAAACAATTTTCTTTTTTTTCAAAGGGTAGAGGACCCTCCACACATCTTTCACCGTTATACCTAAAAATCTATTTAAATAATTTACCTAAGCCGAATTCTTGAGCTTTTCAGTTTCAAAGTTTAAACAATTATGGAAAATTATTGGGCTAGCCTGTTGAATTTCCGAGCTAAACAAGTTGCGGAGCTCGAGGCGGAGAATGAATGGTTGAGAGAAAGAAGCATTTTGCATGAAGATATTGTCAACGAAATTAAAGAATGCTTAATAGAGGGGAGAAAGGATAGGCGGCAGTTGGGAGAAGCTGAAGAGGAGATCAAAAGTCTGGAAAGTGATCGAAACTTTTCGGTAGGTGTGCCCCTAGTATGTAGATTCTAAATTTAGTCAAGGGGATTGTAATAAAACAGAAAATGAGTTTAGCTTCGAATCCACGAGTCTTTGATAAATATCCAAAATGATGAAATTTTCAGACTGATCAGAATGAACGATTCGGGGAAGAAGTCATCGACCAACAACAGAAAATCTCAGACCACAATGGTCTGACAGCAGAAGACCAATTGAAACAAATTGAGGAGCTCAAATCGGAGAACGAATTTTTGAGGAATAAATGCGCCGGACAGGAAGTGGTCATCGACGGATTGGTTGGCGAATGCGCAAAAAAGGAGAAGCAAATTGGGGAGGCCGAAGAAATGAACAAAAGGCTTAAAAATGAGCTTGACCTTACGGTGGGAGGAATTTATGATTTTGATTCATTTTTACATTTTGAAATTTTCAATTTCTCAGGCATTTTTTGATTCTGGTGGCACTGTGCCGTCGTCGTCCTCCACACCGTGCACATCTACGAGACTGCATTCTCCAATCCATGGCGATGTTCAAACTGAAACAGAGGCTGCTTTTTGTTGCAATAGGCCGTTGTCTACGTCTTCGACACTGTGTTCTTCAGCTCCAATAAATGGAAATACTCAAATTGAATCAGAGGTGGCACACATCACTCCCCACCACCCAATACAAAATTTAAATGTTTTCGCATCTATTTCTTCCGATTTTGAAACTTTGAACCATCGGAGTTCTGACGCAGTTCTGCGCGAAGCAGTTCTTGGCAAAAAAACAATTAAAAAGAAAAGAAATTGTCGCGCAAAAGCCCCATTCAAATTTTCTTAAATATTTTTGAAATACATTTCAGACACTTTGTGTTAATGCCAGTGTGCCGCCGCCGTTGTCCAACGCATCGTCTACGACGCTCTGTCGTCCGACCTTATATGCGAATGTTCAAATTAAATTGGAGGTGTGGTGAAATCCCCTGAAAAAACTTACTTTTAAATATTTTTTTGGTTACAAAAAATTTAACTTTTAAAACCCAAAGAATTAAATCGTTATTTTTATTTTATATGGAAATTTTTAGCGTTTTTCTGCGCCATCATACTCATCTTCAGGGAGATTCGGCTGTTGCGGTACGCGCGGGATCATGGGGAAAGCGTGAGGGGGGGGGGGGGGTGGGGAATTCCAACCACCCCTACCTCTCCCTAACAAAAACCACTCAATTTCAAATATTATTAATTCGAATTTTAAGATTTGTGTTCCTTGTTGAAGCGTATGTTTTGCTGCAGAATTGGGACATGTTCTGAATTATGAGAAAGTTTGGAGATAAGAATTTGACGAACAATGGAAGAGCTTTTTTCGATAAAAATTAGTGGATTAAATTTCTACATCAATTTTTGTTTTTCTTATTATCCATTTTTATATTCAAAATTTTCTGCTCATTTCTAATCGTTTCTATACATAAAATGATTGCTTATTTTTTGCCTTTACTCATTTTTTAAAAAAAAATGAACTGAAAGTCGCATAAAAAATATTTTGTTCAGTTTCCGGTCAATTATATTTTTAATGCTTTAGAAAATGGCCGATTTTTCCATTTTTGCCAAAAATTCCAGAACAAAACAAAAAAATTTTTGACTAAAAAATGCCTTTGTGAGATTGTATGTGTACGGAAAGGTGGTACTTTTCCGTCGCCGTTAAAAAGGTGGTCCCCTAAAGGGAAAACGTTCAAAATGTCCCCTTAAGAAAGATCTTTCAACACGTGAACAGTTTTCACGTGCATCTACTTCTGCTACTATCTCGATTTAACTCTCGCACATCCCTAATAAATTGTGGGTCGGGATTTCGAGGACAAACCCTAGTTGAGGTCGCCAACAACCTTTGATCCGTAACGGTTGCTCTATAATCCAGATGCTTTCATATGGTTCTTTCAAGACACTGCCCTTTCTATAACTCCGCTTTTTACTTCACAGCTGATCAAATTTCACTTTAAATCGCATCTGACGCCTCTTTGCTGGGTCATGATCGGCACATCAAATCCTATTTTTGAACGATCTTCTCTCCATCTGCTGGTTGTCAACTCTTTTATGTATGTTCAGCCTTTTTCTGATCAGCCATTGTTTATGTTTCTTCAACATCTGTCGGCTTCGCCACTCACCGGGCTCACTTTTCACATTTTCAAAATAAATAAACAAAAATTTCACAAAATTTTGTAATTACCTCTCGAACCGGTGAAATAAATAACTCCGCAAAACAGGGCGAGATCATGGACCAGAAAATCCACGCCTCGTCAAAATGCCGTTCAGCCAAAATTAAATGGATCGGGACCAAGAGTCTTGTAAGAATCCCGTACACTTCCAACCCCGCCGGGCTCTAAGCCGATCAAAAGAATTATGTCTTCATTCTTGACTCTCGAGACCAAATTATTAAGTGGTCTCGGTCTCAATTCTCTTCTCTGTTCATGGACAATTAGGTAAAGTCTCAAACATCACTCTCCTACACAAAGGCTGCGACGAAAATTGTTGTTTTCGGTTTTCTTCGGAGTCCAATAAACAAAATTATACGCTTTTTCTCTCCCATTATGTGTGGTGCCCCCTACTAAATTACTCACGGGACATAATACTGTACATAAAAGCCCTCATTTGCATCACCAACACAACACATAAGTGTAATTTTGGGATTGGGGGAGGGGGTTGGGGCACGGCGAGGATTCCGTCGTCGTTGTGGAAGAGATGTGGGAATGAATGGAGGGCATTTGTGGCACAAATTTGCTCATTTCATCCCCCCGGGGGGATTGGGCGAGAAGAAGCTGAGTGCTTCATCGATTAGTCATGGCATTGTGCATCCATCCATCCACAAACAAACACACACATACATACATATATGATATACACAAGGTTCTGAAATGTTTTTCAACTGGAAATTTGACGATTACCTAACAAAAATGTCTCTCGAATTTCTTCCAGAATGTTAACACAGAGGGGTTTTTAATAGGGACCGATGCCGGGCCGTAGTCCGGCCGGATTTTTCCGGGTCCGGAATATCCGGGGTTTTTGGCCCTACCGGATTTTTTCCGGATCCGGATTTAACCGGAAAATCCCTCCGGCGAATTTTCAAAATTGAGGATCCGGAAATTTGATTTCACCGGTCCCTAGTTATTATTAGTCCCTCTCCAACCGAGCGGACTGATCTTTGATCAGATCATTTGTACGACGACATTTAATTGTTTTTCGCTTGGCGTTGTTTTCCCCTGCTGACTGATGTCTGCTCATTCTGTGTAAACAACATGTTTCTCAATTCAAAAATCATACATACATTAGGTTTTACCTAACTAACGCATTTTTAATGCAAAAATTAATAATGCCGCTTGAAAATTATTAATGTTTTAAAAATATGTTAATAAAACTTTCATTTTAGTCGTATTTTTCGATTGGAAATTGGGAAAATTTTCCCAATAAACATCCTGAGTACGCGAAAATATTCTTTCATATTGTGAATTATTGATGAATCTCCCCCCCCCCCCCCCCCCCTCGCGATTTGATGGATGAGCCCCATGTGAGCGCCAGCCGTCATTTGGGTGGGGGGCAAATTCCGGGGCACAACACCAATTCTGGCACATTTTGCCCCAGGCAAACGGATGAAATTGCCTCAGGCAAAAATGGCACAAAATCCTTTCTTTTTTGCACCCAAATCTTGCTTACACATATCTAATTAGTCTAGAGTCAATTTTTCTTTAGAAATGCATTAATTTTCTTCATTTTCAAAAGAATTTGCCTCCTGCTTTTTATAAATTAATGAAATTGCTTTAATTTTACCTTTTTCTGTATTTATAGCATTTCCAGTTAATTTCCAAAGTAAATTTAATTTTCAGGCCTTAATTTGTTGGTTTCTGAACGTTTTACGCCATTTAACGGAAATACCTTTAAGATTTTCTTTTTTTCCCCATTAATGAACCTTCTTAACTCGAAAAAATTTCCTTTTTTTATGCAATACCTTCAATTTTTCGCCGCAAAATTCACTTCCCCTAATTTGTTGGTTTCTGAACGTTTTACGTTATTTAACGGGAATACTTTTAAGATTTTCATTTTTTTCCACTAATTAACCTTCCCTAACTTTAAAAAATTTTCGTTTTTTATGTAATACCTCGCAAAATTCACTTTTGTCCACTGATTTGTTGGTTTTTGAACAATTTACGCCTCCTCTGATCATCATCAGCGCTCCGATGGATCACCACCGTTTTGTTAAAATATACACAACCGGTTTTGGCCAAAATGTTGACGCATTTTCACTGATTCATCCTTTTCATTCCCCCCCCCCCCCCAATCAAACGCCGCTTTCCCTTTTTTCACCTCCACCGCCACCACCGCCGACCCTTAAGAATTTTTAGTTTTCAAGAGCGGTGGCAAGAATTTTTCTTCCACACCATTCCCGCCATCTTGAATCATCTCATTTCATTTCACATTCACTGGAGATGGATGGGTTGGGACGTGGCGGGGGGCGGGGAGGGCTCTCTGACTCCTCCCACCACCGGGCAGCCCATCTTTGACATGAGCTCTATGTACATTTAGCCCCGCACATTAATCGGGGCTTCTTGCCCATTCCCTCATTCAAAAAAACGGAACACCCCCGGGGGGGTTGGTATTAGCATTAAATTCTGTCCTTAACATAATCTGATCATGTTTCCGTCCGCTATACGGGCGGATCAAAAACAACTTAACGTTTCTGTACGCTGATCGTGATTCTGTCATAAAACCGTAACTAAAGCTTTGATTAGCTGGGCATGAGCACGATCTGGGTCTAAATCACGATTTTGCCTGCAGGGACGAGGCAGATGCCTGGGGGGGGGGACAAAATTTTTCACTTCTGGATGGACGGAAAATTCCCCTCGGGCGAGAGGAACTAACGGTGTCCAATTCCGATCGGGCGAACCCCCTCTCTTAATGAAGTGAAAGTAAAGAAATATTTGGATTTATTTTCGGAACAAAATTTGATCGATTAGACGGCGTGTGTGTGTGTGTGTGTGTGTGTGTGGGGATGATGATGGGTGAGCGCCGCCGGGGTTGTGTGGTGTAAGATTAGGGCAAATGACGAGAAGGAGGTACACACAGCTGTTTGGGCTCTCATGGACTTACCCTTTCCTTCCCATTTGCTCGAGAGTCTCGAGGGAGTAGGGAATCATCACAACAACACAATAACCATTCACTCTCGACCCAGGGGTATGGGGCGCTAAATTTGCAGAAATTTAAGTGAAATGTTTTTATATATATTTTTCTTTAGTTTGTAATAAACTAAACTTAGATGCTTATTTTTAAATTATAAAAAATCGTTGGAAGATCTTGTTTTGTCATTTTTACAATTTAATGGCTTTTGTTTCTCATGATGAACCCAGATAAAACATCTCTCTGATATATTCAGATTTTTACTGTTTTTGACTCAAAAATATTCATTTTATATTATTAACTATTTATTTAAAGAGTAGACAAAAAGAAACCATTCGGGCCAGGTACTGAATTGTTCCTTACGCTTTTAACCCCTCGGGGGGGGGGCAAAAATTTTTGATTGCCCAATTTGATGCGCGGAAGGCGGAAGGCCCCTTCCCCCTCACAAACGACACAAAACAATTCCTTTTCTTTCCCCTCCCCCCCCCCCCCCCGACAGCGACTTTCACCGTTATTTAGTCACACATTTCCCCCCATTTGTCGCCAATGAGTAATATAAATAAATTCACCACAATTTGTGTTGTTGACGGGGAGTAGTTTTCGAGAATGCTCATTTTATTCATTTTTCCCATTCTCGAAAAGTTGTGACCTGCGGCCACTTAATAAGATTTTTTCAATCAAAAAAATACCCTTTTTAGAAATTGAAATTTTCCAATAAACTCTCTGATCATGAAGCTGTTTCTGCTCAGCGCTGTTCTTCTCGGCACTCTTTTTTGCCATTGCCAATCCGACTCCGTGGCTGTTGATGTATGTGCAAATTTTTGGTTGTAAATATATTTTAAATAATCAAATTGTCTAATAAATATTGAAAAACAAAGCTTTGAATGCTGTGGACGACCAAAAGTATATGATGATAATATTTTTGGGTATCCAAACCAACCGAAAAAAACAGAAAATTTTCGGGCACTGATCCGAAAAAAATCGGTTTTGAACCGCCAACCCTATCAACAACAATGCAACTTTTGGAAAAACGCATTTTTTTAAAATTTATATTTGAAAATTGGGTTGTAAAAGTTAAAGTAGAAGAAACGAACTATTTTTGGCAAAAAATATAAAAGTATTCAAATTTAGCATAAGGATGTCGCTGTCGCCTCCGAGAGTGCCGTTGCGGACCAGCACTTTTTGACGCGGACGAAGCGCGCCAGCGGCGGTCGATGGACCACGCAGCAGATCATCGAGTGCATCTTTTGCATTTTCATCCCGCCCGTTGCGGTGCTGATCCATGGCGGGCATGAGTGGGTGCTCCATCTGATCATCAACGTTGTGTACGTTTTTTTCGGGGGGGGGGGGGATTTGATCGCTTTTCGTCCTTAAAAGTATCCAATTCTTGTCCTATATATGACCAATGATTTATCATGGAAAGATTCGCAGACCCTGATCTGATCAGATGCTGATCAGATAAACAGCTTCTGATCCTGGCCGGGTTAGTCTCATGATTGCCAGGGGGAGTGATTGGGTCTTGACCTGACCAGATGCTGACTCTGAGAATTAATAAGGTTCTGTTCTGATCACACCAGTCCCTTAATTCTCAAGGCAAAAAATTTGGGGCGCTTCTGATCAGATTGGAAGTGATCAGGCTTATGATTCTGATCAGGGTTTGAACATGTTTCAACTTCCTTTCTTCATAAAAGCACCAGATCAATTGCGATTGATCCAATGTTTGGGAACTGATCAGGGCTGGTGGTATTTTTTAAAATTCAGGACTTGAAAAACGTTGTTCATTCCCGAAGAAATTTTTACATTAAATTTTCAGCCTCTGGGTTCTCGGCTGGATTCCCGGCACTATCCACGCCTTCTGGTACTGCTTCTTCCGCTGATCGTGCAAATTGGAGAACAACCAGCCCATGGGCACCGATCGATCAAGCATTCTGCCGCCTTACTTTTCCACTTTTTGCTTTTTCTTAAAAATTTGCGGAACAACAAACCCCCCGATGATGATACGTTTCACATTTTCAGGCTTCCTCTCATTATTTCAATTTTTATATGTAATTTTTTCAAAAACAAATCTGCTTGCTTATGCCGATTTCCAACGTCCATTTGACATGGATTTATATTTTGATTCTGTGTGTAGAACATACTCAAATCGATTGAACAATAAAAAAATTCCATAAATTTCTTTGTTTTGAATTGGTTCTGGTTTTAATTAATTAATTTAAAACTTCGTCCAAATTATTTTGGGGTTAAATTTAAATTTAAAACTTTTAAATTGGTCGCCTACGTTTTTGTTGTTAAAGGTTACGGCAATTTGTCCCCTAGGGCGTTAGATCCCCCCGCCCCGGTAGGGTTGCGCGAGTGCAAAATCCGGTCTTTGTTTTTGATTTGAAGCCCGACCCGAGGTTAAGCCAACCCTACTCGGATTTGCCCATCCCCAAAAACGGGGTCCCCGGTTTGTCCGTCCCCGGTATCCCCGAGCCGGGTTTTACCGGGGTCCCCCCCCCCCCCGGTTTTTTGGAAATGTGCCTTTTCTTTTGCCATTCTTTGAATTTCCTGTAATTTTTATTTAAAAATAAAAGATGGATGGATCCCCCCAACCCAAATTGCATTTAAACACATTTTTAGAGGTAATTTGGTTCGAGAAACACGAATATGACCTTCAATGTATCGGATTTTGCGGGTTACCGTTTCAATTTGTGCAAAACTATTGGGGAGAGACCGTTAACTTTTCTAAACCAAATTACCTCTAAAAATGTGTTCAAATGCAATTTGGGTAGCCAAAAAGCCTGACCTCTAAAATTGAACATTTTGTGCTTTTTTTTTTCACTTTTTGTGTCACAACTTTTGTTGATGGCAAGAATTCAGCGATTAATTGTACATATTAATACAGCTTTCAAACTCTTCGAATGATGTCATTTTCAATTGGGAAAAATATTTTAAAAAACAATTTTGTTTGACTGTTTTTTTCATCAATTTGTTAAAGAGAGTGAGTGGGGGAGGGGGGGGGGGCGCATTGGCGGAACATTATTGCAAAACGATCAGTGATGATTCACAAAATTGATTAGTTGAAATTCTCGCGGAAAAATGTACAATTTGGCCACAAAAAAAAATTCATTTTGAGCGAATTGTGAAATTTTTCATTAAAAAATTTTTCTTATAAATTCCTACCAAAATAAAATACCCAATTCGTTTCTTTAATTTGTAATAAAAATAATTTTTTTTTCAATCAAATTTTATATTTATATAAGTGAAAAAAATCAAAACAGAAAACCATTTTCGAACCTCAGTTTTTGCAAGAATTATAGGGTTAGGATTTATACTTATGTGCTAAAACCCCCACAAAATATGTGCTAAAAAGGCAAAAAATGCCGAAATTGTGCTATAAATGAATATAAATTTAGTCCCTTTTGTTCAAGAAAAAGTATTTTTTTTTTGGGTTTGGGCGCATTTTGGGTTAAATTTTATTTAATTTATTGATTTTGAGGAGTTTATTTTTAGTTTTTAATTGTACTTTTTTAAGAGATTTTCAGGAAATGCCAAAATATGTGCTCAAAAAACATCCAAATTTTGATATGTGACAAAAAGTCGCTTTAAATGCATTTTTTAGCTTCTCTCATGATATTATTTTGCGTAAAAAAACATTAAATCGCTGCCCTAGTAATATATTGGCATGAAAATAGAGAAAAATTTGGATTTTCAAAAACCTAATTTTGAACTCATGGATCCCATGTTCTTGTCGTCCCGATTAAACTGCTCATTGCAATTCCCGAAAACTGGAAATTGGCCCGCATTTCGAACCTGTAAAACTTGAAGAAGAAAAAAACACTGATCAAGAACTTTGAGTGATCAAAAATTGGGCTAAATTTGATCAGAGAACTCAGTTTGGGCTGACCCAATTTACCCGTCAAAAATTGTTGATCTGACTCATTCACCTCCGTTCCAATTTCTTTCAATTTAAATACGCCAAAACAGGACAACATGGCGATGCTGATGATGATGATGAACAACTTGGTGTTGTGCTGCACAATGATGGCATGCTTCGTCAGTGTCGGCACGTCCCTCTATGATGCAAACCTTGGATCACGCCCGCAGGCAAGAAAGAAAATTAATGAATTAAGACAGAAAAAAAGATACTAGCATAATTTTGCTTTTAAATATCATTAAATAAAAAAATAAAAAATAAACAAAATAAATATTTTGGTTCCTTTTTTACGAATTGATGGCATTTAAATAATTTTAAAAAAAATAAAACAAAATAAAATTTAAATAACTAAAGATTTATTTACTGAGTCGTCAAACAACTAAAACAATTTGTTTATAGAATAAAAGGTTAGGTACTTTTCCGTTTGGTCACCCCCCCTCAAAAAATTTTTATTTATATTTTTTTAGGGGTAATTAAGGGTGCTGATCACGAATAAAATAATATTTTTTTGATCTGACGCCATTTGAACATTGGCCAATTGAGTCCCAGTGTAAAGGGACATTTCAGTACCATTAAAAACCGATAGGGGAAAAGTTAGACAGTAAGGTGGAAAATAGCAGCCAAAGTACCGCACACTCGACTACGGCGGCCAGTAGGTGGGGCGAGACTCCGGGCTCCGGAAGAAGTCCGCGCGTGCCGTCTCGCGCGCGGCCGCTCCGCGGGTCCCCGCGCGCTCGCCCCCCAGTGGCGCTCGTCAGACTTCTTCCTCCGCCCTCCGTCTCGCCCCACTACTTGCTCCGTCTCCGCATGCTCGCTGTTGGCGGGCCGCCAGCGGCCTTTCATTATACTATCCGGCTTTGGTGTTTAAAAAAGTCGTTTTTCCTAAATCCCCGGATTTTTGAAAATATTTTTTATTTAAAAAAATTGTCTAAAAATAGGTTATTTGATGCGCTGATTACGAATTCGTCAATAGAAAATCAAAATTGAGCATTTAAAGCGGTTTAAAAGCTTGAAAATTAAGGAAAAACGAGAAAATTAAGGAAAAAGCAACTTTTGAGTAACAAATCCGGATAAAATAAAATGAAAGGCCGCTGGCGGCCCGCCAACAGCGAGCATGCGGAGACGGAGCAAGTTTAATGGTACTGAAATGTCCCTTTACACTGGGACTCAATTGGCCAATGTTCAAATGGCGTCAGATCAAAAAAATATTATTTTATTCGTGATCAGCACCCTTAATTACCCCTAAAAAGCTAGAAATAAAAATTTTTTGAGGGGGGGTGACAAAACGGAAAAGTACCAAAGTGTATTATTTATTTAATTAAAATGTATAAAAAGGATTTTTAATATAAATAAAAAAATGTATTAAAAGTAATAAAACTTACAAAAGTTCAAAAAATATGAACACCAAAGATCAATCAATTATTCATTCCCTAGAGCATTTTCGCGAATATTTTTTTGCACATGATCAATCCAATCAACATTAAATATTCGCTTTCGCTATCGATCATTGCCGCGTCTGACGACCAAAAAAGTGATCCCTAAGCGCAAGTACAAAATCAGTCAAATGATAGGAAGTTTTAAATAGAATTTTTTTTTCTATTTAAACAAAGGCATTTACAAAGAAATAAATATGTTTTAAGTTTTTAGGAGGTTATTAAAAATTATTATTATTTTTTAAATGATGTCAGCTTTACCATTTTTTGCTGTCCTATTTGTTTGCTTTATCAGTGCTTGTTCGGGTATTTATGATCCAGAAATGTTTATACCGCAGGTTTGTGCCCTCGATTCACTAAAAGCCTTAATGGCGCCTCTTTAACGGCCTGCGGCTTTCTGGAGTCTGATCAATGATCAGAAAGCTTAATGTCGTAACGGTCTCGGGCTTTCTGGATCAATGATCAAAAACCGCGCCTCTAACGGCCTGAGGCTTTCTGTGGTCTGATCAATGATCACGTTTTCGTTATGTTTCTTAATATTTTTTTTTGGTTTTTTATATTTTTTCTATAATCGCCTGAGGCTTTCCGAGTTTGATCAAGGCTTAGAAGCAAGCCTGAGGCTTTCTGGAGTCTGATTCTTTGATTGAAATTATGTTTATTAATTAATTAGGTAATAAAAATTAAAATTCGGGATTAGGTATATTAATTTTTTGTTGTCAATTTAAAAAAAAATTTTAGAATCTTCCACTCGTCGCCGAGCTCAACACGGACAGCAGCGACAGCAATTTGCGTGCAAAACGGTTCTTTCGTGAGCAACAACGCTCGTGGACCATGGAGCAAATTATTGAAGCTGTTCTGTGCGTGTTCATTCCACCGGCGGCTGTACTAATACACGGAGGTCACTGCTTTTTTTGGAGCATTTGATTCAACAACGATCATCAGATCTTAGAAAAGATTTGTTTCTTTGGACTTTTTGCCTGATCTATGGTCTGATCAAATCGCTGATAGGTAAAAATTAACCTTGTGGCAAGATCAGATCACAGAACTTGAAGAATACTTGCGGCCTCTAAGCGAAATTGACGAGAAATTATCTGATCAATCATCATTGTTCAGAAATTATCTGATCAAACCACCCAAAATTGTTCAGAAATTATCTGATCAAACCACCCAAAATTGTACAGAAATTATCTGATCAAACCACCTAATTGTTCAGAAATTATCTGATCAAACCACGCAAAATTGTTCAATTATCTGATCAAGCATCATTGTTCAGAAATTATCTGATCAAACCACCCAAAATTGTTCAGAAATTATCTGATCAAACCACCCAAAATTGTACAGAAATTATTTGATCAAACCACCTAATTGTTCAGAAATTATCTGATCAAACCACGCAAAATTGTTCAATTATCTGATCAAGCATCATTGTTATAGAAATTATCTGATCAAACCACCCAAAATTGTTCAGAATTATCTGATCAAACCACTCAAAATTGTTCAGAATTATCTGATCAACATCCCAAAATTGTTCAAAAATTATCTGATCAAAAGCCCCCATTTGCCAGGGTGTTTGGTTGGAAATTCGAAAATTTTGGTCAAGGTTAATTGGGTTTCCAACTTCCAGGCCATGACATGTTGCTGCACATGGTGATCAACATTGTGTTATGGATTTGCGGATGGATTCCTGGAATGATTCACGCACTTTGGTACTGCTTTTACCGCGATTGATCAATGAGGTCGTATTTGTGTGATCGAGTCTGTTTTTAAATTATTTAATTAATTAATGTAAACCGCATTTATCTATTGTATTGTTAATTGGTTTTAAATAAAAAATATAAAATCGAAAAATTTGTCATAAAAACCAATTTAAGCTTCAAATGTATTTGAATTTGGTACGGATTGAAGCCATGGATTTTAATCGGAAACAAAATTTTTCGCTTAACCTCTAAATCGAAAAAGTCGATTTTGAATGGTTCGGTTTGAAAATGATAACCCCTAGTTTTGTTCGATCAATCCCGCGGGATTGATTCGCCAAATCAACGTTTTAACATTCAAATTTTCCGTTAAAAAGTCTAGATAAGATATTTTTGGGGTCTGTTTTGTTAAGAAATTCGCACTTTTCTTGTAAATCAAAAATCAGAAATCCTCCAAAATTTTGTAACAATCCGCGCAACATTTATTCGTAGACAGATCAAAAATTTTCATTCCAAATCCATCAATGTTGAGGAGGAGAAACGTCGTCCTGCTTCGCCACCGCCAGCTGATGTTGTGTCACCATTCACGTAGAATTTGTTGGAATAGTAGCCGAGCACGCCGACACTGTCTTTGTGTTTATTGCCAATGCTCGAGCTGTTAATGTTGTTGCTGTTCATCTGCAGCATGTCCAGCACCGTGTTGAATTGCTCAACCTCACTGGATTGTTAAAAATTTGTTATACCTAATGCCAAAGTTGCACAAGAGTTCGGCGCGGGGCTTGATCCCGCGCGGGATTTTGCGGGATCCCGCACCGCAATCCCGCAACTGTGCAAATTGTTATTACCTATATGCCTTTCGATGAGAAAAAAGACAGCTCGAAAAAAAGAAAAACCCCCAAAACTAAAAAAAAACGTATGGGAGCAAAAAATTTCTTAAATTTTTTTGATTTTTAAAAATGCTTTTGGGCGGCTTTTACAACTTTTTGGAGTTTTGATTTTAATAATTCTCAGGATTTCAGTGCTACTCTATTTAATAGGCTCCTGGAGACGATCCGTCAGAGGACAATCCGTCAAACGAATTAGCATGGAATGCCCTTTGTGAATGGAGGAATATGCCAAAATAGACATGAGTGCCCTTTGTGAATGGAGGAATATGCCAAAATAGACATGAGTGCCCTTTGTGAATGGAGGAATATGCCAAAATAGACATGAGTGCCCTTTGTGAATGGAGGAATATGCCAAAATAGACATGAGTGCCCTTTGTGAATGGAGGAATATGCCAAAATAGACATGAGTGCCCTTTCTGAATAGAGCATAATGCCAAAATAGACATGAGTGCCCTTTGTGAATGGAGGAATATGCCAACATTGATTTGAGTGTGCCCTTTCTGAATAGAGCATAATGCGAGACATGAGTGCCCTTTGTGAATGGAGGAATATGCCAAAATAGACATGAGTGCCCTTTGTGAATGGAGGAATATGCCAAAATAGACATGAGTGCCCTTTGTGAATGGAGGAATATGCCAAAATAGTAGCTGAATACTGCCGAAAATTGGTTTGAGTGCCATTTTTAAATGGATAAAAATGCCGAAATAGAATGAGTGCCATTTTTAAATGGATAAAAATGCCGAAATAGAATGAGTGCCCTTTGTGAATGGAGGAATAACATTGATTTGAGTGTGCCCTTTCTGAATAGAGCATAATGCGAAAATAGACATGAATGCCCTTTCAGAATAGAGCATAATGCCAAAATAGACATGAATGCCCTTTCAGAATAGAGCATAATGCCAAAATAGACATGAATGCCCTTTGTGAATGGAGGAATATGCCAAAATAGACATGAATGCCCTTTCAGAATAGAGCATAATGCCAAAATAGACATGAATGCCCTTTGTGAATGGAGGAATATGCCAAAATAGTAGCTGAATACTGCCGAAAATTGGTTTGAGTGCCATTTTTAAATGGATAAAAATGCCGAAATAGAATGAGTGCCTTTTCTAAATGGAGGAATATGCGAACATTGATTTGAGTGTGCCCTTTCTGAATAGAGCATAATGCCAAAATATGCCCTTTGTGAATGGGGCATAATGCCAAGATTTGAGTGCCCTTTGTGAATGGGGCATAATGCCAAAATAGACATGAATGCCCTTTCTGAATAGAGCATAATGCCAAAATAGACTGAGTGCCCTTTGTGAATGGAGGAATATGCCAAAATAGACATGAATGCCCTTTCTGAATAGAGCATAATGCCAAAATAGACTGAGTGCCCTTTGTGAATGGATAAAAATGCAAAAATAGACATGAATGCCCTTTCTGAATAGAGCATAATGCGAAAATAGACATGAGTGCCATTTTTAAATGGATAAAAATGCCGAAATAGAATGAGTGCCCTTTCTAAATGGAGGAATATGCCAACATTGATTTGAGTGTGCCCTTTCTGAATAGAGCATAATGCAAAAATAGACATGAATGCCCTTTCTGAATAGAGCATAATGCGAAAATAGACATGAGTGCCATTTTTAAATGGATAAAAATGCCGAAATAGAATGAGTGCCCTTTCTAAATGGAGGAATATGCGAACATTGATTTGAGTGTGCCCTTTCTGAATAGAGCATAATGCAAAAATAGACATGAATGCCCTTTCTGAATAGAGCATAATGCGAAAATAGACATGAGTGCCATTTTTAAATGGATAAAAATGCCGAAATAGAATGAGTGCCCTTTCTAAATGGAGGAATATGCCAACATTGATTTGAGTGTGCCCTTTCTGAATAGAGCATAATGCGAAAATAGACATGAATGCCCTTTCTGAATAGAGCATAATGCCAAAATAGACCAAAATAGACATGAGTGCCCTTTCTGAATAGAGCATAATGCCAAAATAGACATGAGTGCCCTTTGTGAATGGAGGAATATGCCAACATTGATTTGAGTGTGCCCTTTCTGAATAGAGCATAATGCGAAAATAGACATGAATGCCCTTTCTGAATAGAGCATAATGCCAAAATAGACATGAATGCCCTTTGTGAATGGAGGAATATGCCAAAATAGACATGAGTGCCCTTTGTGAATGGAGGAATATGCCAAAATAGACATGAGTGCCCTTTCTGAATAGAGCATAATGCCAAAATAGACATGAATGCCCTTTCTGAATAGAGCATAATGCCAAAATAGACATGAATGCCCTTTGTGAATGGAGGAATATGCCAAAATAGACATGAGTGCCCTTTGTGAATGGAGGAATATGCCAAAATAGACATGAGTTCCCTTTCTGAATAGAGCATAATGCCAAAATAGACATGAGTGCCCTTTGTGAATGGAGGAATATGCCAACATTGATTTGAGTGTGCCCTTTCTGAATAGAGCATAATGCGAGACATGAGTGCCCTTTGTGAATGGAGGAATATGCCAAAATAGACATGAGTGCCCTTTGTGAATGGAGGAATATGCCAAAATAGTAGCTGAATACTGCCGAAAATTGGTTTGAGTGCCATTTTTAAATGGATAAAAATGCCGAAATAGAATGAGTGCCCTTTCTAAATGGAGGAATATGCGAACATTGATTTGAGTGTGCCCTTTCTGAATAGAGCATAATGCCAAAATATGCCCTTTGTGAATGGGGCATAATGCCAAGATTTGAGTGCCCTTTGTGAATGGGGCATAATGCCAAAATAGACATGAATGCCCTTTCTGAATAGAGCATAATGCCAAAATAGACATGAATGCCCTTTGTGAATGGAGGAATATGCCAACATTGATTTGAGTGTGCCCTTTCTGAATAGAGCATAATGCGAAAATAGACATGAATGCCCTTTCTGAATAGAGCATAATGCCAAAATAGACATGAATGCCCTTTGTGAATGGAGGAATATGCCAAAATAGACATGAGTGCCCTTTGTGAATGGAGGAATATGCCAAAATAGTAGCTGAATACTGCCGAAAATTGGTTTGAGTGCCTTTTTTAAATGGATAAAAATGCCGAAATAGAATGAGTGCCCTTTCTAAATGGAGGAATATGCGAACATTGATTTGAGTGTGCCCTTTCTGAATAGAGCATAATGCCAAAATAGACTGAGTGCCCTTTGTGAATGGAGGAATATGCCAAAATAGACATGAGTGCCCTTTGTGAATGGAGGAATATGCCAACATTGATTTGAGTGTGCCCTTTCTGAATAGAGCATAATGCAAAAATAGACATGAATGCCCTTTCTGAATAGAGCATAATGCGAAAATAGACATGAGTGCCATTTTTAAATGGATAAAAATGCCGAAATAGAATGAGTGCCCTTTCTAAATGGAGGAATATGCCAACATTGATTTGAGTGTGCCCTTTCTGAATAGAGCATAATGCGAAAGTAGACAAGAATGCCCTTTCTGAATAGAGCATAATGCCAAAATAGACCAAAATAGACATGAGTGCCCTTTCTGAATAGAGCATAATGCCAAAATAGACATGAGTGCCCTTTGTGAATGGAGGAATATGCCAAAATAGACATGAGTGCCCTTTCTGAATAGAGCATAATGCCAAAATAGACATGAATGCCCTTTCTGAATAGAGCATAATGCCAAAATAGACATGAATGCCCTTTGTGAATGGAGGAATATGCCAAAATAGACATGAGTGCCCTTTGTGAATGGAGGAATATGCCAAAATAGATATGAGTGCCCTTTCTGAATAGAGCATAATGCCAAAATAGACATGAGTGCCCTTTGTGAATGGAGGAATATGCCAACATTGATTTGAGTGTGCCCTTTCTGAATAGAGCATAATGCGAGACATGAGTGCCCTTTGTGAATGGAGGAATATGCCAAAATAGACATGAGTGCCCTTTGTGAATGGAGGAATATGCCAAAATAGTAGCTGAATACTGCCGAAAATTGGTTTGAGTGCCATTTTTAAATGGATAAAAATGCCGAAATAGAATGAGTGCCCTTTCTAAATGGAGGAATATGCGAACATTGATTTGAGTGTGCCCTTTCTGAATAGAGCATAATGCCAAAATATGCCCTTTGTGAATGGGGCATAATGCCAAGATTTGAGTGCCCTTTGTGAATGGGGCATAATGCCAAAATAGACATGAATGCCCTTTCTGAATAGAGCATAATGCCAAAATAGACATGAATGCCCTTTCTGAATAGAGCATAATGCGAAAATAGACATGAGTGCCATTTTTAAATGGATAAAAATGCCGAAATAGAATGAGTGCCCTTTCTAAATGGAGGAATATGCCAACATTGATTTGAGTGTGCCCTTTCTGAATAGAGCACGAAAGTAGACAAGAATGCCCTTTCTGAATAGAGCATAATGCCAAAATAGACCAAAATAGACATGAGTGCCCTTTCTGAATAGAGCATAATGCAAAAATAGACATGAGTGCCCTTTATGAATGGAGGAATATGCCAACATTGATTTGAGTGTGCCCTTTCTGAATAGAGCATAATGCGAAAATAGACATGAATGCCCTTTCTGAATAGAGCATAATGCCAAAATAGACATGAATGCCCTTTGTGAATGGAGGAATATGCCAAAATAGACATGAGTGCCCTTTGTGAATGGAGGAATATGCCAAAATAGACATGAGTGCCCTTTCTGAATAGAGCATAATGCCAAAATAGACATGAATGCCCTTTCTGAATAGAGCATAATGCCAAAATAGACATGAATGCCCTTTGTGAATGGAGGAATATGCCAAAATAGACATGAGTGCCCTTTGTGAATGGAGGAATATGCCAAAATAGACATGAGTGCCCTTTCTGAATAGAGCATAATGCCAAAATAGACATGAGTGCCCTTTGTGAATGGAGGAATATGCCAACATTGATTTGAGTGTGCCCTTTCTGAATAGAGCATAATGCGAGACATGAATGCCCTTTGTGAATGGAGGAATATGCCAAAATAGACATGAGTGCCCTTTGTGAATGGAGGAATATGCCAAAATAGTAGCTGAATACTGCCGAAAATTGGTTTGAGTGCCTTTTTTAAATGGATAAAAATGCCGAAATAGAATGAGTGCCCTTTCTAAATGGAGGAATATGCGAACATTGATTTGAGTGTGCCCTTTCTGAATAGAGCATAATGCCAAAATAGACATGAGTGCCCTTTGTGAATGGAGGAATATGCCAAAATAGACATGAGTGCCCTTTGTGAATGGAGGAATATGCCAAAATAGATATGAATGCCCTTTGAGAATGGATGAAAATGCCAAAAATTGATTTGAAAAATCAGACATTGATGTCTAATAATATGCCCATGACAATGCCACGCACTTCAATTTACACGCGCATCAGCCAGCCTCACCCGCCGCTGTTTGGAGAAGCGATATAAAATGGAGTGAAGAATGGCAATTTCTCTATAAATTTTTCTACGAATCGAACAAATCATTCGTTTAAATTTGTCCATTCCTTTCCAGTGAATATTTAAAAAAATAATTTTGACAAAATTCTAATCTTTTTAACAGCAAAGCCTTCAACAACAACAAAAAGCCATGCACTCTCACGCCATCATTGTTCTTTTGCTCATGTTGGCATTGTGCCGTTGCTGTATCGGAACGGGTCCACCCAACTTTAATATTTTGGAGTCGTCGTCGTGTACACCTGATGATGTAAGTTCAAGAGATAAAACTGAGTTTTCGACCCGCCCGGATGCCAACAGACACGTTTTTGAATTACAGTGCAATAATGGATCACCGATTTTATTGTCTCAGTCTGGGGATGATCATGATCAAATACTATCCTCTAATGGATCACCGATTTATTGTCTTAGTCTGGGGATGATCATGATCAAATACTATCCTCTAATGGATCACCGATTTTATTGTCTCAGTCTGGGGATGATCATGATCAAATACTATCTTCTAATGGATCACCGATTTATTGTCTTAGTCTGGGGATGATCATGATCAAATACTATCCTCTAATGGATCACCGATTTTATTCTCTCAGTCTGGTGATGATCATGATCAAATACTATTCTCTAATGGATCACCGATTTTATTGTCTCAGTCTGGGGATGATCATGATCAAATACTATCCTCTAATGGAAACACCGATTTTATTGTCTCAGTCTGGGGATGATCATGATCAAATACTATCCTCTAATGGATCACCGATTTTATTCTCTCAGTCTGGTGATGATCATGATCAAATACTATCCTCTAATGGATCACCGATTTTATTCTTTCAGTCTGGTGATGATCATGATCAAATACTATCCTCTAATGGATCACCTTTATTGTCTCAGTCTGGGGATGAGCATGATCAAATACTATCCTCTAATGGATCACCGATTTTATTGTCTCAGTCTGGGGATGATCATGATCAAATACTATCCTCTAATGGAAACACAGATTTTATTGTCTCAGTCTGGGGATGATCATGATCAAATACTATCCTCTAATGGATTACCGATTTTATTGTCTCAGTCTGGGGATGATCATGATCAAATACTATTCTCTAATGGATCACCGATTTTATTGTCTCAGTCTGGGGATGATCATGATCAAATACTATCCTCTAATGGAAACACCGATTTTATTGTCTCAGTCTGGGGATGATCATGATCAAATAATATCCTCTAATGGATCACCGATTTTATTCTCTCAGTCTGGTGATGATCATGATCAAATACTATCCTCTAATGGATCACCGATTTTATTCTCTCAGTCTGGTGATGATCATGATCAAATACTATTCTCTAATGGATCACCGATTTTATTGTCTCAGTCTGGGGATGATCATGATCAAATACTATCCTCTAATGGAAACACCGATTTTATTGTCTCAGTCTGGGGATGATCATGATCAAATAATATCCTCTAATGGATCACCGATTTTATTCTCTCAGTCTGGTGATGATCATGATCAAATACTATCCTCTAATGGATCACCGATTTTATTCTCTCAGTCTGGTGATGATCATGATCAAATACTATTCTCTAATGGATCACCGATTTTATTGTCTCAGTCTGGGGATGATCATGATCAAATAATATCCTCTAATGGATCACCGATTTTATTCTCTCAGTCTGGTGATGATCATGATCAAATACTATCCTCTAATGGATCACCTTTATTGTCTCAGTCTGGGGATGAGCATGATCAAATACTATCCTCTAATGGATCACCGATTTTATTGTCTCAGTCTGGGGATGATCATGATCAAATACTATCCTCTAATGGAAACACCGATTTTATTAATCTCAGTCTGGGGATGATCATGATCAAATACTATCCTCTAATGGATTACCGATTTTATTGTCTCAGTCTGGGGATGATCATGATCAAATACTATCCTCTAATGGATTACCGATTTTATTGTCTCAGTCTGGGGATGATCATGATCAAATACTATTCTCTAATGAATCACCAATTGCAGGCCCGTATAGCGCTCGACCGGGAACTGCAGGAGAAGGAGAATAAGAAAATAGAGAAGGCACGGCAGAAAGCCGAAAAGAAAGCCAAGGAGGAGGAAAAGAAAAAAGAGAAGGCACTGGCGAAGAAAGCCGAGAAGGAGAAAAAGAAAACAGGGAAAGCGGGCTCATCAAAGAATGCGGGCTCATCATAGAATGCGGGCTCATCAACGCGGGTTACGCATAACTTTTTTTAACCTTGCATAACTTGGTCGAGTCATTATACCAAATGAAAGCTCTCGATGGGAAGAAAGAAAACCACGCAAAAATGAAGTTTTTAGTTATTTTAGCCATAAGTCTTTTATGCATTGCCCAATGGCAAAGCTTTAGCTTAATGCTAACGCTACATCGCAAACTTTCATTTGGTATTATGTCGACCTTTGGACGGATGCGGAATCGGGCACATGGGAATCCGTTTGTGATATTTGGTGGTGATTCCTATTTAGGTTAGTTGGAAAGTAAAATGGGACTTTTTTTTTAGTTTTTATTACTTCAAATTATGGTGTGTATGTTTTACATTAATGGCTCTTTTGTTCTAGACTGGATACTTGTATAAATTTTTTTAAATTGAAATATTAGGAGGGGGAGAAGTCGAACAAATGTCAATCTGGTCGGGACCTTTGGTATGTAGCAGGGATGGGCGCCGACGACCTCAGAAAATTTCGGAAATCGGAATTCCGAGGCCTAAAAAAATTTCGGAAATCGGAAATCGGAATTCCGAGACCTAAAAAAATTTCGGAAATCGGAAATCGGAATCATTTTTTTTTTTGTTTTTGAGATTTCGGAATTTTTTGGTATCGGTTGGGGAAGTGGTGAGTGGTTGGTGTTCTTGGGGAGTCAGGTGGGGCGTTTGGATCCTCATCGGGAAATTCTGTGAGCTTTATGGTGTTAGAAGACAATTTCTAAAAAGTTTAAATTTCCAGATTTTTTCCCAAAGGAGGGACTATTTCGTCGACTAAGCAAAAACCCAAAATTCCTCAACTGGCAAAACCCCGACATTTTTTCTAAGAATGAAAAGCTAATTAGGGTCATCTGTTAATCCTGTATTTAAATAATTTTATCGAGAATAAATGAGCAAAATTGCGAATTGGAAATCAAAAGGGTCCCCCCTATTGTCCTCTGACGGATTGTCCGGACGCCATTTGTTCAAAGACTGACATGGCATTTGGTTAGATCAAAATTTGCGGACCAAGCCAAATCAGATTGGTGATTGATGTATCGGTTTAATAGTAATTAAAAAAACTATATTTTAAATGAGTTTTTTTCATTATAATTTGCCAGAATTTAAATGGAACATCTAAATATTTTGGCATTTTTTCAAAATCAATCAGTAAAATAAAAGTTTTGTGACCTGACAATTGAGCACACACCGACAACAATTTGGGTCAATGATGGCAATCGACTTGTGATTGTGGTGCACAGACGGCACTGAACCCAATGCCAGCCCCCCTCGGCATTCAACAGACGAAAGAACGCACTGAGCGCTTGACCTCCCCGGAGGGCTGAATATTAAATGAAAATCATTTTGAAAAAATAAACAAAAAGATAAAAGAATATTTTCAAAAAAAATTTGAACTTTTTAATAATTTGGTCATAAATATTTTCAAATGGGATAAAGATGAAATTCGACGCCAAACCAATGGGAAAACTGAGCAACAAAAAAAAAATAATTAAAATTAGGTAACTGCAAATTTTCTTTTGGCCTCAATTTTTCACCGAAAGCTTGCCCAGCCCCTAAGGGTTTTTGGGGAAAATATTCCATTTTATGAACCCAATTTCCAACACCCACCGGTTTGTTGAACCTGCAACAGGACAATCAGTGTAATTGCCGCCTCCAAAATGTACAAAAATGTATTTATTAATTGAATTCATTTTTCTATTAAATAAATCATTGGTAAATGCTATAAAAATAATGTGAAATTTAAATTTTCTCAATGACAAAATGCACGTGACCTCGCAAAGTTGGCTCACATCGGCCGGATGAATGAACGAATAAAGCGATTGATTTAGCAAAGAATCAGGCATAAATTTGGTCAGCTCCGTGAAGCTTAAATGGTGGCCATTTTAATTAATTTTGGAGGCAATCGTTTTTTTTTTAATTTTTACCAATTGTCAACAAAAATTAGTTGAAGAGCTGGAGTTGCACGGAACATAAACATTGATGCGCTAGTAAAAGTGCGTTTTTTTGTTATTTTTTTAACAGTTTTTGCCATCAACCAAAGCCGAAGTTCGTTGAGACCGTAGGCCACCGATGGTTGACCGTAGCCCTAACACAAAAGGGTACGGTAAAAATGAGATTAAACAAGCTTTTTAAATTAAAATAAGTGATTTAAATACTAATAATGAAAAAAAGAACAAATAGGTAAATAAGAATAAAAGTATAATAAAAATTTCAAAAAAAATTAAGGGGAAATTCAGCCCCTTGGGGGTCAGTTTGATGCCAACGGCGCCGGCGCCAAACTAAGCGCTTCCGGGTTTGGCAGTTTGGCATAGCCCAGAGTGCATTTTTTTCTGCCTTGTATTGATCAAATAAATGCCTGATCACTACCATAAATCTGCCGTCATCGTCCGCGTGCAGCGTGCCCATGAAGTGGATGGGCTTGAAGCCGGGCTGCATGCCCATGCCGTTGCAGCCCATCATGGCACGTCGGCCCGGCGTGCAACGGAAGCGCAGCGTAAAGCGCAACTCTGGTTGAAGAACCTTTGTGTGTAAAATAATAAATTTTAAAAATCATTTTACGCTATTTTTGTTTGTGACATTTACGCGAAAGGCGCGTGCAGGCAAATGCAATGCAAGCAGATCGCGCAGCAACGGCGCATCGTCCGGGTGCAAGAAGTCGGCAAGCGCGATGCCAGCAAGTTCAACCTGTTCAACAAAAGTAGATAAGACTTTTATATTTTACAATTCTTTAGAACAATTTTAGTTAGATCATATTTATGTGCATAATGAAGAGAATTAAAAATAGGTAACTGAATTATGATAATTTATATATTAAACTTTGAATATAAATATTTTCCTTTTTAAAAGCCAAAATTTAATATAACTAGGTATTATAAAATTGAACGATTTAAAAACCAATAGAATTGTTCTAATTAATTTTTAAATTTTTCATAATTATATTTCATAAAGCAATTATATTTTGAAAAATCAAATTCTTAATGCCCAATTAGTTCAGAAACATGCCTGGGCTAGGCCAAGGTGTACAGCTACGGTCTCACTTGTGTACACCACCTTGCCTTCACCGTCCAGAACGATCACAAACCCGTCCATTGCCTTTATGTTTCTAACGCATATTTAAGGCCAAAAAGTGTAAAAAATTGGTCATGATCGGTTACTATGCTGATCATGATTGATCTGATCATGATCGATTACCAATCTAATTATAATCGATTATTGATCTGTGATCATGATTAATTACGATTCTAATCAGGATCGGTATTGATCTGATCTTCATCGATACTCATCTAAATTGAAATAAATCAGGAAAAGATGAACACAATAATTTAAACGATGTCATCAGATTGGACTTTTTTTGCAGAAAATCTAGAAATTTCACTGACTTGGAACAGATTGTAGGCAAATTGGTGCATCAATTCCGGCTTCCCACTGGCACTATCAAAACAACTTTTCGATGTCCCAAGGCCATAAAAGCCTGCGGCGTTTTGAGCAGTTTGTTCAAATGCGTCGTCCACCTTCGATGTCGTTGGTCCACAAATTACGCTTTTTTCCAACTTCGATGAATTTGAATTGGCGACGGCCAATGTGCCGAACAGGCGTTGAAGTTTTCTTTAAATAATTTTTTAAAAATATAAATTAAATTGATTATAAATACAAAAAAGAAATTGACACGCGGAGGGTGCCCG
The DNA here is from genome assembly GCA_020449905.1 of Globodera pallida. NCBI lineage: Eukaryota > Metazoa > Nematoda > Chromadorea > Rhabditida > Heteroderidae > Globodera > Globodera pallida. The sequence goes on from JAIXHY010000015.1 coordinate 1,217,710, forward strand.
TCTTGTCCAGTTGGTCCCGAATTGGCGGTGTCAGTGGCAAAAGTGCGCTGAGCTCGATGAACGCGTGTTTTTCCTGTCAATTTTTTATTTTATTATTTTAAAATCAATTTTAACAAGTTTAATTTAAATTTACAAGTATAAATTGTTTTGCTGTTATAAAAATTTAAATATTAGGATTAGGTATTCGAATTTTCCTAGTAAAATTTGGAATCCTCTTTTTTCAAGAAAAAATGTAGAAAATAAAGAAAAATGGATTTAAATTTTACTAGTAAAATTGAAATTTACTGAAAATATTATTACCCATTCGTGGAATATTTGATTGGATTCTGCTATAATTAATCAAAGCTTACTTGCGTCTAAATTTTACTAACTCCTCACTCGGACCAGTAGCACTTTAATTTTTATTTTTTATTAAAAAATTATTTAAAGATTTTGTAGGTTATAAATATATGTTTTAAAAAAAATAAAATATTGAATTATTTAAGTAGGTCTAATTTAAAACTTTTTCGCGTCGATTCCCTTCAGCAATTGCCATTTTGCTGCTGCCCGCTTCTGCCACAGTTCATTAGTGGCTTGTCCATTTTCGGCATTTTGGCGTTCCGTTCTGGCGCTTTGTTTTTGTGTTTATTCAAAATTTTATCGGAGGACTTTGCGGACACGAAACCGCCACTACCAAGCATTTTTTAGTGATGATGATATATTATTTGTGACGATTTTTCACAACAATTTGTTGGACGATGTGTAAGCAGATGATTATAAATGCATGAGGGAGGAAAGCGTTGATCGGAGGCGGATCATCTCCATTTTCGTGAAGAAACAAAAAATGGAAATTGGAGGCCCAAGAATGTCGTCGTAAACATTCAAGAAAATGGTTTTTTTATAAATAAACAGAGACAAAAAAATGTGCATTAATAAAAATATTTATGCGAAAATTTTCTTTTTTGTACATTTAATATTTAGAAAGCATTTTCACAATAGGGTTGAGGGTTTAAACCGGGAGTTCCGGTTTCGATCAAATATCGTTAAACTCAACAAATAAAGGAAAATGCACCACCTAAAACAGGTATCCTCCCATAAGTCCAAAGTAAAAATAAGGACAAATTTTACGCTGCGCTTCCGTTGCACGCCGGGCCGACCTGCCATGATGGGCTGCAACGGCATGGGCATGCAGCCCGGCTTCAAGCCCATCCACTTCATGGGCACGCTGCACGCGGACGATGACGGCAGATTTATGGTAGTGATCAGGCATTTATTTGATCAATACAAGGCAGAAAAAAAATGCACTCTGGGCTATGCCAAACTGCCAAACCCGGAAGCGCCCAGTTTGGCGCCGGCGCCGTTGGCGTCAAACTGACCCCCAAGGGGCTGAATTTCCCCCTAATTTTTTTGAAATTTTTATTATACTTTTTTATTTTTATTTACCTATTTGTTCTTTTTTTCATTATTAGTATTTAAATCACTTTTTTTTAATTTAAAAAGCTCTTTGCTCATTTTTACCGTACCCTTTTGTGTTAGGGCTACGGTCAACCATCGGTGGCCTAGGTACGAGTTACGGATTACTTAACAAAAAAAAAGTTCGATTTTATTGTGTGCATTTTTGGGCAAGTAGAAATAATTTTTTATGGAGGATCTTGACAAGAAAATTTCGAATTTTATTAATTTTTATGAGAAACCAAGTTGTCCAATCGTAGCTTAACGATAGATACTTAAACTTTTTGCGAGTTCAAATGGCTTTAAAAATGCCAGAATCGGCAAAGTTTAAAGCATGTTATTGGCCCGGTCTGTATATTAGGTCTGTACGCCCCCAAAACTTACCAAAGCTCCCTACCGGATTGGCATTTAATCGACTTTTTTACTCCTAATATTTCAATTTTTAGAAAATTTATGCATGCATCCAGTACAGAATAAAAGAACAAAAAGGCATTTTAAATACCGAAAATTGAAAAATAATAAACAATAATGCACACCACCAACCCCATTTTACGTTCCAACTAACCTAAATAGGAATCGCCACCAAATATCACAAACGGATTCCCATGTGCCCGATTCCGCATCCGTCCAAAGGTCGACATAATACCAAATGAAAGCTTGCGATGTAGCGTTATCATTAAGCTAAAGCTTTGCCATTGGGCAATGCATAAAAGACTTATGGCTAAAAAATAATTAAAAACTTCATTTTTGCGTGGTTTTCTTTCTTCCCATCGAGAGCTTTCATTTGGTATAATGACTCGACAAAGTTATGCAAAGTTAACTAAAAAAGTTATACGTAACCGGCGTTGATGGGTCCGCATTCTTTGATGAGTCCGCATTCTTTGATGAGTCCGCATTCTTTGATGAGCCCGCTTTCCCTGTTTTCTTTTTCTCCTCCTTGGCTTTCTTTTCGATTTCCCATTTCGCCTTCCTGGCTTGCGTTTCGATGTTTTTTTTTTCCTCCCTGGCTTTGGATTTCTTTTCGGGATTCTGCAGATGCTTGCGGTACGCTTCACGGTTGGTCTGCAATTGGTGATCCATTAGAGGATAGTATTTGATCATGATCATCACCAGACTGAGACAATAAAATCGGTGATCCATTAGAGGATAGTATTTGATCATGAACATCCCCAGACAGACAATAAAATCTAGGTCGCGCATCTAATTTCAAGTGCCCACAATTGCCTGTAATCTCGAGCACTGTTATTCAAAAAAGTGTCTATTTCTTAATGCCATCCGGGCGAGTCGAAACTCAGTTTTATCACTTGAACTTACTTCATTTATGTCTTCTGAATTCGATGCCTCGAAAATATGAAAGTTGGGTGGATCCGTTCCGATGCAGCAACGGCACAATGCCAACATGAGCAAAAGAACAATGACGAAGTGAGAGTGCATGGCTTTTTGTTGTTGTTGAAGGTTTTGCTGTTAAAAAAGATTAAAATTTTGTCAAAATTATTTTTTAAATATTTACTGGAAAGGAATGGACAAATTTAAACGAATGATTTGTTCGATTCGTAGAAAAATTTATAGAGAAATTGCCATTCTTCACTCCGTTTTATATCGCTTCTCCAAACAGCGGCGGGTAAGGCTGGCTGATGCGCGTGTAAATGTGAAGTGCGTGGCATTGTCATTGGCATATTATAAACATCAATGTCTGATTCTCAAATCAATTTTTGGCATTATGCTCCATTCACAAAGGGCACTCATATATATTTTGGCATATTCCTCCATTTAGAAAGGGCACTCATTCTATTTCGGCATATTCCTCCATTCACAAAGGGCACTCATGTCTATTTAGGCATATTCCTCCATTCACAAAGGGCACTCATGTCTATTTTGGCATATTCCTCCATTCACAAAGGGCATTCATATCTATTTAGGCATATTCCTCCATTCACAAAGGGCACTCATGTCTATTTTGGCATTATGCTCTATTCAGAAAGGGCATTCATGTCTATTTTGGCATTATGCTCTATTCAGAAAGGGCATTCATGTCTATTTTGGCATTATGCTCTATTCAGAAAGGGCATTCATGTCTATTTTGGCATTATGCTCTATTCAGAAAGGGCATTCATGTCTATTTTGGCATATTCCTCCATTCACAAAGGGCATTCATATCTATTTAGGCATATTCCTCCATTCACAAAGGGCACTCATGTCTATTTTGGCATATTCCTCCATTTAGAAAGGGCACTCATTCTATTTCGGCATTTTCATCCATTTACAAAGGGAACTCAAATCAATTTTTGGCATTTTCATCCATTCACAAAGGGCGCTCATATCTATTTTGGCATATTCCTCCATTCACAAAGGGCATTCATATCTATTTAGGCATATTCCTCCATTCACAAAGGGCACTCATGTCTATTTTGGCATATTCCTCCATTTAGAAAGGGCACTCATTCTATTTCGGCATTTTCATCCATTTACAAAGGGAACTCAAATCAATTTTTGGCATTTTCATCCATTCACAAAGGGCGCTCATATCTATTTTGGCATATTCCTCCATTCACAAAGGGCACTCATGTCTATTTTGGCATATTCCTCCATTTAGAAAGGGCACTCATTCTATTTCGGCATTTTCATCCATTTACAAAGGGAACTCAAATCAATTTTTGGCATTTTCATCCATTCACAAAGGGCACTCATATCTATTTTGGCATATTCCTCCATTCACAAAGGGCACTCATGTCTATTTTGGCATTATTCATCCATTCACAAAGGGAACTCAAATCAATTTTTGGCATTTTCATACATTCACAAAGGGCACTCATTCTATATGTAATATTTATTTTTAAGAATTCTGCTAAAGCACTAATATATACCAAAATATATATTACGGGGAATTTTGGAAATTCTAAAATTACCCGCTTTGACCGGGCCCGGGTAATTGTGGAAATGCTAAAATGCAAGCAATTTTGAAAGTCTATACCGTTTTTAAACTAAACCAAATCAAACGTAAAAGATAATATTTATAAGCTCTAAGCTTTTAAAAGCTATTGTTAAACCCAAGCTAAACAATTAGAATATAACTTCCTAATGGGCGGGCGCTTGTTCTATGATTTTTGACATTTACCGGTGTAGGTCTAAATTTTGATCGGTGTCAGTGAAATTGGACAACAAACCAACAGCAGCCATTTGTGAAACGTTAAAACCGTGCTGGGTCGTTTCTTAAATTCCGCCACATATATTTTATGAAGAAGTTTTAGACATCATAACTTTATTCAAACTGCATTAAACCTTATATCAATGGAAAGCTCTAAATGAATAGAACCTATTTGTAAAACTAAACTAAGCAGTAAATCAAAGTTTAAAAAAGTTATGATCAGAAAACCACGAAAAAGCCCGGATGTCTAAACCTACTTCATAAAATATATGTGGCGGGTTATCAATGGAAAGCTCTAAATGAATAGAACCTATTTGTAAAACTAAACTAAGCAGTAAATCAAAGTTTAAAAAAGTTATGATTAGAAAACCACGAAAAAGCCAGGATGTCTAAACCTACTTCATAAAATATATGTGGCGGATTATCAATGGAAAGCTCTAAATGAATAGAACCTATTTGTAAAACTAAACTAAGCAGTAAATCAAAGTTTAAAAAAGTTATGATCAGAAAACCACGAAAAAGCCCGGATGTCTAAACCTACTTCATAAAATATATGTGGCGGGTTATCAATGGAAAGCTCTAAATGAATAGAACCTATTTGTAAAACTAAACTAAGCAGTAAATCAAAGTTTAAAAAAGTTATGATTAGAAAACCACGAAAAAGCCAGGATGTCTAAACCTACTTCATAAAATATATGTGGCGGATTATCAATGGAAAGCTCTAAATGAATAGAACCTATTTGTAAAACTAAACTAAGCAGTAAATCAAAGTTTAAAAAAGTTATGATCAGAAAACCACGAAAAAGCCCGGATGTCTAAACCTACTTCATAAAATATATGTGGCGGATTATCAATGGAAAGCTCTAAATGAATAGAACCTATTTGTAAAACTAAACTAAGCAGTAAATCAAAGTTTAAAAAAGTTATGATCAGAAAACCACGAAAAAGCCCGGATGTCTAAACCTACTTCATAAAATATATGTGGCGGATTATCAATGGAAAGCTCTAAATGAATAGAACCTATTTGTAAAACTAAACTAAGCAGTAAATCAAAGTTTAAAAAAGTTATGACCAGAAAACCACGAAAAAGCCCGGATGTCTAAACCTACTTCATAAAATATATGTGGCGGATTATCAATGGAAAGCTCTAAATGAAGAGAACCTATTTGTAAAACTAAACTAAGCAGTAAATCAAAGTTTAAAAAAGTTATGATCAGAAAACCACGAAAAAGCCCGGATGTCTAAACCTACTTCATAAAATATATGTGGCGGATTATCAATGGAAAGCTCTAAATGAATAGAACCTATTTGTAAAACTAAACTAAGCAGTAAATCAAAGTTTAAAAAAGTTATGATCAGAAAACCACGAAAAAGCCCGGATATCTAAACCTACTTCATAAAATATATGTGGCGGATTATCAATGGAAAGCTCTAAATAAATAGAACCTATTTGTAAAACTAAACTAAGCAGTAAATCAAAGTTTAAAAAAGTTATGATCAGAAAACCACGAAAAAGCCCGGATATCTAAACCTACTTCATAAAATATATGTGGCGGATTATCAATGGAAAGCTCTAAATGAATAGAACCTATTTGTAAAACTAAACTAAGCAGTAAATCAAAGTTTAAAAAAGTTATGATCAGAAAACCACGAAAAGCCCGGATGTCTAAACCTACTTCATAAAATATATGTGGCGGATTATCAATGGAAAGCTCTAAATGAATAGAACCTATTTGTAAAAACTAAACTAAGCAGTAAATCAAAGTTTAAAAAAGTTATGATCAGAAAACCACGAAAAAGCCCGGATGTCTAAACTACTTCATAAAATATATGTGGCGGATTATCAATGGAAAGCTCTAAATGAATAGAACCTTATTTGTAAACTAAACTAAGCAGTAAATCAAAGTTTAAAGAAAAGTTATGATCAGAAAACCACGAAAAAGCCGGATATCTAAACCTACTTCATATGTGGCGGATTATCAATGGAAAGCTCTAAATGAAGAGACCCTATTGTAAAACTAAACTAAGCAGTAAATCAAAGTTTAAAAAAGTTATGATCAGAAACCACGCAAAAAGCCCGGATGTCTAAACCTACTTCATAAAATATATGTGGCGGATTATCAATGGAAAGCTCTAAATGAAGAGAACCTATTTTGTAAACATAAACTAAGCAGTAAATCAAAGTTTAAAAAGTTATGATCAGAAAACCACGAAAAAAGCCCGGATGTCTAAACCTACTTCATAAAATATATGTGGCGGATTATCAATGGAAAGCTCTAAATGAATAGAACCTATTTGTAAAACTAAACTAAGCAGTAAATCAAAGTTTAAAAAAGTTATGATCAGAAAACCACGAAAAAGCCCGGATATCTAAACCTACTTCATAAAATATATGTGGCGGATTATCAATGGAAAGCTCTAAATGAATAGAACCTATTTGTAAAACTAAACTAAGCAGTAAATCAAAGTTTAAAAAAGTTATGATCAGAAAACCACGAAAAAGCCCGGATGTCTAAACCTACTTCAAAAATATATGTGGCGGATTATCAATGGAAAGCTCTAAATGAATAGAACCTATTTGTAAAACTAAACTAAGCAGTAAATCAAAGTTTAAAAAAGTTATGATCAGAAAACCACGAAAAAGCCCGGATGTCTAAACCTACTTCATAAAATATATGTGGCGGGTTATCAATGGAAAGCTCTAAATGAATAGAACCTATTTGTAAAACTAAACTAAGCAGTAAATCAAAGTTTAAAAAAGTTATGATTAGAAAACCACGAAAAAGCCCGGATGTCTAAACCTACTTCATAAAATATATGTGGCGGATTATCAATGGAAAGCTCTAAATGAAGAGAACCTATTTGTAAAACTAAACTAAGCAGTAAATCAAAGTTTAAAAAAGTTATGATCAGAAAACCACGAAAAAGCCCGGATGTCTAAACCTACTTCATAAAATATATGTGGCGGATTATCAATGGAAAGCTCTAAATGAAGAGAACCTATTTGTAAAACTAAACTAAGCAGTAAATCAAAGTTTAAAAAAGTTATGATCAGAAAACCACGAAAAAGCCCGGATGTCTAAACCTACTTCATAAAATATATGTGGCGGATTATCAATGGAAAGCTCTAAATGAAGAGAACCTATTTGTAAAACTAAACTAAGCAGTAAATCAAAGTTTAAAAAAGTTATGATCAGAAAACCACGAAAAAGCCCGGATGTCTAAACCTACTTCATAAAATATATGTGGCGGATTATCAATGGAAAGCTCTAAATGAATAGAACCTATTTGTAAAACTAAACTAAGCAGTAAATCAAAGTTTAAAAAAGTTATGATCAGAAAACCACGAAAAAGCCCGGGTATCTAAACCTACTTCATAAAATATATGTGGCGGAGTATCAATGGAATGCTCTAAATGAATAGAACCTATTTGTAAAACTAAACTAAGCAGTAAATCAAAGTTTAAAAAAGTTATGATCAGAAAACCACGAAAAAGCCCGGATATCTAAACCTACTTCATAAAATATATGTGGCGGATTATCAATGGAAAGCTCTAAATGAATAGAACCTATTTGTAAAACTAAACTAAGCAGTAAATCAAAGTTTAAAAAAGTTATGATCAGAAAACCACGAAAAAGCCCGGATGTCTAAACCTACTTCATAAAATATATGTGGCGGATTATCAATGGAAAGCTCTAAATGAATAGAACCTATTTGTAAAACTAAACTAAGCAGTAAATCAAAGTTTAAAAAAGTTATGATCAGAAAACCACGAAAAAGCCCGGATGTCTAAACCTACTTCATAAAATATATGTGGCGGATTATCAATGGAAAGCTCTAAATGAATAGAACCTATTTGTAAAACTAAACTAAGCAGTAAATCAAGTTATGATCAGAAAACCACGAAAAAGCCCGGATATCTAAACCTACTTCATAAAATATATGTGGCGGATTATCAATGGAAAGCTCTAAATGAATAGAACCTATTTGTAAAACTAAACTAAGCAGTAAATCAAAGTTTAAAAAAGTTATGATCAGAAAACCACGAAAAAGCCCGGATGTCTAAACCTACTTCAAAAATATATGTGGCGGATTATCAATGGAAAGCTCTAAATGAATAGAACCTATTTGTAAAACTAAACTAAGCAGTAAATCAAAGTTTAAAAAAGTTATGATCAGAAAACCACGAAAAAGCCCGGATGTCTAAACCTACTTCATAAAATATATGTGGCGGGTTATCAATGGAAAGCTCTAAATGAATAGAACCTATTTGTAAAACTAAACTAAGCAGTAAATCAAAGTTTAAAAAAGTTATGATCAGAAAACCACGAAAAAGCCCGGGTATCTAAACCTACTTCATAAAATATATGTGGCGGAGTATCAATGGAAAGCTCTAAATGAATAGAACCTATTTGTAAAACTAAACTAAGCAGTAAATCAAAGTTTAAAAAAGTTATGATCAGAAAACCACGAAAAAGCCCGGGTATCTAAACCTACTTCATAAAATATATGTGGCGGAGTATCAATGGAAAGCTCTAAATGAATAGAACCTATTTGTAAAACTAAACTAAGCAGTAAATCAAAGTTTAAAAAAGTTATGATCAGAAAACCACGAAAAAGCCCGGATGTCTAAACCTACTTCATAAAATATATGTGGCGGATTATCAATGGAAAGCTCTAAATGAATAGAACCTATTTGTAAAACTAAACTAAGCAGTAAATCAAAGTTTAAAAAAGTTATGATCAGAAAACCACGAAAAAGCCCGGGTATCTAAACCTACTTCATAAAATATATGTGGCGGAGTATCAATGGAAAGCTCTAAATGAATAGAACCTATTTGTAAAACTAAACTAAGCAGTAAATCAAAGTTTAAAAAAGTTATGATCAGAAAACCACGAAAAAGCCCGGATATCTAAACCTACTTCATAAAATATATGTGGCGGATTATCAATGGAAAGCTCTAAATGAATAGAACCTATTTGTAAAACTAAACTAAGCAGTAAATCAAAGTTTAAAAAAGTTATGATCAGAAAACCACGAAAAAGCCCGGATGTCTAAACCTACTTCAAAAATATATGTGGCGGATTATCAATGGAAAGCTCTAAATGAATAGAACCTATTTGTAAAACTAAACTAAGCAGTAAATCAAAGTTTAAAAAAGTTATGATCAGAAAACCACGAAAAAGCCCGGATGTCTAAACCTACTTCATAAAATATATGTGGCGGGTTATCAATGGAAAGCTCTAAATGAATAGAACCTATTTGTAAAACTAAACTAAGCAGTAAATCAAAGTTTAAAAAAGTTATGATTAGAAAACCACGAAAAAGCCCGGATGTCTAAACCTACTTCATAAAATATATGTGGCGGATTATCAATGGAAAGCTCTAAATGAATAGAACCTATTTGTAAAACTAAACTAAGCAGTAAATCAAAGTTTAAAAAAGTTATGATCAGAAAACCACGAAAAAGCCCGGATGTCTAAACCTACTTCATAAAATATATGTGGCGGATTATCAATGGAAAGCTCTAAATGAATAGAACCTATTTGTAAAACTAAACTAAGCAGTAAATCAAAGTTTAAAAAAGTTATGATCAGAAAACCACGAAAAAGCCCGGATGTCTAAACCTACTTCATAAAATATATGTGGCGGATTATCAATGGAAAGCTCTAAATGAATAGAACCTATTTGTAAAACTAAACTAAGCAGTAAATCAAGTTATGATCAGAAAACCACGAAAAAGCCCGGATATCTAAACCTACTTCATAAAATATATGTGGCGGATTATCAATGGAAAGCTCTAAATGAATAGAACCTATTTGTAAAACTAAACTAAGCAGTAAATCAAAGTTTAAAAAAGTTATGATCAGAAAACCACGAAAAAGCCCGGATGTCTAAACCTACTTCAAAAATATATGTGGCGGATTATCAATGGAAAGCTCTAAATGAATAGAACCTATTTGTAAAACTAAACTAAGCAGTAAATCAAAGTTTAAAAAAGTTATGATCAGAAAACCACGAAAAAGCCCGGATGTCTAAACCTACTTCATAAAATATATGTGGCGGGTTATCAATGGAAAGCTCTAAATGAATAGAACCTATTTGTAAAACTAAACTAAGCAGTAAATCAAAGTTTAAAAAAGTTATGATCAGAAAACCACGAAAAAGCCCGGGTATCTAAACCTACTTCATAAAATATATGTGGCGGAGTATCAATGGAAAGCTCTAAATGAATAGAACCTATTTGTAAAACTAAACTAAGCAGTAAATCAAAGTTTAAAAAAGTTATGATCAGAAAACCACGAAAAAGCCCGGGTATCTAAACCTACTTCATAAAATATATGTGGCGGAGTATCAATGGAAAGCTCTAAATGAATAGAACCTATTTGTAAAACTAAACTAAGCAGTAAATCAAAGTTTAAAAAAGTTATGATCAGAAAACCACGAAAAAGCCCGGATGTCTAAACCTACTTCATAAAATATATGTGGCGGATTATCAATGGAAAGCTCTAAATGAATAGAACCTATTTGTAAAACTAAACTAAGCAGTAAATCAAAGTTTAAAAAAGTTATGATCAGAAAACCACGAAAAAGCCCGGGTATCTAAACCTACTTCATAAAATATATGTGGCGGAGTATCAATGGAAAGCTCTAAATGAATAGAACCTATTTGTAAAACTAAACTAAGCAGTAAATCAAAGTTTAAAAAAGTTATGATCAGAAAACCACGAAAAAGCCCGGATATCTAAACCTACTTCATAAAATATATGTGGCGGATTATCAATGGAAAGCTCTAAATGAATAGAACCTATTTGTAAAACTAAACTAAGCAGTAAATCAAAGTTTAAAAAAGTTATGATCAGAAAACCACGAAAAAGCCCGGATGTCTAAACCTACTTCATAAAATATATGTGGCGGATTATCAATGGAAAGCTCTAAATGAAGAGAACCTATTTGTAAAACTAAACTAAGCAGTAAATCAAAGTTTAAAAAAGTTATGATCAGAAAACCACGAAAAAGCCCGGATGTCTAAACCTACTTCATAAAATATATGTGGCGGATTATCAATGGAAAGCTCTAAATGAATAGAACCTATTTGTAAAACTAAACTAAGCAGTAAATCAAAGTTTAAAAAAGTTATGATCAGAAAACCACGAAAAAGCCCGGATATCTAAACCTACTTCATAAAATATATGTGGCGGATTATCAATGGAAAGCTCTAAATGAATAGAACCTATTTGTAAAACTAAACTAAGCAGTAAATCAAAGTTTAAAAAAGTTATGATCAGAAAACCACGAAAAAGCCCGGATATCTAAACCTACTTCATAAAATATATGTGGCGGATTATCAATGGAAAGCTCTAAATGAATAGAACCTATTTGTAAAACTAAACTAAGCAGTAAATCAAAGTTTAAAAAAGTTATGATCAGAAAACCACGAAAAAGCCCGGATGTCTAAACCTACTTCAAAAATATATGTGGCGGATTATCAATGGAAAGCTCTAAATGAATAGAACCTATTTGTAAAACTAAACTAAGCAGTAAATCAAAGTTTAAAAAAGTTATGATCAGAAAACCACGAAAAAGCCCGGATGTCTAAACCTACTTCATAAAATATATGTGGCGGGTTATCAATGGAAAGCTCTAAATGAATAGAACCTATTTGTAAAACTAAACTAAGCAGTAAATCAAAGTTTAAAAAAGTTATGATTAGAAAACCACGAAAAAGCCCGGATGTCTAAACCTACTTCATAAAATATATGTGGCGGATTATCAATGGAAAGCTCTAAATGAAGAGAACCTATTTGTAAAACTAAACTAAGCAGTAAATCAAAGTTTAAAAAAGTTATGATTAGAAAACCACGAAAAAGCCCGGATGTCTAAACCTACTTCATAAAATATATGTGGCGGATTATCAATGGAAAGCTCTAAATGAAGAGAACCTATTTGTAAAACTAAACTAAGCAGTAAATCAAAGTTTAAAAAAGTTATGATCAGAAAACCACGAAAAAGCCCGGATGTCTAAACCTACTTCATAAAATATATGTGGCGGATTATCAATGGAAAGCTCTAAATGAAGAGAACCTATTTGTAAAACTAAACTAAGCAGTAAATCAAAGTTTAAAAAAGTTATGATCAGAAAACCACGAAAAAGCCCGGATGTCTAAACCTACTTCAAATATATATGTGGCGGATTATCAATGGAAAGCTCTAAATGAATAGAACCTATTTGTAAAACTAAACTAAGCAGTAAATCAAAGTTTAAAAAAGTTATGATCAGAAAACCACGAAAAAGCCCGGATGTCTAAACCTACTTCATAAAATATATGTGGCGGGTTATCAATGGAAAGCTCTAAATGAATAGAACCTATTTGTAAAACTAAACTAAGCAGTAAATCAAAGTTTAAAAAAGTTATGATCAGAAAACCACGAAAAAGCCCGGATGTCTAAACCTACTTCATAAAATATATGTGGCGGATTTAAGAAACGCCCTGGCGGATTTAGGAAACGCCCATAGTGGCGGAATTTAGGAAACGACCTAGCCCCCTTTGAGTCCATCCATATATATCACAATTCTTTCCCAATTCCCAGGTTTTGTCCATATTTCATACTTTATGTCCATATTTTCAAAACATCTTTAAAACATGCAAAGGGAGTAAAAAGATTCTAAATACATTACAACGAAGAAGCGAACGAATATAAATTTGAACGATTGTTACAGAAAATTGATTTTGAAAAAATTTTTCTGAAAAATTGTTCGAGTTTGGATCCGGGGTTTAAAATTTGTCGGGGAGGAGGTCAAATTCGGATTCTACGACCTCTAAAACATTTTTTTACGAATTTACCAACGAATCAAGGCTGCGTCAAAACCAATGGCATAATGCCAATTTTCAGTGTTTGTCCATTTTGTCAGTTTGAATTTACGTCCAAATTCCGTCATTCACTTTTTTGGCTCGCTTGAACCTTCGTTTGCGTCAAGCAGTCTAAAAATTCGAAATAATTTAATGAGAGGGGGCCAAATGCCACTGCCCAAAACAGGGGTGGCCACGGATATGGAATTTTTGATCGAAGACATTCTCAGAACACTGGGATAATGTTGATCAATTTTCGAATAAAAGGTTGCTTTTAAACATTTTGGTAAATTTTCGAAATTTTATTATGGAAAATTAGGAAAAGTGTTGCTGTACGTATGGATATCCGCGGACAGATAACCCCTAATCCAATCCATCCCTAACTCGTCGGCGCCGATGGCACTGTCGTTGATGCAGTGAATGAACACGCGCTCCTCCAACGGCGCCAATCCCACTCCACCGCCTCCTTTTCCCACTCGGCCCATTTGGCATCGTCGCGCTCAGTTGGACAACGAACCAACAACCATTTGTCCTCGTGAATCCGTCGCAACAATTGCTCCCCCGTCAAATTGTTCCGCAGTTCAAATGGCTCACGGGAAGAACAATAAGTCCCATGCAAAAGGCAAATGATGAAATTGGCAGGAACAGTTGAAGTGACAAATTCCTTAAGAGGGTTATAAACTGAGAAGCCAGAAATGCCCTATTTTAGGGAAAAGGCCATAAATTTGGAAATTTGCCATATTTCAACCCTTGCCTTATTTTAGAACTTTAAGAAAAATTCTCATTGTTTAAGGAAAAAATGAAAATTCCCGAAAATTTCTGTCCATGCAAAAACGGTTGCCATATTTTTGACCCCTTGATGACATAAAATGCCATAAACACCTTTTTCACTCCTTGCACTCCCATCCAAGAATAAAAGCATTGCAACACTTTCGGAAGTCCATCCCCGCGGGGCGTGTACAACCATTTGGCCAAAGCTTGGCCAGAAGAAGCGTCGCGGCACTGTCATCGGCCGGGAATTCGGGAAAATTGTAAATGTCGATGGACTGGATCACACGGAGTTTAGCGCAATTGCGCAGAACGTTCGGAGAAAATTTTCGCAAGCAGTCCAACATGGAGAGGCACAAAAAAAGGGCGCAAATGTTGTCGTTGATCAACGGCCAAATCCGATGCCAAATAATTGCCCAACTGCGTGTTTCGCGATTGCTCATATTAATGGAAAGATTGATCTGCAGGTATGTAGCGCTTGACACCATAAATTATTGGCGTATTATTTGCGCCGACATTTACTTTATTATTTTTTATCCACAAATTAAAATGAATTTTGTTTTTTATGCATTCATTCAGACTGAATTGGACACCACCGAAGGGCCGTCATATTTGGTCAATTTTACTTTATCGTTTGAACACGCTAAACGCGAACTTGAACTATTGCGTGAACAAAATGCCAATGCCAAGTCTGTAGAAATGGGCAAAGTTTTGTGCATTGTCTCATTGTTTGTACTCGAAATACGTTTGGACACTGTAAAAAATGAATTTTGCTCAAAAATAGCCGCCGCAACTTCAATGAATGTGAGCAAATTGAGCGGTATTCGGCACCAATTTTTTGAGGAATGGCATC
This sequence comes from Globodera pallida, assembly GCA_020449905.1. Classification (NCBI taxonomy): domain Eukaryota; kingdom Metazoa; phylum Nematoda; class Chromadorea; order Rhabditida; family Heteroderidae; genus Globodera; species Globodera pallida. The sequence goes on from JAIXHY010000015.1 coordinate 1,232,760, forward strand.
AAATTGGTGCCAAAATTGATTCAACCGAAGCGATATGCCAACATTTTGGAACGGATGCGCGACAAAAATTGGATGATTTGCTTAAAATGGAACATGAAAAATCGTCATCTGTGAGACAACAAATCATGGACAGGTTCGTGGGGACCAGGGTTGCCTCGAGTTTAGAAATCGAGTTCGGCTAAATTTAGAGTCTGTTTTGAGTCTGAAAAAACCAACCTCGAGTTTTGAGTATTTTTTTAAATGATTGGGAAAAAATTTGCTTATAAATATATCATCTCATTTTGGCTTACTGTTAATTTTTAAAACCAGGCCAGCAATGAGTTGCTAATAAATAGTAACAAAAAAATTTGGTAAATTATGAATTTGATCGACAAAATCTGTGAGAGAACAAATCATGGAAAGGTTAGTGGGGACCAGGGTTGCCTCGAGAGTTTAGAAAAAGTTCGAGCTCGAGTTTGGCTAAATTTCGAGTCGAATCGAGCTTTGAGTCTGAAAAAACCTCGTTTAAGTATTTTTTAAAAATAATTGAGAAAAAAAATTTGCTTACAAAATGTGTCATCTCATTTTGGCTTGAAATTGTTAATTTGTCAAAGCCAAGCCAGCAATGAGTTGCAAATAATAGTTTTTAATTAACAAAAAGTTTTGTGAATTTGTTCGATAAAAAGTCGTAATTTTATTAAAATCCGGGTTCGTCTGAAATCAGACAAAAATTTTGATTCGTTTATAGCGGGTTCAATAAATACACTATAGAAAGTTAATTTACTAGCAAATTCATTAGCGTATCATTCATATTATGCAAAAGAGCAAGCAAATTAATTTTTATAAAATTTCAAATAAAATAAAAAATTTAGTATTGATACACACTTCACCAACGCTTCAAAGACATTGGAGAATTTGCAAGTAAATGTTGTAGCAGATGAACATATTGATCAACAAAAAATTAACCAAATTTTACACGAGTCCACAAAATGTTATGCCAAATTACACCACAAATTGAATGAACTGGGAATGACTTTGCCATTTTTGGCGGCCCGGAGTGCCACGGCATTTGTGCCTAAAACATTTTCGGATCAAATATTGGCGGAGGTTTTGAAGCAATTTGTTATGAACGAATATTTAAACCAGATTGCTTTGAACAAATGTCATGCACATGCTCGACAGATAATTGAGGAATCTAATAAAATTCCGGAAGAAAAAATCAATAATAAAACCGGTGAAGTTTTATGAGAAAATCAATAATACACCGAGAAAGATGCATATGAAAATGTCGATTATTCTACTGTACTGATTGATCAGTTTAAATATTAGTTTTAGTGCATATCGACTTTTGTTTACGGTTGCTTCCCGACTCCGACGCCCCCGACATTTTTAGGCCTCAACCCCGACCCCCGACATGTCCTCCCCGAAAAACCCCCGACATGTCGCCCCCGAGGGGTCGAGGAGCAACCCTAATTTTGATCAATTTTTCGTTCTTTCCTAAAACAAAAAAGATTCCATAAATTTTTTTCGCTTTTTGATCGTTGCTCGAACATAAACTTTTTCCTCAAAAATATTTATTTTTGTATATTAAATTCCTTTCATTTTCTGTTTGATGAATCATTTACAACGGCGGCTTCATCGTTTTGGTTGTCAAAAATAAGCTTATTCATGTTGGATGGTTCCATCTTCGTCGACTTTCGTGCGTCCATCAGATTTTTGTTAACATTTTGAATTCGTTTTGGTGAATCATTCAAAGCTTAAAAACGTTAAAACATTTTTTTGCTTTTGTGAGAGATTTTGGGTATAAATAGACAAAGTTGCCACTTTGGCTTCATTATTTTGGTTTCTCAAATCGCCCATTTTGGTTAGATGATTCATTTGGTCGGCTTTCATCGGTCCCCCATCAGATTTCACTTACATTTTAAAACATTTCACGGCGTCGAATTCCAAATTTTTGAAGTTTAAAAAGGGTTTTACTTTTTATAATATTCTTTTGTGAGATTTATTAATTAATAATAATAGGTATTTACAATTTCAATTTCTTTTAAATTCAAAAAAGAAATCCAAAGAATTTCCCCAAAAAATTACCCCCATTTTACCCCCAATTTCTAATCAATGATTGCCCTGTTGGTCTTCCTTCTCATTGCGCTTGTTCATCCCAGTTTGGGAAGCTTCTGGGATCAGGGGAACTTCTGGGACCAGAAAGGTACTGATTTTCAGCGATAATTAAAATTAATCTTAAAAAAATATTTGTTTGCAGCTGACAACTGTTACTATGCCCTCCGCCATCGTGGCACTCCGTCCGTGGACATGTTTCTCAAAATGCAACAGTGGGGCACGTCCGACATCTGGAAGGGGCTTGAACTGGACGAACATGATTGCCATGCATATTTTGACGGGTGCCAGACGTACTCGTGCGTTGATGGTGGGAAAAATTGTTTTAAAAAATATTTAAGAAAAAAAAAATTGTTGGTTATATAAATTTTTGAATAATTTTGTGGCAGAAAAAGGTGACCAGATATTTGTCGTCAACTCATGCGTTCCGGACAATGGCAACTGCACTCACAGCGACTTGGACCCGATTTGTACCAAGGATGGTGGCACTCCCAAATGCGAAATTTGCTACAACGGCTTATGCAACAAGGCGAAAATTGAGCTGAAAAAGCCATTGCTCAAAAACGTTCAGAAGCCCAACAACCCGCCGGAGACTGGCACGGGCGGTGCCAAAAACGAATCGTCTTCCGAAGAGAATGGCACGACGAGCGGTGCCAAAGACAAATCGTCCTCCGAAGAGAATGGCACGGGCGGTGCCAAAAAGGAATCGTCCTCCGAAGAGAATGGCACGACGAGCGGTGCCAAAGACAAATCGTCCTTTGAAGAGAATGGCACGGGCGGTGCCAAAAAGGAATCGTCCTCCGAAGAGAATGGCACGACGACTAGTGCCAAAGACGAATCGTCCTCCACCCCGGCCGATTGAAGAGATGGCACACAGAATACGACGATGATGCATTTGAGAAGCGTCATAAATTCAAATTCATAATGATTTCATTCCGCCCTTTCCAATCAAAGGCGTTACAGACATACAATATCACAAACTTTATCAATAAAATCTGTGAATTTTGTTTGCTTGAACGATTGGAGATGATGAACGATGCCCGGGTCAATAGTTTTGGTCATTCTGAATTGTTAAGAAATTAATAAATTGGCAATTACTTTAAAAAAAATTTAAACTTCATAATAATTATCAACCAACTAGTCCACCAAAATTTTTGTACACACAATTTTAAATTTGTAAGTACGAGGGTCCGTTTCCAAGTATTGTACTTGGCATCCAAGTACGAATCCCATCCCTGCTTTAACTGTTTTCAAACTCAATCAAACCAACTAAAAACTTCAATTTTGACGCCAATTAAAATGCATTCATCAAATGGGAAAAGCAACAAATTTCAGTGTTTTGTCCATTTTGCTCAATTTGAATTTCTGTCCAAATTCCGTTCGTCCTTCGGATCATTCTTTCTTTTTTTTGACGCGCTTGGACCTTCGTTTGCGTCAAGCAGTCTAAAAATTAGAAATAATTTAATGAGAGGGGGCCAAATGCTGCTGTCCAAAACAGGGGTGACCACGGATATCCGCGGATATATCCGGATGAGTGAGGGTTGTTTCGGCCCCATGAATCTTTGAAGTGCCATAACTCTTCATGGAACCAACCAAAATAAATAAAATTCGGTACCAATCTAGGTTTTTAGAAGCTATTATCTAGCAGGGACTAAACGATCGTATAAACCTTTAAAAAAGTTATGGTTTGAAAAGAGCGAAAAACCAAGTTTTTGTGGTAATTTTCGATTTAACTTTTTTGAAAGGGGTCTAATCACCTTGTTGATTTGAATACAAAATCTACCCAACAAAAGCTTTTGAATGATACCAAATTTGTTTCGTTTGAATGATTCCAAGAAGAGTTATTGCAATTCAAAGATCCCTGGGGCCGAAACGACCTGTTCCGATCCGGATACGCATGGAAAGGGAATTTTGATTGAAGACATTCTCAGAACACTGGAACAATGTGATCAATTTTCGAATAAAAGGTTGCTTTTACAACACATTTTGGTAAGTTTTCGAAATTTTACTATGGAAAATTAGGAAAAGTGTTACTGTACGTATGGATCAGGGTTGCCGCGGGTTGAGAAAAATGTCGGGTCGGGTTTCGGGTCGAGAAAAGACCGGGTTTCGGCTCTCGGGTTTCGGATAACCCGCGGCAACCCTGGTATGGATATCCGCGAACGGATAACCCCGGGCCTAACCCGTCGGCGCCGATGTCACTGCCGTTGATGCAGTGAATGAACACGCGCTCCTCCAGACGGCGCCAATCCCACTCCACCGCCTCCTTTTCCCACTCAGTCCATTTGGCATCGTCGCGCTCAGTTGGACAACGAACCAACAGCCATTTTTCTTCGTGAATGCGTCGCAACAGCAATTGCTCCCCCGTCAAATTGTTCCGCAGTTCAAATGGCTCACGGGAAGAACAATAAGTCCCATGCAAAAGGCAAATGATGAAATTGACAGGAACAGTTGAAGTGACAAATTGCTTAAAAAGTTATTAATGTAACGGAATAAAGCGTAGAAAATCCAATAAAAATTTAAATAAAAACACCTCTTTCACTCCTTGCACTCCCGTCCATGAATAAAAGCATTCCAACACTTTCGGAAGTCCATCCCCGCGGGGCGTGTACAACCATTTGGCCAAAGCTTGGCCAGAAGAAGCGTCGGCACTGTCATCGGCCGGGAATTCGGGAAAATTGAAACTGTCGACGTAATGGATCACACGGAGTTTAGCGCAATTGCGGAGAACGGTCGGAGAGAACTTGCGCAAACGCTCCAACATGGAGAGACACAAAAAAAGGGCGCAAATGTTGTCGGTGATCAACAGCAAAATCCGGTGCCAAATAATCTCCCAACTACGTGTTTGGTCATGGCTCATCAGAATGGAAAGATTGATCAATTTGGAGTCGAAAAGTGGGCGAAAGCTTTGAAGAAATTCGATGACACTTTGGTCGACGTAACTGAAAAGTAAGCTTTTCTACACAATACGCGCATAAATCAAAATCTAATTAAATCATATTTAAAAAATATATTATGTAAAAATCCGACTAATTTAAACGGATGCAAATGAATGACCTTATTTGAAGGCCTTTAAATCCGATCACGTTGTCTGGAAGCGGATTTTGCGGGATTTGCTCCCGACGCTCGACATCCCCATCGTTGTCAAATTTGACAATTTCAGCGCCCTTTCCGTTAGTTGCGCGACGAATTTCCAACCGACCCAACGACCATTCCTTCGATTTGAAATGTGCGTCCACTAAACGATCAAATCGATCGCTGATCAGCGCAACTTTCAGTCCGAGCACAAAAGGGCCACAAAATGTGAACATTCCAAACAAAACGTCGGCACAAATGAAACTGAAATACTTTAAATTACAAATGAAATGGCCGAAAAATAGGGCCCGTCATTTTAACAATGACAAATGCCGTATTTCCTCTAATAGAGCCCCCGGGGGCTTTATTCGGACCCGGATCGAGTCGGGTCAGTCAAAATTTTGGGTAGTCCGGGTTCACAATTTTCATGCAATTTTTTTTTGTTAATAAATGCAAAAATTTTCTCGACCGTGCCTTTAAGGCCGACGAGCCGCCCCAAATGCTTAAAATGTTTCCTAAAAAAGCAACTAAATTTCAAAGCAGGGTAAAATCTTTTTAATAAATTCGAATTAAAAACTCACATTTCTTTGAATTGTTTTACCACTTCGCTTGGATTGTCCGACATTTCTCTGGGCTTTTTGTTGGATAATGTAAGGAAGCCAAGACAACACTAAAAAAATGTCAATTCTCAGAAATGCATTTTTTTGGATATTGAAAAAGTCGATTTTGAGGGGGGTCATTATTAATTTTAATTACATTTTTCAAAGAATTTTTTGAAAATAGGTATTAGAAATATGAACACACAAGTATGGAATATGGACAAAATCTGGTCAAGGGAAAAATATAAAATAGACTCCAAGGGCTTCAAACAATGTTAAAACATAATTTTTGGCATTTAAAGCCAAAAATGGATATCCCCATATTATCGGAGACCGGTTGAATTTTAATTTATCGTTGAGAGACTCCAAATATTCGACAAATGTCATTTTTTTAATTCTCACGAATGCTCTGGGCAAAATGCTGACCCCAGATAATGATAATTAATCAATGAATAGATGACAAATTATGAGACCCCATTTTTAGATCACAATTTTAAGAAAACTTTAAATCCCAAGCAATTCAATAGCGCGCACGTATGCAAGTAATTTAAAGTGACGACATTATGATCATCATTTATTTTTTTTGATCTTTTTAACAATTTACTATATTTATGAGAGAGTTTGTGCACTTATTTTTTGCTCAAAAAAATGATTTTTTCCAACAAACACTTTTATTCAGACAAATATTGTCAAACTTAAGCATAAGGAATCAGATGGATGGAAACTGCAAATATTGTTAAAAACATAATTTGAAAAAGAAAGTTGAACATTGGCAAACAAATAAATTGTAGGCAAATAGATTGAACATCTGATGCCAGATTTGTTGCTCTTTACGTATCACTCGACTCCGTCCGGTTTGTCCGCAATTACGTCGGCTTCCAAAATCGCCGTATCGTTCGTCTCGTCGTACCATCCGTTGTTCGGGTCCATCAATTTCTAAATTACTCATTTTGATCGGGGGGGGGGGGCGCATCAGGTGTTTCCAACAGTAGTTGATTTCGACAGTGAATTCCAAATAAATGTTTCGAACTTGTTAGACATTTCGAATTTTCAACTTCTAAATGCTTTTTAGACCTGTACGTTACCCGATTTGCTGAAAAAATACATTTTAGGCTTGCGTGGAAAATTACAGATTTTTTGAATTGTTTGAATTTTTTACTTTTTCAGGTATTTTAACGTGGGTAGAAATGCCTAAAAATAAGAATTTAGACTTCTTGGAAAGTTACAAAATTTTCAACAGTGGCACTGTCGAAGTCCACTGTCGGAACCACTTATTTAACGTGGGTCGAAATGCCTAAAAATAAGAATTTAGACTTCTTGGAAAGTTACAAAATTTTCAACAGTGGCACTGTCGAAGTCCACTGTCGGAACCACTTATTTAACGTGGGTCGAAATGCCTAAAAATAAGATTTTAGACTCTTGGAAAATTACAGAATTTTCAACAGTGGCACTGTCGAAGTCCACTGTCGGAACCACTTACTGTCGAAATCAACTACTGTCGGAACCACATGATGCCGGCGGGCCGGGGGGGGGGGGGGGGGGGGGGGTGGCGAGGAGTATGGCATTTCAGTGCATATAAAATCACCTCAAATGTCATGAAGTGGGCGAATCCCCATCCGTTCTCCTTCGAGTGAAAAATGTGGCTGATCATTTGAGTGAAATCACTTTTCCCCTCCATTTGTGAAACAATGCGCAGTGTTGCCGAACTGGCACAGCTCCAATTCCGATCTTCATTATAAAAATGCAACTCAAAACAATTGCGCGAACGCCGAATATGGTTCACTGGGCACTTGTGCAGTGTACGGTGTCCAATTTTTTATTTTTTCCGAGGGGCCGTAGAATCAGAATCTGGCATTAGTTTCGACCAATTTCGAACTCCGGAGCCGGAATTCGAACATTTTTTTGAAATTCAAAATTTGCCAAAAAATCAATTTTCTAAACAAATCATTCATAGCAAGCATGAATCGGTCCTTACTTGTCGTTGCGTTGTATTTTGTGGCTTTTTGAAAGATTTTAAGGCTTGATTTTTTTCGAAATTTGTCGAAATAAATGTCAGATTCAAAATCTAGGCCCCCGAATACCCCTAGGAGCACTTTGAATACATTAACTTCGGAAAACACCGTAAACTGCACAAGTACAGTTCACTTGCCCACCTCTGTTCTTTCTGTTACATTCAAGGTAAAAGCCCAACTGTTTTTGTGTGAAGCCGACTTTTTTCGCCCATATGTTCCAAGGAAGGCCCCTAATGTACACGGCCTCGCTGAGTCGGTCTCTGTTCTTAGCATCATCACCTCGCCCAAATTTAGACACTTTGTCGATTTTCAGTATAATCTTCCCTTTGGCTTTATATGGATCTGAAATTTTGATTAGCGTGGCTTCAAAACTAAATTAGTGCGTGCCACCCAACCATCATCGGCCGATTTGGCCAGCGATCGGCGCTTGGTTGGGAATTGAAGCGGGTACCGCTCGGGAAGAACGCGATCCGGCTGCTCATAGTACAGAAAAATGCTGACCAGCTCGTCACTCGTCAACTCTCCGCATGGAACTGTCAAAAATGCATTTTTATCTTCAGTTATATATTGTTGTAATAGTTTTTATTTGTGTTATAATTGCTGTTTTTTGCTGCAACTTAATTAAATATGTATTAGAAAAAGATTGGCATTTTACAAATTAAAAGTGCCAATCCTACCAATATTCTCAGAAAAGTTCTTTTGTGCGATGAGCGGAAAACGAATTTTGAAGAGTGCCGGGCCGAGCATTGCGCGTCTATTCTCCGCTGAACACTTTTCCCCATTTTGACGGCATTTTTCGTCCGCCCAGCAAAGTGCCTAATTTAGATTAAATCCTGTTGAATATGAGGCAAAAACATAAGAACAATTCATTTAAATAAGGAATATAAATGTTGACCAAATTTTAGTGATTTGATTTGAAAAATATAAATTCCAAAAAGCTATTTTTTCAATAATTTTAAAATACTTAAACTTTTTTACGGCATTCCAAATGGCAATTTCTTCGCTGATCATCAGCTCGTCACGGTCCAAAATCTCGCACAACAATTTTTGGTCAATTTGCAAAAACGCTTTTGACAGGATCAAAGTGGCTGCATTCACATCGATGTAGCCCAAACATCGGTGAGCAAAGTCCCAAAATAAAAAAAACAAATGTGAAAAATATATGTACCGTATTTCCTCTATTAGTAAGCCCGGGGTTACTATTGTTCAAACCCCCCTCAAGACAATTAGAGGTGGGTGGAGTTTCAAATAGAGGGGGGGGGGGGGAGGGAGTACTAATAGAGGAAATACGGTAATTTTTGAAATCGAAAAGCCCTTAGGGGGGGGGGATAAAAACGTATGTTATAGTATTGAAAAAATCGGGTACGTAATGGCTTAATAATTTTTATTAATAGGATTTTATTAATGGCTTAATAATTTTTATTAATAGGATTTTATTAAAAGGATTAAAATTCCTCACCTCCTCTCCAAGGACGCGAGCATGGTCAAACGCGAGTAAAGCATTGCTCAGCTTCCCTGTGGTAAAGTTCACACACGCTTCGATCAGTTCGGGCATGTCATACTTTTTGGCTGAAATTTATTAAAAAATATATTGAAAGTATTTGATGAAAAATTGACAAAATTAAAATATCGTTTTTCTGACCCGCGTAAAGCACAGCAATTGCATTTTCTCCATTAAGTCCGCGCAAATCGTCCGCATAAATAAAGGCTAACATCGTCTTGAACGCGCCCACCTCTACGTCGGGCACCTCGATAGGCTCCTCAGTCACTTTCGAAGGGGCTAATAATCAATAATCGTTTTCAAAAATTGTTTTAAACAAATTCTGCACCGGTCCCAGCGGCGGACTTTGCATTTTGCGCGTCAAAGCGAAACATTGTCTCGAACACATCGGAGGCCGTACCCAGAAGTGCTTTATGTGCAGGCAAAAGCTTCAAATTCAAAACGTTTGAGAGAGACTCCCCCCCCCTTAACTCAAATGGAACTAGCCTGCTTTTCATCTCCTTCCCCAACCAAAAAGTGCACGTCCGCCCCATTGCCCGTGTTCAGCAAACGCTTCCTACGACTGTTCACAGAGTTCGAATTTGACATGACAAATGATTTTAATATAGGTAAACCTAGGAGTCGCTGGAATTTTATTATGAAAAAAGCAAAAAGCAAACTGGCATTCAAAGCGTGCCATTGCAATCGCCCAAGTGGACGGACAAATTCCTTACAAATTAGCCCATTTGGCAAAATGTCCATTAGGCCCACTCGGCGAAATGTCCAATTTTGGCCCATTCGGCGAAATGTCCAATTTTGGCCCCACTCGGCGAAATGTCCAATTTGTCGGCGATGTCGCGTGGAGGAAATGTCATCCTGAACCATTGATTATTTGCTATAGACTTATAGTGTATTATTTCATAACAGTTTTCATTATTTGTGTTAGGTATTTATTCTCCTTGATTCCCAAGTTGTTTTGCTCATTCAGTTTTTTCGCAATTGACCTCCTTGTTGACCTCTCTGATGTTAGGACTAGAAATACATTCCCTAAAAATGGCGTCACCGAAAACAAAATTCGTATTTTTGTTGTTGACATTTTGGAGCTTTAGGATCCCCATTTTCTTAACAAAATCTGCCTAGGTATTTTACAAAAATTTTACCGTCGGCGCCTATCGGCAATTTAATAAGGCGAATGCAAAAAAAATTCTCAGATTTGGTTGCAGATAGACCCCTTAACGAGAACAGACAACCGGAACCGCTCTAAACCGGTTCTCGGAAATGGAAATGTTAAGGCCTACTTTGGCATTTTTTGTGCCTATTTGATGGGTTTGCCTATTTCATGACTATTTTAAAAAAATTGTCCGGATATCCGAAAAGTCTTGGGTTCGGATACCCGAAGAATTTCCGGGAGCCGACAAAATCTAAACAGAATGTTGTCAATTTTTCATCTTAAGCCAACAAATATGACGTGTCCGGACTGATCAGAGCATGTGTGGACTTTCCAAAAGCGAAGCTGAGCAATGTTTTCGACGCGTTGGTCCAGGCTCGCTTCCTTGGCAAAGAGGTGGCTTGCAAATCGGGCGTAACCAGCATTTTTTTCGGGGGGGGGGGGCTGATTAAAAAAATTCAATTTTTAGGGGCGCATTTTTTGCTTTTTATTGCATTTTTGTAAACAATTTTTAAAAAAAAAATGCGATTTTTTTAGGGGTGCATTTTTTTAGCGATATTTGTTAAGAAATTGGTCCAAAATTATTAATTTTGCAAAGGGTCACCCACAAAAATTTTTTATTGCCTTTTTAACACCTTAATTAATAATTTGTATTTCGGGACTTTGCTCGCCGTTGTTTGGATTGTATTGATGTGAATGCGGACACTTTGTTCCGCTCAAAAGAATTTTTGCTAATTGATCAAAAATTGTTGTGTGAGCTTCTGGACCGTGACCAACTGTTTGTTTGCGGAGAAATTGCAATTTGCAATTCCGTAAGATTTATATTAAAAAAGGCGATAAAACAAATTTAAAAATGGTTTTAATTTTTTAATTTTTTAATATTATTATTGTTATTGATTTTTTCATTAATTAGGCACGTCGCTGGGCGGACAAAAAATGCCGCCAAAATGGGAAAAAGTGTTCGGCGAAGAACAGACGAGCAATGCTCGGCCCGGCACTCTTCAAAATTCGTTTTCCGCTCATTCCACAAACGGATTGCTAAAATTATTGGTAAATTATCATCCATTTTGGATTGGATAAGTTAAAATGCCGAATTTTTTCTAATTTTTATAATTGTTCAACTCCAAAATATGGGGTTGCTTTGTTTTTGACAGTTCCGTCCGGAGTGCTGAAACTTGAGCAGATGATGAGCGTGTTTCTGCACTTATCTCATCCGGACGCCGCTCTGCCCAAGCTGTACCCGCTGCAATTCCCAACTAAGCGACGGACCGCGACCAAATTACATGACGATGGTAGAGGCTAAATGGGGGGGGGGGGGGAGTTTAGCATTTTATACGACGGCTAAACAACTTCAACCAATCATTTTAGATTAAAAAACACTATTATATCGCGGGTTTCGAACATGGTGAAAACAAATATGGCAATAAAAAGTAGGGTAGCACGGGATCGGGACTTTTGGGGAAAACCGGGACTAAATTTAGTCCCAGTCAAAAAAACCGAGACTACAAGGAAAAAACCAGAAAAAAAATAATGGATAGTTTTGAAGGATTTTAGGACTAAAAGGAAAAAACCAGAAAAAAATGATTGGTAGTTTTGAAGGAATTTTGAAAAACTGGGACCAAAATTTCAGTACCATAATGGAAAAAACAAAACATTTCAGTACTGGGCCCGGTCCTGTACAACTCTAATAGAATGTATAATCAAAAATAAGTTTTAAACAAGGTAAAAACTCGCATTTTAAATTCTGACCTCCTCCTAATTCCGAAGTCATAAAAGAAAATTGAGCCAAATCGCTAAAAATTTAAATCCAGAAGCTGTCCACAAAGTGCACTTAAGATCCGTACAAACCCAGTGGCAAGATTATGCTGAAAGTCGAGAAAGTGTCTGAATTTGCTCGAGAGGATGGAAGCAACCGCCGGTTCAGCGAGCCCGTGTACATCCGGGGCATTCCATGGAAAATTGGGACGTATTCGCAAACCGTCTCAGCACAACAGTGGCTGAGCTTTTACCTCCGGTGCAACGCGGGAAACACCGGTGGGCATTGGCACAACATTAAATAATATCAATTACAATTAGATTAAAATTATAACAATTTTAATCATTTTCAATAATAAAAATAATCTTAATCATTTTCAATATCAATTATTTTTAATTATTAAGATTAAAATAATACTAATTTCAATTGTTAAGACTAGGGTTGAGCGGGACCGGGACTTTTGGGAAAAACCGGGACCGGGACTTACCGGGACCAGAAAAACCGGGACCGGGACCAACATTTTCAACCGGGACCGGGACCAACCGGGACTTTTCAAGGAAAAATTTTTTCTTTTATCAAACACTAAAAAATTTTAATTTTCCGGCAACACATATTGTTGATCTTCTTGACCTTCGATGTCATTGTCATCATCATTCTTTTTTTTGAGATTCTGCTTTATTTTTAGGGAGGGTGGGGGTCGGCGGTGCCGATAGGCGCCGCCGAGAAAAATTTTTGAAATTTTGACTCAATTGTTAAAGAAATTTCATCAAAATTTCGTCAAAATTTTAGTAAAATTATGAATTTTGCTTCGGAATTTTGAGGAAAAACTGGTTTACTTAAGAGTGGAGGCTGTCCGGCGGTGCAGACAGGCGCTTCCGGAGAAATTTTACAAAAATTGGCAATCTTTGTTAAGGAAATTGAAGCAAAAATTAGCAAGACGTGATGAATTTATCTTGTATCTATTCTTTTTTTTGCGCACATTTTTAATTAAAAAATATTAGAATATTTATTTAAAATCTTATTAATGAGGGGATGCCAATTTGAGTAGAGGAAAAACAAATAAATAAGTGCTCGCACTCAAGCGGGTTCGAACCCAACACATAACATGAGGGTCACCACAAAAAGGAACCACTAGGCCATCGACATAATTAATAAACATAAGTAAAAATGGTTGAAATTGTCGGTCGATGATGCCATCATTAGGGGTGTACTTTTTTCCCGGTTGGTCCCGGTCCCGGCGGGACCAAAAAACCGGGACCGGGATTTTCAGTTTTCAAAAAATCCCGACCGGGACCGGGACCTGAAAAAACCGGGAAATCCCGTCCCGTCCCGGTACCGGTCCCGGTCCCGCTCAACCCTAGTTAAGACTAAAGTAATGTCATTTTCAGTCATTTACAATTTTATTCATATTAAAATAATATAATTTTCAATAATTTTTAATAATTTCAAACTCAATCTTTTTTAATTATTAAGGAAAAATAATATTAATTCAGTCATTTTCAAATTAAGATCCTAATTGGAGTTGTGCCGGTTCGACAACATTTAAAATTGTTTCACACATGGAGGGAAGAAAGGATCACACACTGGAGATCAACCACATTTTTTCATTTTCAAGCGGAGGGCGGGTTGGGTGGGGATTCGCTCAGTTTATGACGTTTGAGGTGGCATATGATCAAAATTAGGGTTGAAACCCCGTCCCCGACCCCGCAAATTTAGCCCATCTTTCGGGGATTTCCCCGACCTCGTCCCCGACACTTCTAACCCCGAGAAGCCCATCCCCGACTCGGGGGTTTTTAAAAGAAAATTATCGGCTCAGATGCTAGTTTCAGTAACATTAAATTTGGAAAAACGTCTAAAATTTTGGAGAAAATTTTCAAAAAACCCCGAACTCCAACCGATTTGGGTAACCCCGACCCCGACACTCCCCCACCCCCGAAAAACCCCAACCCCGTAATTCTGAACCCTGACGTCGGGGTTTCAACCCTACATTAAAATGTCTTGCTCTGTCCATACAACAACAACAACAAATATAAATAATTAGAAATTGATGGACCCAAACAACGGATGGTACGACGCGAAGAATGACACGGCGATGTTGTCTGTTGATGTAACTGCGGAAGAACCTCTCGGAGTCAAATGATACAAAATGCAATAAATCTAACAAATTGTTGTACAATTGCAAATACGTTGATGTTGGATATTGTTTTAGACCAATTATTCTTTTGTATTTAAAATGCAATTATGAATTATATCCGATTTGATCCCAAACTGATCAAACATAGTTTTGTACGGTTTTAGACCAATTGATTTTATTAAAAATGTTGATACCAGTTCGGGGCACTGTTGTTGCCCTGAAATCTGATCAACAAACGATCAATCTGATAACATTTTTGTAATGTTGGTACCCTTCCGCCTCGCCCCGTCCGATGATGAATGGATGGGTGGGATAGCTGCTGTTTGGGTGACAAAACTCTGCTCGTCCATTCAACCCTCCCAACGACTCCTTCCACCAACGAAAAAATCAATTTGCTCTGTTTACCCAAAAAAACATTTTTTTTGAAATTTTATTAGGCTGCTTAATTTATGCCCGCTGGTCATTTCTATGGGACGAGCAATGCCACCCCCCATCTATTGGTCATTGTAGTTGAGTGGGCGGCGGTGTTTTTGCCGATATTTAAACTGCATGCCGATCTTTAAACTGCATCAAAATATTATTAAAAATTTTTGATGACCTCACATATATTAGTAGGTGCTTACAAATTAACTTAAGGAATGAAAAGTCGCGGTTTTTTTATTTTTAAAAATTTAACACCGGTTCAAAAACCCCGGTTTAAATTTGAATTTCTTTATATGAATAATTTGTAATCAGTGCCCATCAGAAAGGCATATAATGTTGGCGCCATTCAACTCCCTTTTGACAAGAGGAATTGATTGGTGAATAAATCAGGCAATTAAGATAGAATTTTCATTTTTTAAAATTAAAAATGAGTTCTTTCGTCTCTTCAACGGTGCCATCGCTTTTATTGAATTCGGGCTATCCCATGCCACAGGTGGGCTTCGGCACGTGGATGTGCAAACCGCCAATGGTTAACCAAATTATCAAAAGTGCCATTCGTAATGGATATCGGCATTTGGACTGCGCGTTCATTTATCAAAACCAATCGGAAATAGGTAATGCGCTCAAAGAGATGGTCCAGGCAGGTGAGATTAAGGTGAGAACAATTAAATGCGGAGAAAAATTGCCATTTTCGTGCCATTTTGGCGCGATCAGTCATAACTTGTCCATTAGAAAAGAAAGCCAAACAAAATTGGTATTAACCAGAAGCTCTCAGTATGTTGA
This sequence comes from Globodera pallida, assembly GCA_020449905.1. Taxonomy (NCBI): domain Eukaryota; kingdom Metazoa; phylum Nematoda; class Chromadorea; order Rhabditida; family Heteroderidae; genus Globodera; species Globodera pallida. The sequence continues at coordinate 1,248,284 of JAIXHY010000015.1, forward strand.
ACCGTTGACCAAGCAAAAGCTAACCGATTTGTCTTTTCTTAAAAAAGGTATAACTTAAAATGTGTGAAAAATGCCATTTTGGCGCGCTGAGTCATAACTTTTTTTTGTTTAAATCGAGTCGTGTAGCCCTTTTAAAGATTGGTTCATTTGGCCAAGTCAACTAACAAAAAAGTTATGAATATTTTAAACTTGTCGGCGCCAAAACGGCCGGCGCCAAACTGACCCCCACCCGAAAATGCCCTTTTCCGAAGTAAAAAAGCGAATGTCTTTTTAAATATTTACATTAAGCGCGATGAATTGTTCATCACAAGCAAAGTGTGGAACACTTTTCACAGTTACGACGCCGCATTGGCCAATGTTGACACAATTTTGGAACAACTCGGTCTCGAGTGCGCAAAAGATGGCGGGGAGTTCTTCACTTTTATTGTCCCAATGTTTCAGTTATTTGGACCTTTGTCTGATCCATTGGCCGATCGGTTACCGGGAGGGAGGGGAGCTTATGCCAAAAGACGAGTCGGGCCAAAAAGTGTTCCTCTCCGATGTGGACTTTTTGGAGACATGGCGAGCGCTTGAAAATGCGGTGGCCATGGGCAAAGTGCGGTCCATCGGCGTGTCCAACTTCAACTCGGCCCAAATTCAACGCGTCATCGACAGCGGCAGCATCAAACCCTGCGTTTTACAGGCATCAAAAAGCTCGAAAAAAGTTGAGATTTTGCAAAAAAAAATTCAAAAGTTCAGACGGAATGCCACCCGTTCTTCCAGCAGAAAAAGTTGCGCACGTTCTGCAAAAATAACAGCATTCATTTTGTTGCCTCGTGCCCGCTGGGTTCAAGCGCGGACAATATGTTTCGCAGTGCGGAATACCCAAAAGTTTTTGACCATCCGACCATCTCGAACATCGCTACACTTCTTCAAAAGGTCGGCAAATTTGGGGGGGAGGTGGGGGAGGAAAGTCCGGGGGAGTTAAAGGCCGGAGAATTTTACCCAATTCCTACGACACGCATTTTCTGATTAATACTAAATAAAACGGGGTTTCGATAAGCACCCAGGAATGTAACCGGATGCTGTCCGGAAAATTTCGACATTTGAAATTTGACCTTTTCTAGTTTTTTGATCATTTTTTGCCTTTCCGCAAATGCAGTTTTTGGACTATTTTTCTTGACAAATTCCATCAAAATTTTCTTGGTGGGCCTTTGGTATCGCCGACCCGCCCCCGCATGTGCTGGATTTAATTTCGGATTTTTGCCAAAAAAGTCTCAATCCGGAATTCCGAACCCAAAAAGTCCAAATCCGGAATTCCGAACCCAAAAATGTCCGCAATCGAGATCCGGTTACATCCCTAATCTACACTATTCAGCCGGGACACATATTTATTTTGATTAAACAGATCAATCGGTTTAGTCAAATGCCCAAGTCGTACTGCGCTTCTTGATCCAACTCAACGTCGGTGTTGTGCCACGGTCGAGTGACTCGCAGAGACAGCGCCAGAACCTGGACATTTTCGGATTTTCGTTGAACGACGATCAAATGGCGCAGATGGAAGCCTTGGACACGGGCAAACGAATTGTGTACCTTCCGATCAGTGCCCACTCGCCGCACTTCCCTTTCGGCGCCAATTGCCCAGACGATCGTGGCCAAACTGAATTTTGAATATTGTGATTTTTTTGCACGCACATGGCGCAGTAGTCATTCAAAATATTGGCATACTGTTTTATAAAACAAAGCATTTTACATATTTTATATCGTAATTTCATTTTGTCGATAAAAAACCTAATTTAGTTTCACTTACTTTGCATTGTATTCACTAATTTTTGGGTCCGGAATTCCGGATTACGAAATTTTTTTGAGCTGGAAGACGGTTTTCGGACATTATTTTTTGGAATCCGATTGCATCCTTGGTGTGGGCTCTGTTGAAACTTAATATTCAGTACAAGTCGACAGTTGGCAGCCTTAAAATTCAGGACAAGTTGGCAGCCCTTAAAATTCAGGACAAGTTGGCAGCCCTTAAAATTCAGGACAAGTTGGCAGCCCTTAAAATTCAGGACAAGTTGGCAGCCCTTAAAATTCGGGGCAAGTCGACAATTGGCAGCCCTTAAAATTCAGGACAAGTTGGCAGCCCTTAAAATTCAGGGCAAGTCAACAATTGGCAGCCTTTATTATCCTTCTGCTGATCATTAAATGTAATTTTCCCCTTATCACGTGTATTATAAATCAATGCCAACCTTCATATCTATTGTTGGCATAAATTATTCTATGCCTCTTCTCATTCATATGAATGGCACATTTTTACTTTTTTGCTAATAAATATTTGTGAATTTATTTTTAATATTTAAAAGATAAAGCAGGGTGACCATAGTACCTTATTTATCAGGTTTTTCCTGATTTTTGGAGGTTTTCCTGATTTTTTCCTGATTTTCCATTGTTGTCTGATTTAGCTTGATTTTTGGGAATTTTCCTGATTTTTTCCTGATTTCTCAAAAATGTGGAAATTTTCAGCAAAAATAGCCAATTTTCTTAACAAATATCGCTAAAATGTCAAAAAAATTTTCCCGGCGGCTCCTTTCGGCACCGCCGACCAACTCCCCTCTGTAAAGCAAATTGGCAAAAAAAAAGAATTGCATTTTTACAATTCGAAAATCGCAAAATTTCGAACATTTTCTTAACAAAAACGTTAAAAATTATTTTAAAAAATTCCCGACGGCGCCTGTCGGCGCCGTCAACCCACCAACAACAAAATCAAGACTAGGTACGGCCTGCTCTCAGGTAGAACCCAAAAGTTTGCCATTAAATCCATATATTTACACGCTAAAAAATATTCCTGATTTTTTCCTGATTTTTCAGGTGCTATGATTTTTGGGTTTTACAGGTGGTCACCCTAGATAAAGCCAAAAGTGGTATGAAATTTGCGGCCTTTGGACTAGTTTTTCTTGTTTGTTTGGTGTGCCGTCTGCATGGCCAGCCGCGTGGGTTGGTGATTATTACGGACATGGAGCCGGATGACCGCATAGCGTTGGCAATGGTGGCCGCCTCGAAGCTGGCGCAACGCGTGTTGGCCATTGGTACGACAGTGCTGAATGCCGAACGGAAGGCGGAGTTGGCACGAAACGCACTGAAGAAGACGACATTGGCGGGGGTGAAGGTGTACGTGGGGACTGGAGGGACGGCGGACGACTACCCGAAGATGAAGTCGACAAAAGCTGCGCTCGAATACGGAGATCAGGAGGGGAAGGACATCCTCGAGCAGGATGACCTGGAGGCGTTCATTCCCACGTGCGCAAAAACAGATGTAAATGCCTTCCAAGACTATTTGAGCTCTTTGCTGACAAAGAATGACGGTCTGAAGATTGACTTTTTGGTACTCGCGCCTCCGACAGATTTGGCCGCCGTTTTGGGCACAAATCCCGAATTGGCAAATTCCATTGGGCACGTCCATCTGATGGGTGGATGGAATGAGACTAAAGGGCGAACTCGAAGCTCAGTCATTCTCCGGTCGTCGTACAATGTGAACATGGACGGGAGGGCATCCGCGCAACTGTTGAAAATGGCTTCCGAGCGTAAAGTGCAAGTGACGCTGTACTCATCACACGTGATCGCCAAACAGTTCAAGGGTTCTATCAATAGAGAAAGCTTTCCAACACTGATCGAGATGATCGAGACATCACAGGCACCATGTAAGCTCAGTGATCAAAACCATACCCAGAATTGCGTCAAACTTCAGGCATACAAGCATTTCGGACTGCCGGACGTCACTGGGACTCGAATTTGGTGCAGCATTATGACAAATTAAAAGACACAGTTGGACAGTATAAAGGCAAGCAGTTCACGCCAGCTGACCCTCTCACAGTGCTTGGCCTTCTGAACCCGAAGTTGATCAAGGCAACGGAGCAAGTGAATGTTGAGGTGATCATTCCTGAAGGGCAACCCCCGTCGGAGGAGGGGTACGAAATGCAAAAGTGGGCCGATACGTCGTCCGGCATAACTCTGGTCACCGAATTCAACCTCAATGTGTTCCGAACGGAAATGGAGAGTATTATGAAGAAGTACACGGGCGCCGACCACTACAACAAAGGATCAACGTCGCGCGGGTAGACTTAACAATTGAGAAAAGAAGAGGAGAAGCATTGGAAAACGGACAAATTGTTTTTTGATTGATTGATTGACCTTTTTGATTGTTGGCATGCTTTCCGTCCTCTTTTTATTATTGGTTTTGTTGCTATTATTTTGTTCCTTTTGACGTTTTCGGTGAGTAATGAGAAGAGCCACGGCGAACATTGTTAAAATAGGGACGGGGCATAAGTGACTACATATAAAAAATTTGGTTTCCTTTTCTTTTTTTTAATTAAAAAAAATTGTACAAATGTCACTTTTAATCAGTTTCACAAAAACAAAAAAATTTTTTCCCCCAAATTAGTGCCCATGTGATTAATAAAAGTATATGGGAATTGACAAATGGTTATTGGTAAATTTTTTGGTCAAACTCGAGCTTTTTTATACTATTCGACATTCGGACCAGAAATGCACTGATCCGATTTTGTCAATAGAAAATAAAATTGAGAAGTCTATACAAAACCGGCGTGAAGTATAACATGTAGCACTCACTCATTTATCCTCCCCCCCCCCCCCCCCTCAGGCAAATGTTTTTTCAGTCGATTGAAAACGGTGATATTTGAATTGAACTGTAAAGTGTTGGTGTGATCACAATCTAATATGATATTCAAAAATAAGTTTTTAGGGATTTTTTATTAGCGCTAAACAGAAAATTAAATTATTTATCATACGATGGATTCCGCTTTATATGGGCTTTCAAATCAATGATTTTTGAAATAATTTATTCTGTCTACAAGGGCATAAAATGCCATTTTTCGTTGCTATTTGGAGCATATTTCGACATTTTTGGCATATTTTGGTACTTGATCGCATAGAAAATTTTGGAAATTTTTAGAAGATTTCCGAGGATGATGAAATTTGTTAAGATTTTCAGTATTTCCGGGTCAAGAAAATGTTTCTGAAAAATTTACTAGTGTAAAAAAAGTATTAGAATAAATCCGCACCGGGTGATCCGGCACGGCGCACGGGTCTCACTGTACTTGAGAATTTTTGAAAGCGCATCGTTTAACTGTTTGACTTTCTTGTCACGCTTATTGTCCTTTTTTTGTCACGCTGAATTGTCCTGCTCTGTAGACGTCTGAGCGCCAACGAGCTTTGTGACCAACCAAACATCATTTTTTTTAACCATTTTCCCTTCTTTCCGTGGATTGCCCCAGGGAAATCAGTGATTTGAAAATGAAATTGTTGTGTCGGATGGAATGGATGGATGTGACCTGCATACACAAAGAAATGTGCCTGTGAATGGTTCCTCCAATAACTCCCCCCCCCTCCCACAACCTTTTGAATACTCTTTAAATATCGGAAATTCTTTGCTCATTCATTCCTCCATTTCCACTATTTTCATCTATTTGTTAACTGCAAATTTGATTAAATTTTTTCTGAATACGTCTTCGGACATTTGTGCGATTCTTTTTCTCACTACCAGACCTTTTGCCCGATTTAGCGTAACGGACATTTTGTCACCCGGGGCGGGTTTTTTCTGATTACTGAAAATTCCTAACATTTTCTTAGATGTGTCAGAAAAATTCAAAATTTTCTAATTGTTGATTGTGGATAATCAACATTTCATTCAAAAAATGTCGAAAATTTCAGTATTTCAGGGCCAAAGTCGTTGCGGGTTTTTTGTTCCGGGCCCGGCCCAGGTCTCATTGAGCTGGAAAACCCGGGTACCCGGGCCCAGCTTTTTCAAAATTCCCATATCTAGTAAAAACATTAAAAAATGTTTTTTCCTTTATTTTCCATCCCGCGAATTGCCCCAGGGAAATCAGTGATTTGAAAATGCAATTGTTGTGTCGGATGGAAGGGATGGATGTGCCCTGCATACACAAAGAAATGTGCCTGTGAGACAGGGATGGGAGCCGACGACCTCAAAAAATTTCGGAAATCGGAAATCGGAATTCCGAGGCCTTTAAATTTTTCGGAAATCGGAAATCGGAATTCCGAGGTGTCAAAATTTTTCGGAAATCGGAAATCGGAATTCCGAGGCCTTTAAATTTTTCGGAAATCGGAAATCGGAATTCCGACCCCAAAAAAGTCGGAATGGAGAGGTGGCGGGAGTGCCGATAGGCGCCGCCGAGAAAATTTTAGATTTTTGATGACAATTTGTTAAGAGATTTGCACCAAATTTTAATTTTTCCGAAAATTTCCGACTTTTTGCTCAAAATTTCGGAAATCGGAACTCGGAATTCCGAGACCTCAAAAAATTTCGGAAATCGGAAATCGGAATTCCGGGGTGTCAAAATTTTTCGGAAATCGGAAATCGGAATTCCGACCCCAAAAAAGTCGGAAATCGGAAAGTCGGAAATCGGAATTCCGACCATCCCTGCTGTGAGAATGGTTCCTCCAATAACCCCCCCCCCCCCCACAACCTTTTGAATACTCTTTAAATATCGGACATTCTTTGCTCATTCATTCCTCCATTTCCATCCATTTGTTTCACTGCAAAAAAATTGCTGTGATTCCATTTTATCACATTTTTCATTTTCCTGTTTAGCAACAAATCGCTGCAGAGCTTGAGTACGTACAGAGCGACGAAGTTAAGGTAGACGACGTATACATAATTGAGAGAGTGTTTTATTAGCTTATAAGCATGCAAAAGCTTAGCGATTCAAACTTATGTCACAAAAATGGCACATTAAATTAAACGCCTCGGGGTCATTATTTCGCATTCATTCACTAAGCCGATGCCCATTTTATTGCAGCACCAACCATTTTTAGCTCTTTCCCCCGCTTCTGTCGCAAACTCTCTCTTTGTACAAATGATACCTTTTGCTTACGCATTTTCTTTTTTGGCACATCTCTGCAAAAAAAAAAACTTCTTTTGTAAAAATTGAATATTCGCATCAAATCGATAATTCTACGGATTTTCCGAATCCAATTCTCGTGCTTCTTTTTGTAGCTGGGAAAGAATGAAACCTTTTGTTGTTTACATTTAACTTTTCGAAACCTATCGATGAAAGCAATTTTTTGGTTGCGTTTATATTACTGTGCTTATCAATCATCTTTAACACAACAAAATCAACAAGCGGCAGAACAGCTTTGACTTGTCCTCTACCGACGCCACAAAAGCGGCCATGCCGACGCCCTCTCGTGATCTCCTAACAGATCAACAAAAGCGCCCATGCTGAGCACTTTCGTGATCTCCTAACCCATCAAATAAAATACGAATCACAAGCACCACTTCTTTCTGCTGTTTTGGCGGTGCACACACAAAGCAACATAAACCGGGGCTAAAAATGAGCTTAAAGAAAAAAACTCTTTTAATTTTCGTCATTTATGCAGTGTTAGCACAGTTAGCGGACCTGCTTCTTCTTCGCCATCTTTTTTGGTCTCTGAATCCGGCCGTCCGTCACAAAACAGCATTAAAACGCAATGGACACGCCGAAAGACACAAAAGCGGTCGAAAAGCAGCAACAACCGCGGCTTCATCTTTCGCCGGAGCTCATTTATGAGCTGATTTTGTGCGTGTCGGGCACGAATTGGCTAGCTCGACGCATGCTGCTCAGCTGTGCATTTATTTATCGCATAATTTTAAGCAGCAAAAAAACGCAAAGTTGGCGGCAAAGACTATCTGTTGGGGTAAATTAAATGTTTTTTTTGGGGGGGGGGGAGGCTTTAATTATCAAGCGCGCCAAAGACTGACTATAACAAGTTTTAATATCTGTCGAATTTAAAGACTTCTTTATTCTTTTCTCTTTCTGTTTTGGTCAATCGTTTTTGCCCGCAATTATTCGTTTTTAGAATGAAATAATATTGGTAAATGTTTTTTAAAGTATTTAATCATGTAAATTCTCTCGAGTATTTTTTATTTTATGAATTTTGGGCAAAACATTTGAACCAAAAACTAATTTTTTATATTTAGCACATCGACGCAAGTTTCCGAAACTTGCCCGAGGAAGGCTTTTACAATGTTCGAATTTAATTTAGTCTAACTTTAAAATTCTTTTTACAAAATGGGAAATAATTATTTAAATTTCAGAAACGGCCTATTCTTCCAAGAATTCACGGCCGTATCAGCATTTTTGACGACGATTTGCTACCGAACATTGGCAACTATTCATACCTAGCTGAGTTTAACACGGCATACGTTTTCTACGCAAAAATTACGATAGATTACCAAATGTTGGCAGAGGGGCTTTTGCCAACACAAGCGGTGGGCATCAAAAATATTAGAGTTTGATAAATCGATTTTTTTTAGTAAAATTGCTCTAGAATTGGTTAAAATTTAAGCATATTTCATGCTTTTGGTTTAGCGCAAGTTTTTTTAAAATTTTGATTTTTTAGGTAAATTTTTTAGAATCTTTGACATTTAGTTATAAAAATTGCGTAAAAATTCATATTTTGCCGATTTTTAATTGTTCAAAAATGCAAGTTTTTGAGAATTTTGTTTTACTTCTGGAGTGGGCGGTGAGAAAATTTTGAATGATTTAGCGCATGGCACTTGGGCAGGCAATCAGGGCTGGTGCTCTTCGATGTAACGCGCACTTTATCCAAAAAGATCCATTAGTGGTAAGTTCTAAACAAGATTTTTATGATATGAGGTCATATTCTATTTGCATTTGCTGGCTCTTTTTTGTTCAGGTATATTATGACATCGTTACGCTCAGTTTTGCTGTCCATTTGCCACCGGATTTGCTTCATGCCATACTCTACTTCACTATCAACAAGTTGGAGCGCCTGTTATACAAAGTAAGTTTGAATTAAAGACCGCAGGAGTCATGAGAAAAGTACGGGATTTCCGTCTTGCTGGTTCCGCTAAGTTTAAATTCCCGGTGTTTGTAGACAAATAATCATTTATTTTAATAATCATTGATTTGAAAGCCCATATAAAGCGGAAAACCCTCGTATGATAAATAATTAATTTTCTGCTCAGCGCCAATGAAAATCCCTAAAAACTTAGTTTTGAATATCATAGATTAGATTTGATCACTGATCAGCACCAAGTTAACAGTTCAATTTAAATATAACCATTTTATATCGATTGAAAAACATTTGCCGGGGAGGGGATACCCCAAAATCAAGGCTTTACTTCCGTTTTTTATAGGCGGCCAAAGGTGAACTGCCGCTGATGGCGTTGTGAGACAGCGATTTGGAGGGCGGGGGCAACTGACGAACGATTCGACGGCATTTTCTGTTTTTTATTTGTTGTGCCGGTTGGACAAGACTGACAATTACGAAGTATATGATCGCTTTAAAATTGCTCATTTTCAAGCACAAAAAATGCGTTTGTGTTTATTAAGCACCATTTTCTGATCACAACAAACGACCTTTTTTTCTCACAAATGCAAAAGTTACGGTTTACCAAAATTCTTTTTCAAACTCAAAAGAAGCAAGAAAACATCCAATTGATCAGCTTATGGTGACAAATGACTTCAAAATATTTATTTTTTTCTCACATTGTCTTTTTTGTGTTTTCGTTATAAAACTCTCAGGCTCGTGTCAAAACATTAAAAAAAAAGCATTTGGTATCAAAATGTCGCAAATCTTAAATTTTCCATTTAAACGTAACGATATTGAAAGTTCATTGGCTATATTTCAGGATACAATTCGATTTCTGGCTTTTTTAGGTTCGGAAATCCGATTTCTAAAATTTGTTAAGACATCGGAATCCATTTCCGAAACTTTCTTCGCCGGAATTCCATTGGATCACTTTACCCAATCTGATTAAACATAGTCTCACATTGTTTTAGACCAATTGATTTTTTTTAAACTTGATACCAATTCTGGTCATTCAAACATCATCAATCTGCTGATGACACTTTTGTAGTGCGTAAAATGTAATTTATGAAATTGATACCCGCTCTGATCAGCAGCAGCAGCACACATCGATCGTTTAAGTTAAATGCGCGTTCAGCCAGCAGCCCCCCCCCCCAAAATTGCCGGAATTTGTCGCCTCGCCCCGTCCGATGATGGATTGATGGGATGGCTGTAGGGTGACAAAACTCTGCCCGTCCATTCAAACCACCCCCCCCCCCCCAAACTCGACTCCTTCCACCAACCCAAAAATCATTTCTCGATGAAATGTCCTTTTTGTGTCGCCTAATTAACCAGCCTTAAATGGGTGTTGGAAATTGCCTTCTCGTAATGTCTGGAAAAATTTTTTTTCCAAAATTGATCTATTCATTCTTCTGATCACTTTTTTTCAACTTTTGCCTGATCACTTTTCCAAAACTGATCAAATTTACTTTTCTGAGCATTTTTTTTTTAATTGGTCATTGCCTGATCAAAATTGATCAATTAATTTTTCTGGTCACTTTTTTCAAATTGATCAATGCTTCTGCTGATAACTTTTTCCAAAATCAACCAATGTTTTTCTAAACTTGATTCAATCACTTTTCAAAAGTAATCAAATTCACTCTTGTAGTAAATTTTTCTAAAATTGTTCAATTTACATTCATTAGGCTGTGTTTTTCCGATCAAAAAAGCGCTTTATGTTGGCACTTCTTCTCTTCTAATCGGAAAAAGAATCCGTATTCTGAGCAGTCTTCTAAATTCCATTCATCGTTTTTGATGTATTCATTTTTTTTTGTCAAAAAATCGTTTACCTTTTTCACCAATTCAGTTTCTCTAAAAACATTTTCCGATCACTTTTTTCCAAATATAGATTCTCTTCCGCAAATAATGATCAAATTTCGATAATCAAAAATTTCCAAATCAATCAACAAAATTTAAAAATACAATGCCCAAATTGTGTACTACTTTTTAATTTTGCACCCGCTTTCTTCAAGCCTCAAAATCCAATCGATCGATGTGAAATTATTCCCCGCGGGGCAAAAGGTGACTTTGACCCTATCCCCCCGGGGTGTTGTTGCCGGCGCGGACCCCCCAGCGCGTCGTCCAAAATATAATACCATTACATATATTTGCACAATGAATCAATATTATGTAAAGGTGGCCTCCGTGGGCTTGCTTGCTTGGCCAGCTCGGATTTTGAGAAAATGACCTCTTTAAAATGCCCTTAAAATTCCAATTATTTTTTAGATTTTAGAACACTGTGACCCCTAATTTTTAATTTAAATGCCTAAGCTTTTACTAACTTAAAACTTTAAATTTAATAGCCTAAGCTTTTACTAAACCATAAAATTTTAAATTTAATAGCCTAAGCTATAAGAAGCCCCTAAAATTTATTTAATAACCTAAGCTTTTACTTATCCACTAAAATTTTATATTTAATAGGCTAATAGCCTAAGCTTAAACAACTAAAATTTTAAATTTAATAGCCTAACCTTTTGAAATTTACACAATTTCATATCCGTAAAATTATGGTTGTCTTCAATGCCGACGCCCCCGACATTTTATGGCCTCATCTCCGACCGAGTGTCCAATACGCGCGGCGCCCGAACTGTCGGAGACCAATCACCCTATTAAAATTTAATTAATTCAGACTTGGCCCACCAAAAATATTGAAAAAATTGGTTATCTTTTTCAATCCTGGCCAATTCCAAGCCTTTTTCCACTTAAAATCTTGATCCCAACATAAACGCTTCCGATCCCGGAGTTTTCAACTCGGCCAATCCCGATCAACTTTATTTACTGATTTACTGAATGAAACTCTAATGTAAATACATTTTTTGAATTGGAATAATTATTAGATTTAATCATTTTTCGTCTCACAAAAAATTCGTCTGAATTTTAGTCACATCGATTTTCCCCATTTTACCATAGCTTAAACAACAATATTTTGTCGATGAATCATATCGCCGGGCTGTCGGCCACCCATCATTTTGCTTATCAACGGAATGTCAATAAAATTTGATCAAATTTGAACAAAATGCCAAAATTGATCTGATCTGACAATGATCGGAGTCCAATTTGTCCTCATAAATGTGTTGATCTCATTATACGGCCACACATTGTGCTTTGCAACAATTTTTTCCAACTCACTCCAACTTTGCTATGATCAATGCATAGACAGAAATTTGGTGATTTTTAATTTTAAATATATTTTTAATTTCCTAGGTCAAAGATTTCATAAGAATTTAAATTAATTATATTTTGAAAATATAAAATTTTAAAATAAATATAATTTATTGAATTATTGCTATAATGATTGAAATATTTCAGGCTTTGCCTTTGCCGGCCGGATCACTGGTTTGGCATAACATTTCGACTACAAATTGTGATTTTGACTGTCTTATCGATGCTGTAAGTTTAAATTATTAATTTTTAAGTTTCTAATTTAATCGATTTTTCAGTTTATATTAAAATACCTAAATGATTTTGTAGGTTCCTAAATTCCAAGTTTAAATAAAACATAGTTTTATAATTGCTTATTACTTTCAGTGCCGTCCTTATTAAAAACATTTTTAAATAAATTAAAAATTTTCATTTAATTAAATTGCTAATTAGGATTTTCTCATTTAATGAAATTATTTAAAAAAATTAATATTCCAGTGTCGCTCGGGCTGCAAAGATCTCGAGTCCCTAAATTCGACCTGCGATTTACGCTGCAACTCCATCGGAGATGGCTCAGCTGCATGCCATCAAGGTTGCCGAGCTGTGGCCGATTTGTTTCTGCACCAATTGCAACGTAATTAATTAATTGAACAGAAATATTCGAGACATTTTATATTTAACAAATAAAAATCCCGATTTTTGGTGTTTTCTGGCCATACTTTTTTTTTCAAATTTGTTTAATTGCAAAGCTTTGGCTTAATGATAGCTTAAACTTTTTGAGAGCTTTAGAGAGATTTTTAGTTAAATTTCAGGTTTTTAAAATGTTTAGCAAAAGCTGCTAAGACTTTAATAAATTTTTCCAAATACAAAAATTTACCATTTTCATGGCCAGTTCACAAATTTATATTGCAGAACTGGTTGAGCTGGTGTCGGTGGAAGCCTTTCTGGACGTCGGCTTGGGCGTTGGGCTGAACTGGTCCTTCTCCGATCAGCAGGCCACCATAATCCAAGAGATCTCGACAACCAACATACGGTGGATGGCACTGAGTCGCGCGTCCGGCACCAGCACCGGCTGGAGATGGACACCGATGGAGGAGAAGACGTTCAGAGAGCCCAATGTGCAGCTACATGCAACCATTTTTGTGCCGATGGAGCAGCACAGCGACATTGAGGTGAACGAACGCTGCTTTTTAATTTGCTTTTTTAATTTGCCATTTAAGAACAAATTAATTCCTGTACTAATTTGTAAGCAATTAATAATTTTTTTAATTCCAAATACAGCTCCAACTCGTCGCACTTTGGCGTGAAATTGCCGTTGTGTCACGGCCATTCCTTCAAACCGTGCTGTTGCCGTTGGGCGCGCCAGCGTCGACGCCGTCAAGGCGAAGGCTGAAGCCGACGGTGGACATCGGTGGTGGTCAACTGCAGCTGGCACTGAACGGATTTGTGGCTTGCTGGAGAACGGAGGAGAGGGTAACTGATGTCCACGAGACGTCACAGTTCCGGTATGGATTTCTTCTAAATTTGGCCCAAATTTTTTGGCATTTTTTTCATCAGACTTCGTCTATTTGCTGTTGTCGAGGACGGTTCTGGCACTTTTATTCGTTCCCAATTCACCAACACAACATGCCATTTCTTCCGAAATTTGCCGGACCAGTACAAACAGTTCCAGCTGGCAATCGCGGACGTTGGAATTGGTACAGACCCAGCACCAGTGCCAACAATGTCAAGCAGTACAGAGGGCACCAAAAAGGCATTTGATGATGATGAGCTGGTGCTGAACATCACGCTTCAGCAAGTGCATGGTGCTGCTGAACCTTTAATAGCAAAATATTTGTAGAGAACAACAATTTATGTGATTACAGACGTAGCAGCACATGACACCACACCCAGTGCCATTGTTCTCGTGTTTTCCGACGGCATAAGCTTGTACGTGTTGGACAAGTTGGACGACTTTGTGATGCTGACGGAGCCGTCCAAAATTGCATTTGCGCTGAACAGCTCGCAGTCGATCACCGCGTTGGGCTGCGTGTCGGACACAGAACTGTTGCTGGGCCTGTCGGACGGCGCCATGTTCAGACTGGACATCGGGGAGTGGCTGCGCAATTTTAATGGTAATTATTAGGATTTTTCATGAACAAAAAAGTGTTCTTAATTAAAGATCTAACTAAAACGTAAATTAAATTATTTTTCTTCAAAAATTTTTTTCCCAATTCAATTTAATTTTAAAAATTTACATTTACGTAGCTAATGTTAGTCTCTTCTGTTTGCATAATAGAGCTAATTAGATTAAAAAAAAATTTAATTTGGTACAAATTGTTTATTTTCTTTTTTGTTTTGTTTTAGCCGTTAACAATCCCAGCCCTGCTGGTGCTGCTGGTGCTCAGCAGCAGATGAACAACAGCACAACAGCGCTTTCGGAACAAATTGTTCATGCTGAACGCATACGGGCAGCCGATGGTGTGGCCATTACACAAATTGTGGCCTCAGTGATTACGGTTCTAAAATGTTTTATTTTAATGTATTAGTTAAATATTTTTTTATACGAATTTGTTGGATTTGCGACAAAGAAATATTAATTTTAATAACCATTAAAATTTGATTTTAAAAAATGTTAGGAGCGAATTTATGCCGTCCGCGACAAATTGGGCATTGTACGATGCCAGTTCCGTACTTGCGAAAATTCCACCACGATGACGCTGACAAATTCGCCAAATTTTATCTATCGACTTGCCGAAGATGCATGGAATGGGTACAAAATTTTTCACTAAAATTCAGATTTAAAAATTCAAAAAAAAATTTTTAAGATTTTTATATTATGCCACAAATTCTGGCGAGGTGTTCTCTACGCCGATGCTGCCGTTGGATGCCACCCAAAATTATTCGTTGTCCATCACGCGACGGGTAGAAATTTTTGAATCTTCGGGAAATTGTTTGTTTTTTAAGCTGGCTGAATTGCCACCAGTCAGCAGTTTGGAGGTGGATTTGCATGAGCAAAAGCTGATCGCAGTCAGTCGGACCGGACAACTGATCAGTAAGAAAGCTTAAAAATTAAAAGTTTTATCTTTGAAAATTTTTAAACATCCCTAAATACCGTAATCCTACGGGGCCTAATCCGATCAATAAGTGCTTAGCTATTTTGATCAGTCTCTCTTTACATAAGCATACCAAGTCGCGCGAAGGGTTGTCAATTACTGTAAGTCGTGCGAATGGATGCTAATCACCGTAATCTTATAGGATGTTCTGATCAATAAGGCTTTAAATACTAAGACCTGTAAGTTCCGATCAGTCTCTTTAATATTACTGAAAAATTATCCGTGTCTTGGAAACAATGAAAAATAATCAATTTGAGTAACTTGACAGGCCGAGATTTGATCAACGGTACGGTGCGGGACGAGCGCGAAGGCTGGACACTGAGCGACACGTACCGTAACGTCGTGCACGCGCAGTTCTACCGTAACCGTCTGTTCTGGACATCGTCAAGCTGCGGAGACTCGCATCCGTGGGAAAGCTGCTTGTACAGCGAGGAGTTTGACCACGGCAGCAAGGCTGTCCACCTCAGCAAATAGTGAGTGGGTGGTGTTCTATAAATCAAACCCCTCATTTCCTTCGGCCTGCGGGTGAGTCTTAAGGGTAAAGAAGCTAGTTATAGAGAAAGCAGTTTTTACTTAATTACTTTAATTTAGCTCAATGGTCAGAATGCCAACGCAATTTGATAAAATATGGCATAAGCTTTTTTCGGACACTATTTTTATTTCTTAAAATTAAATTTAAAAGATAAGCCGCTAGCTAAACTTCCTTCGCATGGCAATCTGAAAATATTCATATAAGATAATTCTGTAATCCATTGACCTGATCGGTCCATTAGATCACTTTTATTGACTGGTTTCTCTAAATTCACATTGATTTGAGTTGATTTAAAAAAATTAAATCATAACTCAAAGGAATAAAAAACAGTCATCTTTGGGATGAAATTATTGATTGTTGATCACTTTGGATCAGAATATCTGATCAGCTAATTTTTATTATTAAAAAACGAACATTAAATTCAGTCTGTACTCCGGGCCTGTCAAGGAGTTCGTGCTGCTACGCCCGTTCATTGCCCCGCCGTTCATGGTACCACCGTCCAAAGTTGGCTTATTGTTGACAGATTCTGACGCCTTGTTAAGCTGGCGACCACCAACATCATTGCCTTTTCAAGGCAAAATTCAAAAATATTTAAATTTATAAAAATCCACAATAAAAGTATTGAAAATTATTAAAAAATTTTATATTTTACTTTTTATAGAGTAAGCAAAACGAAATTGATATTGGATTACCAATAAGTTTTTTAGAGTAAAATTTCGAGATTTTTTATTTACCCGTAATCGATCCCGGGTTCATAGATTTACTCTTAGTCTTAATTTTAATTTTTAAATGTTTAATATTTTCAAAAAAATTATTAGGACGATAACATTGTTCATTTTTTTCAGCTATTGGCTCCGCATGGCGATCACTTGCCTATGAGTACATTCTTCAGTTCCAACCCGATCATGTTGAAAACGAAAAAAATGATACTGTACGAACATCGACTACCGTAAGCCAAGGGACAATTTTGACGACGCACATTACTGTACCAATTGGACAAGAGTCTGTTGATGGCACGTACAACTTAACGATAAGGCAAAATTTAAATTTTTTTTTGTTTGAAAATGCCGTTTCCTACTTTTTTTTTAAATCGTAAATTTTCATAAATAATTTTTTTTGTTGTTAATTTAAGAAATTCTTTTAGGGCGTGTACCCGGAATATTTGTTCATCTCCAGTGATCACCTCCAACAGACCGTTCCATGCCGATAGAATGCGCAAAACGATCACATTATATACCAAAAAGTCAACATTGGCAGAAGGTGGTGGCATCGGCGGCGGTCAGCCTCCGGCTGATCCATTTTTGTTGTTGGACATGCTGGGCAGGGACGTGCCAGCCGATCGGACACATTTATGTGAGAAAAAATGATTTTTATATTTAAATAAATTGTATATTGTATAAAATCTTTTTATTTTTGGTTAAATTTAAATGAATTTTTTATTTGTTCAAAAAAAAATCTTTAAAAAGATAATTGGTTTTTTAAATAAGATTTGATTTTTTAATTTACATAATATTATTTAATAATTGAAAGCATTTACATTTTCAATTTGTTTTATAGAAATGAAATAATATTATTAAATTGTGATAAAAAATATATTAAATTTCATATTTTCAGATAAGAAAATATTTTTTAAATCAATTTGTATTTTTTAACAATGCTTTAAGCATAAATTTATTTTTAGGAATTTATATAATCATTTAAAGATTAGGCTCTTTTTTTCTCAATCACTTATATTAATTTTTTTTTTTAATTTTTAGATCCAAAATTTCCATCGGTAGACGCTGCCACCGTGTCCATAGCGTACGACAACAGCTCCGGTGTACTGTACCAATCGTGGCAAAAAGACTTTACAGTAACGCGCAGCATTGAGGGTACGGCAGCGCCATTGTCCGCCCATTTCTTGGACTCTGTCCATTTTCACATGGTCGCACTGCTCGTGTCGCGTGCAACAATTTTGTTGGCATCGGCATATTCAGTGTTCGCATACCGTACCACGTCGTCCTTCAATAAAATGTGCGCAGGCGTTACAATATAATTTATTGATTTTTTAAATAGTTTTTCAATCAATAAAAAATTTGTTTTGAATCGCAAATTTCAGCGTGTACAATTGTCAACCGCTGTTGTCAGCAGGCGGTGAGGAGTGTGGCAAAGTGTACGGCATCGCCACTGAAGAAGACCATCCGCAAAAGGGTCCGGGCCGCGTGTTTTTGCTTGTAATGTTGCCCTCCGGCGTTGTTCAACTGCTGTCAAGCAGTTCAGACCTTGCGCAACCCTTCCAGCTGATCGCAACAACAAATCATTTCCCATACAAGTAGATTTTATTTTTAAATTTAAATTTTGTTTAGTATTTCATTAATTTTTTTGTTTTAAGAATCCGCCAAATGGCATTTGCGGATGATCGGCTGCTAATTCTGACTGATGATGGCTTCTTCGGCACAATTGATCTAACACTTCAGGTCTTCTCAATTAATTAAAATATATATTTTTAATTTGATCGGCTTATTCTTTAATTTGATCATAATATAATCATTTTTGATCAGTTTGTTGTAAAAAATAATTAACAATTTTAAGACAATCAACCTGAATTTTGCCGTCAGAGACATTCAATTCTTGTTGGCAGGCGATTATGTTGAAAGCATCGGTGATCATCGCATACATTTTGAGGGTCCAATACAATTTGACGAGAAGTTGGGCCAGTTCAGCTGGACCATCAGCAGCTGGCAGAACACTTTGCACAAAGGTGGTTGTTAAATTGAAGCATATTTTTTTGATTGACAATTCAATATCCGGGGAACACTGGAGACTAATCAGTCTCTGATTCAGTCCCGATCAGGATTTAGCCACTAACTGTTCCAAAACTTTTGCAGAAGTTGTTGCACCATCAGTTGTTGCTATACCCGCTGCTAATGGGGTGCAGGCACTGTACAAACTGTCGCTGTTCCGCGACGCGTTCGGTGGTGAGCGCATCGTGCTGCTCAGCCAGGCCAGCGCGTACCAATTGCCACAGCGGTTGATCCAGGCGTGGAATTCACGCCAAAAGTTCGACCTGTTGCTGGAGGCGTACAACCCGTGGACAGCGGTGGCGCAGAACCGAAGCGCATTGTTGACGCCCACCAAACCGCCGTCCGCGCCGCGCAATGTGCGCATCTTCGCCACTCAACATGTACATATTGAACTCTGGCGCCTCTACAAAGGGATTTTAGAACACCGGTTTTGTTTCCGGGTCTTTTTCAAAACCCGGGATTCTATGGGAAATTTGATAGAAATTTTTTTTAAGCCAAAATTCTGGCGAAATTAGCCCCCTAATCCGGACTTCTGAATAAATTCTTAAACTAAATTGTTGCGCAGCGAACTGTTGACGGCACACGTGCCATCATTGATCTGTTCTGGGACGAGCCGAAGGAATGGAATGGCGACCAGCTTGGCTACACTGTCAACTGCACAATTGTTGCCACTGTGCCAGCCGGCCAACAACAGGGCAGCAGTGATGTGCAATCCGGTGCTCTTAATTATTTTTTATTTTAATTATTATTTTTTTATTTTGCTCATTTTTAAATTGGCTCCGGGGATGTAACCGGATGCCAAAAAAAAGTTTCGGCATCCGGAATTCCGGCCCCCAAAAATTGTCCGGAATCCGGCATTGCCGGACCCAAAAATGTCCGGAAATCCACTACCCGATTACAAGCTATATATGCCAGTGAATGCAACGCTTCGTCGTGGCACCAATCGCGCCTACACATTCTCGGTCCGATCGGGCAAAATCTCATGCCTGATCTTTGCCATGAATGATCAGCAACTTGTCGGGCCTCCGTCATCGCCGCCAGCCGAAATTGATGGAAGCGGTTGGTAACACATTTAAGCATGGATGAATATTAATCTCGAACAATTTTCAAAATTGCGCAGCTTTGGCATTTTGTTCGAGAATCACAAAAAATGAAGATTTCCTCTAAAGTTAAGCCCAGAATGTAAGCCTAGATCGAGCCATTCGAGAAAATTCCGAACTAATTTTTGGAATGAATAATAGCCCCGGATTGCAATTTTATTTTGTTTTGCATAATTTTTTTATTATGTTTTTTCCTCGATGCTTGCGCTTTTTAGGCTGATCGGAAATTCTGATCATAATTTGTTTGATCGTCTCAATTCTAAACCTGAGTTTTGCAGAGTTCAAGCCGTTGATTCGATTGTTCGCCATCGACTCTACAGACAACCTTGTGGCCATCCAAAATTGGACCATTGAGTCGTCAGTGAAAAATGCTGTCAGCAATGGGAACAAAGCGCGATTTTTGGCCAAGAACAGAAAGAGACAAATTGCACATACGGTATTTATTGTTTGGCATTTTGTCACAATGTTATACTTTTTGTCCACAATTATTGTTAAAGAAAATCTAGCGTTATTTGGAGTCCCAATAAATAAATTTTGGTCCCAATGATCTTGCGATACTAACGATGTGGGACTGACGTAATTACATCCTGGTAATTTTGGACAAAGCGCCAACTTTTTATTTGTACTTGGACAAAATGTCGACTACAACCAAATGAAACAAAATGCCAAATTCAACTTCCCTTAATACTTATGCAACAAAAAAACATACTGTTTTAAGGTTCAATACCAAGCGATGACTTATGTTGGCAGTGAACTGTATGCAATTCGAAAGGAACCCGAAATGTCCCAGTTGGCGCTGGTAAAGCTGGACATTAACCAAGTGGATACTGTACTCTCCAAGGTGGGCGTGAGTTACAGTATGAAGTTAGCCGAGTTTTTAAACTTAATTGTGTAATAAATACATAAAATTGTCGGGAGAAAAATATATATTTTTGTTTGAAATTCTACAATTAAGGCCTCAATCTTGGGCGAAGTTTCGCAAATTGATGCAATGGCAGCCGATTGGGTGGCAAATCGTCTTCTATTGGTGGGGAAACGTGAGCTAACAACGGTAAGTCGTCTTGAAGAACGCAAAAAAATCGTACAAAAAAAATAAAAATAAATTAAATAATGTTGTGTTGCAGATACATCTTGACCAGCTGCAAGACTCACCCAGCACTGTGTTGTTGAAAAAGCTGTTCCCGCTGTCGCTGGGCGCTCAAGATGCCAAGCAGCTCGTCTACGACCCATTCACTAAGTTCAATGATTTAAGCTTCTCGATCGGTCCGATCTCTAGTGTCCTGATCAATGATGATCAGAATCTATATAACTCTTAAAAAAATCTGATTTGGCTAACGATACTCATTTTTGTCAATGCCCACCCACACATCAGTGCCAGCAAATTTATGATTCTTCTTACTTAGAGTTTTTGAATGCCATTTTGTTTGTTTGATTTGGTTTAGTTTAAAAAAAGTGATATACCTAGCCTTTCAAAACTTACTGATCGGCCCGCCGGTTAGGCCTTGACGATCTATTTCACGATTTTATGTTCTTACATTTTTGGTGTTCAGCACCGCCTATTTGTTGACCAAAAATGGCTCACTTTTTGCGCTCGATTTGAACCGAGGCATTGAAAGCAATTTGGAGCTGACCACTGGTTGCCTAAGGCAAAAGGTAACAACAAAATATTAAAAAAAACGAAATTTAAAATTGCGCGCTTAAAAGACGATCACTTCCATTGTTGGCGAATTTGTTTGGAACAAAGCGGCATCGCCACAACTGTACGCGCTGACTTGGAACGGTCTGATCGAGCTGAAGCTGAACTCGGACAACAATTGCCCGGACATCAACGTCAACTGGTCCCTGTTTGGGGGTGAGCAGTGCCAGATGGGGTGTTCTCTTTTTTAGGCCTGACAACTTTCAATCTGATAGTGCCGGGTTTGATCAGAACTCTCAAGTAGATCCCGGCCCGGACTTGAAGGACCTTGGTCCGAGATCTCAAAAAACATCTCGACGAATCGACAGATCCGAGCCCTACTCTCAAGACTTATAGAAAAACAATTCAAACATCTGGTTAAATTAGTGCCCATTTATTGACCACTTTTTGGGGTTAATTAAACCTATTGGTTACTTTTTTGGCAAAATTCAAAAACTATTGAGCACTTTTGGGCTTCAAAAATCAAACGACCGCCGACGTCAGGGCCGAACATTAATTTAATCAATTATTATTGTGCCGCCCGCAGAAACTGGACTCAAGGCAATTTCACTGTTCACCGTTGCCGACAAAGTGTTGGTTTTTGCCACACCCAACGATTTGTTGGTGTACGATCGCCAAACAGCCGCCGTGTCCCAGTTCCCCAGTCCGAGCCCACCAATTCGTCAATTGCTGGCCGTCTCACAGTCATCGCAGCCGTTCCCGAACCGGGACTGTTTCCAGCTGCCACCGGCCAGTCAGATCAGCTTTAATGTGAAGAATGAAGGTAATCAATTATTTGTTTTGGGCCGGCCCATTAACAGAATACTGTTATCGATTGATCAGAATTGTGATCCTTAATCAAGTTATTGTTGGTCTGAATTGGATGATTATTTGACTAATGATTATTTTTATAGGGTACGGCTGATCATTATGAAATTTGACGATCAGCCAACTGATCAGGGTTGAAACCCTCTTCACATGGTCATTAATTTGTTTGATCATTCTATTGATGACTGATCAGAATTTAAAGCGAGGGTGCCTTTGTACTTTAAAAAAATGTACTGTTTTTGAGAGTCGGGGTCTTTAAAAACAAAAATTTTAGCCCGATGAATAGCTCGTGTTGTTTTCAAATTCACAATATTTATTGTACTACTTACTGTTCAGGTCGTACTGGTGCGGTGGTGGAAGTGCATGAGCTGCAGCTGCAGAAGGACGCGCAGCAGCAGCAGCCCAACGAGTGTGTGAATGTTTCGCAACCGATCACGCAATATGACGTCCATTTTCGCAAGCGTGGCACTGACAAGCACCAGCAGGTCAGACAGCAAGCGTACGCGGACAAAAGAACTCTTCTGGCTTGACAAAATGTCCCCACTTCATTGAAAATTGGACAAAAGCTCCCTGGACTATAATGTCCCAGTGCAAAACGGGTCGCCAGGACAAAATGTTCCTCTAATCTTTTAATAAAAATTGTTCATGAGTTTTAAGGCTGGAAACTGTAGGGGGTGTCCGGTTGGTTTTTAATTTTGAAAAAAATTCGACCTTTTTTTTCCAATTAAGATGAGTCATTTTGTCCGTGCGTGGTCTTTTGTCCTCATTTCAAACTGCTTTTTTGATTTAAAACGTATTTGTAGGAGAAGATCAAAACGGTCCATTCGAGCAGTAACCGGATTGTGGTGGACAACGGCGTGCTGGAAAAGTACACGGAGTGAGTAACAAAGTTTAAAAATTTCTTATATAAATTATATATCATTTAAAAAAAATTGGTTTATATATTAAAATATTTTAAATTTTTTATTTTTAAATTAATAAAATACAAATCAATCCTATTATACATTCAAAAATCAGGGAAAAAAAGATTATCGACCTATAAGTCGTCCGTAATTTTTCAATTTTTAGCTATGACGTCACTGTCAGCTGGCTGAACCACTATTGTCCCCCGCAGGGCCAATCGGAGACCAAATTATTGCACACCGGCTTCGGCTACCCGTCGGCACCGAAAGAGCCGAAGGCATTGGCACTGACGCCGGACACTGTGCTGTTAAGCTGGACATTGCCCGATCTGTTGAGTGCGCCGGTCGCCGAAATTCGTTATCGCGTAAATTTATTTATTTATTTTTATTTTTTTAAATAAAAAGAGACGACTAATTTGTAAGGGCATAACAACAAAATGTTCAATTAATTAATTCTGGGGTTTAATTGTTTCAAAATAAAAATCAATGATTATAAATTATTTTATTTAAATAAATTAAAAAATAAATATGTATGTAATTACAAAGAAAAAAAAATAGAACAAAGATTTTTTTTGAAGAAGTATTTAAAACATTGGGACAACATTTCAGACTCATAATGGCAAAAATGGAAATTTCAGCACCAGAGTCCCAGGCCCACTCTACTTTAATTAAAATCAAACAAAAAATTAATATTTACTTTTTAACAAATTTAAAAATTAAATGTTCAGGTCACCCAACTGAGTCCGGCACTTGCCAACCCGGTGCCCGTTGCTGTCCGACCGGCAGAAGGCACAGCCGGCCATTTCTCCGCCGCTTTAGCCGAGGTTGTGCCGTGCGAGTCCAACCCGTGCCAAGCCAAAGTGCCAAACCTTCGTCCGTCCACAGACTACCATTTTTGGGTAAATCAATCGCCGTCAATTTCTGATCTGTCTGGTCCAAATGCTTTTGACCATTTTTGATCAACGTTTTCGACATTTTAAGACACGATCCGTCAGATTCGAAGTGCTTTCTCTGTCCTTGTTTAGGAAAAAAATTGACAAAATTAAAAAAGAAAAATTTTTGTCAGGTTGTGGCGCTGCACATCAATCGGCTGAATGCGGACGATGCGGAGGCAACATCAACGGAAAGTCAGGCACACACACGCGACATTCCCGGCACGCTTCGACTCGAAAATGTGACGAGTGAGCAACCGGTGGGGGGGGGGGGGTCATTAGTCTTCATTAGGGTAGCACAAGTATCCGCGCCGAAACCGTATTCGGGCTTTATTCGGCGGATCCGGGTGTGGGAAGTTTCCTGAACAGCTCCAACACCCCGGCCGGTTTCTGCATTTGTTTCATTCCCGTGACACGGTTCTTTGGCATTTTGGGTCTGGAGTTTTTGGTCAAGAAGACGGCATTGTTTGTTTTGCCATCCTTTTAGGTGACTCGATGTTCCTCCGATGGAACACACTGATGTCGGGCGTGGATGCTTCATCTGCCCAATTTGTCCAAATTTCCATACAATATCGTCAGGTAGTACATAAGTGATGCCTTTTGGTGTTCATTTGGGGACTACCTACATATATCAAGACTAGGATCAGAATTGAAGCTACTTTTTGGAGTCCAAATTTTAAAAAATCTTTGGCGTAAAGACTACAAAACACCGATATCTGCTAGGATCCTTTTCGAGAGTCTCGGGTCTCAAACCGAGAAACCAAAATCGAGACAACGAGAATTTTGTTCCCAAGACCGATCAATTTTCAAAAAAATTTTTTAACCCGTTTTCTTGGCATGATTTGTTTTTGTTTGGTTGCACAGAGCGGCGTGGACGCCTCCTGGACGGACGTGCGCAATTCGACGTTTGCACTCACCGATTGGCCCCAACGCTTTTTGTGCGTTGATCAACTGCACCCGGCCACTGCTTATGACTATCGTTATGCGGCGGAGTACACAATTTTTGCTGCCAATGTATGGGCCGGTGCCGCCAGCACTGCAGCGACTGCATCATCAGTCGTGGACGGCAAGGCGGCTCAGCAACAACTGCAGCTGCAGCAGAAGGACGGCGGCAAGAAGGCGGTGCTGATCGAGACGTTCTTTCAGCAGAGTCAACAAGCACGCACCAAAGGTGGGAGGCAAAATTACAAAATTCTTAAAATTTTTTGATATATTTTAGGGTTTAAATTTTTTTGTTTATTAATTGTAAACAAATTACTCTAACAAACGTTGGAAGCGAAGTTAAACTAAGTCAAATTGCAAAAATTAAAATTTATTAAAATTTTAAAAATCAGCTGGAACACCGTCAACTCCACTGGATGTGAAATTGGCCAACGAACAAAGCTGTGCTTACGGTAAATGCAAAATATAAATTTTTTACTGAACATTGATTAGGTCGGATCAGATAAAATTATTGATCTGATCAGGACCGGTTAACAATTATTTAACTTGATCAGGGTCGGTTAACAAATTGATCTGATCAAGTTCAGCTAAAAAATTATTGATATGATCTGAACCAGTTAGCATTATTCATCTGATCATAAAAGCTGTTTTTTTAATATTTGAGATTTGGAATCATGGTTTGTTGCAGATGCAACCACAAAACAAAGTGATTGGCCAACCGGCAAATGTGAAGGCGGCGGCTGGACACTTCGATGGGCCGAGCCCAACTTTGACGGAGGCGAACCAATACAAAACTATGCTGTCGAGTACCGGTACAGCTGTAGTTTACACTTTTTTAAAAATCAAATCGCTGGACAATTTTGAATTTTTGAAATTCTCGAATACACGCTGTCGACCGATTTCGCGCAAAATTTGTTGTTAACCAACAAATTAATTTGAAGCGCCAGCGGTCAGACGGAATGGGAAATTGCGGAACGCGGTTTGCCGCCCGATCGTCTGTTCTGGCGCGTTGCATGGACCGAAACGCATGCTCGGCGCGGCAAAACGCCAAGTGACGAAGAGCTTGCGCAGGGGTACGTGCACGCGCGCATTTTTTTGAAATTTTTGCATTAACAGTCAATTCCGTGTACGTGCCGCCAATGTGGAAGGGTTCGGCGAGTTCGGCTACACGCCGTCGAGTGATAAAAGCGCTGCAGGCGATGGCACCACCAGCATCAGCTTTTGGTTATACATGCTGTTAGCGCTGTTCACGTTGCTGTTGTTGGCTTGTTGTGCCGCATGTGGATACTGTAAGGAGAGAATTCCATAAAAATGTTTGAGAGGTTAGTAAATTTTTTGGAAATTACAATTTCATTACCTCTACTTCAAAAATGGAATTCCGGGGCACCTGAAAATTTAACGGGAATTAAAACGCGAACCCAAAATGTCGGGGGAATCCGTCTCCCATTCTTGCAGGTTCGGAAGTTTTCGATCCTTTAAAGGGGTAAATAAGGCGTAAAATTAAAAAATTCAGACAAAATGCATACTGTAGTAATAACATGTCTGGCTGGCTATACTGTATACAATTAATAATTAGCCCTATAGGATGATGAATGGTAATTAGTTTAATGAATGGTAATTAGTTTAATGAATGGTAATTAGTTTAATGAATGGTAATTAGTTTAATGAATGGTAATTAGTTTAATGAATGGTAATTAGGGTGATGAATGGTAATTAGGATAATTTAATAGGATGATGAATGGTAATTAGTTTAATGAATGGTAATTAGTTTAATGAATGGTAATTAGTTTAATGAATGGTAATTAGTTTAATGAATGGTAATTAGGGTGATGAATGGTAATTAGGATAATTTAATAGGATGATGAATGGTATGGTATACTAATTAATTTTCCAATTTTGGTGCATTGGAAAATGGCCGAGCGAAAGCGTATACGTCTGAAGCTGCACAAGCCCATCTGCATGGAAAGTATTGGACAACAAATTCAGTTCCCCCAATCGTCACACAAATTTTCGCCCGAAGTGCAAAATGAATTGAAGAGTGAGTGAATGGTTTTAATTTAAAGATTTTTTTAAACAAAAATTGGGCACAATTTTTGCTTTTCCATTCTTTTAGCCTTACCTCGGCTCAGTGCAGAGTGTGTGAAGGCAACAAAGGAGTTGGGCATGGGCAGTTTTGGCAGAGTTTGTGAGGTCAGCAAGCGGACAGTGTGGCATTTATGGAAGAAATTATAATATGAAAATTAAAAATTGTCTTTTGAGTCGGGTTGGAGCCGGGGGGAGGGGAGTAGGGGATCCCCGCTCAAACCGGGGATACTGGGGACGGCGGCGATCGGTTCAGTGCCGCACGGTTCAGTGCCAGCAACCTTTGAAAGTCTATAACTCTTTTTAAACTCAACCTAATCAGGCAAACAAGATGTCATTCGAAAGCTCTAAATAAGAAGAACCATATAGGGAAAAAAGCCAAGCGGTTCAATTCGTTTTTAAAAAGTTCAATGTAAAAAACCACCCAAAATCGAGGTTTTTTGAATTTATTGAAATAACTTTTTCAGAAATTTTCTAATTGTTTAGCTTTAGCTTAACAATAGCCTTTAAAAGCTTAGAGCTTTCCAATGACATCTTGATTGTTTGATTTGGTTGAGTTTAAAAAAAGTTATAGCCTTTCAAAGTTGCTGGCACTGAACCGTGCGGCACTGAACCGATGCGTACCCTACTGGGGACGGGCAGCCCGGGATTCTCGTTTTTGGGGGGTGGGTAAACCGGGGAACGGGGACGGAAATGAGGAATGGCCGGGGATCCTCGGTTTTCCCCGTCTCCTCTGGCTCCAACCCTACATTTAAGTAGTGCCGGCAAAATTTTAAGGGAAAAATGCTCTTCAAAAACGAAAGTAAAAAAACGTAAATTAAAGATTTGAAATTCGAAAAAAGCAACGAATTGCTTCTTTTTGAAATCGAAATTTATTCCAAAGAAATATTAAACTATTAAAATGCGTTTACCAATTTAAGCAAAAAATTATACTAATTGTTATTATTTCACAAAAATTTCTGGCAGTGCCTAAACCGAACTTTTGGCCTAAAATGAAAATAGTCGCAATGCTTTTTGTCCCAATTTTAGGGTTTTATGCGCACAAATAACAGCCCAACAACGCCAGCAATTCGTGTTGCAATTAAATATTTAAAGGACAACAACGAGGAAAACCGGGTCAAATTTCTCAAGGAGGCCATCCTGATGAAGTTAGAGGGCTACAAAAAATTTTGAAAAACATTTTTTTCTGTAAATTTTAAGAAATTTTGACCATCCAAACATTGTCAAATTGCTCGGTGTGTCCATGGAGGGCGAACAGTTTCTGGTGTTGGAACTGATGGACGGCGGCGACATGCGCAACTTTTTGCGGCAGTCGTAATGTTTAAAAAAAATAATTATAAAAATATTTAATATTTTAAAAATTTTGCTTTTGAATTTTGTAAAAAAATGTTATTTGAATGTCATGTCTTCCCTTTAACTTTATAAAATATAATTTTTATCTTTTTATTTCACAATTTAAAATGGGCTAAATTTTTATTATCAATTAAAATTTAGATGTTTGATAAATGATTTTATATTTAATGGGTAATTAGGTAATATCGGTTCTCATTAGAGCCCGGACCGGTCGAGATTTCATTGGTTTTTTTGAAAACTCGGAGCGGATTTGTTTTCAAGGATCCCGGTCGACTATTTTCAGGTTTTTAGTAATCTTGATCGGTCCGCAAGTCCGGGCTCGCAAAATAATACAAAATTAAAAGAATTACAGTAAGAATTTTCCACATTACCAAGGCGTCCTTACCGTAATCGGCCTTCGCGTGTGTCGTTGCGTGAACTAATCGCAATGATTGTGGACGTGGGAAGGGGCTGCGTGTACTTGGAGAAGTACAAGCATGTGCATCGTGATCTGGCCGCCCGGAACTGCGTGAGCTCTCTTAGTCTTTGACTGTGGCGCCAGGACTAGTTAGTGTTGGCGGTTCTGTTAAAATATTTTCATTTGGTACCGAACCCGCCCGGAACCGAAAGTTTCAATAACCAAACCGAAAATTAAGGGTTCCTGAACCGAGGCGCACCGATTCGAGTTAGCTTTTCGGGTATTCGGAATATAACGAACTAAGCAGCACCGTAATTTGGGTCTTCATTTATCGATTCGGGTTCGGGTTTGGGTTTGAACTGCCCCAAACTCTGTCCATGACGACGATGACCACTATTCAGCTGATCTCGTCGACCACCTCACTGCAACGGGTCACCAAAATTGCGGACTTTGGACATGCACGGGAATTGTTCGTCGACGACTACTATCGCTTCCGAGGCGGAGTAGGAGAGGGCTTTTCGAAAATAGAGAGCTTGCATCATTTTATCAAAAATTTTTGACCAAATCAACCAGGGGGGGGGGGTTTAAAAAGCAAAGTTTTTTAGGCGTTTACACCTAAATTAAACCAATTAAAACAATCTACCGTACTCCTACCGTATACCGTATTCATATAGGATTTGCTTCCCCTCCGTTGGCTGTCCCCGGAAGTGATCAACCAGGGCTTGTTCACGTCCAAAAGTGACGTCTGGGCATTTGGCGTTCTGTTATGGGAAATTGTAAGTAAATTTAAATATATAATTATTCTTAATAAATAAAAATTATATATTTTAGGTGACGCTTGGTGAACAACCATTTGCACACATGTCCAACACACAGGTGCTAATTGGATTAATTTTGGAAATCGCCAATTACTAATCGATTTTGGAAAATCTTTTAACGGGAACTCAACAAATTTGGCACCGCAGAATTGAGTATATTTTGTTCTTGCGTTTGTTCAATACCAAAATTCACTGGGGAATTTCGGGATTTCCCGATTTTCAAAATCCGTAACATATCTATATTACATATATATTTTTTTGATAACTTTTGAAATTCCCAGAAATGTTTATCGCCCATTATTATGAGATGATTTCCATTTTATTTTTTTATTCATTTTTTTGTTGCTGATCCCACAAATTATAGGTGTTGGCCAGGCTAAGCAGCGGAATGTCACTGGACCGGCCAACGGACTGTCCGAATGAGCTGCACGATGTGATGAAGGCCACATGGACGGTTGACGCGGAGAAACGGCCACAATTTGCGGACATGCAGCCGCGTCTGGAAACAATGCGCGGACTCCCAACATTCCAAGTCGCTTTTCTATGATAAAAATATTAGAGATTCTCGAAAAATTCGTTATTTTAGAAAAGAATGATCGCTTTTATTGCAAACTTTAGAGAATCGATATCCCAAATCTATTATGTTCTGATACTATCTGATCTAAGAATAAGATCATGTTTTGATGAAAAAATGAGATCAGATCAGGTTCTCTGATCAAAGAATCATATCAGGCTTTGATCAAGGAATCAGATCAGGCTCTGATCAAGTGTCAGATCAGGCTCTGATCAAAGAATCAAATCAGGACCTCTGATCATCATTTATGTAAGAAATGTACACTTTTTTGTGCATAATTTTTATACAAACCACATTTTCATATACTATAGGTGTAAATTTTTTAATTTTGTTTAAATTTAGTCTCGCGACCCATTCCCGCCGCCGTCGTCATCCGACAATTTCTTTGACGCTTCCCAAAATTCGAGCACCTCCAAGGGCGAACTTTCTTCCACAACGACAACAAATGGCGATGGCGACTCCTCCGCGTGCCAATTTGACAAAAGTGGAGGTGCACACTTTAGGAATTTTAGTTTTAATTTTTTTTGTTTAATTAAATTTATTTTTGCAGAAAGTTTCTCCGGACGACGGAATGCCAAGCGCTCACGCCACACAATACCAAGGCGTACCAGCGCGGAAACGAGCATGGGCGGCGGCCCATCTGCTTCCTACTCGTTCGCTACTGCAAGCACCGGGTTGGAGTCGTCGGAGTACGAAGTGCCAAAGTCCAGAGCCGGTCTCATGATGAACATGCCAGAATTACGGTGAACTTTGCTGGAATTATGGCGAAAAAATTCTTTGTAGAATATGCCACCAAATTTAAAAAAAAATTAAAACATGATTTAATTATGGCATTCAGTGCTAGAGATCAGACATGAGGACCGATCGAGATTTCGATCTAGATAAATCTCGCTATAATGTCGATCGAGATCTAGAAAAATCTCAATCAAGATTTCGATAAAAATCTCGATCAAGATTTCGATCGAGAAGCTCGATCGGTCCAGTGCTCTATTTAGAATTTTGTATTTAATTTTGATACGATTTTCTGTAAATTTAGGCACACAAACCATCGCCGATCAACCGGGTTTCACCAAAACGACGCGTTTGTAGGCGATTCGTCCGTGGAAGACGCGGGCGAACGCTTCACACAGTCCATCTCCCTGGCTGGCACATCGCGTGCCGTCGACGAGCCGTTGACGACGCCATTTCGACAACAATTTGGCGCATCGTCATCACGCGTCAGTCGAGTGTGATCAGTTTGAAATAGATCATCACTGATCAGTTTTGGTGATCCGTTGACGACGTTATTTGGCGCATCGTCATCACGCGTCAGTCGAGTGTGATCAGTTTCTGAGATAGATCATCAGTGATCATTCTGTGGGTGTTGCAAATTTCGGGTCAAATCCAATCCAAATTTTGTGTAAGGCTTCCAAATGGAAATTAAAATTAAACAATAGTCCAAAATTTGGCACAAATTTGGGCCATTCGAAGTGATTTTGGCCTTTAGGATAAATTCTGATTAAGATCTTTTCCGTAGGCATTTGTTTTATACATACTTATATTTACTTCTACCCTTTTATGCGCGTGCCATACGATTTTGTTTTTTCGAATATATGTATTTTATTAGACCAGGCTTTTTTTGCCCAAAATCCAGAAATAATACATCAGAGCTGACTGATTTAAAAATTTGAACAATTTTCATACCGAAATAATTTTTTTGAGTTTTTTTAAAATGAAACCCTGGTTTAAAATAAATTGAAGCGCTGTGTTAATATAAATTTAAATGTTTCATTGTTAATATTCAAATTCCAACTTTTGCGGACCGGACATTTGCGGACCGGACCTGAGGCAATTTACTTGCTTCAACCTTAACTGATTCAGAAAATTTTCTTTTTTTCAAATTTTCTGGCCATAACTTTTTTAATATTTTTCTAAACGCAAATACCTAGAAAATTTTTTTGAATCGGTTACGAGCATCCATGTTCTGTTCCCTACTCATATTACAGTATATAATGGTATAGTATCCAACTAGTTGTTACGGTATAATGATGGTATTTGTTCACTTGTTCCTCACATTTATTGTGCCCGGTATTACAACTTTTGTTGCGCAACTCTTTCACACTTTTTATGCGAATGTGATGATTGATAATTCATGTGTAATGAAATAAAAGTCAATGTTTACACATAAATGCATATTAATTATTTGATACAATCAATTGAAAAATAATTTAATTTAATAATTAAGTGTAGAATTTTTGAATTTTTTTTAAATTTCCACGCTATTTTCCACACTTTTAGTAAAAGAAATTGGGGGCTTGTTAGATCTATTTGATTTAATAATTTTAAAAGATTTTGCCCGTTGGCGACGGCACTTGCGATTTGATAGCCGCCGTCGCCACCGCCATTTTTTTAAAATTTTTCTTTGAAAGTTTTTTAAAGGAAATTAAATTTTTTTCTCTAAAAGCTTTTAAGAAAATTAAAATTTTTTAAAAAAACGGAGCCGCGTATAGGTTCCAGATAGAGTAGGTCGGGACCGGGATCCCGACCGGGACCGGTCGAGAAATTCCCGGTTTTTGTAAAAGCGAAATCGCGATCCCGATGAATTTGGCGTAATAGCTTTAGAAAATCTAGTAATTATAAATAGGAGGTGTTTATCCCGGTTTCTGAAAAATCGGAATCCCGTCCCGGTCGGACCGGGACTAACCGGGAAAAAATACACCCCTAAGAATAGGATTTTTAGCACATAATTCTTATTTATTTTTGGTGCAGTGGTGAGTGGTGGGTGCATCCCGGTTCAAGATGCTGGCCCCGGTCCAGATCCCGGCTTTCATGGTCCCGGTCAATCCCGGTCCCGGTTATTCCCAAAAATCCCGGTCCCGACCTATTCTAGTTCCAGACAAGACATCCATTTTATCGCTTCCTAGATTTGGGTATTTGATCAACTAATCTAATGGAAGAGGGTCCGAAAATGTCGGCCATTGATGAGAGCAATTGGGGAGGCGGGTGGACTGAAGTAAAGTCATTTGCATTTGAATTGAGTGAGCCTACTCATTTTACCATTGTACCAAACTACACATCTTTTCCTAGTTCACACTGCGTAACTACATACTATACTCAAAATTTTTGTTTTATTGTTATGGGGTATAATGGCTCCGTTTTCGTTCGGCTCCGTTTTCGCGGCTCCGTTTTCCCCTGCTCCGACTTTTAGTATTGTTAGATCTATTCGATTTAATATTTTAAAAGATAAAGAAAATAGCAAAAATCGGATTGAACGACTCCCAACGTGCCAGCTTTAAAAAACGTGGCAAAGAACCCCAAAACGTGCGAATAACACGGAAACGTACCGTGAGTATAAATTTAAATTTAAAAAATTTTAAGCATTTGCTTTAGCTTTTCAGTACCTATTTGCCATTTTTCGGTAAAAATTTCTTAAGAAAATTTCATTTTCTACAATAAAAATTGAGGAATGCAACAAGCAAGCGATAGTTTGATTCAAAATCTTTTTTTTTCACTTCGGAATTGTTATGCTTCTTCCATTTGTTGAGTGCCGAATTTGCCCGTTGGGCGACGGCACTTGCAATTTGATGGTCGCGGTCGTCACCGCCACTGTCGTGTTTCGATGCGTTGGCATCAAAAGCCGGAACACTTTTATGACAGGGCGGCGATATTGTTGGACAATTAGGACGGTGATTAGCGGGTTGACCACGGGCAGCCAATGGGAGGGCAAAAGGGTAAGCATTAGGACGACGACGAGGACGCTTTGGAAATGGCTGCCGTTGACGGACGAGTCGGGCGGGAAGAATACGACAAATGCACAAATCATCACGTTGAAGACCATCAGAAGAAGTGGCGGAATGGCCTAAAAACAGAGACAATTAATTGATGATGGTTACAAAATTCAATTTTTTTAGCATATATTTAAATTCGTTGTCACCCCACAACCCCGATGGCAGGATGACATTTCATATACTAAGCAAAAAAACGACATTTCATATACTAACCCAAAATACGACACTTCATATACCCGACATTTCATACACTAAGCCAAAAACGACAAAAGGGCAAAATGAGTCATTAATCTTGTCATTTAATAATCAATTTTATTGAGTGCAATATGTTAAAGTTCAACAAAAATAAAAAATATGCAAAAAAATTTTGGTAACGAGCACAACGCGTATATGAAGTGTCGTATTTTGGGTTAGTATATGAAATGTCGTTTTTTTGCTTAGTATATGAAATGTCGCGTATATGAAATGTCAGTATATGAAGTGTCGCGTATATGAAATGTCGGCGCCCCACCCCGATTCGTCCCCGCAGATTGCATTTCCCCGAGGCCGACGACAGTCCCCTCCCCACCGCAAATTTAAACCAGTTTTGGAGGATTTGCCCGAGCTATTTAATAAAATAATTTTTTAAATAAACTTTGAAAATCCTTTTTGGCCTTTTTCCGTTAAAAAAAAATGTTTCCGAGTTTTAATAAAGCAATAAGAAAACGCAGAAAAGCTCATGACCGACCAATGCAACCAATGTGCGCGTCATCTGCTTGTTCAGCACTTCAAGACGCTTCAGCTCGTCAGTGTACTGCTTCGTCTTCTGCTGCACATGACGATACATTCGATAACCGCAAAACACAATAATTGTGTTGGCAACCAAATTCATGGCAACGCAACAAAAAAAAGTAAATATTGTCCACGCGTCCTGGAAATGGCGATGGCACAAACGTGAAAATAAATTAATGAGAACCACTTTTATTTTTGCGGAAATTGCCAAAGGCACAGCTTCATCATCCGGCTTAATGGAAAGTAATTGTGCGATACGGGCGTTGTGGATTGTTACGAAAATTTTGGCCGCAAATACGAAATAACAAATGCAACAAAAAATGAATGTGCAGAAAAATGCTAGTGACAACATCAGAAAGTAGCTGAACAATGACACGCGCCATTCTCTGAAAGTTGTTGAGGAAATTTTAAATTCAGTTTTTTTCTATTTTATGGAAAAAAATTTTCTCTGAAAGTTTTTAATAAAAATTGGGTAAATTTTTTTCTAAACCACCCGCTTCCGCTCCGAATCCCCCCACAGCCAAATGTGTCTCGAATCCCCCCACAGCCAAAACTTCCCGAATCCCCTCAACGTCTTAGGCTAAGCCTAAGCTTGATCTAAGCTAAGCATAGGCTAGCTTAGGCATAGGCCTAAGCCTAAGCCTAACGAACCCCAAGCCAGGGTGGCTTAGGCTTAGGTTAAGCTTAATATTAGCTTCAGTACGGGACTGAATCGGCCCTCGTGGGGGGATTCGGACCGGTAGCCAAACCACCTGACAAGTAAGAAATAGCGATAGACAAATTGTGTGCACAGTCCCCACAGGGCAAAAACATAGCCAAACAGCCAAGCATCATAGAACAGAAAACGCCAAGTTGGCGATGCAATGTTCTGCATCAGCGGACCATTCAGATACGTTATAAAGATGCCGGCGTCGATAATATAAATCTAAAAAAATCATTTTATTCAAAAGTGCAAAATGTCTATTTACCGGTTGAACAATTTCCATCAGGACAGTAAGAACAATGTCCACAAAACAGATCTGGAGCAAAATGCGGGAATGCAAACGCATTTCCGTTGGCGTTCGGTGCACTACCAACCATAGCAATGTCTTTGAATGCAAAATTGTGTATACGGTAAACATGGAAACGGTAAAATTTCTTACTGTATTGAATGTTAAACTCAACAAACAACATACTGTTGAATTCCAAGAATGAATGTGTTGAATCATTTTATTTAATTAGTCTGTTTAATGCGGAAAAATTGTCAGTTTTTGTTTCCGCTGCCTAAGGGAATATTAGCAGGCAATTTTTCATTAAAAAGAATGATTCTTCAAATTTGTAGTGCCTATTTATATATTAAAAAAAAAGCAATAATATTCGTGAATATTAAAAAAACCAACAAATGATACAATCAAAAAGACGGAAGCGGTAATGCGTTTTCTTAGAAAAGATAATTAATTGAACGGACACTTTTCTAAACACATTTTTCATATAACCCCAAGATAATT
The DNA here is from genome assembly GCA_020449905.1 of Globodera pallida. Taxonomy (NCBI): domain Eukaryota; kingdom Metazoa; phylum Nematoda; class Chromadorea; order Rhabditida; family Heteroderidae; genus Globodera; species Globodera pallida. Next base: position 1,284,325 of record JAIXHY010000015.1, read on the forward strand.
AAAAAATGAAAATCGCTTAGCACTTTGGGTAAAAGGAGCTCAAAATACCTGTATCTCACCAAATTGGACAAATTGTACTGATATATAAGTCAAATAACATATTTTCAGAGAATTTTAAATTTATATTTTCAATAAATTTTTACCAAAAGGGTCCCCCCCCCCTATGCCATCCCGCATAGATGGCCCAAAAAATTGATAAAAATTTATTTTTTAATTTTATTTGGGTTTGGCCCACAGAAAAATACGGTATTTAGAAATGCTAATAGTCGTTAATTATTATTAATCGCAATTACTTACCGTTAGACACAGGGTTGCCATTTTGCCATGGAAACGTGGCATTCGCCCCGTTTTGGGGTTGAGTGCCATGGTTTTGCCACCTTTTTTAAAGCTGCCACGTTTCGCCCCGTTTTGGGGTTGAGTGCCACGTTTTTGCCTCGAATTCAATTTTTTTACCATTTAATCTGCCTTTGTTTCTATGAAGTTCAACTCCGATTTGACTTGTAACCAAGCCCATAATTACTTGCAATTTGCTCAAAATGGTGATAAATATGCTGTTTAATGATTGTTCGAGCAATTTTACATTAAATTAAAGGCTTAAAAAATGGCCACGTTTTCCCCACGTTTTTGACAAATTTTCACATGGTTTTTCCACGTTTTTGAACTCGTGTGCCACGTTTTTAGGTTTTACCGGTGGCAACCCTGGTTAGACATTAATAGTGAGACTTTTTTTTAATTTATAAATCAGTTAACTGTTTTAACTTGCACTTTTTGGCTTTTTTATAAATAATTTTTTGTCAATTTAGAATTTCTAACCACAAATCACAGCAAAAACCAAATAATTTATAGTGAATCACTAGATCAGATTATTCTCTGATCAAAGAATTAGATCAGATTAGGTTCTCTGATCAAAGAATCAGCTCAGGCTCTGATCAAGAATCAGATCAGGTTCTGATTAAATATCATCAGGCTCTGATCAAGAATCAGATCAGGTCTGATCAAAGAATCAGGTCTGATCATCATTTATGTAAGAAATGTACACATTTTGTGCTTATATGTACGAACCACCTTTTTATATATATAGGTTATAATTTTTATTATTTTGTATAAACTTTAGTCTCGCGACCCATTCCCGCCGCCGTCGTCATCCGACAATTTCTTTGACGCTTCCCAAAATTCGAGCACCTCCAAGGGCGAACTTTCTTCCACAACGACAACAAATGGCGATGGCGACTCGTCCACTGCGTGCCATAAGCTAAAGCTTTGCGATTGGACAAGTTTTGAAAAAGTTATAGCCACAAAAACCCCCCAAAAAAATTTTTCAAATTTTTCTGGCCATAACTTTTTTAATAATTTTCTAAAACGCAAATCACCTACCTAGATTAACGATAGCTTCATCTCCTCATTGAGATCTTTCAATTGGTTTTAAAATTTTGCTGAATCGGTTACGAGCATCCGCCCTGTTCTGTTCCCTACTCTTTATTACAGTATATAATGGTATAGTATCCGGCTATTTGTTACGGTATAATGATGGTATTTGTTGTTTTCACTTCCTCACATTTATTGTGCCCGGTATTACAACTTTTGTTGCGCAACTCTTTCACACTTTTTTATGTGAATGTGATGATTGATAATTCATGTGTAATGAAATAAAAGTCAATGTTTACACATAAATGCATATTAATTATTTCACAGAAAGAATTGAAAAATAATTTAATTTAATAATTAAGTGTAGAATTTTTGATTTTTTTAATTCCACGCTATTTTCCACACTTTTAGTAAAAGAAATTGGGGGCTTGTTAGATCTATTTGATTTAATAATTTTAAAAGATTTTGTCCGTTGGAGACGGCACTTACGATTTGATAGCCGCCGTCGCCACCGCCATTTTTTTAAAATTTTTCTTTGAAAATTCATTTAGTGAAGTGACTTAGCATTTAATAGAGTGGACCTTTGTGTCTGTGTTGTGTGGCGCAGTGGGTTTGAGCTTGGCGCACAAACGCGTAATAGGCCCACAGAGCAGAGTTCAACTCCGCCACAATCCAATTCCTTTTTGCCATTATTTTTTTGTTTATTTTAATTGATGAAAAAATCAACCTCAAAACGGATTTGAACTCGATTCTAAATGCAATCTCTAGCTTTAAAAAATTTTAAATCCTCTACATAAGTGACCAAAAAAAACATGTTTAAAATTTTTCGCAAAAAGGAATTTAAAAAAATTTCTAATAAAGTTATGTTTTTTGGTCTGATTTAACCGGATAAAAAATGTTGCCTAATTAACTTATAAAATTTGACTAGCCTCCCTAATATAACGGGAGCCCAACCGTGAGCGCCCAATCGTACCCGACAAACTTGCCTTTTGTAATTGAACCACAAAATGTTCCCATTGACATTTTTTTGACCCGTTACACTAAATATTTTTAAGATCTGACAACATCTGAGATTTTGAAAATCTATGAGTTTTGATTTTTTTTTTTTTTTGCCATTAGCCACCCTGGCTTGGGGTTCATTAGGCTTAGGCCTAAGCCAAGCTGGCTCCCTTGAAAACTTCATATATGAGTTTCCAGCAGATTTGGGGAGGGGGTCGCAAAACCGTAAAGTACCCTTGGATTTCATAAAATGCCTAATCCTTAAATTACTTTTCATAAGAAGACCAATTTTTTAAAAATGCCAAATCTTTGCCATTTTTTTATATTCAAAAACAATGTTTTCAATATTCAATTTGCAACAACTCTCTCAAAATTTTCCACAAAATTTGCGCCTGCGTCGCGCGTCCACAATTTCTTCCGCGCGGCTGGGCACATTTTATTTGTGGTACTTATTGTGGTCGTCCTCGTCGTCCACCAGCAGACGGACGGAGGAGGAAGTCCATAATTCAGCGACTGTTTGAGCAAATTCACCCCCAAATTTATGGGGAATCGACCTTCACCTGCTGCTGTTCATACAATGAGCAGCACACACAGCATTTGAGAGAGCCCAATTCAATTATATTTTTGTCCATTTTCATCCGTCCCGGGAAGTACGACAACGACGATGATGTGAATAAATTTGATTTTACATTAATGGAATTGGTCTTTGACTTTTCTTTATTTTTGTTGCTTTCTTGTCCCGAATTATGTTTCATGGCTCAAAAAATTTGGTATAACCAGGGCTCGCAAATCTGAGGTTTTAGCCTCATTTTGTGGCTTTTTGATAGTCCGATGAGGCTAAATTTTTAAAATGAGGTTTAGCCTCATTTTGTGGCTTTTTGAAGTTTGATGAGGTTTTTTGAGGCTTTTTGCGAATTTCCCTAATAAAATCGAAAAATTTCTATTAATTTTGAATATTTGGCGTAATGTTTTTCTATTTTTTTTTAATGAAAAAGCGTGTTCCGGTTTGAAATAATTGGGAATTTTCTAATAAAAAACGCCATTTTTCAATTTTTTTTTTAAAGCAAAAAATCATCACATCTTCTGCAAATTTAGCTGCAATCTCTTAACAAATCGAGTAAAAAATGCGAAAATTTTCTCGGCGGCGCCTATCGGCACCGCCGACCCCCCCCCCCCACTAAAAAAAGTACTTGGAAAAGCCGCGCGCAAAAAAAACATGATTTTAGCAAAATGAGGTTTTTTGCCTGCCAAATGAGGCTTTTGAAAATTTTCATCTGCGAGCCCTGGGTATAACTAATGTAGTTTTTGATTAGGCAGGTACCAGACTACCATCATTATCCGTTGTGTTTATACTATATGACCTTTGGGTCGTCATCTCGATCCTGATCATTGATCAAACCCAACTAATCTTGATTGGGCTGGTCCAGACAATTATGCCATCATTATCCTGGGTCCTCATTCGATCCAGGTCATTGATCAAACGCAAAATCCAATTATTGGCTTTTCCACGAGACATTTTTCCTTAAATTTTTATCATTGTCCAACAATTTTTATGTGACCGCATTAAATGGACAAAATGATTTTATTTTTTGGTGATTTTCGGGATTGGGCCAGTGCCCAAGCCCAATTCCGAAAAATTGGCTTAGCCAGTCTATTAGATATTTGGTAATTTTGTCGAGTTTTCTACAACAATTAATACATAAATACGGCGTCTTTTTGGTTTTGATTCTTTACTTTTCATCAAAATAAATGACTCTTTTTTCGACATTTCTCTCTCCCATTTTATCAATTTGTTTGCTAAGTGAGTTGTTAATTAATTATTAATTAATTATCTTTGCTTCTTTTTTCTTTCCCTGTCTCTGTAGACGCAAAAAACTTTGTTTTTCTTAAAGCATTTTTTACCTTAAGGTGTTAACCTAAAAAAATCAATTTGCACAAAACGGGCGGGCAAGTGGCAATTACATGAGAGAAATATAATGGGGAACGGGAGGTTAGAGAGTGGAAAAAGTGATTAGTGAGCACAGGGAAAGAGAAAGAGAGTGGCCTCAAAGAAAGCATTTTTGCCCCCCGAGGGGGCATAATGTTTATTATTTGTTCTTCCGTTCAGTTTTGCCTTCTGTTCGTTCATTCAATATTTGAGTGGCAGAGAAAACCTTTAAAATTCCCCGATAATTTTTATTTAAACCTCTAAATCAACGATTATTATATTCCTTTAAATCGTGGGCTGGGATTTATAAGTTTTTGTATATTTTTAAATAATAAATACGGCTTAAAATGGCCTTGTCGCGTTGGTTTGAGCCTTTTTGAACAATTTAATTTGCATATTTCGCATTTTTGACCAAAAAAAATTAGAAAAAATGTACCCGAAAAATTGTTTCCTTGAAGTTTTTTGGTAAATAATCCTTATCCACCTCTAAAGATAAACTTTTAGTCATTTTTAGAAAAAAAAACTTTGAAAATTGAACTTTTACATAAAACTGTCAAAAAAAATATCCGCGCTAAAATGGTCAGCACACAAATGGCTGGGCTGAGATGGACCCGGTGGCGATGAGTTGTGCTGGCGGTTGAAACGACGCTAAAAGCGCCACTTTCCGGTGCATATTTTTTGGCATTTTTTGAGTTTTGGAGCATATAAATCCCAGTCATATATAAATCATTCTTTTTTATCTCTAATTACTAGGGCTAGGATTTTTAGGTTTTTACCTATTTTTTCTGCAGCCTTGTTTTGGCGAGTTATGCACGAAAAACATGTTTTTAGTCGGAAATTTCGTCGTTTTAACCCACCTATTCGAACCTAAAAAACCTATTTTGGGGGTCTCCACCTAAAATAGGGGGGGCAACAACCTATTTCAAGTAAAAAAGACTTTTTGCCCCTATTTTTGCCACTATTTGGGCCTTTTTTTAAATTTTTTTTGAAAAAATGCATTTAGATACCTATTTTGAGATTTTTCCAACCTAAAAATCCTAGCGCATTTTTGAGCAAAAAAAAATTAGAAAAAATGTACCCAAAAAATTATTTCCTTGAAGTTTTGAAAATATCCACCTCTAAAGATAAACTTTTAGTCATTTTCTGAAAAACATTTCAGAAAAAAACTCTTCAAAATTAAACTTTTACTAGAAAAAAATATCCGCGCTAAAATGGTCAGCACATGGGCAGAAATGGCCCCGGTGGCGATGAGTTGTGCTGGCGGTTGAAACGACGCTAAAAGTGCCACTTTCCGGTGCATATTTTTGGCATTTTTTTTGTTGCATATTTTGCCCGTTTTGAAGCATATAAATCCCAGTCCTATATAAATCATGCTTTTTAATTCTCTAATTACATTCATTAATATTTAAAACATTTATGTATATATGTTTTTATTCTTTTTAAGGGGTGGGGGCGGGCGATAATGATCAGTAGTTATCACGATCACTTTAATTATCTCTAATTTAGTAATTTCCGAACTATGTCCTCCCCCCCAACGGCTGTCGAAGGCGATCCGACGGTGACGGAAAAGATTGTGGAGCAGCAACAGAAAGACCCCGCAGGGGAAGTGGCACAGCACGCGCAGACGGCGGTTACAGCGCTGGCACCTGCCGACTCATCGCACGCTGAGTTGGCCGCCGCCACGGACAAAATGATGGACGAAACGGCAAAGCTTGACGACTTCTACCAGCTGGGCAAGTACACGTACAGTAAGTTTTATTACGTTTTTACTGTAGAGATCATATTTGCAGGTTTTTCCAGCTTCTTGAATCAATTTTTAGCGTAATTTGCCGAAACTGTCACATTTTTATAAAATTTTAACTATTTATTCGCAAAAAAACGGTTTAGGACAAAATGCCAACCGGTCAAATTGCCAACCAGGCATAAAAGGTTCAAAATACAAAAGCTGCCAGTTGGCATTTTGACTGTCTAGGCCTGCTGGCATTTTAACTGTCTAAGCTTAGTTGGCATTTTGACCTAGCATTGCCAAAAAGTTTAAATTTGATGAATTAAAAAATAAATTTCATTCTTTCAGTTGTGTGCTTGCTGGCCGAACTGCTCATCCTGGCCCAGGTAGGATAAAAATAATTGTCAAAAAAACAGAAAATAATTTGAAATATTCATAAAATCACTCATTAAAATTTAAATTGTCTTTCAGGTGGGCAACATGTTGTACATGACTTATGCGGGTGCTGCACCAACACTGGTCTCATGCGGTCACCACAACTTTTCGGATGCAGAAAAACCGAATTTGCGATGCAAAGCGTTGGCCGACATTCTCGGAAGTCGGCAAAAGTGCGTTAAAAAACTCGAGACCGATCGATGCTTTGACATTGGACTAAAATTAATTCGGGAATTTTTTTTAAAAAAAACTTTTTTGTCTTTCAGAAGCCATGACATGAGTTGCACTCAGCAGAACATTGTGTGGAACGCCCAATTTCGTTCAGTCAATGTCGAATTTAATTATCACTGGTACAATTTAATTACAATAAAAAATAAAAATTTTTTCCAAATTTTTCAGCGGCACGCAGACGGTCAAGCAGACCATTTCTCTTCAGGTGCCTTAGTTTTGTTCGGGCTACTGTACTTTTTGGGTTACTGTATTATTCATACATTCTCTTGAGATTACTGTACTTAGTGGCAGCGATAATTTTTTATTTATTTTCCGATGGTCGGCGTCATCTTTGGCTCTGTGCTGTTCGGCTTTCTGTCCGACTCGTACGGGCGTCGAAAGATCATGCTGATCGCGCTGATCCTGTGCATTCTGTCGATGGTGGCCACTTCGTTCACCAACGATTTACTGGCATTTACCATCGTCCGCTTTTTCGTCAATTTCTTCAATGCCGGCACAATGGTAAAAATGTTGTTGAAAACTTTCAATTTTAACAGCCCTTAATTTTGTCAAGGTCACTCTGGTGGTGTTCACGTCGGAGCACTACCCGAAGAAGCATCGCTTTTGCTTGACCAACTTGATCACTTGGTATAGGGGAATTTCTCGTTCATGATTTTAGATCTGCAAAAAAATTCTCAATTTTTTTTTAACTTTTAGGTCACCGAATTTTGTGATTTTTGCAATTATGGCCTGGGCCGCGGGCGATTGGCGCACTTTGCAACGCGTTTCCGCCGCTTTTGCCATTCCGTGCATTCTGATTTTGGCATTTCTCAGCGAGTCGCCCCGTTTTTTGGTCCAATGCCGGCGGATGGCCGAGGCAAAGGCGGCAATTCTTCGAATGCATCGCATTGACGGTGAATAAAATGTTTAAATTAAATTAATTTTAATATTGAATAATTGGAATATTAAATTGGGGTCCAATGACCCCGGGCCCGAATACCCGGATTTCCCCAGCTTTATCGGACCCGGACCGGGCCAGGATCAAAAAATCCCGGTGGTACTGAAATTGCTGGTAAGCCCTGGTTGTTCTAAAATTACCAAGACCCGGACTACCGGACCCGAAAATCCGGGTCAGGGCCCGGGTTCTTGTCCGAACTTTGGTTAATATTCTTTTAAAAATTCAGGCCGGCATTGTGACGAGTCTGTGCTTGACGCGGTGTTGGAACGAGAAGAGCGCCAACACGCGGCGACCAAAGGGCAAAAGAAATACAATTATGTGAGGATTTATATTTATTAAATAAAATTACAATTATGTGAGGATTTATATAATTTATTAAATTAAAGTTTATTGTTTTTAATATTTTTAAATATCAATTTCAGCTTCACCTCTTTTACACTTGGCGTTTTGTGCGCTATACGACGTCTGTGGCGCTCAGCTTTTTTGTCGTTTCGTTGATGAATTATTCGCTGCTGTACAATATGGAAAAATTGTAAATTGAAGTCAATTTAAAATTTTGTGTAATTTTTTTATTATTGAAACAAATTTTTCGACAATTAAAAAAAATTAAATTGTTAGGTCCGGTTCTCTGTACATGAATGGCGTTTGGTGAGTTGGATTTTGTTTAAAATAAATTATTTTAATTGAATTTAACAGGTAATAAATAAAATACATTTATTAAATATATAAATTTGTAATTTAAAAATTGATTAAAATAAAAGGACGGGCGCCTTTCGATACTCCATGAATTTGGCCATTTCTTTTGGCGACATGCGCTTCAAATGGCTTGGCCGAAAGTTTGCGCATTTCCTTGCCGATGCTCTGGCAGCAACGGCACTGCTGCTGTACATCACCCTGGACTTGACCGGTGGGTAGTTCGGAATACCGTACTCTGGGTTATTTGGGATACCGTAATCAGTGTGATTGTTCTGTCTGTATCCATTACATATAATTGACTGTGTCTACAGTTGCACAATTTTTGTGTAGGCTTTAAGTCTGCGATTCCTTTTGTGGCTAATTGGTCCGTGCTGTCCGTGATCGGCTTCTGTTCAGTGCTTTTCACCACAAATGTGAGTGGACGGTTGCTTACCATTACTGCTGATGGTTGTTAAATCCAGGAATTAAATTGTTGAAAACATTTTTTTTTGCTAATTATTAAACTACTTATCACCATCCCATTAGGGTTTGGCCGCCAACGAGCTGTTCCCCACCGGTGTTCGCAATGCTTCCTTCTCGTTTGGCCAAGTGTTTGCGCGGGTTGGCGTTGTGTTGGCACCCCCACTCTTCTTTTTGGTCATTTTTATTTGAAAATTGATCTTTAAATAAAATATGTTAAATTTTCAGGTCGATTTATGGGGACTTCTGCCCTATTTGGTGTTGATGGTGCTGGCCATTTCAGATGCCTTTTATTTCCAGGCAATTAAACTAAGGGTGGCACTCCGACGTCGGGGTTGACATTTTTGGGGGTTCGGGGAAAAATTTCCCGCGACAAAATTTGGGAAGTTTTTTAACTAAAAAACCCCGAAAAGTCAAAAATTCGGGGTTTAGGCACGAAAAGTCCCGACAAAAATTTGAGGAGTTTTCAACTAAAAAACCCCGAAAAGTCAGAAATTCGGGGTTCGGGGACAAAAAAACTCCGTCCAAAAATGTCGGGGTCGGGGTGTCTCAAAAATTACATTTTTTTGCTCATCTCTCTGTCTGATAACTTTTTGTTTTGTCATTTGTCAGTTTAATGTTGATGAGACAAAGAATCGACCGATGGGCTCCAAATTTCCGGACAAAGAAGAGCGCATTCTCTACGGCAAATTCCGTCGGGCAAAGGGCCGCAAATCGGACGTGGAGCTTTTGCCTCGGGGGGAAACGGCGGCAACCGGTGGCATGCCGCCGGAGGACGAGAAGCAGTGAAAAGTTCGTCTTGAACTTGATGGACAGGGAGGGCGTCAGATCGGAGCTACAAATCCTCATTTCTTTTATTAAAAAAAAAAATTCATTTTGTCTCACAATTTTTTTGCTTTTTTTTTTTTTTGAGATGTGAACATATTGTAATCTTTACCCTCAATTTCACAATCTTCAACTAATTTAAAATTATCGAATTGTTACAATGTATTTTTGATGTTTTATCTTGAGTTTGTGCATTTATTGTTTCCCCCTGGGCGAAGCCCGAGCTCATACCAAACTCGAAACGAAAGAGAATTTTTTTTGTAATAAATTTGAGAAGTAAATAATAATAAAAAAACGAAAACCGAATAAATGGGGCACAAAAACAACCGAAAACGGATAAGGCGCTCAGTTAATACCATTGGAAAGCTTTATATGCATAGAAGCTATTTGTAAAACTAACCTAAGCAGTAACTCAAAGTTTTAAAAAGTTATGATCAGAAAACCACAAAAAAGCCCAGTTTTTGGTAATTTTACATTATGAATTTTTTGAAGCTTATCAAACCACAATTCAACTTTGCTGGTAATGCTTCTTATACACCTTTAAAGCTTTCGAATGGTATAAGACGTTACTTGCTTGGTGCAGGCTGAAAAGAGTTGTGATGTTTCAAATAGTGTCTCGAAAATTTACCGAGACTCAAGACCGAGACCAGGGTGGCAAATAATACCATATTTATATGGAATTTTGCCATACTTTGGAAGTCATAGTTGCCATATTTTTACGATTTGCCATCGCCAAAATTCTTCAAATATTTTTTCCCGGCGGTGCCTATCAGGGTTGCCGCAGGTTTGAGAAAAATGTCGGGTCGGGTTTCGGATCGGGTCGGCCGAAAAAACCTCGGGTCGGGTTTCGGGTTGAGAAAAATGTCGGGTCGGGTTTCGGATCGGGTCGACCCAAAAAACCTCGGGTCTCGGGACGAGAAAAAAACCGGGTTTCGGCTCATCTGGTTTCGGGTCTTCGGGTTGAAAATTTTTTTCTTCAAAATATTAATCAAAATTATATGTAAAATAGATAATTTTTGTCCAAGTTTTATGCTATTAAAGGGGTCCTCATCTGTGAGTATTATACCAGCCGTCGAAAACAGCCTCCTTTTTTTGAGAATTTTGCATTCTTCTGGGGGAGGGGGTCGGCGGTGCCGATAGGCGCCGCCGAGAAATTTTGAATTTTTGACTCAATTCGTTAAGAGATTTGCAACCAAAATTTTAAAACTACTGTAATTTTTTGTTTATTTTATTTGTTTTATTCGTAATTTTTAAGAAAAATTCCAAAATTTTAGGGCAATTTCCCTCTGACCTGGAGGGGTCGAATCTTTGGAGCAAGGATTATATTGAGAAAATTTCGAAGCGAATTCTTTACTTAATATTTATTCAGCCCATCCGCTTAACGAAATTCTGCAGTTTTTGGACCAATTTCCTTAACAAATTGAGTCCAAAATTCAAAAATTTCTCGGCGGCGCCTATCGGCACCGCCGACCTCCCCCCTTCCTCAAACCCGGATCTCGACCCGAAACCCGACCCAAAAACCTCGGGTCGGGTTTCGGGTTAAGAAAAATGTCGGGTCGGGTTTCGGGTCGGGTCGATCTAAAAAATCTCGGGTCGGGTTTCGGGTCTTCGGGTTTGAAAAAGACCGGGTTTCGGCTCTCGGGTTTTCGGGTAACCCGCGGCAACCCTGGTGCCTATCGGCGCCGCCGGGCCCCTCCCAGTTCGCGGGAAAATATATGTCGACGTATTATTTTAATACCTATAAATAGGATTATTCAATTTTTTCCCAGTATTATTAAAATATATACCAGCGGAGGAGTTAGTATAATTTGAAGTTAAGCTAAGTAGAATTTGAATTTTACTGGTAGATTTTAAAATACAGTTTTTCTTTTTTGTTTCTATTTAAAAAACAAGAGATTTCAAATTTTACTAGCAAAAAAATTCGAATTTTATGAATTTTTTCAAATAATACTAAAAAAATTCGAATTTTTTTTCAAATACGCCGACATATACCTATAAAAATTGTATGAATGTCATTTAAATTAGGGTAGTACAGGACCAGGACTAGTACTGAAATGTTCTTTCTGCGACTAAATTTTTCAAACTTCCTTACAAATGCTGGCCTGGTGTTTTCACAAAATGTTATTCCGGTATGCCAGCGGTTGCCGCCGTTTCCCCCCGAGGCAAAAGCTCCACGTCCGATTTGCGGCCCTTTGCCCAACGGAATTTGCCGTAGAGAATGCGCTCTTCTTTGTCCGGAAATTTGGAGCCCATCGGTCGATTCTTCGTCTCATCAACATTAAACTGACAAATGACAAAACAAAAAGTTAACAGACAGAGAGATTAGCAAAAAAATGTGATTTTTTGGGTTGACACCAACGACCCCGACATTTTTTGGACGGGGTTTTTTCGTCCCCGAACCCCAATTTCTGACTTTTATGGGTTTTTTAGAAGTGTTCAAAAACTACAACATTCCGCTGGACTATCTGAGCTTTGAGCATTTTTTAATGGAATTGTTCGTTATTCGTCGTTATTCGTCGTGATTTTTTTCGTTTTTTCTTAAAACAATAATTTCAGTGAGTATGGTTGGCATGGTCTGCATACATTGGAAGGGTCCACTGTTATTTTTCTTTGCTCGGAACAACCCTTACTCAAGCTCAGTATTTTTTTTACTGGATCTCCGATTGCATGAATTGGGTGTGGGAAATGTTTTTTGAGGAAAATATTTAACAAAAAAAAATTGGATCACTCTTTTCAAATTTTTGAAAACTTTTTTTTTAACAATGGGCTTTATTATAGGATGGTTAAGGATCTAATCAACAGGGCGGCTAATTATATGGAAATCCATATTTTTTTTGCGCACTTGGAACAGCGTATAAATACCATAAATGATGTTTTCAGCTTTGGTTGGAGCTTGCCCATTTTATAATCCATATTTTCCATATTTTTCCATATTTTGCGATTTTTATCCATATTCCATATTTCGCGATTTTTCAAAAATTCCTTAACAAAAATGCAATAAAAACGAAAAATGCACCCCTAAGGATCGACTTTTTCAAAATTTTCAAAAAAGGCACCCCTAAAAATTGACTTTTTCGCACAAAAAATTCTGCCACAAAAATTAAAATTTTTAAAATTCTTATTTTCAAAATGTTTTTTTCTGTTAATTTGCATATAAAATTTTTTATTGCTCTTATTACTTCTATTAAGAAAAATCTTGTCCATTTTTGCTATAGTCAAAAAAATTTTCTCCATATTTCGTCCATATTTTGCAATTTTTCATCCATATTTTATGGCCATATTTCGAGATTTTTTATCCAATATAATTAGCGGCCCTACTAATCAATAATGAATTGTGTCTGCTTTGATGGCGCTGTTGTTCATCAAATATTTGCCGGATTGGTCCGTGTGGGCAGTGCTGGCCATGCTGTCCTTTTGGGTGTCGTTTTTTTTAAAAAATTTTTATTGCATTTTAAACTCTAAAAGAAATTTGAGGAAATGCTTTATTTGGCCTCAAAATTAATTGTGGGGAGGGGAGTTTGGTGCCATAAATTGTAAATATGACATTTATTTTATTTTATTTTGAACCCTCCTCCCCCAGCCATAAACTGAACAAAATGTATCTGGGTGGGCAAACCTCGTTGGGTTTCTTGGCCGTAAATTGAAATTGCTTTAAAATGCTAGGCTTTTTGGTTATCAAAATTTTGAATTCAAGCATTTGGCCAATTTTAAATGCCAATTTAGGGCGGGAAGAGCGCGAGTGGTGGCCAAAGCCGTGGGATGGGTCCCAAACATGGCGCTGGCGGTCCCCGTGGCAGCTCGAAGAGGGCGGGCGTCGACTTGGCGGTCCGGCGTTCAAGCGAGGCGGTCGCTGCGAGGACTTCGCTTCAGATGGGTCGATTAACATGTTTTTGAAAGGGCTGAGCTGAGCCTGAAAAGGCCAATTTTTGTCAATTATATTTTTTTCAATGTTATTTTATCGCCTTTGAGCAAAAACGATCATTTTGACTTTGATTTTAATGTGTAATCCAATCCAATTTCTATTTTTGCATTATTCATTTTCTGCTGTAACGTTTTTTTGGCTTAGCATTCATTTCCAACTGATCAAAATGTCCAAAGCAGGCCGTTCTCATTCCCCTTCGCTCGTCTTACGTCGGAGCAACAGCGCAGATGGAGAATCGGAGCAGATTTTGTTGCGTCCTGATGAATTTTCCGTTGAGGCGGATCTTCCTCTGCGTTTTCCACCAGGTGGTGGCCGGACGAACATCATTCTCAACAACACTTGTGGGAGACTTCTGATGTGGAAAGTGAGGGTTTCACCAGGGGCAGAAAGTGAGCACTTTCGTCTGGAGCAAGGCCATTCCAGTGGAGACCTTCCAACAGGGCGAACGACTTTGACCCTGATTTTCGACGTATGAAAATGCCTGTTTTTTTTTGCTTTTACAACTCCCTAAAATAGGGCAAAAGTGATTTGACTTCGCATGGGCACCGGTGCGTTTTGGTGTTGTTCGTGTCCGGACGATGGGATGGTGACACCGAGGATCCACAGGTCGCGATGAGCCGTGAATATTTGAAAACAATGACCGGGGTGTCGATATTAGACATATGGACATTTGTTTGTCGCGATGATTTCTGTCTTGTTATTTCATTGTTAAAAAATTGTTCCTTTTTTTTGTATGGTATCGATTCGGTTCTTTTTTTTTGTTCTAGTAGTCCTCTTGCATTGCCGGACTCTAGAACCTCTCCTTGTTCTTTTTTTTTGTATGGTATCGAGCATTTCGTTGTTAGTTCGTAATCGAATGGCAAAATATTGTTTGAGTAAAGCAAGTATTTTTGGAAAGTTGAAAAAGATCGAAAAATCCCGGTAGTTAGTTTTAACTGCCAGGCCGATTCATCGCCATCTACGCGCCAGCCACTCGAGCGCTGTACCATTTCAGCGCCGCGATTTTTTCCCCTTATTTTTATGAAAATGTTCAATTTTCAAGCCTTTTTTCGAAAATGACTGAAACTTATCGTTAATTTTTTCAAAAATAGCCAGAAACCCATGATTTTGGGTGCATTTTTACAAATTTTTCGTCAAAAATGCCAAAATATCCCAAAATATGCAAAATATGTAAAAAATATGCAGGAACCCCAAAATATGCAAAATATGTTTTTTTAAACTTGACCAAAAAAGCTCAAACCAACGCGAAAAGACTATTTTTAAACCGTATTCCTCAGAACATATAAGAATAGAAAATATGCAAAAACATATAATCCGGGCCCTATTAATGTGTAATCCAATCCAATTTCTATTTTGCTCTAATTCATTTTCTGCCGACAACGTTTTTTTTGGCTTAGCATTTCAGTTCCAACTGATCAAAATGCCCAAAACAGGCCATTCTCATTCCCCTTCTCTCGAATTGCGACGAAGCAACAGCTCATTGTCAGAAGTGAGGCGGAGCAGCTTTTGCTTTGCGTGATTCTTGTTGTGTTGTTATTTCAATTGTTAAAAAATTGTTCTTTTTTTTGTTTGCTATCGAGCATTTCATTGTTCTTGTTCCTACTCAAATGGCAAAATTTTGTTTGAGTAAAGCATTCATTGAAGCCCAACCGAACATTTTTAAATTCCCAAATTCTTTGCATTTAAAGAAAAAGCCAGCATGCGGTTGACATGCAAAAAAAAGTTCAAAACGCAGCGCAAAGTCCGGGAGCACTCGCGCAAGCTACGCAAATTGTCCAAACCGAGTGTTTGTCTGTCTGATCACTGATCAGCTTTTTAAAAATTCCATCAATTTTTGTCCTATCTTTTGTTCTAATGCTTTACCAATCAATCACTATTGGTCACTGGATGATCCATTTCTCCTATTTCATTTGCCTCCAAGCGACCGTCTGTTCTGTCCGATCACTGATCAGGCGCCATCATTTTGTTTAATTTTATTCAATATTTTTACACATTTTTTGGTCCCAGGCGGCTTCGATGTCTGGTCAACACATTGATCAGGAAACAATTTATTTATTCAAGTTTTTCCTGTTTTTTCCTCAAGGCGAGTGCGTCTGCCTGATGACTGAGCAGACCACCATCAGGGATGGGCGGAATTCCGTTTTCCGTTTTCCGTTTTTTCCGTTGTTTTTGGCCCTTTTTTTCCGTTTTCCGTTAAAATGCCCTTTTTAACGGAAAAAACGGAAAAAATTTACACCCCTAAGAATGGGATTTTTGGAGGGTTGGACTTCGGTTGAGCTTTTCATTCATTTTTTGTTGGACGAAATCAAAAAACCTAGGGGAGGCCCTTTTTTTGTGCTACATTCGTAATTTTGGGCCCATTTTCTTAACAAATCTGGTGAAATCTTCAAGAAAATTTTCCCGGCGGCGCCTATCGGCGCCGCCGGACCTTTACCATACCATTCCTAAAAAACTTCAAAAAAAAGTGCCGATTTTTAAAAATTTTTGTTGAAAATCTCTTAACAAATTAAGTCAAAATTCAAAATTTTCTCCGACGGCGCCTATCGGCACCGCCGACCCCCTCCCCCCTAAAAGTTAAAATAGAATTAGAAGGCCGCTGAAAAAAGAAATCCTTCAAAATTTTTAAAATTTGCCACTGCCAATCTCGCACAGGGTGACAAGAAAATTAAAAAATTCGTATCTTATAGCATTTTTTATGAAAATTTAAAAGGCTAAATAGTGTCGAAAAGCCATTTTTGTTTAAAATAATTTAGCCACTATTTTAGTGGCGAAAATCCAATAGTGAAGTTAAAAACGACGAAACTTTCAGGGTTATATGGCAGTTTAAGGCATTTGTGTAAGATTTGCTTTTGCAGGAAGTTAAAGAGGCTCAAGTTTTAATAATTAAAAGGATGCATTTATTTGATTTTTTGATTCTCTTTGGCGCTGATATTATAATAATAAAAATTTTGGAAAACCCTTCTAAAGCATCACCCTGATCGATCTGTGACACTATTTTATCGCGATTCGTGTTCTACGCACAATGTTGTAAAATTTTTGAGGGGTTTTTTTTATTCAAGTGAATGAGTCAATAAAAAGGGAACGAGTCGTCAAAATTGCGCTAGTTGGCTTTGGCATAATTTCAGTATAAATTGAATTTTTTGGAACGAAAATTTTTTCGTATAACTGAAGCGCAAAACTTTTCGTTTACCCAACACCGAAATCTGTTACTTTTTTACACACAAATAAATAAATATATGTATAATTTATTCTTCAGAAATCATCCATAACATTCGAATTATCTTTGGGTTATTATGATGTTTGGATTTTGTTGTATTTATTCTTCGTTCATTCTTTTCTTAATCAATTAGTTCCAACGGACAAAAAACACTAAAAGTTGGAAGTTTTTTTACTTTCAATTTAAATGCCAATGCCAACAGTTGAGTTTAGACGAATGTTGTTTACCCGCAAAGAATGCCACCATTGCAGCGACCGTGCCGAGGGAGCGCAGTCCAAGCGTGCCGTTGCATGCATTACTGTCACAACATGATGTTTTGCAGCCCTTTTTATATGGCTTCATAATTTCAGGCAACTCGCAGTCGAGCTCCGCCAGGTAACACGTCTTGGACGTTTCCGTGTAGCTTTTTGCTTAGAAATTTGAATTTAAAAAACAACACATATTGTTGGCACCAGGGATGTGCTCTGTTCTGTTCTGATTTTCTGATTTACCAGAATTTCTGGTCATTTTGGGCATCAGAATTCTGTTTTCTGATTTCTGGTTTTTAAAAAGGCGACCAGAATTCTGTTTTCTGATTTCTGATTTTTTAGAGAAAAAACCAGAAAAAAATCAGAAATTTATACATTTCATTATCAAATTTGGCATAAACATTATGCCATTTTTTGATCAAATTTTCTTAAGAAAACGGTTAGTTTTAGAAGAAATTGTTTGACTTTTTTAATATTTTCAGACTTTTTCAATGGAAAACCGGCCAAATTACAAAATTTTAGAACCAATTTTCTTAACTAATCTTGTTAAATTTTCAAAAAAAATTTCTGCCGCCGGCCCCTCCCATTCCTAAAAACCTTCAAAAAAAGTACCATATTTAGTAAATTTGGGTTGCAAATCTCTTAACAAATTGAGTCTAAAAGTTCAAAATGTTCTCGGCGGCGCCTATCGGCACCGCCGACCCACACACCCCAACAGAAGTGAAGCAGTTTTTCAAAAAAATTCGAAAATCGAAAGAAAAAAACACTCTAAAATCGACTTTTTTGGCTTACCCTCTACCCCAATTTTTTTTTTGGTATGATATTTATTATTGCTCCAAACTTTAAGATTTTGAAAAAAAAATTTTTGTAGAATTTAAAAAAAATTTCTGTTCTGGTTTTCTGATTTACCAGAATTTCTGGTCGTTTTGGGCACCAGAATTCTGTTTTCTGGTTTCTGATTTTTAAAATGGGCACCAGAATTCTGTTTTCTGGTTTCTGATTTTTAAAATGGGGACCAGAATTCTGTTTTCTGATTTCTGATTTTTTTTTATGCAACCAGAATTCTGATTTCTGGTTTTTAAAAAGGCGACCAGAGCACATCCTTGGTTGGCACCCCCCAACCAAAATCAAACGGGTCAACTCCGTCCCGTCAACTCCGTCCCAGCCAACTCCGTTCCAGCTACAAATTTTAGGGAGGACCCTTTTGGTCAACATTTTTAGAAAAGGTTTTTATTCTTAAATAGTCTATAAATATTGTATTTGCACTGATTACTTCGTCAAAAAAAACGAAAATTTAAAACGGTTTTTGAATCGGTAAATTTTTGAAAATTAAGGAAAACGACTTCTAAGTAACTCCAAAGAAGCCTAACGAACTCCAAGCTAGGGTGGCTTAGGCCTACGGTTCAGACTCAAAATCGAACGTTTTTTTAAAAATAACTCCAAAGCCGGAGAGAATAATTGTAGGCCTAATTTGTATGTCACCCTAGCTTGGGGTTCGTTAGGCTTAGGCCTAAGCCACACTCGCTTGGGATTCGTTAGGCTTAAGCCTAAGCCATCCTGGCTTGGGGTTGTTAGGCTTAAGCCTAAGCCACCCTGGCGGCGAAAAAAGAAAATTTTGAATCATCCGGCATCCGGAATTCCGGCTCCCAAAAAATGTCCATAAATCTAGTTAGATCATGTATTGATATCATTTGCGCCATTTTGGAGTGGGGCGCGTTCGTTCACTACAGTTCACCCGCCGGTTGGTGGTCCAAGAATAATGTGATATGCGAATTTCGAAAGTGTCTCCACAATGTTTGTTTTGAATTAAATTCTCGGCTCCTATATTTATACGCTATAACGCAATTCCCGATGGAATGGACGGTAGTGGATGTTTACGCAAAGTCTCCTCATCCATCGAGCAGTCCATTTTCATGCAATGCGTGAGTCCCTTCGGGCAAGTCACCAGTTCCATACCCTGTTTAGCGCCAACAGGTACCGTTGTTGCGTAACTGCCTTCCCAACATTTAAACGCTATGATCATCAGAACAATTGTTGGTGTTTTATAAGCAAACAAAAATTATGTACTCAAGAAATGAGCGGAGCACAGAACGATTGAGTTTTAGCGTTTCAAAACTTTTGGGGACGCTAAGTAGCTTTAATCAAACCAAACAATACTGAAAATTCAATGAATGGGAAACATTCGGAAGCCTAAGTCTGTAGAGTTTCCAATTACAAAAACAAAATTTTTGAATGATGCCAAGCTTATCTTCAAAAAATGTGCCGGCTTTAAGATATCCAAAAAAGAATTCGGGATTCATCCCCGGCGGATGTCTGGCATTGCCTGCCATGATGATATTTGAACATTTAAAGACAAAATCTTTTTTTTTTTCAAAAATTGTATTCTTACCGTTCGTGGCACGCAAGAGAACGACAAGGATAAGAAGGAGCGCATACATGTTTTGTCGGATTGAAGGTGTTAGATTGTTTTTTTTAAATTCAAATTTTGGATTTTTAATAATTTAAAAATGAAAAGAAACAGAATAAGTTTATGAATTCATCAATTTCTTAACATACAAAAAAAAGAAGCGCCAAAAATTGTTGAACTTTTTCCTTTAATTTTTGTTTTAAAACTTTTTATTTTATGAGTGAACCCTAAAGATGGCATCATCGAGTGACAATTTCAATCATTTTTACTTATATATCCTTAGTAAATCGGTGGCTTAGTGGTTTGCCTTTATAGTAATTCTTAAGGTGAGTGTTGGGTTCGAACCCGCTTGAGTGCGAGCACTTATTTATTGGTTTTCCCCTCTACTCAAAAAGAGGCATCCCCTCATTAATAATATTTAAAATAAATATTCTAATATTTTTTAATTAAAAGCGCGCAAAAAAAGAATAGATAGACGAATTTTGAAATAAATTCATCACATCTATCTGAATAACAAAGATTGCCAATTTTTGTAAAATTTCTCCGGCGGCGCCTGTCAGCACCGCCGGACATCCTCCACTCTCATGCAAACCAATTTTTCCCCTGAAATTCCGAAGCAAATTCATATTGCAAAAATTTTGATGAAATTTCTTAACAAAAATTCAAAATTTTTTCTCGGCGGCGCCTATCGGCACCGCCGACCCCACCTCCCCTACCAAAGTAAAGCAGAATCTCAAAAAAAAAATGATGATGATAAAATTGAAGTTAAAGACAATAAGAAAGATATTTTTGAATAACAAAAAAAAATTTTGTTTTACCATTGAACATTACAAAAAAAATTTTCTCCCTTGAAAAGTCCCGGTTGGTCCCGGTACCGGTACCGGTCCCGGTTGAAAACCTTGGTACCGGTCCCGGTCCCGGTTTTTCTGGTCCCGGCAAGTTCCGGTCCCGGTTTTTCCCAAAAGTCCCGGTCCCGTCCAACCCTACATAAAAGCGTTTTTATACCTTTTTTTGTTAGTCTAAGATTTTCGAGTTAGGGTTCGAACTCAGTCATAAAGTGGTGCCAAGGCTGGCTGAGTCTGACGGATTTCAGAAACAATTTTGCCATTGGGGATTAGTCTCTTAAAAAATGCTCCCGATCTTTCAAGCTTTTTTTCAACATATTTACCCGGGGTTAAAAATAAATTTAATTAAATCGAAACAAAATAATAAAATTTTGCGACTCTCGAACTTCACACTCACAATATCCAAACAGTTTATACACTTGTTCAGGCCAAGTGTTGGAAATCATTTAAATGTCAGTCAGAATTAACATTTACAATAATTTTGGACATTAAATTTGTGTTAAAAGATCGATCAAAATGAATTGTGCGAATAGGCGCCGCTGGTATATTACAATTCGGAATTTTTGAATGCCGTTTTTTTGCCATTTTTAGCGCAGGTGAGTTGTCAGCTCAGCCACATTGTCACAGTGTGATATGCTAATACTGATGAACAGGGCTAGGATTTTTAGGTTTTTACCTATTTTTTCTGCAGCTTTGTTTTGGCGAGTTATGCACGAAAAACATGTTTTTAGTCGGAAATTTCGTCGTTTTAACCCACCTATTCGAACCTAAAAAACCCTATTTTGGGGGTCTCCACCTAAAATAGGGGCAACAACCTATTTCAAGTAAAAAAAGACTTTTTTCCCCTATTTTTTGCCACTATTTGGGCGTTTTTTGAAATTTTTTTGAAAAAATGCAATAAAATTTGAATTTTTCTTGCCAAGATCACCAATTTTTGAAAATTTTTTATAAAAAATGCATTAAAATTCGTATTTTTCCTTCATAGAATTTTCTGCTTTTTAGGCGCCTATTTTACAATTTTTCTTGCTTAAAAGTAACAGCTCTACTGATTAACAATTTTAACATGTAAAAAACAAGCTCTTAAGCCAATATTATTATTTTTACGCACCTTTTTTTCACACCTATTTCTGCTTATGAACCCGGTTTTTAGTACCTATTTTGGCACTTTTTCTCACCTATTTTGAGATTTTTCCAACCTAAAAATCCTAGCCCTGCTGATGAATTTTGCGATTTTCAAAAATACAGTTTTTGAAAATTTCTATTCACTTTTTGAGGGTGAGAAGCAGGGTTGCCAACTGTCCTTTTTTTAAAGATTCGTCCTTTATTTAGGCTACACGTCCTTTTTTGTCCTTTATTTGAGTTTTCTGGATTTTCACACATTTTAAGTTATAACTTTTTTAAGAAAAGACGACTCGGTTAGCTTTAGCTTGATCAAAGGTTCAGCATACTGAGAGCTTTTGTATGATATCAATATTGTTTGGTTTGCTTTACTAATAACTAAGTTATGACTGATCGCGCCGAACTGAGCCGCGCCGAACTGAGCGGATCCCCCCCCCCCCCCCCCCCCCCCCTCAAAGTCTAGGGTTTTTTGGGGTCTCGGTATCGAGTCTAACTTTCAATTCGAACCCTTAAAAATCAAAAATTTTTTCAAACCAAAAATGCACCTTCTAAAAAATGACTTTTTCTTCGACTAAAAATCCACCCCCAAAGATCGACATTTTCCTTAAAATTTTTGATTTGTTATTTTTTATAAAATGTTCAAAAAAATGAAAAAATAATACATTTATATTTTGAGAGCAAAATTAATAAACATTGACTAATTTTGAAGGGTTTTACGCATAAAATGACAAGATTTGATAGTTTAACCTTTTTTAATCAATATTTTGGCACTTTTCAGTGGACAATCCGACAGTGAGGACAATCCGACAGAAGTGGACAATCCGACAATGAATAAAATTAAAAAAGAAACTAAAATCGAGATGAGAAGGGAGAAACCCGTGCCTAGGTTGAATGGCGCGGGTTAAAAACTCCCTTAATTTTATTTCATGATCTAAAATCCCTGCAAATCGGTTCTGGGACCCGGTAAGCAAAATTGTCTTAAATGTAAATTTATTGGGTGGATTCTATATACTATGTTGCCTTGACTTGAATAAATCAGGTTACAAATCAAAACACTAATAAATCAAACATTGCAAAAATTTCGAACATATTTATAAAATTGAAATTTTTGGCGTTTTTATTAAGGGGTTAGGAGGGGGGGGGGGGGGGACACGAGCGGTTCCGACAGGCGCCGCTGGGAAAATAGTTTTCAAAACGTTCGATTTTTAAGAGTATTTTTGGTTCTAGGGGGAGGAGGGTCGGCGAAAAAAATCACCATTTTATCAGGCTTTTGAGTGATGTTTTTATAAAAACGAGTACTTATTAATTTAAGAGAATAAAAAGGATTTTACGCGGGGTGTTGAACTACCGATAAATAAATTACGACAAAAAGTTTAAACACTAACCCATCTAATGATTGCGAGCGATCGGTTTACAATGGATATTAAATTAAGGATTTCAAATTTAATTTGTCATCATGTAGTTTTTAAATCAAAATCGGTACAAATTATCATTATGTTTTGCAAAAAATTTGGTTAACACTTCCGAAAAGATCCGATTTCTTTAAAATATCGGGATCCGTATCGTCAAAAATGTCGGAACTTCGGAAGTCGGAATTCCGCCTATCCCTGGGGCATACAACCCCCGACTTTCAAATGGTGGTTTCATTGTTTGGGCGTTTTATAGCCAAAAACAATTCAAACACACAAAACAAAAACATTTCAAAACAAATAAATCAACAAATGTTCGTTTTCTTTATTCTTTTAACCAAATTACACAAAATTTATTTTACATTGGTTTGAACTTGCGACGTGCGACAAACTGAAAATTTAAAAAATAAGCAAATCCAATTTACTGGACTAATTAATGTCGAGTAGGGAGGGACGGCTTACCCCGAATCCTGAGGCTCATTGGCAACAGCGACATCTACAAAATTGCACTCCGGCTGCATAACTGCTTCATCCTCCCAATTTTTCCATTTCTGTTCTTGCGCCTTGTTTTGACTGAACGGGCCCATTCTGCTCCATAAATAGATCAGCACCGGGAGGAACATCAGATGAGGGAATAACACCGATGAGACGTAGAACAACGATATATTTGACCGGCGTCGCGGAATCGAAAAATTTCAAAAATTGAAAAAATGAAGGCAGGCCAGGCTAACAAACCGAATCCAGACCGGTTCGAATCCATATTTAACAATAAAAAAGAAATTACCTTTTTGAAGCTTTCCATCATATCCACAAATTTATTGTTAGTGTAAGATGGCACTCCCAGCTCCAACACTTTTGGACGGTCATCCGCATGAGGAGTGTGCAGCCAATAGGACAATGCTTGTTCATGGCTTGCCAATGCATTATCAGGGCCGTCCTTGTTGGCCACGCGAGGCAGCAGAAATGCAAATCCCATGCAAAAACCCGGGGTCAGATAAGTCCCATTCAAAAAACCGAAATTAGATTAATTCAGTCTTGAGCGAAAAACAGAGATTAGATGAAGGCCGCCCGGAAAAAATTCTAACCAAGGCCAAGATGTTTGCCAGCATTTCAGAGTTGCCATATTCGACATATTTGGAAAGCTGTGCGCATCCATTCTTAGTTGAGTACCGGATTTCCATGTTGCCAAGGGCCAAACTTGTCGACTTAAGGTGTATGTCCATCAATGAATCCGTCCAGAAGGAAGTAGTCGCAATTTTATTGCCCAGTACAGCTGGAGCAATTCAAAGTTCTCGAGCAGCACTGACTATATCTGAACATTTAAGCACTATAATTAGGAACTATTTTGATGATTGTAAAAACACTCGAGTAGTTGTTTAAATAATGAATATAAGGTTGAATAATATTTTTTAACATTACTTATCCGTTTCGATTGTCCAATTATTTGCAATATCTCTGTTGAGGATTTTGTCCATTTCATCCTGTTTTTTTTCTGGAATTATCAGACATTTAACAGCAATCAAGTAAAATGTATCTGCGCTAAATTTATCAAAAACAAATTTTTTATACATATAAAGCATTCAGAATGGGCAGATAATCACAATGAGAAATAAGTCCATATTCAAAGATTTGCTTCAGTTTAAATTTGAAAATCAGCTAATTTCGCCACTATGTTGTGGCGAAAACTCCAAAATAATGGTGAGGTTAAAATGACAAAACAAAGAGAACTTTTAGGACGTTTCAAAAATGTTATGCATAGGTAGGTACTAAAAAAGTGACAATCCAATAGAAAGAACAAAAACAAATATCGATTTATTTATTCAAACTAAGAAATGTCGACAGAAGGGCAGGGCGTACGAGGACAAAACGTCCGGTCGAACAAGTTGGACACACTGTCTGGTAAGCAGTACCTACAGACAAAAGGTCCGACCGATAAAAGGTGTTGTTGGAAGGTCGATTAAATTTTTCTGAATTCTGCTTTTGTCCCAATCAAATCTTTTTATAAAGTTCAATGTGAAAAAACACCAACAGCGGGGATTTTCTTAGTTTTATTCCAATAACTTTTTCACCAATTCTCTAATTGATTAGCTTTGTCTTAACAATAGTTGTTAAAATCTTAGAGCTTTCTAATTTCATCTTATTTTTAATTTGAGTTTAAAAAAAGTTTTAGACTTTCAAAATTGCTTGCACTTTAGCATTTCCAGAATTATTCGATTTTTTGGCTGCCAACGAGCTGTCCCCACTGCTGTTCGATTAAATCCTTTTTGTTTGGTCAAATAATTGCGCGGGTTTGCGTTGGTTGGCACTTCCGCTCTTCTTTATGGTCATTTTTATTTGAAAATTGATCAATAAATATAAAATGTTAAATTTTCAGCCCGACTTTTGGCCCTATTTGGTGTTGACGGTGCTGCCTTGTATATGCTTTTTATTTCCGGGCAAATTTAAAATAACAAACTGCTCTAAATTATTTTTTTGAAATGTTCCTTTAACGCAAAAAGAAGCTAATAAATCTCTCAATTATGACAAAAAACGATAACATTCAAATTATCTTTGGGTAATTGTCGATGTTTGGATTTTGTATTCATTCTTCGTTCATTCTTTTCTTAATCAATTAGTTCCAACGGACGAAAAACACTAAAAGTTGAAAGTTTATTTTACTTTCGATTTAAATGCCAATGCTCAAATTTGTTTACCCGCAAGGAATGCCATCATTGCAGCGACCGTGCCGAGGGAGCGCAGTCCAAGCGTGCCGTTGCGCGCGTTGCTTTCACCGTTGCGTGCGTTGCTTTCACCGTTGCGTGCGTTGCTTTCACCGTTGCGTGCGTTGCTTTCATCGTTGCGTGCGTTGCTTTCACCGTTGTTGCGTGCGTTGCTTTCACCGTTGCGTGCGTTGCTTTCACCGTTGCATGCGTTAATTTCACAGCACGATGTTTCGCAGTGCTTTTTAAGTGTCATGAAAGGGACTCCAGTGCGGGAGACTCCTTCTTTAGGCGACAGCTCACATTCGCCTGTCGCTGGCAAACACGTCTTGATCGTTGTCGTTACGCTTTTTGCTGAACAATTTAAATTAAAAAAACAGAACGGAATATTGTTAGCATTCTTTTGGAGATCCGGTGTGCCTATTCATAAGCAATCAAACAAAATATTCAGTTTAAAAGATTTCAACTATTAGTTCTATGGTTGCTGTTTTCAACACGAATTAATTGGCATCATGGAATGTCTGAACGCCCCACTCCAAAATTACGCAAATGATATATATCATTCTTTCGTCATGAAAAATTGGGGCAGGGCCTCAGTTGCAAATGGCTATTTCTAGAGCCCGGATTTTCGTGGTTTAACATGGTCTTTCTTGCAGAATATGGGATCATAAGAATAGCCCATAAAGGTGCTAAGTCGTTTCGTAAAAACTGCCACCTACCACGAAATCCCGATCCCGGTTCAACAAGCTGATCCCGATCCCGGCTTTCACGATCCCGGTTTTTACCAAAAATCCCGATCCCGGCCAACTCTACTTGAGACCTAGTTTTTCGTAGAATAGGCCGGGGCTGGTACTGAAGTCTTTAAATTTGGGACTGAATTTTCCCCTTTTATAATTCCGGTTTTTTCAAAATTGAAAAATCTTTGTTTTTGACCATTAGTCCTGGTTGACCGGGATTTGATTAATTTTCCCCCTTATAAAATCCCGGGTTTTTAATTTTCGCAATCCCGATAATTTTGAATTAAATTCTTGGCCCCTATATTTAACGTACTTCCCGGAGGAATGTTAGGTAATCCTTCCAAAGCCTTCTCATCCATCGAGCAGGCGAGTTTGAAGCAACGCTCGTAACCCGCCCGACATTTCCCCAGGGCCATAAGATTGATAGTGCCACCGGCGGGTGTCGTTGTTTCGTGCAAGCCTTGCCAACACTCAAGCGCTAAAATCATCAGGGGAGAATTGTTGGTGTTTTGTAAGCAAATAAACTGGCACGCTAACATTTCATATACGCGACATTTCATATACTAAGCAAAAAACGACATTTCATATACTAACCCAAAATACGACATTTCATATACGCGACACTTCATATACGCGACATTTCATATACTAAGCAAAAAAACGACATTTCATATACTAACCCAAACTACGACACTTCATATACGAGCTCCGGACCTCTTCAAATGCTTTAGTTTTAACTCTATGTATAAAATGTTGAACGTAAATAAGAAAAACTTGGAAATAATTCATTCAGGCGAAAAATACAAGCAATTTGAACACGATTAAGTATTTTTTTGTTTTGATAAAAATACGAGTACTGTTTCAAACTGAACTCTGGCCGGCCTAATAGGATTAGGAAAGCCGACTTGTAACCAGGCAGGCTTTTTCTAAGATTAAACTAGTGTGAATCGATGGGGTCTATAAAAGGAGGAATGTTGATGGGAAAGCGCAAAGCGCTTAAGGACGCGGCTTCGCCGCGTTGCTAGATTCTTTTTTGCCCCTTTTTGGTGAAAATCGATGTTTTAGGCTGGCCTATCAGAAAATGTGCAGCAGCTCGAAAAACTCTACATTTCATCTTTTGTCCCCATCCAGCTACGAGCAATGTGCAAGGAGTTATAGCTCGGATGCTGAATTTTGCATTTTGATCACCCTTCAGTTGCTTATTTTTCTGGTTCCCCTTTAATAAAAGCAAAACAGAATTTCTGGTCCATGCCGGCTTTCCAGAAAATCAAATAACAAATTCTGGTTCATACTGTTTTTCCGGAAAACCTAATTCTGGTCCAGCTGGCTTTCCGGAACAGGAATTCTGGTGCAAACCTATTTCTGGTCCAGCTGCCTTTCCGGAACACTAAATTCTGGTGCATTCTGAATTTCTGGGAAACCTAATTCTGGTCCAGCTGCCTTTCCGGAACACTAAATTCTGGTGCATTCTGAATTTCTGGGAAACCTAATTCTGGTCCAGCTGCCTTTCCGGATCAAATTCCGCTTCTCTGAAGAACCTAATTCTGGTCCAGCTGCCTTTCCGAAACAGGAAATTCTGGTGCACTCTGGATTTCCAGAACTTCAAATAACAAATTCTGGTTCATACTGTCTTTCCGGAAAACCTAATTCTGGTCCAGCTGCCTTTCCGGAGCACCAAATTCTGGTGCATTCTGGATTTCCAGAATATCAAATAACAAATTCTGGTTCATACTGTTTTCCGGAAAACCTAATTCTGATCTTTACTGACTTTCCGGAAAGCGAAATCTGGTGCATTCTGGATTTCCAGAACGTCAACAAATTCTGGTTCATATTTTTTCCGGAAAGCCTAATACTTGTGCATTCTGGATTTCCGAAAACCTAATTCTGGTCCAGCTGGTTTTCCGGACCAGCAATTTGTGGTTTTGTTCGGATTAAACGACGGAGTGTTTGTGATTTCCAAACGTTTCCCTTGTTTTGTGTTTTGTTCGGTTTAAACGACGGAGTGTTTGTGGTTTACACGCATTTCCCGTGATTTGCTGAGGAAAAAGAATGAAAATTCCAAAAAGTCTAAATAACACACAGAAAATATTTTAAAAAAATCGAGAATAATTTGAAACATTGTCTGAAATTGTTTCCACCACCATTTATGCTCAAAAAAGTGGGGAAAATCATTAAATTTTTTATGACACAACAAAAGGGTGCCCCCTTTAGTTTGTAAATCCAAATGCACTTATACTCTTAAAACTCGGTTCAATGTTAAGGGATTAAATCCAACTAAAATAGTTTCTAATAGAGGAAAAAATTAGCTATTAATGTAATTAGCGACTTTTTGAATATCTCCATTTTAAACATTTTTATGAATTTATTTGTAAAATATTCATTTTTTGCACAAAATTGACCACAACTTTTTGACTTCCATAAGTAGAGGAATAGTTCTTTAACTAAAAAATGCAGCTTATTTTTCTGCATTTTATGATATAAAAATCATGAACATCACTCAAGTTTGAACAAAGTTATGAATTTTTCAACTATTCAGTGAATTTATGTAACCGAAAAAATGAAAATTCCAAAAATTTCTGAATAGCCATCAAAAATATTTTTAAAAAATCGGAAATACTTTAAAACATATTTAGGAATTATTTCTACTACAGTAAATGCCAATAGAAAGCCAAAAAAAAAAATTTATTTTTTCATTCTACACCAAAAGGGTCCCCCCTTTGGTTTGAAAATCCAAAAGCACATAATATCTTGCAACTCTGTTCAGAGTAAAGGTATTGGAATGAACTCAAGTGCTATTGGTAGAGCAAAAAATTAGCTATTTTTGTAAAGAAACAGAATTTGCAAAGATTCACTCTAAAAATTATTATGAATTTTTTTGTGAAAAATTCATTTTTTGTACAAAATTGACTACAACTTTTTGAGTTTCAAACCGAACATAATATTTCTATAACCATAAAATGCAGCTTATTTTTCTGCATTTTATGATACTAAAATTATTGTGATCACTCAAGTTTGAACAAAGTTATGAAATTTTCAAATATTCACCCAATTTTGCCGACCAAAAAAATGAAAAATGCAAAATTTTGCTAATAGCATACAAAAATATTTTTAAAAAGTCGGGAATAATTTAAAATGATTTTAGAAATTTTTTCCCCCACAACAGAGATGAAGGGAAAGTCAGCAAAAATGATTTCAGGCAGGCGGATTCGAACCCCCAGCCAGCGGCCACCCCAGCCCCCGCCACTCACCACTCGGCCACCCCACCGCCAAATCCCCAGCCAAAGTGCATATGACGACTTTTGTCTGGGAAAGTTTACATCATTCGAAAGCTCTTGAAAAGTTGGGTTTTGAAAGCGCTCTTTGTTTTTTTTTAAAGCCGCGCTAAAAAAAGTTAATGACAAAAAACTGAAAAACCTTCGAGGGGGCCTAGCTCAAAAATTTCAAAAAATTTGCAAACCAACTAAACACCATTCGACGCAGCTTAAAAAGCTCTACAATAATGTAGAAAGGCAAAGGGCTGCTGATAAAACAAAAAAAGTTAGGGACAAAAAACGAAAATCGGCACTCCGACCCAGCAATTTTGGTCGATTTTTCCTGATCAGGCTTTTGCTCTGATCAAAAAGTGATCTGTTACAAACTTGTCGGAAACACATTGGTACATCCCCCTTTCACCGGGTGCTAAGCGATTGCAGCAAAAAGAAAAAATTTCCTAACAGTAAAACTGCACTTTGCACCCGCAACTCGGCTCCTGGGCCTCACCTGTCCACCGTACTGAAAAACCTATAGTTTTCCGGAATGCGCCTCAAAAAGTTGCTCAACAATGTGCGAGTGTCGGCGCGCCTCCGGCGCGCCGAAAGCTCAAATTAGTTTTTAAGACGAGTTCCAAGTTTATTCTAAGATATATAGAGGAATAATCATTTTTTGCTTAGTATATGAAATGTCGCGTATATGAAGTGTCGCGTATATGAAATGTCGTATTTTGGGTTAGTATATGAAATGTCGTTTTTTTGCTTAGTATATGAAGTGTCAGTATATGACGTGTCGCGTATATGCAATGTCGGCACCCCAATAAACTATGCTATTCGAGTTAAGATTCAATTGTGAGCTAAGATGACGATTAAATTTCAGCAGTTTTAAGGGCCTCGAGTACCCGGATTTCTAGCTCAACAAGACCGGGGGCCCGGGTCAAAAAATCCTGATAATCCTAGAAATCCTGGAGTCATGGTTTTTCTAACCATAGCCTGCACTAGGACCAGCTTTTTTTTTAAATTTTGCCACAGAAAAATGTACACAGGACGATTCAGTTTCAGCTGTTTCAAAACTTTTGAGGACGCTATACTGTAACTTTAATCAACCAACACACTGAAAATTCAATGAGTGAGCTTTGGTATCATTCGACAGCCTGCAGAGTTTCCAATTAGAGATAATTAAAAATTTGAATGATGCCAAGCTTCTCAATCAAAAAGGGTATTGAACTCAAGTCGTTCTATTTTGACATTTTTGAAAGCCTTTACGATTGGATAAGTCTCAAAAAAGTATGGCCAGAAAACCCAAAAATCAGAATTTTTAAGTTTTCTGGCCATAACTTTTTTGAGACGTTAACAATAGCTTTATACCGAGAAGAGCTTTTGAATAGTGTTTAAAAAGTCTGAATCGGGGAAGTTTAAAGTCAGTTATTGCCTTGGTCTGTATTCGGTTCGAAAGCCGTTTCTAAACAATCTTTTTTAAAAAAGATTGTATTTCACCGTTTGTGGCACGCAAGAGAATGCCAAGAAGAAGAAGAAGGATTGCATACATTGTTTGGTCGGATTGAAGGCGTTCGATTGTTTTCTTAAAATTGAATTTGCCATTTTTAATTATTTAAAATGAAAAAAAACATACCTAATACAATTTATGAATTTTCAATTTCTTAACAAACAAAAAAAGAAGTGCCAAAAATTGTTGAACTTTTTCCACTAATTTTTGTTTAAAAATTTCTATTTTATGAGTGAATTTGTTCGAAATTTTTCATTGCTTTTCCGACACCAAATAAAAGCAAATGATGATGAATGAATTAATGAAATGTGCTGCTCTTCCCACCACCAACAGCCAAGCCATTCATTCCATCTGACACACCGCAAAAACTGATCAGAAATTGGATGATTAATACTAGTGTTAGGTACGGTAGGTATTACCGCGGTAATTTTTTCGGTATTACCGATTCAGTATACAGAACAGAACCAGCCAAATTCCGTAATAACCAAAGTCACGTAATAGGAAGCCAACCAAAATCACGAATACGGAACCAGAACGTGAACGCCCACCGACCGACTCGGATCGCTTATCCAACATACCCCCAACTTATCCATTTTGCCTGGGAGTAACAATAAATTGGTGGACGGACAAAGAAGATGCTCAAAGTTGCACACCAAACATTATTCATAACATTTCATTGTTTACGCTTATGCATCTTTCCGTACATTGCCCCAAATTTAAGTTCGCACATCTGGCAAAGTTTTGGGCATTACTTTCTCATTGCTTTGCTGTTTTTATTGTAACATTTATTTGTTTAGAGCAAAATTAATTTAACATAAATGAAAATAATAATGTAAAATTATTTTTTTGTTTTTGAAGTTTTTTTTGCATATTTTGGTTGTTTTTGGAGCATATAAATTTCAGCTCTATATAAATCATTCTTTTTAATTCTCCAAATTAAATTTTCTAATTACACTAAATAATATTTAAAATATTTATGCATGTTTGGGGGGGGGGGATAATAATCAGTGGGATCATGATCACTTTAATTATGTCTAATTTAGTAATTTCCGAATTATGTCCTCCTCGCCAACGGTTGTCGAAGGCGATCCGACGGTGACGGAAAAGATTGTGGAGCAGCAACAGAAAGACCCCGCGGGGGAAGTGGCACAGCACGCGCAGACGGCGGTTACAGCGCTGGCACCCGCCGACTCATCGCACGCTGAGTTGGCCGCCGCCACGGACAAAATGATGGACGAAACGGTGAAGCTGGACGACTTCTACCAGCTGGGCAAGTACACGTACAGTAAGTTTTTTTCTGATATATTTTGCCTTTAAAAATTTTAGACATTTTTCCAGGGCAGCCAATAAAATGAGTCTCGCTCAGGAATTAGGGATTTCGGAGTTGAAAATAATATTGAATTCTTGAATAGGTATGTGCTGAATTGGTTCATTCTTTCAGTTGTGTGCTTGCTGGCCGAACTGCTCATTCTGACCCAGGTAAGGTAAAAATAATTGTCAAAAAACAGAAAATAATTTGAAATATGCATAAAATCACTGATTAAAATTTAAATTGTCTTTTAGGTGGGCAACATGCTGTACATGGCTTTTGCGGGTGCTGCACCAACACTGGTCTCATGCGGTCACCACAACTTTTCGGACGCCGAAACTCCGAAAGACCGATGTAAATTGGCCGATGCTTTCATGTGTGTGTTTTCTGTTACAGTTAGAAATCGGAATTTGGAAATGACCGGATCCAGAAACCGGATTCTAGAAGTAGACATCAACCCGGACCCAGATAATCCCGGGTTAGTGGCGCGTCAATGGCAAAACTCGAGAATCTTGGTTTTGACGCTAAAACCCATTTATTTTCATTATAAAATCTCGGTGCTCTAATCATAAATTTATCTTTGGACACAAAGAAATCATTTCAGAAAAAACGCTTCCATGAGCTGCATGGACCAGAACAAAGAGTGGAATTACCAATTTCGTTCAGTCAATGTCGAATTTGGACTTTACTGGTGGGGGGGCAATATTTTTCGAAAAAAAATTATATTAATTTTTATTCAGCGAAACTCAAAAGGTCAAGACTTCCATCTCTTATCAAGTAAGTTTGTGCTATAATTATATGTTTAAAAACTATCCATCTATAGTGGTAGAAAATTTTTTTTTCAAAAGTTGATTTTTTAAATTTACACTGTAAGTTAGTTATTGTACCTTCCATATTCACCTTGGTTACTGTATTCTGGACATTTTCTCTTCTTCTCTTGATTACTCTGTACCAGGGATGGTCGGAATTCCGATTTCCGACTTTCCGATTTCCGATTTCCGACTTTTTTGGGGTCGGAATTCCGATTTCCGATTTCCGAAAAATTTTGACACCCCGGAATTCCGATTTCCGATTTCCGAAATTTTTTGAGGTCTCGGAATTCCGAGTTCCGATTTCCGAAATTTTGAGCAAAAAGTCGGAAATTTTCGGAAAAATCGATAATTTTCGGCCCAATTTTCTTAACAAATCTGGTTAAGATCTTCAAAAAAAATTTCCCGGTGGCGCCTATCGGCGCCACCGTGACCCCTCCCATTTTCCTAAAAGGCTTCAAAAATTACCGTATTTTAAAATTTGGTGCAAATCTCTTAACAAATTGTCATCAAAAATCTAAAATTTTCTCGGCGGCGCCTATCGGCACCGCCGAGCCCCTCCCGCCACCTCTCCAGTCCCAATTTTTTAAAATTTTCCCGATTTTTTAAAAATATTTTTGATAATAATTCAGAAATTTCTTTTTTTTTTGAGCGATTTTCTAAAAATTATTTTGTTGCGCGGGAAGAGAGAGGTATCGGCGGTGCAGATAGGCGCCGCCTAGAAAAATTTTAAAAAATAGCCCAATTTTGTTAAGAAAATTTTTTCCGATTTCCGATTTCCGACTTCCGATTTCCGACTTTTTTGGGGTCGGAATTCCGATTTCCGATTTCCGAAAAATTTAAAGGCCTCGGAATTCCGATTTCCGATTTCCGAAAAATTTTGACACCTCGGAATTCCGATTTCCGATTTCCGAAAAATTTAAAGGCCTCGGAATTCCGATTTCCGATTTCCGAAATTTTTTGAGGTCGTCGGCTCCCATCCCTGCTCTGTACAGGTCTGGTTGGTGATAATTTTGTTTGTTTTTTGATTTATGTATTTTTGTTTGGGCTACTGTACTTTCTGGGTTACTGTATTCTCTGCACGGTTTCTCTCCATTCTCTTGAGATTACTGTACTTAGTGCGCGGTGATCATTTTTATTTGTTTTCCGATGGTCGGCGTCCTCTTTGGCTCTGTGCTGTTCGGCTTCCTGTCCGACTCGTACGGGCGTCGAAAGATCATGCTGATCGCGCTGATCCTGTGCATTCTGTCGATGGTGGCAACTTCGTTCACCAACGAGTTACTGTCATTTACCATCGTCCGCTTTTTCGTCAATTTCTTCAATGCCGGCACAATCGTTGAATTTTTTTTGTTTAATTTACAATTTTAACATTCCTTAATTTTGTTAAGGTCATTCTGGTGGTGTTCACGTCGGAGCATTACCCGAAAAAACATCGCTTTTGCTTGACCAACGTGATCAATTGGTAGGGCTTTTTATTTTATATTTTATTTATCGATTTTCTTTTTTATTATTTCTCAAAAAAATAATCCCCACTAATCCCAAAATTGGCACATAAATATTGGACAGTGAACGAAAAGAAGTTCATTTTTAACCATCTATCAAAACAGTCGTTGATTAATTCAAATGTAGTGAATAAAAGGCTTTTAAATTAAATAAATCGCAATTCCTGGTACTTTTTCTGTTTCTGTAATTAAATAGTAGAGTAGGCCGGGACCGTGTACTGAAGTCTCCAATTTTGGACTGAATTTCCACCTTATAATATCCCGGTTTTTTTTAAATTTCAAATCGTTGTTTTTGACCATTGGTTCCGGTTTTTTTGTACGGGATTTGATTAATTTTCCCCCTTTATAAAATCCCGGTTTTTAATTTTCTCAATCCCGGTTCCGGTTTTTCCATTGGGAAACTAATTTAGTTGCTTTGTCACTCATTGGTCATTTTTTCCATGATATTCTGAATTCTCAATTTTTTTTTTATGTTTTAGGTCCCATAATTATGTAATTTTTGCAATTATGGCCTGGGCCGCGGGCGATTGGCGCACTTTGCAACGCGTTTCGGCCGCTTTTGCCATTCCGTGCATTCTGATTTTGGCATTTCTCAGCGAGTCGCCCCGTTTTTTGGTCCAATGCCGGCGGATGGCCGAGGCAAAGACGGCAATTCTTCGAATGCATCGCATTGACGGTGAAAAAATATTTAAATGAAATTAATTTTAATATTGAATAATTAGAATATTAAATTGGGGTCCAATGACCTTAACCGGATTTTCTGATAAAATGACCATAATCCGGACTATCTGACCAGGATTACCGGGCCCGGAAAAATCCGGGTCAGGGCGCCCGGGTTCTGTCCGAACTTTGGTTAATATTCTTTCAAAAAATCAGGCCGGCACTGTGACGAGTCTGTGCTTGACGCGGTGTTGGCACGAGAAGAACGCCAACACGCGGCGACCAAAGGGCAAAAGAAATACAATTATGTGAGTATTTATATTTATTAAACAATTAAAATGTCTTCTTTTTTAATATTTTTAAATAAATTAAATATCAATTTCAGCTTCACCTCTTTTACACTTGGCGTTTTGTGCGCTATACGACGGCAGTGTCGCTCAGCTTTTTTGTCGTTTCGTTGATGAACTATTCGCTGTTGTTCAACATGGAAAAACTGTAAAATTTTGTACAACAAAATTTGAAAAAGTCCGGCCATAGACTGTGCATTGGGATTGGATCGCAGAAATCCAATTTTTCCGAGATTAAAATAAAAAATTACAAAATTTCTACCCACTAAGTCAAGCGGCACGCCCTATTTTTGTCAAAATTTAGGTCTGGTTCAATGTATTGGAACGTTATATGGTAAGATATGATATTAATTAAATGAATTACGCTTTATTAAAATAAAAGGTTGGGCGTATTTCGATACTCCATGAATTTGGCAATTTCATTTGGCGATATGCGCTTCAAATGGCTCGGCCGAAAGTTTGTACACTTCTTTGCCGAAGCTTTTGCAGCAACGGCAATGCTACTGTACATCACCTTGCACTTGACCGGTGGGAAGAAAGTGTAGTACCGTAGTTATCAGGGATACCGTGATCAGTGTTATTCGGAATACCGTACACGCTATTTGTTATTCCGTAAACGGTACCGTAAACCGAGTTACTCGGAATTCCGTAACTTTTGTAATTGCTGAAAAGGTTGTTCGGAATACCGTAATTAGGTTACCTATTCGGTAAACCGTATTCTGAGTTATTTTGGATACCGTAATCAGGGTCTATTTACACGTACGGAGCTTGACTGTTCTGTCTGTATCCATTACATAAAATTAACCGTTTGTCTATTGTTGCACAATTTTTTCAGGCCTTAAGTCTGTGTTTCCTTTTGTGGCTAATTGGTCCTTACTGATCGTGATCGGCTTCTGTGCACTGGCTTTTACCGCAAATGTGAGTGATCGGATTCTGATCATATGCATTCTTGAACAAAATTTTAATAAAATAAAATTTTTTCTGTTATCTTATGGAACAATGTGATTGGGCATAAAACTTTGAATTCAATCATTTCTTCCTTATCTCTGATAAAAATTAGTAAGAATCCTGATTTTTTTTAGTTGAATGTTTTGGCAGTTCTTAATCATTATAGGATTTGGCTACCAACGAGCTGTTTCCCACTGCTGTTCGAAGTATATCTTACTCGTTTGGCCAAATGCTTGCGCGGGTTGGCGTTGTGTTGGCACCCCAGCTTTTCGTTTTGGTTATTTCTATTTGAAAATTATTTTTGTTGTTCCCGAATCAATCAATAAATTAATAATATATGTTTCAATTTTCAGGCCGATTTCTGGCCCTATTTGGTGTTGATGGTGCTGGCCATTGCAGATGCTTTTTGTTTCCAGGCAAATTTAAATTACCATAATATTGCCTCCTCCAAATTATTTTTGAAATGTTACTTTAAAGAAAAATCAGCTAATAAATCTCTCAATTTTTATAACAAAAAGCGTAATTCTTTTTTTTCCCATTTCAGTTTAATGTAGGGTAGCTCCCCGACCCCTCGGGGGTGGAAAAGTCGGGGTCGGGGTTGGCCGGGGTTGGCAATGTCGGGGTCGGGGTCGGGGACGACCAAATTTTTCGGGGTCGGGGTCGGGGTCGGGGTTGGGGCGACCAAATTTCTCGGGGTCGGGGTCGGGGGTCGGGGTTGAAGAAAATTTTGTTCATGAAATTTTTTTCATAAAAAATTCAGCAATGTCTTCAGTAGGCAAGCATAAAATATAATTTTATTTTTAAATCCGTTCATCATCTTTAAAAATCTCAAGAGTGAAGGGAATTTTGTCTTTCTGAAAAAAACTTTGATGGAGTTCACGTCATGTTTCACTAAAAGTTAAAAAAATGGTGGTGTGTTTAGAAGCTTTTTAGGAATGGGAGGAGCTGGCGGTGCCGATAGGCGCCGCCGGAATTTTTTTTAAGATTTTAACAATGTTTTGTTAAGAAAATTGCTTCAAAATTAACGAAATTCGGCTAACATTTCACTAAATTTTGGAAGTTCGTGAAAATTTTTGACTATAACTTGTTGAATTCTCAAAATTTTAAAGAAATAGATGGAATAAAAAATTGCGCTAAAAAAGGAAACAATTTTAAAAATTTTTACAAATTGTTTCCTCCACCATTGATGTCATATAAAGCGATAAAAAACATTTCCACTATAAGGATCCGATCCCCAACCAGATATACTGCTCACTGCCCACACCACTCACCACTACGCCACACTAATATAGAAAGTTATATTTTCGAAAGTACTTATTCTCCCCAAAAAGTCGATCTTTAGGGGTGTTTGTTCAACCCCGATCCCCGACCCAAAAAAAGGTCGGGGACGGGGTCGGGGTCGACCAAATTTTTCGGGGACGGGGTCGGGGTCGGGGAGGCCGGGGTTGGCAACGTCGGGGTCGGGGTCGGGGACGACCCCTTTTTTGGGCTCGGGGTCGGGGTTCGGGGGTCGGGGGTCGGGGTCGGGGAGCTACCCTAGTTTAATGTCGTTGAGTCGAAGAATCGGCCGATGGCCTCCAAATTTCCGGACAAAGAGGAGCGCATTTTCTATCACCCACAGGGCAAAAATGTGCCGCAGGGGGAAGTGGAGGAGTAGCTGCTGCCTCTGCGCGAAAAAGGGCATGAAGCAGTGATTGATTGATTTATTGATTAATTGATTGATTGGTTTTTCTTCGTTTTATTGGGGGGAATCTAATCGGTAATGTGTAAATTCAAAATTGCATTTTTATTGCAAATGATCTAAAATTTTTATTGAATGTTAATATGATGGAATAATTGCCTGCCTATATCCATTGTATTTTATATATTTTTGTTTTATTTCCGTGTAATTTATTTTTATCTCTTTAATTTTATGGCTCCATAAAATCGGTTTAGAAAGATACAGAAAACTCATGCAAATTGTTGGTATGCCGCACCCCCTTAAATTTTTATAAATAAAACTAATAAAATCATAAATAAGAGATGTGGCATAATGATTAAAAAATTTAATGTTTGCATTCTTGATCAGCAAAAAATAAGGTTTCGAAAGTTTGTCCCAGACAAAAATGGTCTGTCCCACCAGTTTTTGTCGCTTTATGTCGGCCCATGGATCGGAAACAATATTTTAGGAGAAGAAGGAAAGGAATGTCGGGGAACGGTTCGGAGAAGTGCCCGGATCAGAGCTGGGCTAAACTGGCTTCAAAAAACTTCAGATTTTTTGAGGGCTTCGAGCTTTGCATAACAAATTTTGCTTCGTTTCAAATTTCAAATAAATTTTGAGCTTTGCCCAGCCCTGGTGGCTGTCGGATCATCGAAGACGTGCCCGGATCCGGGAACAACACGTCACGATGCAATACTAGGCTGGCAAACTGCACATTGTGCACAGCAATGCCAAATTGAACACCAACACAACCACGCTGATGATGATGATCGGCAATTTTGCATGGTGGTCAAGTGACGGAACACCAAGGGCGACAATTAGTCCAACGAGCGCAGCCATTGCTAACAGCACAAACAAAATGCACAACGCGTGAATGCTCGTCGCTGCTTCACCTCCTCCTCCCCCTCCGCCGCCTCGCTGCGTAATGCCATCAAAAGTTTTCATGCTTTTTCGTCGTCGTCGCCGTTGTTGCTGTTGCGCCATGGAATGATGCTGTTGAACATTGAAACCATTATTCTGGTGAGCCCAGAAAATAGACGATGGTGAGGATGTTTTTGCTAAAAATTATATTATTAACAAAAATGCAATAAAAGCGATAAATGCACCCCTAGAAAATGTGATCCTTTTAGTGCCTAAAAAGTTGGCCTTAATTATAAAGCCTAATCTAAGCCGACATTGAATTGTCCTGACACTGAATGCCGGAACCGAGTTAGCGAAAGCTAAGCCGGCAGCACTGTATTGTTCCGGCACAGAATGCGGGATCCGAGTTTTGAATTATTTGTGGGTGCGCTTATATTTTGAAAATTAATTCCCAAAAATGTTAGATGCTTAAAAATGTAAGATGATTACACTTAATTGAATCAATGAACGAATGAAGTGCCAAATGGAATTGCTTCATCAATCTTTCCATTTTTTCTTGCTGTATATTATTGGGGAATAAATTCTCCAAAGCTTTCTGATCAATTATTTTTTTATTGTCGGGGTCGTCCGCAAAATTTTTGATCAATTTCACCGCTTCATTCTGAACACTTGCTGTCGCTTCTTCTATGCTTTTTCCGCTTTTTAATTCATTACAAAAATTGCTTTGCACATTGCCATAATTTTCTCGAAATTTGGCATTCATAATATTGAGTTGTTTGAGTGCCACAAATGTTGTTTGATATGTTTCGTGACATACGAATCCGACAGTGTATTTGTAAAGCCATTTTTTGACAAAATCAACATCAATTGGTGCGGCGGCAACATTTTGTTGTCGATAATTCACATTTGGCACGGAATCCAACAGTTCCTGTGCAGTGTTGTACAAATCTAAATAATTTTAAATATATATTTATTTATGTTTATTTTATATTTGTCGGCGAGACAATTGCGCCGTAACAATTTAGTGCAGCTTGATTAGTGTTGCAAATGCAATCCCAACGTCAGGGTAGGCATTTACGGCATTTTGAGATTGAGACTGAAATGTCCGTTTTTGGGACTGAAATTCCCCTTAATGATCCCGGCTTATTATCCTGATCCCGGCTATCCTGATCCCGGCCGACTTAACTCTAATTTATTATCTAAATTTAAAATATTTTGTGGATGGCAAAAGATTTTAATACATTTAAAACAAAATACCTTTATTGTGCCATTTTGAGTTTGGAACAGTTTGTTGACTCAAATTAAATAAAGGTAAAATGAACAAAAAATATGCGAATAATACGTTTTGATTGTATTTGCTTATTGTTATTGGATGCATTAGTAAAATAGATTTAAAATTGTTTTTTATTGGCTATATTATAAAATGTTCATTTTATTTATAATATGTTAGAAGCAGCGCATGAGCGCAATGTCATCTGATCGGAAGTTGGTGGGTTTTGACGTTGCATAAGCAAATATTGTTTCCGGCTTGTTTTTTGCCAACCATTTTAGGCTGCTTTTAAAAAAACAAATTAAGGAAGTTAAGCACAATGCGTCACAACGTAAAATAAGAAATTGCTTTTCAATTCAAAACTAAATCACATTTCGAAGCAACAAGGTTGGCGGCACAGCTCCTCCAACCTCACCTCCAACAGATGTTTACAAATTTATTTAATTTTTTAAATTTTACTAAATAGTTTGAGTTTTTTTAAATTTTTTACGGCGCAAATGTCCATTTTGCCTTAGGGCGCAAATGTCTGCGGCACAAATGTCCAAACACTTGTGAAACCTTATGATTAAACATACAATTGTTTCCCCATTTATTTGAATTTAATTTTTTTGACAAAACCTGCCCCAATCCAATGCATGAACCTTTTTTCCGCGCTTTTCCGAGTTTATTTGATTAAAGAAAATGTGAAGAGATGAACAACACGACATAAATGATCTTAAAAAGAGATCAGTTTTGAGGGGTAAAGTGAGCAGGCGATGAAGTGAATAGTTAAAAATTGGAATCAAAATGAATCGCTCGCTTAAATAGGTTATATATGCAAATAGATTCGAGCACATTGAAGGTTCAAACGGACGGATTACCAAAAATGAGGTAGCGTTAAAGACAATTTGAAGTGGTTGGTGGTAACTTAAATCGGTAAATATGAGACAAATTTTCGGGGACCCCCCGGGGAAAATAAAGTAGAACGTGAAATTGGTCTTCATCCCCTCTCCAGCCTTCGTATTCACTCAGGTCGCAAAAGCACGTGAAGTTTACGTTTTTGCATTCCTCCTTTGCGCGAATGTTCTTGGATGAGTTCAGTCTGTAAAAAGAACATAATAATTAAGCAACAAATTAATACAACAAAATGTTACCGTATTCTTTTTGACCAGCTTGAATGACTGTCGTTCAGTGTCGACGCTGCATTTGAACTCGTAGCCATCCTTGCAGCACAGACTGGCTTTGAACTCATCTGCCCCTTCCTTGCAGCACAGGCTGGCTTTGACTAGGGTTTTAAGGGACCGGGACTTTTGGAAAAACCGGGACCGGGACTAAATTTGGTCCCGGTCAAAAAAAACCGGGACTACTGGACAAAAACAATAAAAAAAAATGCTTGGTAAAAAACCGGGACCATTATAAGGGGATTTTAAAGGAATTTTGAAAAACCGGGACCAAAATTTCAGTACCAAAATGGAAAAATTGTCCATTTCAGTACTGGTCCCGGTCCCGTACAACCTTACTTTGAACTAGGGTAGGACGGGACCGGGACTTTTGGAAAAACCGGGACCGGGACTAAATTTGGTCCCGGTCAAAAAAAACCGGGACTGCTGGACAAAAACAAGAAAAAAAAATCATTTTGTAAAAACCGGGACTTTTATAGTGGGATTTTAAAGGAATTTTGAAAAACCGGGACCTACCCTACTTTGAACCCATCCGTTTTGACGCATTTTTTCCATTTGCATTGGCAAAGCGTTGCTGCATCTTTGCACGCCTTCTCCAGTTTTTGTTCGTGGAGCAGTGTCTTGTAAAAGCATCGATAAAAAATATTTTATCAACACCAAAAACTTCAGACTGTTTTCG
This sequence comes from Globodera pallida, assembly GCA_020449905.1. Taxonomy (NCBI): domain Eukaryota; kingdom Metazoa; phylum Nematoda; class Chromadorea; order Rhabditida; family Heteroderidae; genus Globodera; species Globodera pallida. The sequence continues at coordinate 1,326,527 of JAIXHY010000015.1, forward strand.
CTTCAGTCGTCGGGGCCTAAAATGAACAAAAAAAAAATTGCATTTGAGAATCACTAACAATTGCAAACGCATGAAATTAAAGTTAAAATTCTTAAATTTTACATTGCTAGGCCTTTTCGGTGGAACTTACTCATACCGAAACAAAGTCGGCCGGAGTCTTTAAATACGCCCCCCACCCTCAGCGAAAGCTAACGATTTTTTGAATTGCTTTCAAACTTTTGGATGGTATAATGGCAAGGAAGGGGTCGCCCCCCCCATTCCGATGTTAGTACTTTTTTTTGGTTTGGGCCAATTCTTGGTTGGTCTCGATTTCCGGTAAATTTTAAGTCTACGCCAATTCTTGGTTGGTCTCGATTTCCGGTAAATTTTAAGTCTGGGCCAATTCTCGGTTGGTCTCGATTTCCGGTAAATTTTAAGTTTGGGCCAATTCTCGGTTGGTCTCGATTTCCGGTAAATTTTAAGTCTGGGCCAATTCTCGGTTGGTCTCGATTTCCGGTAAATTTTAAGTCTGGGCCAATTCTCGGCTGCTGGTCTCGATTTCCGGTAAATTTTAAGTCTGGGCCAATTCTTGGTTGGTCTCGATTTCCGGTAAATTTTAAGTCTGGGCCAATTCTCGGTTGGTCTCGATTTCCGGTAAATTTTAAGTCTGGGCCAATTCTCGGCTGCTGGTCTCGATTTCCGGTAAATTTTAAGTCTGGGCCAATTCTCGGTTGGTCTCGATTTCCGGTAAATTTTAAGTCTGGGCCAATTCTCGGTTGGTCTCGATTTCCGGTAAATTTTTTGGTTTGGGCCAATTCTCGGCTGCTGGTCTCGATTTCCGGTAAATTTTAAGTCTACGCCAATTCTTGGTTGGTCTCGATTTCCGGTAAATTTTAAGTTTGGGCCAATTCTCGGTTGGTCTCGATTTCCGGTAAATTTTAAGTCTGGGCCAATTCTCGGTTGGTCTCGATTTCCGGTAAATTTTAAGTCTGGGCCAATTCTCGGCTGCTGGTCTCGATTTCCGGTAAATTTTAAGTCTGGGCCAATTCTTGGTTGGTCTCGATTTCCGGTAAATTTTAAGTCTGGGCCAATTCTCGGTTGGTCTCGATTTCCGGTAAATTTTAAGTCTGGGCCAATTCTCGGCTGCTGGTCTCGATTTCCGGTAAATTTTAAGTCTGGGCCAATTCTCGGTTGGTCTCGATTTCCGGTAAATTTTAAGTCTGGGCCAATTCTCGGCTGCTGGTCTCGATTTCCGGTAAATTTTAAGTTTGGGCCAATTCTCGGTTGGTCTCGATTTCCGGTAAATTTTAAGTCTGGGCCAATTCTCGGTTGGTCTCGATTTCCGGTAAATTTTAAGTCTGGGCCAATTCTAGGCTGGTCTCGATTTCCGGTAAATTTTATGTCTGGGCCAATTCTAGGCTGGTCTCGATTTCCGGTAAATTTTAAGTCTTAAGCACCCCCTTTATAAGAACTTACAGTGTTGCAGCATGTGAATTTGTAGTCGGCCGAGCAGAAAGCTTTCGCCGCCATGCCGCCGTCTTTTTGCAAGCAGTTGCCCCATTTGCACGCTCACGACTCCTTCTCCTTGTCGCAAGCCTTCGAGACCTGCACAATCACGGGTGCCGCCTATATGAGGGAATTTGCCAATAATGCACTGAGCTCCCAAATTTCTTACAACAGTCGTTGTCGCAATCTAAAAAGTGCATTATTAAAGTTTGTTTAAAAAAATTTGCGTATTTGAATTATAAAATTTTCGGATCGTGCAGCAGAACAAGGTCGAGCAACCATGGCCAATCCATCAATCAGTTCCGTCGTCGTCCCGTTCAAGGCAAGTTCCGGTTTCGTAAGCGCTCCGTTCGGGCTCAGTTTCGTTCCGTCGTTGTACCCGTGCCGTTCATTGATTCAACCGTGCCGTTCCAGTTCGGGTTTATATCCGCCACAATACCGTTAAGGGCAATGTAAATTTGTCTCAATTAAACGATATTTAGCATAAACTATTACAAAAATGATCATAAAGTTCAATTTAATTTTGTACAGTTTGAGGCTATTAAAATGTTATGGACTAAAGTATTTCATGACCACCATTCCAAACTGATTTTGTGAGAGGTTGAGCCGCCTATTTACGCACTTCACCAGCCAATCAGCGTTAAGCAAATCGTTGACAGACTTTTTTCCCCCCAGGGGAAATCGAAAACGATGAATAATAATTATGGGGGACGAACCGATCCCCGCTGATCAGCCCACACATATGGACTCCGGAATTCGCAGTTTTAACGCTACAAACGATGCCTGTCCCTTTTTCCCAACCTCCGATCGGCCGTCCCCCACCACTCGATGGATTCGGAATTTCATATGTTTACATTGGGTTTGCTCAAAACACTTCCAACGCAAAAAATTCATGAATAAAAATTATAAAAATAGTGAAAAAAGATTTTTGAAATAAAATTAATTATAATCATAAACAAAAGATAGTAATTGTAAGCAATGCTAAATTTTTAGGCACCTCCGTAATTGCTTGACCGTAAAAGATAGATCGGTTTTTTTTGTTCATCAAAACAACTTCCAACGCAAAATTAATTATTCATGAAAAAATCATTATAAAAATGGAAAAATGGGGTTTTTAAATAATAATTAATTATGCTGGCCATACAGGTAAAACCCTTAATCCTAAAAAACCTTCCCAAAAAAGTAAGGGCCTACGAGTTCTTAAAACCCGTATAAGGGCCCGGAAGGCAACTTACAAATTAGAGATCTTTTTCAAATTTTCACTTTTTCTTTACAGCTTTTTTAAATAGGAAATAACTCCTTAAAATCACACCCAACCTAATTAATTAGCAAAAAATTACTTTCTTTAAACTAAAAATTAAATTTAAAGTCAAAATTAAATATTTATTTTAATTAATTAAATACCCTAATTTAAAATTGTGCAATTAGTCATGCAAACAAACTTTCGTCGTTAAAAAGCTACCGAAACCAAAAATGCAGAAAAATGCGTCGGAAGCATTCGATGACGTCAGCGAATTGCGCAAAACCTTTTACCCTTTTACAAATGAAGTAAAAAGCAACAAAAAAAACACACAAATTCGGGTCGGTGGAAGATCGACCATTTTGTATAAATAGTGATGTTTTGAGCTTGGATTTTTAGTTGTGCTAAAAGCTATTAGATTATTCAGTAAAACATATACAATTTAAGCCCTTATTTATTTTAAATTTTTATTTTTATAATTTTTTTATAAATTTTATACAAATCAATTTTATTATAATATTTTTAAATTAAATTTTGTTAGTTTTATAGGAGACCTAAAACAAAAAGAGTGTATTTTTTAAAAATTTCACACGGATTTACAATGTAGTTTTAGAATTAAAAACAACCTCTTTTTACTGAAACTGAACAGTCAATTTATGCGTAAAAACATTTTTTGATAATTTTTTTTTTGATTTTTAAGAATATATTTTCGGTTTTATTGAATTTTTTAAAGGAATTTCCGGAAAAATGCCAAGATTTGAATCAAAATAAACTGTTCCAGAAGATTCGGCTATGCCTTTCTTTTTTTTTGTTTGTCGTAACTTTTGACAATTTATTTTTAATTGTTAGCTGACCATTTTTTCCCTGGCTTTAAACATTCCCACCCACCCATCAATCGCCATATATATTTGCTGAGGACAGAAGCAGCAGCAACAGCAAACGACGTCACTCTCACCATCGTCCTTCGTCTTCGTCCACAACATTCCCCCCCCCCCACAATTTGATGTCACATCCAACCCACCCCGAAAACCTGATCCCCCCCCCGTCCCCCTACCCCCCCCCCCCCCGCCCCCCTCTACCCCCACCCATCCGGATCCATCCGAAAACTCATTCAGCCCGATCACAGCAGCCAGCCAGCACATCTTCTTCTTCTTCTTCGCAAAATCCAAAAAGCATTTTGTGTGGGCGGGGGGGGGGGGGACGACCATTTTGGCTCAACTCGTCAATATTTATTTATACATTCTGTTAAAGTCCAAAGAAAACCATTTTTGGACCATATTCTGCATGCGAAGTTGTCCAAATTTTTGGCCATAATAATTTTTAAGTCGAACCTTTTAAATTTGTTTTAAAGATTTTGGTGATATTTCTGGGCGTACGGACCGAACCCGGCCCGGTAAATCTTTAAAAAGTTATGGCCAGAAAACTGCAAAATCGCGATTTTTAAGATTTCTGGCTATAACTTTTTTGAGAGTTGTCTAATCGCACGGATTCAGCTCTTAAAGACAGCCATTACTTCAAAATCTTTTGTTTTTGGTTTTGAATCGACCAAAATAAGCTTTATGACCTGCCCTTTATTTGTTTTTGATCAACTTTTACTCGTCCCGTATTAGCGTCTTCGAAATGTTTTAAAATTTTGTCAAGATTTCTTCAGCAATCTATTTTATCAATTTTCTAAATAACCTTTTGATTTCATCGAACAGCCCTCCCTCATCAGTAATTGATCAATCTTTTGATCTCGTCCGAGATCAACTTCTTGGGCCAGTACTAACACTTAAAACATCCCGTAACACCGGTGCATAGAAATCAGAAATTTCTGTTTTATTATTGCGCACCAATTAAGATCAATTTTTATGAGATTCCAGCCAGCCAGCCAGCCCCTCTCTCTGATCATTCCCCCAATTTTGTTCCCCCATCGAAAGAGCGATCCGCTTTTGTTGTGGACATTATGTAGAGAGTAGAAAGCAAAGCAATCGAATGCGATGGTTGGGTGGCTGGGGCTGGTGGCTAATCGACTTTAATGAGGGGCGACGGACGGACACTTTTTGCTGAGATGAGAGTGAAGGAAGGGGGCTTAAGAAGTGGACAAATCCGTCTCTTTTTTCTTCCATCTTCTGATCGCCAAATTGCTTCAGAGTCCGAAAATGTGTTTATAAAATGCGATGTTTTTGAAAATATGCTTAAAATCCCAATTTATTGACCTTTAAATACATAGTTTATAATTCAATCACCTTTAGAATTTGAATTTAGTGATCGGACTTGAGGACCGATCAGATTTTGATTGAAAATCTCGAAGAGGCACTAAGATCTCGTAAAATTTTGCCGATCGGGATTTTGATGGAGTCTCGATTGGACCAATCCCTAATTTGAATATATGTTTTAATGGAAATATTATTGTTTAAAATATATAGTTAATTTAAATTGATTAGCTTAAACAGGGCCGGCTATCATCGACAAAATATAATTGCCTATAATTAAAATTGCTCTGATATATTTGATGATTCAACATAAGTGCCGCCGCACAATGGGCCTTTTAGCGATGGTCATAAACTCGGCAAGCATTGCAATGGGCCAAATTATGAACAACGCACAGCAACAACAACAGCAACAGCAACAACGATCTCATTGGGTAAGGTTTAGGCTTAGTGGAAATGAATTAATCTGATCGACAGCTTATCAAAATTTTTTCTAGCTCCAAATTGGGAATAAACTGATTACAATTGACCGCAGTTAGTCAAAACGCTAGAATTATCGAAGGAGTGTCTGATCAGAAATTTTGCTAAAATTTGTGATCAATCTGATCAGGCCTGATTGTAATCTTCCTAAACCTACGCAAACGATGCGGAGTTAGTTAATTGTTGGTTTTGATTATGATTGATTAAAATTTGTTGGTATTCAAAAAAGGGGATCAAAATTCTAAAAACAGATCGCAAGCTTGTCCTGATTCATTATTTTACTGTCCCGTTGCATCATTAGTTGATTTTATCAAACTGGAACCAGTTCCAGACAATCGACGCAAAATTAAACATTTATAAATTTAGTTAAAACCGGATCTTTAAGGACTACGATTATGGGCTGCAGCAGCAAATGCAGCAGACAGCACAACACGCGTTCGATCCATACGGGTTATGGCACCAACAACAGAAATACCCGCAGGCAATTTTTCAAAAAAAACACAAATTTTTGTTTAAATTTTAAAATAGTGCCCGTTTTTATATGTAAATATTTTACAAAATTCATACGAGTTATGCCATCAACAATTTTATTAAGAAAAAACAAATTTTTTTAATTAAAAAAGTGTCCGTTTTTATATGTAAATCTTTACAAAATTCATACGGGTTATGGCATCACCAACAGAAATACCCGCAGGCAATTCTTCAAAATAAAAATAAAACATTTTTTGTTTAAATTTTAAAAAATAGTGCCTGTTTTTATATATTTTATAAAATTCATAAGAGTTTTATGCCATCAACAACAGAAATAAATACCCGCAGGCAATTCTTCAAAATTGAAAAAACATTTTTTTTAATTTTAAAAAATAGTGCCCGTTTTTACATGTAAATCTTTTACAAAATTCATACTGGTTATGGCATCAGCACCAGAAATACCTGCAGGCATTCTTCAAAATTAAAAAACCCCTTTTTTTTGTTAAAAAATAGTCCCGTGTTTTATATGTAACTCTTTTACAAATTTAAATTTTTATTTTTTGTAATTTATCAACCAAATTACCTATATATATTTCAATATGTTTTTGATCAAATTCAGCCTCATGCCCAACCACACCCGCGTTTCATGATGCCCTCCACCCAACAACTTCCGTTTGCCGGCTATCGGCAAGCCGCCGCATTTGCCGCCCCGATCGTCGGAAGTGTTGACCAGTCCCAGCAGGCCCGGCTAGCACAAATTGCGGACGAAAGCGAAAGTTTTGCTCCCAGATCGGGCATGGCATTTCCACGATCGGCACCCAGCGGCAGTTTTGGCAGCCAAAGTTTTGGCGACACGTCAAATGCCAACAGCAGAGGCCTCCAACAACTTTTGGCCACCGTTGCAGAAAAGTTGCCGAAAATTGCGGAAACAATGGCCAACCTGGGCGGAAATGGACGGTTAGGAAGAGGGGCAAGCCTCGGCCTTATAACTCAAGAATAGTATTAACTAGAGTAGTACGGGACCGGGATTTTTGGGAAAAACGGACCGGGGTCTAAATTTGCTCTAGGTCAAAAAAAACCGGGACTAAAGGATAAAAAAAATGATTGGTAAAAAATCGGGACATTATAAGAGAGTTTTGAAGGAATTTTGAAAAACCGGAACCAAAGTTTCAGTACCTAAATGGAAAAAATAAAACATTTTAGTACTGGGGCCGGTCCCGTACTACCCTAGTGTATTAACATATGAAAATCAATCACTTTTTGTTTTCTATAAAAATTTTTGAAATTTTTTTTGAGGGCGGGGAGATTTTTGGATAAGGTAAAGAACGATCTACATATGTGGGCAAGCAAATTAAAAACATAAAATATTTTTTAGAATTTTTTTTATAAAAAGCTAAAATAGTAGACCCCAAATCAGAGGGGTATAAGGTCGCTGGCGGCATTCAGTTTGAGTCGGGACGAACGAATTAAACGTTTTTTCAGATTGGCACCAGCAATGCCCGATGGGACGACGACAAAAAATGATTTTTCACCAAAAGAAAGTGCCGCCGCCACTTCTGTTGTTGGCACGAATAATAATAATAATAATAATAAAGATGGGAGTGCCGCATTCAATTTGGCACGTCGCGAGTATGGCGCTAGCGGTGGCATGGACGAGACATTCAATCGACGGCAACGAGAGCAATCAGAAGTGCTCTAAAATTTTTTAAAATCACATAATTTCTAAAAAAACATTTTGTCCAGGGCACGTCAGGCGCCGCTTCGGTGATCAATTCAATGCCGGAACCAGCGTCACTGTTCTCCTTCAACAAATTGTTGTCTGCATTTGGAGCCGGCACTGCTGATCCGGCAGCATCATCCGCCGTGAACACTCCCGTACTGAAGTCGGTGGACGGCGATCCGGAGCTGATCCAGAAGTCTTATAGGCTTCCCAAGCCTGAAGCTGAACCCGCATTCAACTTTCGCAAGCCGGACAATGCAGAAAAATTTGGGCCTGAGCCATACAACGCTTTTCTGAAACCAGAAGATGTTGAAAAACGCGATCGCGAGGCCTCAAATGGCAACTGGAGACCTGCTGCTGAAAATGCCGAAGAACAACACCTGACACCGCCTCCCGAGCTTCCGGCATCTACACAAAATCCATTGAACACATTGCTGAAACAATTCGGCATCCCCGGACTGAACATGCTGCCAACAACGATGGCACCGGAAAAAATGGCACAACAAAAACAGTCAACAACAGAAGAAGAGAACGGCGGGGACCTGTTCGGCAGCTTGATGAAAGGTGAAAAATATGCTGATTTTAATATTTTTTATTAAAATTGAAATGTTTATTTATTTAAAATCAAAAATTATACCTTTATTGAATTAAATAAAAGCTATGGATTAAAATCCAAAAAATTATTTTAAATTTATAAAAGGATGGGGTGATTAATTTTATTAGGTATTTCAAAAGATAAAGCATTTAATTTTAATAAATAAAAATAAATGAAAAGTGAAAGTAAATTTAATCAATAGCATTAAAATAGAAATTTTTAATTTTAATATCGAATTTTCAGGCAAATTGCCTCAAATGCCGGATTGGCTCCGGTCTTTCGGCTTAGAGAACATGTTGGCATCCGCCAACGGCACCAAAGTGACAAAGTCGGACGGTGGCGAAGATTCCGGCAACGCGTTAGCCCAACTTTTCGGCGGCAAAACTGGTGGTTCCAATGGCGGCGGAAAGAATTTTGCGCTGTCCTCCGTGTTCGGCTCCGGGCTGGACGATGCGCCAAGGCGGCGATAAAATTTTTGAAAAATTTGAGCGATTTTTGATTTTGTTTTTTTTGATCCAACGTTGAAACTGATCCTGATCATCTGAATTTTGATCATTTCAAAAATTTGATCAAAAATCCGTTTATGTACATTTGCAATTTATATGCTCATAATAATGTATGAATTTGTGCATATTTTTGATTTTTAAATGCCTACTGAAATTTTCGACTTCAACAATTTGCACCTTTTTTTTACTAAAGATCGGCAAACCGATTGTTCGGGATTGGGATCCCGGCTAAATCTCAATTCCGATCCAATCCCGAAATTCCCTAGCCCGAGATTCCGACAAATCCCAAAGATTTTTTCGGGTTCCCACGGGAAAATTCTCAAAATTGCCTGATGCCGTGTGAGAAAAATCAATGACTAATCCCACGGGATTGAAGAATTCGGTCAGGATCCCAACAAAATCCCGATTAATCCCAAAAAAGGCTCGATCGGGATCTCGAATGGTCGATCCCAAACATATACCACTTGCAATCCTCGTTGAGATCCAATCCCCACATTTTCATTTATTTGAAATTGTTTATAAATCTTAAATCATTTACAATATTGTTAGAGATTTAACTTTAACAAATTCCAAAGCGATGACTGTTCGTTCGTTCGTTCACCCGTCCATCACCATCGTTTTAAGCCATACAAATTGGTGTGATGGAATTTTAAATGACTGATAGTTTTTCGAAATCAATGGCCGACCGATCAGAGGATGGGCAAAAGGGACAGTCATCAGTTGTTAGCGTTTTAAAAAATGAAATTCCGGGGATTTTATTTGTGTAGGGCCGATCAACGGGATGCTTTCGTTCGTGATTATTCATCCATTCGGTGGGGCCGGCCAATCAGATGATGGGCTTGTCCATGATTATTCATCAATTCATCCATTGATTGGTTGGGCGATGCGCATAAATACTCGGCTTTACCACTCACCAAATCAGTTTGGATTGGGCTAGAAATGTTTTCTGCTTTGAAATAAGCGTTGAAGCTCCCAAATTTTTAAAACAATTTTCTTAAACAAATTTTAAAAATTGTTTCTGATCACAAAAAGCGGAACTTGGACTTGATCATTTAATTAGCTAATCATACACTTGAATTAATCAAAATTTCCCAATTTAATTCAACACAATAGAATCTTCCATTAACCGCCAATTCCCCAACTTCAAAATGCCCATCCAATCGCTCATCGTTCATCTGTGCGTCATCGTCGTGCTTGCGCATCTTTGCTTTGGTGGGGTCGATGGTTTAAATTTGATTTTTTATATCCGACTAATATCGTTTAAAAATTGAATGCAAATTTTTGAAATTTTACTAATGGCTCCAATTTGGACATATATTTTTAGAGGTGCCTTTTGAGTTGTTTCAGTGTCTAAAATCAAAATATTTAGCAAGCACTAAGTGCATGCACACCTTCCGATACCGTGGCGGCAATGACAAGACGCCCAAGGACGTTCAGTCATATCTGAAAAAATGGGGTGACGCCGAAAAGCTTATGAAGGGCGGGAATGATACTATAGAATGCAAAGAAGATAACCTCAAGTGTCTGATTATGACTTGCGAAGACGGTAAAAACAAGACTGTTACAAAAAATTCAGTGCCATAATGGGTGTCTGGAGCCGGTGTGGCTTTGTCTGACAAAACTCCCATTGCTTATATGGGGGTTGTAGACCTAGAAAAGCACCTAGGAAGTAAAATGTTAAAACAGTTTCTGTTTAACAGGCGGGAACCGGGTGGACCATTATGTGGAGTTTTGAAGGAATTTTTTATAAAACCGGGACCAAAATAAACGGTTACGGAACAAAAACCAACAGAAAAATTGAACCGGCTAACATTGTTGGCTAACAAATTCAATTATAATTAATTGTCCATTAATTTCATTGCTTACAAATTAGCTGACAAGAAGGACCTAATTCGCATCACTGGATGTCAAGTCAATGATACTACTCAAAATAATTGTGCAACCCATTTGGCGAATGTCTGTAAGTCACAAATCCTTGGATGCATACCGTGCAATGAGAATGGATGCAACAATGCGCCCGAACTGGATACGGTACCGCGGCCGCTGCCACCGACGACCACCACCACCACCACCACGGCGCCGCCGCCGACGGTTGAAGCATCGACGGCTGGTGCCGGTGTCGTGACGCTTACCGCCACCACCAACGCCATCATTATGCTGATGCTGCTGAGTTTTGGCGGTAAATTTAAATAGTACAAACAACAAATTTTAAAAAAAAATTGACTAACATTTCGGAAGGAATTTGGTTTTCTATTTGAAATTATTGTATTTTTAATTAATTAACTATTTAATATCTGAAAAAATCGTTCTTTTTAGCTTTGTTATTCCATTAGAAGTTGAAGAAAGAAGCGCAACACTGAAGTAATGATTGGTGATGAATTCAGAAGAGCAAAAAGATTAATCTGCACATAGCTGATAATCAATTAATAAATGTATTTAAATGATTGGATTTGCATAAAAAGTGAAATTATGAAAAACCTATGGAATCTTTGACAAAAATCACAAAATCGAAAAGTTTTTGCAAAGAGAAATAAAAAAGTGTGTGAAATGTCCAGGTGACGAACTGTCGACATACGGCCAAAATTAAATAATTAAAAAAGCCAGATGCGCAAAATCCTAAATTAAAGAAGCGCCGGAAAATCCTAATATTAAAATTTAAATGTAAAATTGGTAATACTGAATTAAAATAATTATGCCTAGCGCTGTCCGGCGGCACTCTTTTCCCTTTTAAAAAATCTTCGCAACTGATCAAACATGGCATTTCCTTAACATTTTGGGCCCGGCTGGCACAAATTGCGGACGAAAGCGAAAGTTTTGCTCCCAGATCGGGCATGGCATTCCCACGGTCGGCACCCAGCGGCAGTTTTGGCGACACGTCCAATGCCAACAGCAGAGGCATCCAACAACTTTTGGCCTTTTGTATAATTGCTCATGTTAATCACGGAAAATCTCAAATTTAGAAATATTTATTGTTAAAGGATGCAGAAAAGTTGCCGAAAATTGCGGAAACAATGGCCAACCTGGGCGGAAATGGACGGTTAGGAAGGGGCAAGCCTCGGCCTTATAACTCAAGAATAGTATTAACTAGGCTAGTACGGGACCGGGACTTTTGGGGGTCTAAATTTGGTCTAGGTCAAAAAAAACCGGGACTAAGGGATAAAAAAAAGAAAAACATGATTGGTATGTTGGCACTAATAATAATAATAAGGATGGTAGTGCCGCATTCAACTTGGCACGTCGCGAGTATGGCGCTAGCGGTGGCATGGACGAGACATTCAATCGACGGCAACGGGAGCAATCAGAGGTGCTCTAACAAAATTTTTTTAAAATCACATAATTTCTAAAAAACATTTTGTCCAGGGCACGTCAGGTGCCGCTTCGGTGATCAATTCAATGCCGGAACCAGCGTCACTGTTCTCCTTCAACAAATTGTTGTCTGCGTTTGGAGCAGGCACTGCTGATCCGGCAGCATCATCGGCCGTGAACACTCCCGTACTGAAGTCGGTGGACGGCGATCCGGAGCTGATCCAGAAGTCTTATAGGCTTCCCAAACCTGATGCTGAACCCGCATTCAACTTTCGCAAGCCGGACAATGCAGAAAAATTTGGGCCTGAGCCATACAACGCTTTCCTGAAACCAGAAAATGTTGAAAAACGCGATCGTGAGGCCTCAAATGGCAACTGGAGACCTGCTGCTGAAAATGCCGAAGAACAACACCTGACACCGCCTCCCGAACTTCCGGCATCTACACAAAACCCATTGAACACATTGCTGAAACAATTTGGCATCCCCGGACTGAACATGCTGCCAACAACGATGGCACCGGAAAAAATGGCACAACAAAAACAGTCAACAACAGAAGAAGAGAACGGCGGGGACTTGTTTGGCAGCTTGATGAAAGGTGAAAAATATGCTGATTTTAATATTTTCAAATTAATATTAAAATTGAAATGTTTATTTATTTAAAAATTAAAAATTATACCTTTATTGAATTAAATAAAAGCTATGGATTACAATACAAAAATTATTTTATAAATTATAAAAGGATAAAGTGATAATTTTATTATTTCAAAAGATAAAGCATTTAATTTAAATAATTAAATATAAATAAATGAAAAGTGAAAGTAAATTTAATCAATAGCATTAAAATAGAAATTTTTAATTTTAATATCGAATTTTCAGGCAAATTGCCTCAAATGCCGGATTGGCTCCGGTCTTTCGGCTTAGAGAACATGTTGGCATCCGCCAACGGCACCAAAGTGACAAAGTCGGACGGTGGCGAAGATTCCGGCAACGCGTTAGCCCAACTTTTCGGCGGCAAAACTGGTGGTTCCAATGGCGGCGGAAAGAATTTTGCGCTGTCCTCCGTGTTCGGCTCCGGGCTGGACGATGCGCCAAGGCGGCGATAAAATTTTGAAAAATTTAAGCGATTTTTGATTTTGTTTTTTTGATCCAACGTTGAAACTGATCCTGATCATCTCAGTGATTTGATCATTTCAAAAATTTGATCAGTAATTCTTTTATGTACATTTGCAATTTATATGCTCATAATAATGTAAGGGGTTCCGGTCGGCATTTTCCCATTCTATTCACCCCTCAAAGAACTGCTGGACTTTCACCCCTTCTATTGATCACATTTATTCATTTCAACAATGTCCCCGCCCACATTGCTTCATCCTGTTCCCCTCCTTTCCCCAAGCGATCAGTCTTCATCCCTCTGTTCCCGTTTTCCATCGGTCGTTATGCAAGCCGGAATAAACTCTATCTTGAGTGTTGGATCGGCGAGTTGGGGAGGCCATCACCAATGCCCAGGGCCCGGGCATCCTCCCCATCTTTCCCTTTTCCCCAATTCCATCCGGGGAGTCAACGGTGCTTAATCTGGGGGGGCCCAGTGCGCCTCCCTCACTGGTAGCACCGGATGGTTCCCTTTTTTTGGGAAAAGGTCCATCGGCACAACAACGAGGACAGAGGATGAATGTGCCGGCCGAGAGAAACGGGGTACCCCTCGCCTGCGGGCAAGAAGCAGTAATTGTGCACGGAGAAGTGATTGAATGATGAAATTGTTACCCGGACTAGTACAAAACTAAAGGGGCCATGTAAAAGAAAAAGGAGTTCGGCCAATTGTTGTCTGGGCTTGTGTAAAACTAAAGAGGCCATGCAGAAAATGGATCGATAAGTTAATGACCGGACCGTACAAACTACAGGGGCTTCTCTTCAGGAAAAAATAAAACTTGCTGTAAATTGTTGCCTGGGCTAGTGAAAAAACTAAAGGGGCTTAGCAAAAATAAAGGAGTGCTGATTATTGCCCGGTCTTTAAAAACTAAAGGGGCCTATGAAAGTCAAACGAGTTCGGCCATCTGAGTCCGGACTAAAACGTCTAAAGGGATGACGAATTAAGCATCAAGATGGCTAAATGCATCATCAGAAATGAATTAACCTGACCTGAGGGCCAGAAGCAGTAATTTTACTTAAACCAGACTCAAAAAAAAACTTATGTCAGGATTTGGAATAGGACGAAAACTAAAGGTCACATGAAATTTGACCAATTCAGGAGATCAAAGTCGAAAAGTCGGTTATCAAGTTGGTTTCCCAGCATTCCAAAGAGTTCGAAGTAGACAGCCGAGCTGGCCTTTAGTCCCTTAGACACTTTCGCATCGCATTCAATTGCCGCTCTCACGATCGGAAGCTGTCAGCGGAAGTCCATTAGCAACTGATGTGATCGCCGCAGGAATGCAGGGGAATCGGAAAGGAAATGCATTCTTCATGTCCAACCAATATTCATTTTCGTTTTGCCTTTCTCATTCATGCGGGACGGAGTCATTAACTGAGATTGTAAACCATTTATGGACTCAACATGCTCTCCAGCGGGTTGTCGACGATTTCAAGCCTAGAGATGTTTGGGGAAGAATCGGCAGCTGAATTTGATGATTGGGCGGAACGGTTCAAAGACCATCTCACGGTCTCTGGCAAAAATTTCACGGATCAAGAGAAAGTGACCCGGTTCAAATTGTGCTTGAAGGATGCCCCTCGGGCACTGTTTAAGGAACTGTCTCCGGCGCAAACTACAACGCTGGACTTGGCCATGTCTGCACTCAGGGTCAAGCTGGACTCTCCTCAGCGCAGAGAAATCGCCAAAAGGACGCTGACGCTGTGCAGACAGCGCGAGGACGAGTCGGTGGCACAATTTTTGAGGCGATTGACGCCGCTGATCGAGGCAACGAATCACTCCCTCACCGAAGCACAGCGAAAGGAGAAGGTTTGTGAAGAATTCTTGGACCGTCTCAAGCCAAGCATGAGTTTTCTAATCCGGTTGATCGGATTAACTCAAGCCAAGAGCTTGGAGGTTGTTAAGGCTCAGGCAGAGGAGTTGGAAGCGTTGCTGCTGATCAACAACAGGGGAGATGAAGTCAGCCGATTGTCACAAGCAGCAGTCAATGTGATAAACAGTCGACCCTCCCAACCTCAGTGGAGCGCTGTTCCATCCCCTGGAGCTGCCGGAAATGAGCAGGGATCCTCGGGGAGCAATATGCGAAGCGCCGGACCATTCTCCGCGTCAAACGTGCAAAGGCAGCCGCCGTCATTCAGAGGAGCTCGTGGCGGCTCTCGAAACTGGGCACAGGGACGGCAGGAGCATGTCAGCCAAAGCAATTGGTCGGGCGATCGCCAATGCCAGTATTGCGGACGAATGGGCCACCTCGTCTATGCCTGCCAGGAGCGGCAAGCTGATTTCGAGGACGATGAAGGCAGGGCTTTAGGACAGGAGGAATGGATTGATCAGCAACCGCGCCAACCGCAGATGGGATGGCTAAACTCACCAAATTCGGCTGACATTCCCCCATCTTCGGCGAAATCCGAAGAGTTCATGGAAGATTTGGTAAGAGCCCTGGTCGAAATGAATGTTCGGAGCAACACCGGTTGCTCTGCTTCGGAAGAAGGCAGCGATCAGAGACGCTGAACACAACTTCCATGGTGCACAATCCTGGCTTGCGGGCCAGAAGCAGAAAAAACTCGGTCTAAGACCTCAAATTGGAAAGGAACCGGCCATGAACAGAATGGCGCCAGTTTCATTATTCCGCAACGACATGAATTGAACTCGCCGCGTTCAAAAAAAATCACAACTGGCTTGCGGGCCAGAAGCTGAAAAACAAATTTTTTTCTCTTGAAAAAACCCAAAACAAACCCCAATGCAGTCAACCCCGATCAACTAAACAGAATTAATGGTTATTCATTCATTTTTCGTTCTTTGTGTCACCCCCCCCCCTACCAGGGAAGGTCGGAATAAAGTTTGAGACCCCAGAATTCCGATTTCCGCAATTTTTAAGCCTCGGAATTCCGATTTCTAAATATCTGTGTCTGCGGGCCAGAAGCAGCAAAATCACCCTTTGGCGACTAGTCCGCAAGGGAACAAAAGGAAAAAAGTAATTCAAAGGTTCCAAAACCTCAAAACAAGGAAAGCAATTTAGTCAAAACAAAAACAAAAAGTTTGAAATTTTAAAAGGGTCCACTATTTTTGAAAGTGGAGGTGTAAGTCAAAGTGTAAGCCCCCCCCCCCCCGAACCATCTTTAAATTGAATTTGGGGCTATTTATCTCTCCTTCTCTACGCGTTGCCCACACTATTTCGCCAAAGTTTCGCAGCGAAAGGCATTTTTCGCCAAAATTCAACAATGGCGTAAATTCAAACCGCACGTCTTGAAGAAGAAACAGCCGGGCCGGTAAATCTCAAAAAAAAGCAAATAAGGAAAGGGAATTGTACAAACTGGAAATGAAAAATAAAAAGGAGGGAGTGGAAGTGATGAGAAAGGAAACTCAGCGAGGCGCAGAGCGTGTCGTCCCGGAAGTGGCCGCGGAATGGCAAAAGCGCTGGTGAAGTCAGAGGACGTTCACCGCGTGTATGGAACGGGAGGTCCGGGCAAGCAGCACCGGTAAGTGTTGACGGGAGATGAACAGAAATTAACCCTACCTCCCTCAAGGTGAACGTGGCGCGCCGGACAGTAACGGGTGGCGACGACGATAACTACACAAAGAAGAAAGAAGGATGTCCGAACGATGCGAATTCAACCCTCTCCAAAAACTCGGGGGAGTCCGCAGTCCAATTTTCTCCATCCCAAAATTCCAAAATGCCACTGGGATGCCTGGACCAATTCCTCTAACCCTCTCTTCACACACACTCTCTCTTCAACAAACTCTCCCCCTCTGGACCGGAATGACCCCGGGGTGATCCTCCCCGACGTCCCCATGCCATCCATCTGAAATGGTGGACGAGCTGTTCACGCAAAATGCGCAGCCTGGCGGTGGACGATCGAGTAGGAGGACCGAAGGACGAAGCCGAGATTCGGAGTGCCGGGATCTCTGTCTCTATTTCCCCGCGCGGGAAATGCATCCTCTGCTCTTGAGGATCGAGGACGATCCTATGGGAAAGGGGAAGCTGTAAGGGGTTCCGGTCGGCATTTTCCCATTCTATTCACCCCTCAAAGAACTGCTGGACTTTCACCCCTTCTATTGATCACATTTATTCATTTCAACAATGTCCCCGCCCACATTGCTTCATCCTGTTCCCCTCCTTTCCCCAAGCGATCAGTCTTCATCCCTCTGTTCCCGTTTTCCATCGGTCGTTATGCAAGCCGGAATAAACTCTATCTTGAGTGTTGGATCGGCGAGTTGGGGAGGCCATCACCAATGCCCAGGGCCCGGGCATCCTCCCCATCTTTCCCTTTTCCCCAATTCCATCCGGGGAGTCAACGGTGCTTAATCTGGGGGGGCCCAGTGCGCCTCCCTCACTATAATGTATGTATTTGTGCATATTTTTGATTTTTAAATCTCGGTCTTGATCCCAACAAAATCCCGATCATTCCCCAAAAAAGGCCCGGTCTGGATCCCGAATCAATCCTCGTTGGGATCCCGAAAAATCCCTGCAGGATCTCGTCCAGTCTCTAATCTACTTTTTACCATACAAATTGGTGTGTTGGAATTTTAAATGACTGATATTTTTTCAAATCAATGGCCGACCGATCAGAGGATGGGCAAAAGGGACAGTCATCCGTGTTTAGCGTTTTAAAAAACTGAAATTCCGGGGATTTTATTTGTGTAGGGCCGATCAACGGGGATGGGCTCGTTCGTGATTATCAGAGATGCTACTTTTAGGCACGAAAAATTGCAAAATAGGCGCCTAAATAGGCACAAAAAAGTTCTAAAATAGGCATGAATAGGCACAAAAATCCTCAAATAGGCACAAAAATAGGCAAATAAAATTTTTTACCGAAGGTTTAAAAAAAAAGCGATCATTTCTGCTTATTGCAATTACAAATCAAAATATTTTCCGGCGTAAAGCGCATCCGAATTTGACGATTTAGACCATGGCATAAACACGTGAGTGTATGAGATTCGGGTAGAAGAGTTTGAGGCCCTAAATTTAATTTGTTGTTAATCCAGCTTTTGCCTTTATTTTTGGCATTTTTTGCAAAATATTTCAAAATCCTGAAAAAAGTTGGCAAAAATGTCAAAATAGGCACAAATAGGCATTAGGCACAAAAAACCCCAAAATGGGCATAAATAGGCATTATAAAGTCCCCTCTAGAAGCTCCAATGTTTTTCATGCTTAACTCACTGTGCCAAGTTCGCAGAAAAAATAGGCATTTGCCTAAAAGAAGCATCCCTGGTGATTATTCACCCATTCAGTGGGGCCGGCCGATCAGCGGGGATGGGGACTCCGTGATTATTCATCGATTCATTCATTGGGTGCTCGATACGCATAAATACTCGGCTTTACCACTCACTCACACCAAATCAGTTTGGGTGGAGCTAGCTTATAGGACCTTTAAAAACTTCCGGATTTTTTCTGCTTTGAAATAAGATTTGGAGCTCCCAACCTTTTAAAACAATCTTCTTAAGCAATTTTCAAATTGTTTCTGATCACAAAAAGCGTAACTTGGACCTGATCATTTAATTAGCTAATCATCTTAATCAAAATTTCCCAATTTAATTCAACAGAATAGACTTTCCCATTAACCGCCAATTCCCCAACTTCAAAATGCCCATCCAATCGCTCATCGTCCAACTGTGTGCGATCATCGTGCTTGCGCATCTTTGCTTTGGTGGGGTCGATGGTTTAAAATTTGATTTTTTTATGAAAATGCGACTAATATCGTTTAAAAATTGAATGCGAATTTTTGAAATTTTATTAACTTGGCTCTAATTTGGACATATAATAATAATATATCTTTAGAGGCGCGTTTTTGAGGTGTTTTCAGAAGTTTAAAACCAAAATATTTTTTAGCAAACACTAAGTGCTGGCACACCTTCCGGTACCGTGGCGGCAATGACAAGACGCCCAAGACCCTTCAGGCATTTTTGAAAAAGGAGAAATGGGAGGTCGAGAAGTTTATGAAGGGAAAAGATGCAGAGGGTTACCCCATTTCATGCGATGAAGACGTTAAGTGTATGACTATGACCTGCAAAGACGGTAAGAACCAGAACCATTTCAGTGGCTTAAATGATTATGGAGCGGGCTCCAAAATGGTTTCTGTTTCCGAAGCAGGAACCGTGTGGAAAGGCTGGCAAATGCAGGGCTGCGATATTTGATGCTTTAGCATCTTTTTGGGGTTTTTCGATAAGCTAATAATGTTTTTTTTGTTGAAAAATGATGCTCTGATGGTTTGTGGTTTTTTAGGAGCTTTGTAGACTTTTTGTCGATTTTTTAATCGCTAAATGCTAATTTGTGAACAGAAATTGCTCAAATCTATTTGTTGTAACAACAAATATAACGAATGAAGCTATATTTACTTAAATTTTTGGGTTTAATGAAGAAATGGCAAATTTGATGCTTTTTGGTGCTAATCATGCTTTTTTCACGTTCTGATGATGCTTTTGAAAATTTTGAGATCGCACCCCTGGGCATATGGGCATTTTATGGCTATAACTAGGGTGGACAAGACCGGGTAATCTGGAACCGGTATAAGAAAATTTTGGATAAAAATTATCCGGTCTTGAACAATGGCAGCTAAATTATGCTGGATCCGGGACCGGCATCCGGGTGTTTTTGAGCTATCCGGTATCCGGGAGACCCGGAAAATATCCGGTTTTGTCCAACCCTAGCCTATAACTAAGCAAATTGGTCGCGTTATTTTATAACTGGAAGCGCACGTTGGAAACGGTTACGGAACAATAAAATCATCACCAAAAAAAAGTGGACCGACTAAATGTTGGCGAACAAATTCAATTATAATTAATTGTCCATTAATTTTACATTGCTTAGCTGACGGGAACCACATATTTCGCCTCTCTGGATGTCAAATCAAAGACAAAGGTTGTGATCCAGACAAATACGTGAAAGCCTGTGAGTCTGGCATTGTACCGACATGCGAAAAGTGCAACGAGAATTCATGTAACAATGCGCCCGAACTGGAGACGGTGCCGCCGACGACGACGACTACCACCACCACCACCACGGCACCGCCGCCGCCAACAGTTGAAGCATCCACGGCTGGTGCCGGTGTTGTGACACTTTCCACCACCAGCAACACAATCATTATGCTAATGCTACTGATTTTTGGCGGTCAATTTAAATAGTACAAACAAACAAATTTAATTTTATTAAAGTGCCTGACATATTTATTCGGAAGCAATTTAGTTTTTTATTATTAAATTATTGCATTTTTAATTATTAACTCTTTATTATCTAAAAAATCGTTCTTTTTAGCTTTGTTATTCCATTAGAAATTGAAGAAGCCAACACTGAAGAAATTATTGGTGATGAATTCAGAAGCTTAACCTGCACATACATAGCTGATAATCAATTAATAAATTATTTAAATTATTGGATTTGCATAAAAGTGAAAAATGGCTTGAACATATATCATCACTTGTACATATCATTACCAGACATTTCATCTTTTAATGGAAAAACGGACATTTCACCACCAACTATGAAAAAAGTTGGAATCTGACAAAAACCAACCACAAAAATCAAAGAGTTTTCGCGAAATTAATAAAGGAATTAGAGAAAGCAAAAAAGTGTGTGAAACAAGTGAAACGAATTATCGACGTACGGATAATCAAAAAAGCCCAAACCAGAAATCTTAAATTAAAGAATCTTAATCCGGGAAAATCCTAAAATTCAAATTCAAATTGGTAATACCGAAAAATGATTATTTTAAAATATAAGTGGCCTAGCGTCGTAGTCCGGCGGTCACTCCTTTTCTTTTCAAAATAAATCTTTGCAACTGATCAAACATTGCATGGTTTCCCAATGCTCCTCAACATTTTGGCCATTTAAATGGCCAAACGGACCAAATGGTCTCATCATATTTATAAACAAATGGTTCGATTACAAAACATTTTTTTATTAAAAATATTATTATTAATTCAATTTTTTATTGACGAGTGTAAACCACGTAACCATCAAACGACTCTGGACGAATACTGTAAAGTGTTGCCTACGGCAATATTCGAACGATTCAGAGCAATTTACATGGACAAAAGCTTGAGCAATATTGTATTTATTATTATAATTTTATTAAAAAAAATATTTTATTTACTTTTTTTATAAATAACGATTTTAAAATTTTATTAAAGATTGTAAACGTTTAAAATATTATTCCATACCTTAATCTATTTTAAATTGTATTCTATTATTGTTTCAGTTATTAAACATACATATACAAAACAAGAAAGAAAATTTAAGAGCTAAAAAATAAATACAAAAAAAAATCTATGTCAAAAAAACAAAACCCCAAAAGATATAAGAGCAAAAAAATAAATAAATTAAAATGTAAAATTTATAATCAATATATTATTATTTTTTTGTTAAATTAAGAGTTTGTTATATTTTGTTTATATTAATTAAAAATTTCAAATAATAAAACTGCCTAAAATAATTGCAGAAAAAGCTTGAACTGCTTGACGAGATGTTCATAGCGTTGCCTGACGAGTTGCTGAAGCGACTTCCTGTCCCTGCTGCATTTCGCAAATTGCCGCCGGCGCAACAAAAGCGCGTGCACCGTATATACTACAGTAAGAAAATTGGATTTGATGACAAAATGCGCGAAGTGGGGCAACTGATCACTCGTTTATCAACTGATCAGCAACGGCGACTGATGCCGATTCATCCCGTCGAAGAAGGCCCCCCGAATAAGGTATAGGAGCCAATAAGTGAACTTAAAGTATGAAATTTTATGAAAATTAACTCCCAGTGAGTAAACGACAAGATATCATCATGGACATTTTATTTGGTCGTTTTTTCACTTGTGGGCTGTCGGGTTTCTGGGGACCATTTTGTCGTTTTTCCACTTGGAGACATTTTGTCGTCGTTCCACATGGGGACATTTGTCTTCTCACTTAAAGACATTTGGTCGTTTTTTCACTTGGGGGCATTTTGTCGGTTTTCTGGTGGCATTTTGTCATCGTTTCACTTGGAGACATTTCGTCGTTTTTTCACTTGGGGGCATTTTGTCGGTTTTCTGGTGGCATTTTGTCATCGTTTCACTTGGAGACATTTCGTCGTTTTTTTACTTGGGGGCATTTTGTCGGTTTTCTGGTGGCATTTTGTCATCGTTTCACTTGGAGACATTTCGTCGTTTTTTTACTTGGGGGCATTTTGTCGGTTTTCTGGTGGCATTTTGTCATCGTTTCACTTGGAGACATTTCGTCGTTTTTTCACTTGGGGACTTTGTCTTTGTACGTTTTCATTTAGCATATCCCAACACTGGTTGAATTTGATGTGCCTGTACTGCTACAATTCAATGGCCACCTGGTTTGTTTCCAAACAAAAATTGCGCTCAATTAAGAATTCAATTAGGAAACACATTTACTGCAAGCTTATATGGACTCGGACAATTTTTCGTTCTTGAGATGGCTAGTCGGCAAGAAAGGCATTGATGAAATGGTCTAGTTCATTAATTGGCATTTTAAATAATTAAGAACAATTAGTCAAAATTCTTTTTATGTCTTTTTTATTAATCGATTTTTAAAAATGTTAACACATAGGTACATTACTTCACTTCATTATAATTATAACATATTTTTCAAAAAACATTTATATTAATATAATTTTTATTAATTGTTACCTCTTAAATTAAACAATTTTATTATTTATTTTGTTCTTAATATTAAAAATGCCAAAACATAAATTTATAAAATTAATTTAAAATTAGTTTGGACAATAATACCTTATTTTTAAATGTCTACAAAAATTTTTTTAAATTAATTTTTAGAGTCGTGCCCGATTAGTTGGTGTTCTGTTGAAGCAAACTTACCAAATGGACCCGGACAATTTTCCGTTGCCCCTCAATGGAGACAGTCACGAGATTACTGACGATATACGAAATTTGGGGGTATTTTTTTGATTTTTTTTAACAAAAAAATTTTTGTTTTTTTAGGTTCGCTTAATGTTTGGACAGAATCCTTTTGATCGAGTCGACCCATTCAAAGTAAAACTGCAAACATTGCGACGATTGTTTGCAAAAAGGACTCAAGAAGGCAAACCGCCTAAAGTTGGCGAAGGTATTTTTTTTTTAATATTATTATTAAAAGTTAATTTTTTTAATTATTAAATTTAATTCTTACATAGGTATATGACTTTATTAAATTGTATTATAACTGTTTTAATATTACTATTTTTTTTTTCAAATCTCATTAATAGGGCCGCTAATTATATGGAAATCCATATTTTTTTTGCGCACTCGGAACAGCGTATAAATGCCATAAATGATGTTTTTAGCTTTGGTTGGAGCTTCTAGAGCCCATTTTATAATCCATATTTTTCATATTTTCCATATTTTGCGATTTTTATCCATATTCCATATTTTTTCCATATTTCGTTTCAAAAATTCCTTAACAAAAATGCAATGAAAACGAAAAATACACCCTAAGGATCGACTTTTAAAATTTCAAAAAATGCACCCCTAAAATTGACTTTTTGCGACAAAAAATTCTGCCACCAAAAAAATGAAAATTTTTAAAATTACGCACATTTTCAAAAATTTTCTCTGAAATGCCTTTAATTTTCATAAAATTTTATTGCTCTTATTACTTCTATTAGGAAAATCCATTTTTGCTATATTTGAAAAAAATTCTCCATATTCGTCCATATTTTGCAATTTTTCATCCATATTTTATGGCCATATTTCGAGATTTTTTATCCATATAATTAGCGGCCCTACTCATTAAGCATTTATAAATACAAGTTAGAAATTCGCAAAAGATTACTTATTTATAATTAAGCCACAATTGAACCGGCATCCGATTTTGCTGAAGTGAAAAATAGTGGTTGGATCGATCGTCTGGAAATGTTCCCCGAGGCAAATTTGTTCGAAATTCAACAAAATGACGACAAAGCGTTTACGGCACAAAAGTTCGGACCAATTTTTGGCAGTTTGGACAAATTCTTCGCAATTGTCAATGGCACAATGCACTGGGGTTGGCATGGCGATGATTTTGGACAGAACGCCACAAATTTTTGAAAATGTGCGATTTTATTTCTTCATATTTTTTGTCGCTTTTAATTTCTCTATCCCGAATAAACAATGTTATGGATGAGAAAGAGAGAGAGCGAAGGATCGGCCCAACCGACAACGCATTTTTCCCCCTCACCCTCTCTTCTCCCTTTTTCCTCTAACGGCCTGTCTCCAACCCTTTCCGTTATGTTTCGTGCTCCTCCCCCCCAAACAGTTGTTATGGACCAAATCCCTCCCCATCAGTCGCGTATTTAGGGGGAGGGGGGGGGGGGGAATTCCCCCCCCCCCGAAATAAAATTTCACAAAAAAAAAACAAGAGGGGGGACCCTATTGTTTTGCACTTTTGCAATTTTTTTGACCAATTTTCTTAACAAAATTGCAATTAAAATGCAAAAATTTTCTCCGGCGGCGCCTATCGGCACCGCGGACCCCTCCCAGTTCTAAAAAAGTTTAAAAAAAGGGCCGATTTTTTAAATTTTGGTTGAAAATCCTTAACAAATCGAGTCAAAAATTCAAATTTTTCTCGGCGGCGCCTATCGGCACCGCCGAGCCACCCAAAAAATGGAGTAAAACGGAAAATGCACCCCCAGAAATCGAGAAAAATTGCTTAACAAAAATGCAATAAAAAGGAAAAAACACACCCCTAAGAATCGACTTTCCCCCCCCCCCCGAAAATTTTTTCTAGATACGCCCCTGCTCCCCATCGTTCGTTTATAAGATTGGGTCTTTTTGTGATCGGGGTTCAGTCGTTCGTTCAGTCAGTCAGTCCGTTCATTAACTTTCAATTGGTGAAACAATAAAATCGGCCAAAGTTCTGCATTAGGCCAATTTGACTGCCTCCTCCTCCGGAGAGCTGAAAAGCTCTCCGGGGGATGGCCCAACGGTCCAATCGCCTCATCCCCTATTAAACAATTTTTACATTAAAAATGTATAGTTTCATATGTTTTTCATTCATTTTTAATTACCAATTTTGAAATAATCCGCCCGACCAATTTAAGTAGAGATTATCGTATTGATTTATGCACAAATTTCCCTCTTTTTTTACATGTTCATCCCCCCATCCATTATCAATTTAGTGCGGGTTTTCCCATTAATTGGCAAGTTATTTTATATATTACATTTTTAATGGTTTTAACAAAAAAATAAAAATCTAATAAAGTGCAAATGAATTTAGAACCCGGACCAAGCGAGTCTCGGTCGAAATCTCGATTGAGAATTTTTACCGATATTTTTGAGATTTAAAATTTTTCGAGATCTTGATTGAAGTATCGATCAGCCCCCAAGTCCGGGCTATAATTGTAATATTTTATTATCGAAAAATTCTATTTCTATGAACTGATTTTTTTTCAAAAATTTAAACAAAAAATTTAAGTTAACCAACCCTCCAATTCTAAACTTTCCACCCGCCCCTTAATCAGTTTTTGACTGAATTCATTCAACTTTCCCTTCCTTATCTTGTAAATATTTTCCATGCCAAAATATTTTATCAGCATTTATTTAATTTTTTTAATATTCCTTTAATTAATTTGAATTTTCGTTAAATTATCATTTTTTATTTATTTTTTGATCTAATCCTTTAAATTGTGTTCGGCGTTCGAAATCCTTCACAATTTGATTAGAATTCGTCAACTAAAAATGCCATTGGCCAATCTGGACAGTGCCATTGATCAATGCCATGCCGACTTGACTGTTCGCTATGTGCTGAACGAGTTGGCCACCG
This sequence comes from Globodera pallida, assembly GCA_020449905.1. NCBI lineage: Eukaryota > Metazoa > Nematoda > Chromadorea > Rhabditida > Heteroderidae > Globodera > Globodera pallida. Next base: position 1,352,386 of record JAIXHY010000015.1, read on the forward strand.
TTGACAAGCTTGGCCCATGTGGCCTGAACAGTGTGGCCGATGTTGAAGTTGTGCAGATGAGCACTGGCGGCTTTTTGTCCGACATTTACCGTCTCCGAATTCAATTCAAACCGGACCACGACAACAACACAATGCCAACGTTCACATGCATATTCAAAGTTCGCCAATTGTGCCAATCTTTTTCAAATAATTTTTTTTATTTTATGTGCCAACTTCACGACGAATAGATGCCAGTACTGCTGGATTCGAGGAGCAAACTAGGGTAAGCGTAAAGCCAAGAGACTTGTTTTTTGGGCAAGTGGTCTGTAGCAGGGGTGGGAGCCGACGACCTCAAAAATTTTGAAAATTGGAATTCCGAAGCATTAAAAAATTTCGAAAATTGGAATTCCGAAGCATTAAAAAATTTCAAATCGGAATCTGACCCAAAAATGTCGGAAATCGAAATTCCGTACATCCCTGGTCTGTAGGTGTAGGTGGTATGAACGAGTGAAGCCCAAAACGGCTAAAAAGTAATCACTTTAAAAAAATTTCAATTCTAAATGGCTTGGAGTAATTTTTTTTTATTCATATTAATCGCATTTTGACATTTTAAACCATAATTTTAAATTCGATTATCTTTTCGAGAAAAAAAATTGAATGAGCAAATTTTTCAACAAAAAAAATCTTTAAGTTATTTTAAAGATATTTTTGTTCCTATTTTGACATAGTGTTGCTGGTCCATTTATGAGAATTTTTTTTCGGAGTTTTTTTTGTATTTTAGTCCGTGCTGGGTCGTTTCCTAAATTCCGCCACTATGGGCGTTTCCTAAATCCGCCAGGGCGTTTCCTAAATCCGCCAAATACGTTTTATGAAGTAGTTTTAGACATCATAACTTTATTCACACTGCACTAAATCAGTTAAACCTTATACCATTGTAAAGCTCTAGCTAGATGCATAGAAGCTGTTTGTAAAACTAAACTAAGTTGTAAATCAAAGTTTGAAAAAGTTATGATCCGAAAATCACGAAAAAGTTCGATATTTGGCCAGTTTACATTGTAACTTTTTTGAAACTTATCAAAACACTTCGACTTTGCTGTATTGCTTTCTACTAATCTAGAGCTTTCCAATGGTATAAGGTTTAACTGATTTTGTGCGGTTTAAATAAAGTTATAAGCTAAAACAGCCAAAAATCGGGCTTTTTCGTGGGTTTCTGATCATAACTTTTTTAAACTTTGATTTACTGCTTAGTTTAGTTTTACAAATAGTTTCTACTCATTTAAAGCTTTCCAATGGTATAAGGTTTAACTGATTTAGTGCAGTGTGAATAAAGTTATGATGTCTAAAACCACTTCATAAAACGTATTTGGCGGATTTAGGAAACGCCCATAGTGGCGGAATTTAGGAAACGACCTAGCACCATTTTAGTCCACATAATTCTCGAATAACAAATCAAGGTTTGGATGTACGCGGTGCACAATGCGGAGTGCCATTTCTACTCCACTGCGGCGCCGTTGCTGCGTGCCATGCCCGTTCCGCCACCCTTTCGCATTCCCGAGCTGTACTCGTGCCGGCAAGCGCCCTCCCCGAACTGCTTGACTGGCGCTTATGTGTTGCTGGAAGATGTTGCCGGAAAAGGTGTGATCGAGGCTGATCTAACCAACGGGCTCAACAAGGCACAGGTGAACGCGCACTGATCAGTAATCTGTTGTAATGATCAATAAACTGCAAATTTCGGTTAACCCCAAAATGTGAAAAAGTTCTTAAAAATTGCTAATTGATCCACTAACTGCTGATCAATTATTCCAGGCAGAAAGTGCCATTCGTGGCCTTGCACATTTTCATGCACTTTGTTTGTGCCTGCCCAGCCAATTGATGGACTCCTTCAGCCTGAAAGCTGAACTGGACTTCAGTGTAGAAGTAAAAATGGGGTTTACTGATCAGGAATTCATGATCTGACACTAATTAGAGTAATCTGATTGATGCATTTACTGACCCAATATGGGTCATATTTTAACCTAAACACCAGAACATGATCTGATAACTCTGGCGTTCACATGAGACACTCACTGATCAGGAATTGCACATCATTGATCGCCTCATGGCTAAGCCGGACACCGCGGCACATTTTGCCGAACAGCAACAAGCGATACAGAACATTTACGCCAAGTTTGGCCATTATCCGCCGGATCAGCACCAATTGTTTTCAGTAACTCCAGTCATTGGGCATGGTGATTTTTGGTGACGTAATTTTAAAGCTTTCAATTATTTTAATTTGGTTCTTGGTTAGGTCCAACAATATGTTCTTCAAGACGAACCAAGACGAGAATGTTGCTGATCAGCTTCATGCGGTTTTTGACTGGCAAATTTGCCACACTGGTTAGTCAGGAATTATTAAATTAATCGGGCTCTTGATCAGTCTGATCAATGATAATCGATTGAAGATCATTCAATTTTTGTAGGAACGGGTGTCAACGATCTGTTGCGGATCATCTACGTGAGCGTTGACGCGCCGTTGCGACGACTCCACATTGACGATTGGCTGTCGTTGTACTGCTCTGAGTTGCATTCGGTCCTGAAACTGCTCGACAATGAGGCGGTTGATCAGCAGCAGCGTTCCTTGCAGCTGATCCGACAGATGGCGGCCCACCACAGTGCGTATGAGCTGTGCTTTATGCTGTTTCTGCTTACCAACATTCTCGACACGGAGCAGGACGAACCGAGACGACTGAAGCTGATCCGTCGGATGCGCGAACTGCTTGATGATGTGACGGCATCAGCAAACGATACTTTACAATAATTGAGCCTTATTAACGTGATCGCTTACATAATCGTAATTACCTAACATACACAACTCATGACTTACAAAAACGACGGTTACAATACCCCACAAACTTTACAAAAAAGATGGCTACAGTATTCCGAATAAAAATTAATGAATTTTACAAATTTTACTATTGATGTCAGCCCAAAAGAACACCTTACAGGAATTGGCTTTACAAAAGTGATCGCTATAGTACTCGTAAAACTTTCAAATTATCGATAAGTTTTTCGTTCAAAGTGTGCTAGTTTTTTTTGTTGTTGTTATTAAAACATTTTTTTGCCCTTAATTTTGAGGATTCATTCGAAATATTATAAGTTGATATATTTTCATTAAAAAATGCTTTAGTTTATTATACCCAATAAATATTTTTTTGTAAATAAAAAATTCATGCGCAAAAAAATAATTTTTGACCAATTGCGCAAACCAACCATTTTGCAGCTGTACAAAGAGTGATCCATTTCTCGATTTATTTGTGAGATGGGATGACATTGAGGCAAAATGGACCAAATCCGCTCTTTGTGTTCTCGATGGACAAAAAGTCCCGGATTTTGTTGAGCATATTTTCGAGGGGGTCGCTCGACCTCGACAACGACGACGACGACGACCCCGGCGGCGACGACGATTGAGTGGAACGGAATGGGACGGACGGACGGTCGAAGGACGCAAAGCAAAGCTTTTAAGAAAGTTGGTGCGCCGCGGGGGGGGGGCAAGGACAATACGAAAATGTTTGTGGTGGGTGTATTTATTGAGAGGCAATGTGTGTGTGTGTTGTGTGGAAAGTGTGGATTTATTCGACGACATGCAGCGGCGGCGCATGTGCAAACAGACAGGGCAGGACAGGCAAGCAGACAGACGGGACAGGACGAAATAGTGCATGCGTACTGCTTGCACACGATGACTGACGGACGGACAGAGGACGACGAAATAGTGCATAGGCTGCACGAAAACAGACAGATAGAGTGAGAAATTGTGCGCCGCATAATGTTGAATAAAATCCGCTTAGCTTTTGCTTGATCTCGACGGACAATTGCAAATTTTGTGTGGGCAGGGAGCGGCGGTATAAATAGGGCATAAATTCAACTGTCCGATCACTTCACTCACTCACTCATCACTACTACTTCAACAAGTCCAACATGTACAACAGCTTGACCCAATGTGCAGCAGCTGCAATTTTGCTTTGTCTGTTTTTGCTGGTTGCCGGCTCCGAGAATGACGCCAAGTTGGACCCGTCAATGACCCCCAAGCAGTTCAACCCGTCCGCATTTGTACACATTTAATTGGCTTAAATAATATAATTTAAAATTATTTTTGCAGCCCGCCATGCCTCCGGAGCTTGAGAAAGTCCTGCCAGCCGATGTTGTGCAGAAGCTCAAAGCTGTTCATGGCGACATGGCGTTGAGCATCATGCAAAAACAGGACAAAATTGACCGTATCATGAGCGCTTTGCCCGGAGAGGTAAGAAAATTCGTGGTTGAAATTCAAATTATAATTTTTTTAATTTTCAGATTTTGGACCAAATTCCGGCACCGCCGGGCTTCGAACGTCTTCCTGATGAGGTCAAGGCTCGTCTGAAGAAGATCAATCGCCAAACCGAAAAACCGTGGGCAGACAAACAGAAAGAACTGCAGGTGAATATTTTCAAAGAAAAATTAAATTTTAAAAATAATAATTAAATTATAGTAATAAATAAAAAAATTTTTAATGATAAATTTAATTTGTTTGGCAAACAAACAATTTTTTTAATTTAAAATTCCTCAAATTTACGCCTATTTGATTTAAATTACTTTTTAAAATTTAAATCTAAAAAATTCAATTGAAACCATAAATGTTTTAAATTTTATTTAAAATCCAAAATTTCTGTTTTCAAAATTTAGGCCTATGTAAAAACATTGCCGCAAGAACAGCGTGCTATTCTGATGATGGGCCCAATGGGAGGTCCGCCCCCACCTCCTCCAAGCTTCGGCCGACGTCGTTGAAAGCCCCCAAAATGTGCATAATTTTGTCATTGTTTTATGGATCTTCGATTTTTGAATTTTGGACCATTATCATGTTAAACATTTTGTTTCGAAATAAATTTATTAAAATTTGTACTGATTTTTTGTATTATTATTTATTTTTGCGCCTTTTGACGCCAAGAACATTTGGCGTTTTGTCTCACTCAAATTGCTTTGACGAATTGGCCCCGGAAGGCAAAAACACATTCGCCGCCCCCCAGGGGAACTGTTTGTTGCCGCAGGCGAAATCTGATGGGCCCCAGTGAGTAAAATGATGCCGAGAATGGCATGGCACTTTTGCCGAAGTCGTGTGCAAAGCAAAGCATATGCCACCCACAAAAGCGATTAATATTTGTGCATTTTTTGGATGCAGAAGTTTTAATCGTAATATATTTAGTCCTTTGAATCATTCTAAAATGAGTTCAAAATTCTTCATAAAATTCTTATAAGTATTTTAAAAACATTAATAAAATTACAAAGAGGGTTTAGTATGTATTTTAATTATTCATAATTTTGTATATTATTTCAATATTAAAACATAATTTTACAAAAACTACAATGCAAAATATTAATAAACATAAAATTTTAAATTACATAAACATTATTGATTTTTAAATTGAAAAAAAGTTTGTATTTGATTAAGTTTAAATTACAAAAAGCGTAAAAAATCAAAAATACTAAGATAACTTTTTATTATTTAAAAGGTTTAAAATTTTAATGAAGGTTTGTTTTAATTCTATAAAAATGTTCGGGCCTTCGTAATGTACCTTTTTTTTTTGTTCAGCTATTTTTTGCCCACTTTGACGTTGTAAAACTGAACTTTTGGCCAATTCAAATGCAATTTGAAGCTTGACCCGCACATTACACAACCAATTTGGTCTCCGGGTCATAGCCCGAGGGCAAAAATGCCAACGGCACAAGCTCAAGCTCATCCCTTTGAGGGCACATCCGGGCATGGCGAAGAGCATTCCCCTCGGCACTTTTTTGTTGCCCTTGTAAAGAGGCGGGCGGCTTCTTATTCTTGCCATTTTTGGTTATTTTGTTGTATACCAAAAGAGGGGAATTGAGGGATGAGACTAATTTTTTCTCCCCCATCCCCCACCCCACCCCCACCTCCCCCTCCCTTCACGTCGGCATAAAAATCTTATCGAAAAGTGCCATTGGCAGAAAATGCCGAAAACAATTGCTCTTGAGTGCCTTTTTTGCGCTCAAAAAATATTGCCATTCTCCATTAATTGGTACACTCAAATTTTTGGTTTAAGTGCCGTTCTCATTTTTGAACGATGAAATGCAAAACAAAAAACTTCAAATTTTCATTTTCTGAACAGATTTGTTTTTCATTATAATAATTCCTTTTGCTTTGACATTCTAGTCTTAATTGGGTTTATAAAACATTTTTCAAAAAATTACAAATGGATATACAAGATTTATCAGGAATTAAGCTCGAGAATCAAGATTTGGTAGCCAAAAAGGCGCAAATTTCGTGTCTAGGACCGAGACTCTTGCAAATTCTCAACTATTCTTGAAGCATTTCTGCTCTCCACCATACATACCAATTTTCAAATAATTTAAAATTGATTTTCTATATTTATATTATTTGAAAAAGTCAATAAAAATTAATCTGAGAAGGTCTTAAAAATTATTTTTTTTAATTCAAAAATTAATTTCAGCATTTTGATGAATTTTATGCTCTCGTTTATTTTGCATTCCCTCAACCAAACTGAAGCCGTCCAATGTTTTTCCATTCGCCGTTACCCCGAACACCGGTGCTCCGTCGCTCAACACTCAGTGGACATGTCGAAATTGGGACGGCACTGCGGCAACAATTGGCCGAAGTGTTCACGCCACCATCAAACAACGTTTATCAGGTTTTTTAGTTAAAAATTAGAGTTTTCCAGCTCCTGAAAATTTACAATTTTTAGGCCCGAAGGTTTTTAGTTAAAAATTATAATTAGAAGTACTGCTCGGCATCGAGTTTTCCAGCTCCTAAAAATTACAATTTTTAGGCCACGAAGATTTTTAGTTAAAAATTATAATTAGAAGTACTGCTCGGCATCGAGTTTTCCAGCTCCTAAAAATTTACAATTTTTAGGCCCAATCCGATTTCCTTAAGTTTAGGCCTCCGACTATTCAGGATTTTTTACAATCGAAACAAAAAAGAGTCGAACCATGCTAAAATGTCGCAAATTTTTAATTCCCAAACTCTTGGTCCCGACTTGGGACCAATTCCCGGATCTCAGTCTCAAATAATTTTTGTTTGGTTGGATAACAACAGTTTTTTTGGCCAAATTTTCATATTTTAAAGGTTGCCGTCGTCCAACGGGAGTCGTCCACCGACGACGGTGGAGGAGCTCCTTCAGAAGCAGAAACGGTGCCATTGCTGGAACAACAGCAACAGCAGCAGCTGTTGTTGATGACGGATCAGGATCAGCTGAACAACAACATCCAACCGACGGCACAACAACAACACTACCAACACCACCAGCAGCAGCAACAGCAGCCCCATTTTGTGGCACCGTCCATTCTGGTGTCCTCCTCGTCCATGGAGAAAAGCGCGTCCGCGCAGGACTTGGCCGGCACCGCTGCCATTCTTCGACGGCATCGTAGTGGAAGCAAGGTGGGCACAAATTGGCTAATAATTTATGCCAGGGATTTGCGAGTAACGAGCGCGAAAAAAACTCAAAGATTTGACCAATAATTTGGATGCTAATCATTGGGAACGGGATTTTAATTCCTAAAAAACTATCAAAAAAGTTAGTTCAAAGTTCCTAAAAAACTCGCATATAGGTGTTTGGTATTTGAAAATTAGGATTAGTTCTTTAAACATCCAAAATTAGGGGTTAGTGAACCTTTGGAAAATGTTGAAAATTAAACAAAGATTGTTTAGATTTTTAGGAGTACATGTTTGTCCAAATCCCATTTTTATGGAAAGAATTGACTTTTAGGCTGAAATGTTTTCGTAAAGAAAATTGATTTTTGAGAGTGCATTTTTGGAAATAAAAAAGTCGATCTTTAGGGGTGCATTTTTCGGGGTTTTTATTGCATTTTTCTTAAAGAATTTTTCAAAAAATCCAGAATATGTCTTTATGAACTGTTTAGTTCCTAAAAAATAATGAATTTTGAAATGCGTTCCTATAAAATCGTCAGGGAGCTGATCAAGGTCACCTAAATTTTTTTGTACATTAATGGAGTACACATAGATTTCAGGAACAAAATTGTTATTTCTGGAACAAAATTTGGCAATGCATTTGAATTGGCGTTGTGATTTTTTAAAGGTATTCCCGCAACAACACACCGGAAGTTCAGTGCGTGCAATTGTGCTCAGACGACCAACCATCACAATCCAGGAAGATGGACGTATTCTAATCGGTGAATTTAATTAGAAATTCTTTTTTAATTTATGTGAGAAAAAAATTTGAAAACGAATTTGGTGAAGAAAATGGAATTTTTTTGTTTTGGATTCTCGAAGACCAATTTCAACGTAATTTGGCGTCACATCAACTTAACGTTTGTTAAATTGCACCTATAAAATTGCAATTTTCTTAGAAATTAATTAAAATTTTTTCTGTTTAATTAAAATTTAAAAATTTTCAATATTATAGTTATAAGAAAATGACACCTTTATTGCGTTTAAATTTTTCATATAAACATTTTTTTAGATTTTGTCATTTTTCAATTACATAAATGTTCTGAGTGTTTCAAATTTTCCGGTTTCAAATTTCGATGAATAACAGCCGGCGGGCTGTAATATTGCACTTGCCCCGGGGGGTCAAAAGCCCACTGAAAGTTCTAAAACCTCGATAATCCCCCCACCAGAGCAGCAGCAGCCCATTGAGGCGGGCCCATCAGGCGAGAATAATTGTGCCATAAACACATAAAATGCTGCGATGTTAACATCGCAGAAAAAAAGAGACGATTTTTTAACGTCTCAAAAATCAAATAATGTTGAAGTTTTCTACATTTAAAATTAAAATGTTTTTGTGTGTTTTTATTATAATTCAATTATTTTTGGAAAGTGATTTTTATGTAGCAACTTTAAGATTTTCTTTTGGAAATCTTTGGGGAAGGCAATTTTTAAAACAAAATGAATAAAATATTTTAATTAGTTAGATTTTTTTTTTATTATTTAAACTAATTTTAATAAATTTATTTTTGTTTTTTTGTAAATTTAAATAGAAAAACGCATTATTTTTGTTATAAATTATTCAAACTTTTTTCTTTTACAACGGAACTTTTTTTGATTTTCCGCTTGCATATTCATAGGAAATTTACATTCAAAACTCCTCAGGCGTATTCAAAGCTTTTCAGGAGCAAATCCTTTAAATAATTTTTGCTCCCATTTTATTATCCCAAAAAAACTTTTTCATAATTTTTTGGCAATAAAATTCCAAGGGTTTTTAAGTAAAATTTTAATTTTTGACATTTTCAAATTAAAAAAACATTTTTTTTTTGTTGCATTTTTGACCCAATCATTTTAATAAATTTAAAATGTTATTAAGATTTTGGATTCAGTTTTTAATTAAATATTATAAATTTAAATAATTTTGGAATAAGGTTTGCCTTTGTGAGGCAATTTCTTAAAATTAGACATGCCTTTATCAGAAATTATTGTTCTTTCGTTATGCCATTGCTCTGCTGGTCTTCGTAATCCAATTATTGCCATTATTTGTTGCCAATTTTTTTAATTTAAATGCGGCATCGATTGGCTTCCGGGAAAATGTTAAAAGCTACTTATTTTAATGAGAATTGATCAGTCCATAACATTATGCCAAATTCGCATTTTTTTTAAATGCCATAAAAACTTAAAATAATCATTTCTTAGTGCTGTTGTTGTTGTTATTGATGCCACCGGGAATTAATATACAAAATGCCAAACTTTTAACTTTATAATTTGTTATAAAAAAAGACACCATTTTGGTCCCATAAAAACTCCATTTTTGACAAATTTAAAACATTGTGTCAACGCAAAATTCTTTTTAACCTTTTTCTTATCTTTTTTTTCATTCAAAACACCATTTTGGGGCCATTTCAAACGCCTTTTTTGTCATTCAAAACACCTTTTGGGCCATTCAAAATGCGGCATTTTTCTCAACTATGCCCCCGAGGGGCTGCATCAATAATTTACGCCTGCGGGGCGTCTCCTGAAACAATAATAATGCATAAAGGCTGGTGCTGACAAAAACTTGCAAAAATTTTAACAAATTGGCACATTGTGCCGTCCGTCGCGCTATTTTTACAAATGCCAAAAACAAATTTGGAGTGCCAAAACAACACAATTTTATCACCACACTTGGGTGAAATTGGCCCAGAAAATGTTTCTAAGCATAATTACTTTTTTTATGTTCTAAAATTGCGTTATTTTTCTGTTTAAATTCGGAAAGAAACGAAATTTTGTTCATTTTCAATGTTTTTTAAACAAAATTTGTATTTAAAATTTAATGGAATTACATAAAATCCGACTTTTTTAATAAAAAGTTTGTTTTTACTATTAAATTTGAAATATTTTTGCATTTTTTTGGGTTTTAGCTCAAGTATATGAGATATAAGATAACAATATTTCGAGATTCTAAATCCGGGCCTTCAGGATAATAAAAATAGATTTGACTAAAACCAACTTCAATTTGCTTTAATTGGGTTCAATTTTGGCACTTTATTATTGCATTTAAACATTTATTCATATGGAAATCCCCCGCGGCGAGGCGTCACTTTGAAGAATTTGGCAAATTGTGCCGAAATTTGCCTAAAATGGAGCAGCCGTTCATGGGAGGGCGTCGCAAATTGTCGGCCATTTCGGGTGCCACGGCACGAAAATTGTCGTGCAATCGCAAAATTTCACGCACCGACCGCGTAGTGCGAGAAATTTTCCACACAAAAGTGAAGGAGCCCCCCTCGTCGCCAGTCGAAAAATTGGTAATTTTTTGCATTGTCGACAACCTTCCCCCCCCCCCCCCCTCGCCCCGCCAGCAATGAGAAATTTTAAATTAAAATTTTCAAAAAAAAACCTTTGACGGGGAGGAGGACGTATAACAAATGGAAAAATTTTTTTCCCAAAAAAATTCTTAGCAACAACAACAGCAGCAACAGCTTGGGGGGTTGCCCATGCTGAAACATTCCTCAATCCCGTTCAACGTTAGCCTGCACCCGTTCTGGCCCTTCATGCACTTGGGAGGTAGAGTGTTCAATGGGGACTCGGTAAAAACAAACATTTAAATCGGAGGCCTTTCTTGGTATCTTAAAATTAGTGAGGAGCATTGGCATATGAAACAATATGTATATATATTAAATATATATAATATGAATAAAATGCTAGAGACCGGCCGGAAGTGTAGGTCGGTATTTTTCGGTTAAAAAAATCAAAACAAAAAAAAATGCAAAACCAAAAGTGTCGAGTTTTTAGGCAAAATCCCAGAAAAAAAATTCAAAATTTTGTCTAGGCCATTTTGTTAAAGAAAAAAGGTTTTAAACTACAAGTTTTTAATTTGTTTTGTATTTGAAAAGAGTATTTTGTAATTTATAAAATTAGTAAAACTTTCAAGAATTATATTTAAAAAAGAATCCCGGTAATTCCCCCGTTTATGCCCATTGCGATTTAACAATTTTTACTGTATTTTGATACCGTATCCCAACACACAGACAATATCACTGCCCGTTGGGACGGTTTGCCGATGCCGAAGCAGCCGACCCTGTTGGATGGTGACGATGTTGGCACTCTGCTGACCAGTCAACTGAATGAGGAGGACGAGGCCAAGACGGGCATGAACTGTCCGCAAAAAGTGCTCAAGGTCCGAGTTAATTAAATTCCGAGAATACAAAAATGCCAAAATTGGAAAATCTTAATTGTTTTATGGTACCCGAAGGGTCAGGGAGCAACCCTACTTACTTTCTGGAGAACGATGAATTTCAATTAATATTTTTGTAAAAAGATAGTAAAAATAAATTACTATCGTTGAAAATTTCGATTGCGAAATCAGTTAATTATTTCAAGTGACGTCATCACAGATCAAAAAATTTATTGATTTAAACCGCGTGAAAATTGACTCCCATTTGTTGTTTTTTGCAGTTCATCAAAATTATGGTGCCTCATGTGGTGCTTGTGGCCGTGCTGATCGGTTACCTGTGCATAGGCATGCAAATTTTGATAAAAATTTTTTAAATTAATTTCAAAAATATGTTGTTAACAAATTTTGTTAGGTGTTTAGAAAATCAAAGTGTTCCTTAATCAATTAAGCAAATGAAAATCGTCGGGGTTTTTATTTAAATATCCAATAATATTGTTTAAAAATAGAGGGTTGCAATATCGCCGATGTGCGGGTTGAAATTTTTCGGGGAACCAAAAAGCCCGACAAAAAAATGTAAAATTTTCCAAATTAACTAACACCACCCCAGGGGCCGTCATTCTGCAAGCATTGGAGACGCGCACGGAGCTGGTATGTATATAATTTTAATATTTCTTCTATTTTTTTGGAAATAATTTACAGATGGTACGCTCGCGCAAGCTGGTTCGCCTTGGCCAACTCATCGAGAACTTCACGGAGTCCAGCTGGCATTTGCTGGTGCAACAATTTGCAGCCGATGGCAAAATGCGTCGGGACCAATGGGACGGCATATTTAGGCAAAAAAAAAATTCAAAATAAAAATTTTGATTTTTATGCTAATTTATTTTTTGTGAAAAATTATTTGTAGAGAAAATGTTTTCACTCTTTTTAGTCAACCTACTAATTTGAAAACCAAATAACATTAATTTTAGAGATTATATGATCAGTGTTGCGGCAGAAGTTGATGACAGGCACGTTTATATTTAAAATAAATTTAAAAAATGGTTATTAAAATTAATTTATTCAGACGTCCAATTCGGCAAGAAATGTTGGCCCCTGAACAGCTTGCCAACATTCACAACAAATGGACATTTCCGACTGCTCTGTATGTAAAAAATATTGAATTTTGTACTTTATTCTGCAGTTTTGAAATTTTAAGTTTTAAATAGAATTGATCCCTGACTCCTCCGACATTTTTGAAATCACCCCCGACATGCCGCCCAGAGAACTCCGCCCCGACTTTTTTGCCACCCCCGCCCTTCCCAAAAAATCCGCTCCGACATATTGACCCCGTCCCCCGACATGACGCCCCCGATACCCCGACTTTCCTACCCCCGAATGGCCGGGGAGCAATGTTTCAAAAAATATATTTTAATCTTTAATCGATGCTTTTATGTTTTGTGGGTTCAGGCTGTACGTGCTCACCGTGCTTACCACTTGTGGTAGGGTTTAAAACAATTTTTTTGTTAAAATAAATTTATGTTAAAATTTTTTTAACCGAATATTCATTTTTAAAATTTAAATAAATTTATTTACACATTTTTTAATGCTTAGGCTATTCCGAGGTGTCGGTGAACACGGATCTCGGCAAAATTTTCTCAGTGATTTTTGCGCTTGTTGGCATTCCATTAATGTTCATCACGGCAGCTGACATTGGCAAATTTTTGTCCGACCCAATTTTATGGCTGAAGAAAAATTGGAGGCGCATTATAAAGAAAATTAAAGTCTGCAAATTTAAATTAAACTTAATGAAAAATAGGGAAATAAACTTCTGACTAAACAAAATTTATAATTTTAATTAAAATTGCAATTTAATTAAAAAATAGATAATTTATTAAAAAAAAAATTTTAAATAATAATTTTTAAATTCAAAACAAGTAAATAAAAATGGATTTTTTCTGCATACATAAAGGAATTAAAGTCTGCAATTTTAAATTTTTAAAAGAAATTTTGACTAAAAATTTTTTTATAACTTTAATAAAAAATATTTTTCAGAGAATGCTCATTGAATTTTTCTGCATACATAAAATTGGCACAAAATATCGTCGTAAGTCCATCCAGTCAATGACTGCCTCCATGGGTGCATTGGACATGCTTGAGACCATGGATCGTACGTGTGCCTCCCTATTTTACAATAAAATTTATTTCAAAAAATTTTAAGAAATTGAGGAGCCCACCAACCTCTGGTTCCCAATTGGTTTTGTTTTATGATCTATATATTTTATAATTAAATATTTAAACATTTAGGCGCATACGTTCTTTGCATTTGCGTGTACTGCTCCATGGGTTCTTTCATGTGAAATTTTAGAAAATTTGTATATGAAAATTTGCATTTTTTCAGGTTCATGAATTGGGAGGATAAATGGTCCTTCATTCATTCATTTCATTTTGGCTTTAATCTCATCGTCACGGTTGGGTTGGGCGACGTTGTGGTCACCGATTATATGTAAGTGATCTGATCAGAGGGGCATTTTTGCGATAACCATTTTAATACCCAACAAAATAAATTTTAGATTCCTATCGCTCATTGTCGCCTTCGTCATTGTTGGTCAGTAATTCTTTAACAAAATTGATGGAATTTTTTCGAATTTCGTTTTTAATCAAAATTAGAAGAAAACAAGATTTAAAGTAATAACTAGAAACCGGATTTCAACGACTAAAAAACGTGAGTGAAACATTGACTAAAAAAATTTTGTAAGAAATTTTTTGAAAAATTCTGAAAAATATTTTCTAATAAAACGAAAATGGCGAAAAATGGATTTATTCTCAAAAACCCAAAAATGTTAATTTATATTGACTAAAAAGTCGCTCTAATTCAATTTTCTTTTTAAATAAATGCTATTTTTGGCTTTTGCTTATGTATTTTCAAAAACATATAAAAACATCAAAATTCGATCTTTAATATTAACAATTGTTTTAATGATTTAACTAAATATTCTTCTGTTTCCGTTAAAACCAAATTTTTTCATTATCCAAAAAAAACAGGCCTCGCCGTGGTCACAATGTGTGTCGATTTGGCGTCCACCCATTTGAAGGCATATTTCACTTCACTCCATTACTTTGGCCGTGCCAAACGCTTTTTGGGCATGAGCGAAGAACTGCGCGAAATTGTCACTCTGTTGGGCGTTTTGAGGAGGAAAAAACATGGAAAAGTTGGAAAAAATTAAACAAAAAAAAAAAGTCATGTTTTGACCATATTTCTAGATAACGTGGGACGATGTGTGCAATTTTTTGGAGAATGAACTTTACAACCGGCCATTTGAACCTCACGATTTGCTAATGAAGGTAATTAGAAAATTCATTATGAAAATTTTGTAATATTTTAAATGTTAATTAAGTTACGGTTTATTGACGAGAACACGCTGAGCTCGGCCCTGTCAACTGTGCGTCACAACAGCTTCCAGTCAGATTTTCTTCGAGACGCCGATTACTTGCGCAGGTTCTTACGGTTTTTAATTTAAATATTTATATAAGGTTTAATTAATATTATATAAACTTTGTACGTTTAATTTTGAAATTTACTTTATTATTATTAGGCTGCGTGCACTACGACCTGACCAACCTGCATACCTCTGATTCAAGTAGGATAGAAAGATGAACGAAAACTCTTGTGATTATTCATTTTTATATTTACCAATGTATTATAATAAAGAATTTTTAAATGTTATCAATAATAATTTTGTGCTAACGAAAATTTAGCGAAGCCAAATATTGCAAATTTTTCAAAGGTTTACCTTTGGTATAACTAGAATAAGAAACCATTCGTCATGATACAGTCTCGGTTTTTGCGAAACAAACCCCAAAACCGAGAGCCAAAAAACAAAATAGCGTAAACGCGTTGAAATAAAAAAATTGAAATTCAACCATTTTGTTAAGATATTGTTAAAAAGAAGACTAATTACACTTTACAAATAAGAATCAAATAACAAAAGGAGACATTAAAATAACAATACTTTAAGCCCAAAATTTCAGTCGGACCGTTCCAAAAATTGGAACTTAAAATGCTTTCTGCGGGTCATCGCCCAGTCACCGCTGCAGTGGAATATCTGATTCCTTATGGAAAAACTAAAACAAATTTTCGATAGGGTGCGTTGGTGTCCAATTTACTCTCGCCGCCCAACGCGCTCTCTCTCTCTTTTAGCGCACTATTTCTTCGAAGAAAAATGTTCAAAAACCAAAAATAGGAAAGAGTGAAGAACATGATTCATAAATGTTTATTGGTCCAACATTTTTTCGGAGAATTGTTCCAAACCCAATAAAAAAATAAAAATAATATAGGTAAGAAGGTTGAGCTAAAATCGAACAACATTTTTAATATTCGACCCTTTAATGTTCATCCATTTTTCCTCTGTTTTTTTAATTTTAAATGAAAAGCTTGTTCGGCTTTAAACAGGGGTGCGATCTCAAAATTTTCAAAAGCATCATCAGAACGTGAAAAAAGCATCAATGAGCACCAAAAAGCATCAAATTTGCCATTTCTTCATTAAAACGAAAAATTTAAGTACATAATATAGCTTCATTCGTTATATTTGTTGTTACAACAAATAGATTTGAGCAATTTCTGTTCACAAATTAGCATTTAGTGATTTTTCATGAATTTTTGCGCGCGGTTTTTCAAAAAATTTTGAGAAAAGGGACGCAGGGTCGGCGGTGCCGATAGGCGCCGCCGAGAAAATTTTGGAATTTTTAATTCAATTTGTTAAGAGATTTGCACCAAAATTGGAAAGAATATGATGTTTTTTTCCAAAAAATCTAATCGACTTCAAACCCCGAAATTAGCAGTGTTAGAACACAAATCCTGTTGTAAAAAAAGTCTCAGTTTTTGGGAGACAACCCCTAACAAAACCGAAACACAAAAAACACGAGACTTCTGGTGAACGCGTTGAGATAAAAAAAAAATTAAAATTCAATACTTTGTCAAATTAGATAAACAAAAAATATGTAAACACAAGAGTAATTAGACATTCTACAAATACGAATCAAATAACAAGGCGAAATTAAGAACAAACCTTTTAAGCCCAACAATTCAGTCGGACCGTTCCAAAAATTGCCGATTCAAAGTGTTGCGAGTCGAGTCTCCCCCGTTCACCATCTCCGTGCAATATCTGATTCCTTATGGAAAAACTAAAACAATTGTTCGATAGGGTGCGTTGGTGTCTAATTTACTCTCGCCGTCCAACGCTCTCTTTCTCTCCTTTTAGCGCACTATTTCTTCGAAGAAAAATACCAAAAATAGGAAAGAGTGAAGAAAGCAACTGGCACACGATTCATAAATGTTTTATTGGCCCAACATTTTTCGGAGAATTGCTCAGCCATCAAACAAATGCCAAAAAAGGGAATTGCGCACCAACACGCATTTTTTCCACCTTTTAGCAAATTATTTGCTATTTACTTTAAATATTTGAAATGCCTTTGGAAGTAGAGGGACAAGTCGAGAAGAAGGCAAAGTGTGGTCGTTTGAAAAATTAGCGGATGAGCAGCACGAATTGGCACAAAAAGCTCAAGAGCAAGAGGCCAAAGATCAAATTTTGCCCAAAGGTAAAGATATGTTGCGCAAAAATGGCTATGAATACATTTTCAACAAAGCGAGAATAGCTGATTTATCACATTTAGATTTCGGCAAATTGAATTCGCTAAAAGTCAGAGAAATATAATTAAAATACATCTGATTAAATCAATTTTTGAACTTTTAAAATTATTTTTTGTATGGAATTCCATGATGAAAATTTATAAAATTATTCCGCATTATTTTAGCAAATTTATATAGCCAAATAGAACAAATGAAAAGCTATGACGAAAACAGGTTTGGTTTATGCGCAAAATTTAATTATTTTCAATAATCAAGCAATGCTTATTGATCGGGATACCTTCTGATCATTTTTGGCTAGCAAAATTTCAAATTATGTTTAATCCAAATTTGGATTTACTTTTTCCAGAAGGCATCTCTATGAAATGATATGAACTGAATGCATCAAAATATACACATAATTTCAAAAATAATATGATAAAGCATGGCCCCATGTCGATGCTTCTTCTTCTGTACTCATCGACGGGCAACGGCAAACACCCTGAGATTGACACTCTTCCGGCCGGTTGACTGATTGGATTGGCCTATTTCTGACTCTAAAATTCAAAAAAAAAAATTTCAAATTTATATTTTTTAATTTGTTGAATTATTATTAATAGGGTCCAGGTTTAAGTGCACCAATAAGGTCAAAATATGCATTTTAACAATTGTCAATATATGCTTTGAAATCCTCAAAAATGCAAAATTTTGTTTTTTATTAGATTTTTGTTAAAGAAATTTTTAGTGAAAAAAGAGCCAAAATACGCATTTAAAAGTATTTTGAAATATTTTAGAAGTTATAAAATATTTTAACAAAATTTAGAGAAAACCAAAATCACTTCGGCTTCCTCAGCCCTTGGCGCAATGCTATGGCATGATGTGTTGCCATTACGCTGCACGCGCAGCATCAATGTTGCACGCGTTTCCGCATCTGCCGCAGTCATACGTGACAACAGCACGCCGCTTCCGTCCGATGGGCCCGACCCGCTGCGGCACGTGCGGAATCGCCGAGCGGCTGCAGTCATTGTGCCGTTAGCGGTCTGCGCACAGAGTGATTCACCTGTGATGGTAAATTTTGAAAATAAAACCCATCGTCCACCCGACACATTGGGCCGCCCACGAAAAGTGTCATAACTTTCTAATTAGCCAGCTAATCGATCCTAATAGACAATCGAAATTTCTTTTAGTGTTATTTTGCTGGAAGTTGGCTAATAAAAAATTTTCAAAATCGGCGGCGGCGAGTTAGCTTGCGCCGAGTTGGCCACTACACGCCTGGGGCTATTTGATTTCTTTTTCGTTTTTAATTAAATTTAAAACTCTACGTTTGTATGAGTTGATAAACTGCTTTTTGCCATTCAATAGTCGCAGGAACGCTTGACGAAATCGAGCGGACATCAAATTGTAGAGGACCGGATTAATGGCACAAAAAAGGTGGCACAAAATTACATTTTTAAGTGAGAAAAAGCAATTAAATTTACCAATTGAAGAAGATCATCGTTTTGGACAGATAGATGAACCTGAGGAAATTTTAAAATTCAAATTCGGGATTTGTTGGCCCTTTTCTTTTTTGACCAATTTAAAATTTGCAATAAAAAATGTTTTAACAAAAATGTAACAAACTCTGAAATTTTGCATTTTTGTGCATATAAATAGATCCGGCCCGGCCCTATCATTACCATTCCGGATTCCACATTTCGGCATTGAAGTTCTTCGCGAACGAGTTGTACATGACCATAGCCCGGTAGGGAAGCCAGCTTACAGCGAAGATGAACACAACCAATGCCAACATTTTAATCACCTGTTGAGAAAACAACAAAAAATGGTCATTTTTCGAACAAAAACATTTTATAAAATTATGAAAATTCGTCATTTGAGTTTTTTTTTTGATTTATTTTAAAAAGTAAAAAAATCCATGGCACTTGCTTGCTGCCCACCTGAAGTTTTCCTTTTGTGGCTGAACCCCGTCCGCCATTGCCACATCCGGCGATCACAACGCTGTCCCTTCCTTGTGAGCGTTTTGGCACATTTTTGGTGCCATTTGATGTGGGCGAAACTGGCGAATCCGGAACAGAGGAAACCAGCGCAGTGTTAGCATCTTCTATATTATAAATTGAATTTTTTAAATTTTACGACTTTATTTTGAGGCCTAATCTCAGAGAAGCCGGACAACTCAGTTCCAGGACAATTTAGTGCCGTTGACCATAACTTATATTTTAAGCCTAACCTAATCTAATTTGGCATCATGCGAAAGCTTTTAGACTTTAGAAGTTTAAATCTTTTGACTCGATTGATGTTGTACAAAGTGATGATCAACGGTACTAAACTTGGCGTACGGAAACAAGTTTAAAAATCCCGATTTTGGGGCTTTCTGTCCATAGTTTAGCTTTAGCTAACAATAGCTTTAACTATAGAGAGCTTTTAAAATGTCTGAGACAAGTCGGGATTCGGTTCGGTAGTGCCAAAATAACCAAATAATATAAAAAATAAAATTAAATATTTTCTTACGGCTAATTCGATGGATAAGATCATTGGCAATGGAATATTTAATATCACTTCTGGTCAGTGTGTACGTGATCTGAATAAACTGTAAATGTAAAGTTGAATGCAAACATCACTTACTCTTGTGTAAATGTAGATGTACATAATCATTGGAATCAGGTAAAATGCCGAAAAATCTGCTACAAACATCACCTAAACCCAACAACTATTTGCAAAGAGTTCCAAAAAACTATTATTTTATTATTAATATATTAAAATATTTGTTTTATATTTAAGCTTTAAAATATTTAAAAACTATTTATTATTATATTAAAGTTATTTGGTTTATTTTTTAAAGCATTAAACAGTAAATTGATAAAAACAATTTGTTTTTATCTTTTAGTGTTTAATATAATAAAATAAATGTTTTTTTATCAAAAATTTTATTCATATGGCCCCGGTGCCAACTTTATATGCCCAATCATCGCGCTCAAGCCTGAAACCGCACTGAACATCGTCGCCTGCTTCAATTAGTGTGGCCAGGTAAAGCCAAGGGCTGTTGTAGAGTATGCAAAAGCACCAGATGAACAGGATAATCAGCTTGGCACGCTTCACCGTACAAATATACCAAAAATAGGAAAAACAATTAAATATCATCAAAATAAGAGTCAAACAATATTATTGTTTATTATTAAGAAAAATATAATTTAAAAGCGTTTTAAAAACCGAATCGAAATTTAATTTTTTCCAAAAAGTAATATATAAGTCAGTTAATTAAATTAAGCTTAATTTGGAAACACGAAATTTTAGAAATTTTGGTTTTCTTAGTGGAAACCCCCACCCCTTTCGCTATAGACCTCCAAAATTTCAAAATGGGGTTTTTTAGTGGAAAAATCCCAGCCCCGACATTTTTGATCGGGGGTATTTCGGACCCGACATTCCCGCCCGAAGGGTCAGCGAGCAAGCCTAATTATAAAAATTAAAAAGTTTTGAGTTTTTATAACACCTTGCTCTTAACGGATAACAGATGCCAATGAATCGCTCCACAGTGAATGCCGTAATGGACATTGAGCCTAAATAAAATTAAATTTAATAAATAAATTTTAGTTTACAATTTATTCATTTTATATTACTCGAATTGATGCCCAAAAATGGAAGGAATGACAGCACTTTACATCCGATGGAGCCAAATGCGTACCAATCGACGTGCAAAAAGCTCAGTTCCACCGGCGCAGCAGAAAGCAAAACAATGCAATCCGACACGGCCAATGACATCAAATAACAGTTGGTCGGGCTGATCTGACAAATGATAGGCAATTTGACAAAAAAAAGGGCTTTTTTTTTTGAAATTTTTTATGAGTTTAAGTTTTTAACAAGCAAAGAGTTATTATGAAATTATGAGTTTTGAAAATCCAAAAGTTTGATTAGTTTTGCAAAAAAAGAGGAGTTTTTGATTAGAATTCAAAAAAAGTTTAATTGGTTAAAGAATTTTTGAATTTTTTAAAAATTGTTTAAGCTTTGTTAAATAACAAATTTAAAATTTAACTATTTTTGATACGTTCTCTTACAAATTAGAGTTGCCCGGGACCGGGACTGGTACTGAAGTCTCCAATTTTGGGACTGAATTTCCCCTTTATAAAATCCTTGCTTTTTGAAAATTACAAATCTTTGTTTTTAACCTTAGTCCCGGTGTTTTTGACCGGGATTTGATTAATTCCCCCGTATAAACGCCCGGGTTTTAATTTTCTTAATCCCGGTCCCGGTTAACTCTACTTTTACATATAAAAAGTAAAAATATCGAAAATTCAAAAAAAAGGAGAAAAATTTGATTTAATAAGAGAATTTAATTTCAATAAATTTTGAACTTACCATTCCTGGCACAGTTCGTACCACAATTACAACTAAAATTGAAAAAAAAAATTTAATTTTCAAAGATTTGTTTTTAAAAAAAACTCGCCAAAAATGTTTCCAACAATGCCAAACAAAGAGATCAGCGTGTACACCACGGTCATCAACCAGTCCACCAGCCTTTGGTGGCCGACATCAATGAACGGGGGGCTTTGATTTGACTGCATTTTGAAAAAATTTAATTTAATTTTTAAAATAAATTGTGATTGATCTGATCCATAATGTCTGCTATTTATTAACCTGTTCAGCAGTAACAGAAGCAGCACCAAGTTTTTCAAGCAGTCCATTGTCGGACAAAATGTTTGTGATCGAACTTGACATTGTCGATGTTGCTGCTGCTTCTGTTGTTGATGTGCTGTTGCATTTGGAGTCGCTGATCAGTTTAAGCAGTTTTTGCGAGTTCTGATCAGCGTGCACAAGATGGGGCGAGTTGCGGAGCAACGACACAAGTGCCGTGCACAACCAGCCCAGTTCCATCAAAGTGATGTTGTGGCCCATACAGGATACAAAAATGCTTTGATTTATTAAAATTCGCTTAAAATATTTAGACTAAATTTAAATTTTTTTTACAAAAATTTTAAATTTTTGGCCGAGTCTAGGTTTCAAAATTAAAAAAATTAAGTGTTTTTTTGTTTAAAATTATAGGATTCCAAAGATTGGAAATCTTGAATTTGATTAATTAATTAATTACACTTAAAACAAAAAAGATTATATTTAAATTTAAAAAAGTTACATAATTTTAAATGTGAAGAGAAGAGCAAAGTTTAAATTGTTTGAAATGAGAATGATTCTTTTAGATGTATCATCTTTCACAAAGAACATCAATTCATTCATTCCAAAATAAAACACTGGGTTTAACAAGATTTTGAAATGTTATTTTATTTTATTTAATATATTTTGTTTTTAATTTCTAAATTGACGAATAAAGAAAGAAGCAAATGGAAATGAATAAACAAAATCGTTTTTTGTGGTTCCTTCTTCAAAAATTTCCCAGCGGGGCTTATTGGCCAAGAAATTCGATCTGTGGCGTTTTGGCAGAGATTTATGGCCAAGTTTTGTCTGAGGGCATGAGAATAAGCAACATTTTGCATAAAATAAGAAAAATGAAAATATCTGCTTAACTTTTTTTAATAAAAAAAATTAAGCATTCCAAAAATGTAAAACAAAAACATTTATAAAAATAAATGAGAACCATTTAAATGTGAGCAAATTTCTAAATTTGGCATAAAATTTTGTGCCAAATATGGAAATTTTGCTGGCAAAGGTCTAAAGAGCACCCGAGGGCAACAAATTTGCGTTTTTGGTCGCCTAAAGAATTGATTTTTTAAAATGGCCTTCGGGCCAATATTTACCCAAGTCAATTTAATCTGTTACCAAAATTAAGTATTTTGTTAATTTTTTTTGGTGTTTGAAAATTGCAAATATTACAGAATTGGATGTTTTTTAAAATTTGGTAACATATTATTACCAGAATAAAAAAATAAGTTAAAACGCTTTTTTAAGATATAAAAATTTAAATAAAATTTAAAGTTATAAAAAACAAAACAAAATAAAAATAAATTTGATTTTTTAAAGATTTATTGGAATAAAAATTATTACAATTATTATAAACTATAAAAAAACAAAACAAAATAAAAATAAATTTGATTTTTTAAAGATTTATTGGAATAAAAATGATTACAAATATTAATAAAACAAATTAATAAATAAATTAATTAATAATTTTTTATAATCTAAAAGCTTTAGTTTAAAATATTCCAAAACATAAAAATATAATGAATTTATTAAAAAATCCATGAAATATTATTCTAACATTTGTTTTAGTTCTAAATTAACAAACCAAAATTCTTATATATTTTTTGGACATGCAAATCCAATTTTAATTAGAAATTTGCTAAAATAAATTTTTCGTAACTTTCTATTTTTTTTAATATTCCAACTTTTGCAAGCAACAAAAATGAATTGCTAACATGAATAAGCCATTTGCTAGAAACAAAACAATAATACGAACGTAAAAAAAAACGGCGGGACAAATTGGCGGCAAATTGATGGCCGGTTGGGTGTTGGGTCTGGCCCCTTAATTCGTCCTTAATCGATCAAACGGATTTGGCCCGACTGAAACATTAGCCCCCCGCCCCAATGCATTGGCCCCAACCCCAACCCCCAAAATCCTCTGAATATTGCCTCCCATTCGTCGTCAAGAAAATATTTTGGACAAACATTGGTTGAGGGGGGGGGGGGGATTGGGGGGCGGGCCTCTATGGACAATTTTGTTAAAGTGGGGCCCGAAGACACTTGAGAGGTTTTCAGGGGGCGGAGAAAGTTTTGTTTTCTCTGATCAGATTTTGAGGCTTACTCTCTGATCAGCCGCCATCACCAAAAACCTAACCCGCAACAGTCTGTGGGGGGGGGGGAGAAGTTAGGAAGATTTTTGAATATTTTTGTCTCCCCCGGGGGGGGGGGGGAGGAAAGATCACATCACTCGTCGATGGTCCCGGAGACTGAGTGAGAGAGTTGGAGAGCAGCTTATGCTTATGATGTTGCACAAAAAGCCATATTTTTTGACTAAAAATTGTCTAATTTTGGCACCGGAAATGCTTTTGCAAAAAGTGCAAAAAGTCTTTTGTAAATTCAGACGACTTTTTTTGTTTGTTTATTTGGGTATTATTAGTCCAAAGTGCAAGAAGTTTGTGTGGATTATAGCACCGGAAATTCAAAAATAAAGTTCAAAGAATTGTGACTCCAAAGAACGGACAAAGAATGATTTGCGCTTTGTGGGGAAGTGGTTCCGGCGTTTTTAAAAAATTCGAAAAAATATATTTTTTAGACTAAACTGCTAAAATAAATTTTCAATCTTTGATCGAATCAAGAATTATCAATTAAAATTAAAATTGAAAAATAAACATTTATTTTAATCAAAAATCAATCTTTCAGCGAGTTTAATTTTCTTATATGAAAAAGAAAATTCACATTTTATCGCGAAATAATCTCAATGGCCGGTCACAGATAAACAAAATGGGGGGAATATGGGGAAGTGTTTGATAAAAAACTTTGTCCCAATTTTACACACATGACAAATATTATTCATCCATTTTACCATTCCGTACGATTCGTCGCCATTTTTGCATATTTTTCAATTTTTTTTCTCTTTGATTTTTCAATTTTGTTTAATTATAAATTAAATGAGAAATTTAAATTGATTCTCATTTGACAATTATGTTTGATTTCTAATTTAAAATCAATTGATAATTAATTCAAAATTTTCCGACAATTTTCTTTTTTGTAAAAATGAACTCCGCCAATATGGGCACTGGCATTATGCTGACAATGCTGATCATTCTGGAATTGGCTTCATTTACTGATCAGCTACAGCAGAATCGAATTGCGCTGAATGATCCAAATCGTGTGCCACATTGGAAAATTGAGAATAATATTAACCAAGGTCCATTGAAATTTAAAAAAAAATTTCTGGGTTAAAAATATTTCAAGTTTTAAAAATCTTTGAGAATTAGTCTCGATCCGGGCTTAATTCTAATCGCTTCATAATTTAAGGCCCCTTCTACGGGCAGCCCGAGCAAGTCCACTTGTCCTACGGCGGTGAGACGTCCAAGGTAGAGAAATTTGTGTAATAAAAAAATTTTGAAAAATTAACGCAAAGCTGTGGGTGACCTGGTTGACCTTCGACGACACGCTGGACTCGGTGGTCGAGTGGGGCGAGCAGTACAACCAGTTGACGCGCCGAACCTCTGCAAAAATCGACTATTTTGTGGACGGCGGCACCGAAAAAACGAAGCGATATACGCATCGGGCACTGCTTAAAGGGCTGAAGCCTGGCCAACGATATTGTCAGTGGACAAATTGACAATTTTTAAAATGTTAATAATTAGGGCAATTAAAGTTTTAGGCTTAATCATTTTATTTCATTCTTTTTTAAGTTTATCGCGTCGGTTCACAGTTCGGATGGAGCTCAATTTTCTCATTTGTGGGCCTCCAGGAAAGACCGGGTGGAGGCTTCAAGTCAAATTTTCAAATTAAAAAAATCATTCCTACACAATTTATAAGTTATCTTAATTTTAAAACCCTGAAATTAAGTTAGATTTTAAAAAATGGAAAACCTAGAATATACCTAAACCTCCCTAAAATTTAAAAATTTCATTGACCCTCTAACAGATATGCCGTTTTTGGTGATATGGGCAATATAAATGCACGTTCCTTGGGCAAATTGCAACGAGAAGCGCAGGAAGGCGAATTTGACATGGTTTTGCACGTCGGTATGTCATTAGTGGTTTTAAATTATTTTAAATCAAAAATTCTTTAATAATTTCAGGTGATTTGGCATACAATTTGGACACAGTAATACCATTTTTTGGTACAGTAACCTTTTTACAGTAGCATATCCCCTTGTCAGGAACAAGGCCAGTTTGGTGATGAGTTTATGCGCCAAATTGAGCCCATTTCGGCATATCTGCCGTACATGACGGTGGTGGGCAACCATGAATACAATTACAACTTCACCCATTACATTAACCGATTCACAATGCCAAATCCGGAGAATCAAAATCTCTTTTATAGGTCTAAACATTTGGGTTTCCAATTAAAAAAATACAATTGGGCTCAATTTCATCTCCACCATTATGTGTATTAAAATTTCATATTTTTTGGGTACCCCCATTTCCATCAAAAATTGAGGCGTCCCATTTCATCGCCACCAAAATACTGAAATATTCAGTTTCGACTTAAGCCCAGCCCACTTCATCGCCACCATTATATTGAAAATTTCATATTTTAATTGGGTACTCCCAATGCCATCAAAAATTGAGGCATCCCATTTCAACAATGGTACTGAAAAGTCCATATTCATATGTTACTTATTCCATCAAAAATTGGGCCCGCCCATTTCATCGCCACGAAAATACTGAAACCTTCAGTTTCAAATTGGGTCCCGCCCATTTCATCGCCACCAAAATACTGAAATATTCAGTTTCGACTTGGGCTCAGCCCACTTCATCGCCTTTTCAACAGAGTTCTATTTTTGGCCTATTTATTATCGCTACGAAAGTTTGTCCGCCCAATGGCATTGGCTGATCAAGGACTTAGAAGTAAAAAAAAACAATGAAAAATTGCTAAAAATAAAAAAAAAATTCAGAAAGCCAACCTAAACAGGCATAATGTGCCATGGATTATCACAATGGGCCATCGTCCAATGTATTGTTCAGGTAAAATTTGTAATTTTAATAAAACTAAATTTATTTTTTTTAGATTATTCTGGTGACGACTGTTCTCGATACAATTCAATTGTAAGGCATAAGGACTGCAAATCTTCAAAAAATCGCAGGAAATAAAATTATTTTTTTAAATTAAAATTTCTTGTTTAAATAAAAGATAAACAAAATTTATAATAACCCAATAATTGTGCAGAATTTATAACTCCGACATAACAAATAACGGAGCAAAAGCACGGGGGGACCACTAGGCCATATTAGCGCGGCGCGATTGCGTCCATCGCCTTGATCAATGATCAGATAATCTTTTATCAATTATTGGCTACCCGTTTTCTCAAGATTCGAACCGGCCTCCCACTTGTGCATGCTTTTGCGCTGGAAAAGCTGTTCTTCAAGTACGGGGTGGACCTGGAAATTGGGGCGCATGAACACACTTTTGAACGAATGTACCCGGTGTACAATCGGACGGTGTACAACGGAAGCGATGGTTGGCCAATTTAAATTTAAACATTATTAAATTAATATTTTAAATACTTTTAACGGAATTCCCCGGGCCCGTTATTATGAAATTTATTAAAATTCATCAATCAGCAAATCCCTACGTGGACCCACCAGCCCCAGTTCATGTTGTCAGTGGGTCGGCCGGATGCCAAGAGAACACGGACACTTTTGTGGCCCATCCTGGACCTTGGTAAATTAAAATGCTTAATTTAAATATTTTTAATTAAAATTCAAATTTTAAAGAGTGTCTTCCGGTCCAGCAATAAAAAATATTAATTGTAATATTTAAATTTAAGGAGAGCTTTTTTCCAGCAAATATATAACAAAAAAATTTTATTATCACTTTAAAATAATTTTTTTTATTAATTAAGAGATTTGTGGTACAACAAAATAAAAAATTGTTTATTTTTATTAAAATTCAAATTTAAGGAGTGCCTTCCGGTCCAGCAACTACGGGTTCAGCCGAATGCACATTGTCAACAGCACGCATTTGTATTTTGAGCAAACAATTGCTGCTAATGTAAAAATTATTTTTTAATTTAAATTAATTATCGAAAAATAATGAATAACAAGCTCTCCAACTTTCGATCCGAATTTCTTAAAATATTAAATAATCTGTAAAAATAAACAACAAAAAAATGAATATTTAATTAAGTATATTTATTCCGTTAAGGAGACAATTGAGGACCATTTCTGGCTTGGTAAAATTTGGGAAATGTTTAAATTCAAATTTTAACATTTTCACAGTAAAAAATCGCCATGGCCCCTACGATTGGACGGATCGCCAACGCCTGCTTCGGCACGGCACGTACGTGCCGCACAATTATTGTCACCATCCGTCGCAATGCAACAAAACTGTGGCGAACTCGAAGCTTTGAAAAAAGTGGCCATTTTAAATCAAAAACGACGTGGAACACTTCATCATAACAAATGCCAGTTTTTTCATTTTAATTGTTTAAAAATTCCAAAAAATACAAAAATTGTTTTCTTTTTCCGCCATTACGTTTACTTCTTTCGGTACATAGATAGAATATTTAAATGCAATTAACATTATTTGAATCAAACTTCTAAAAAAGATTCAAAAATTAAAAATAAGCAAATACGAATTAGCGATATGCGATTGGCGATAACCCATTTCCTAATGCGATAGACGATATGCCCAAAAAAGGCGATAATGCGATATGTACGCGCGATAGCGATTCCCATCCCTGGTATGTAGAGCCAATCCTGAGTTCCCTGGCGCAAAATCCGGACTTTTTGTTCTTTTGAAAATTCAATTCCGCCCAAGAAGGCAAATTAAAATGCTTAATATTTTCATTTTTTCATTCTCTGCTTTGCTTTTATTAAAATGTTAATATTTTAGTTGATTAAATTGTGAATAAAAAATTACCCACAAGCTTACACCCCCCGCCCCCATTTTGGAACTTTTAGTACCTTTTTTGAATTGTAAGCACCTACTTTAGGCACCAAAGCTCCTTTTTATAATCTAAAAGCCGGTTTCTAATTATAATACAATTAATTTATGATAACTTAAAATACAATTTTTCTCAAATGTTTTAACAAAATTGGATTTTAATGTGACTTTATAAATCAAAATCAAAATTTTTATCGAAAAACAATAGACGGTAGAAAATAAATGCACCCAGCCAACTTAAACATCTACAGTTGAATACAAATCAAATTATATAGACACCAGACAGATGAAATGTTGTATTCTTATATACTGGGGTTGCACAAGAGGAAATCCCTAGTCTTATGCAACCCTACCAAATACTAAATGATCAAAAATACTATCAAAAAATAATAATCAATTACATATCACTAACTAAGCATTGTCATCGCCACTCTGGTGATCTGGTCCCGATTTCTGGGCACTTAATCGGGCAATATATGCCACAAGAAGACAAAATATCACAAACAAAACGGCACATCCAACCATATTGTATAAAGCGAACGGACTGCTTTTGCTCAAACGGGTGACCTCTAAAATGCCAATGCCTGCAACAATCAATGCACACAGGACGACAATGTTGAATTTTATGGGATGCTTTTTTAAGGGGTTTCGCTTTTGTCTTCTTGTCAATTGACTAATTTTGTTTGCATTAGCAGGCGATGGAGGATTCGCTAAAATGATTTATATACATATAATGAATATAAAAATCAAATAAAATTAATCACTTTTCTTTACACGCTTTTCATATCATGGTGTTTAATTTTAAAAAAATATGGAATTTTATAAAATTTTTAACAATCTTTGCCTGAAAATGGGTTTAAAAAATATTTGTTAGCTTAACCTTCTTTAACAAATCCGTAAAACTTTTGGGTGCCCAAAGCAAAGTGTTCCATAATTTGTGCCACCTTCTTTTTGTTACTGTCATTCAAAAATACATTTATGGCAATTTGTTGTTGAATATATTTGAAAATTTTTGGCTCAGAACTCAAATTTTCAAACAAATTTATTGCAATGTTTTCAACATCTTTCGGTTCTATCAATTCGTCCAACTTTTCGCCATTTTGCAATGTTTGACAAAAATTTGTTCGTAATTCATGCATTTTTTCGAATAAATTTCTATCAAACATTTGGTTTTTACTATTTTCAAATTTTTCACTACACAAAAATCCAAAAAAAAATTTTGGTAGCGCTTTTATTATATCAAATTGGCGAGCTTCCCTAACAGTTAAATTGGATACAATTTTTGCTAAATTTTGTAATTCTTTTAAACAAGCTGACCAATCTAAACATAGTTATTTATTATAGTTATTTAAATATTAATACGAGAAACCTTTTTGGCATTCTGTCTCAGAAGGGTTTGTTGCAATGGTATCATTCAATTTTGCAAAATGTTTCTCATTAGTAGAGACGAGATTTATATTGACTAAAAAACGCGAAATATTGACTTAAAATATTGACCAAAAAAACCCAAAATATTGACCAAAAACCCCAAAAAGTGCCAAAATATTGATTAAAAAATGTGCAAAAACTGACCAAATCCAGTCAAATTTTGCGAAAACCTTCAAATTTTGTCAATCTTTATTAATTTTCCTCTTACAATTGTAAAAGTATTATTTTTTCAAGTTTTTGAAAATTTTATAAAAAATAACAAATAAAAAAATTTTAAGAAAAATGTCGATCTTTGGGGGTGGATTTTTGGTCAGAGAAAAAGTCATTTTTTAGGGGTGGGTTTGAAAAATTTTTTGATTTTGAGGGTACATTTTTCGTTTTTATTGCATTTTTCTTTAACAAATTTTCGGAAAAAGTGCCTAAAATATTGAATTTCTTCAAAAATTTTCGAAAAATGCCTAAAATATTGTATTTTTCTCAAGAAAAATGCCTAAAATATGGATTTATTACGGAAAAATGTCGAAATATTGATTTATTCTCAAAAAAGCCAAAATATTGATTTATATGGACTAAAAAGTCGCTCTAATTCTAAAATTTTTCAAAATGAATGCTATTTCTGGGCTTCTCTCGTGATTCCCTATTCGCAAAAAAAACATTTTAAAACTTGAAAATCTCGTCTCTACTCATTAGTCGTAATCGAAGCTAAAGTGCTTTTAAGTTGATTTTAAAAAAGCTTTTTAATCATAAATATAAAAATAATTAAGAAATCATTGAATTTTCAACCTTTTTCATATTCCGCTTTCACCACGGTTTGATGACATAACGCCAAGAAAACGGCAACTATCAAATAGTTAGACAATTTTAGGTTGAATTCCAAGGAATTCATCATTAATTGCTAAATATTTTAATTTAATATCTTAATTTTGACCTCTAAATCATCTATCTATCTGTTTAATACCCACAAAAATCTATGAGGATATTATTAATAAGCAAAATTCATTTTATTATCATTTTAAAGAATTAATATGAATACATATTTTTTTCATTTTCTTTTAAAATAAAATGCCACCAATCGATAAACGTAAAAAACAAGTGTTAGCTTTGTAAAATATATGCCATTGATATTGAATTTATATTGATAAGTATTTTTCATGTAAATATTTGTTTCAAATTGTGAAGAGAATATTTTAATGTTCTTCTAATATTGGGAAATCGGAAATGTATTTCGCCGTGTTCTTGCAACTTCTTTCAGTTGCTTTGCTAATGGAAAAATTTGGATTGTTATAACTATTTTCAGTTTTGTACAATTTAAGATAAAGAAATTAACTGTTTATTTCTTTAAAATTTTAAATAAAAAATTGTTTTTTCAAATCTGTTCGTTTAGAGCCAAAAACGTCACAAAAAAACTAAATATTTTTCAGTAAAGTATTTTAAATTCTTTATTTGTCCAATTGGAATTGCCGTTTTCTATGGCAATCCGTTTTGCTGGGGATAATCAGCCGGAGTCATGTTTGATCTCAGCAAACACGCTGAGTTGAGGTCGGTGATCAGTCGAAAATGATCTGGTCTATTCGATTGAAAAACAGTTGCATGAGGGGCAGTGGAAAATGGCCTAAGTCGAACGTTTATCATCATTTAAAAAATCTTTTACATTTAATTGTTGATTTATTAGAAACGCATTTGATCAGTTTACAAATATAAAAATGTTTCAAAATCCGTCGCAAAATCATTGATTAACATTTAATAATTAATTATCAGCCACAGCCAAAAATGGTCAGAAGATTACGTTGCATAAGCAAATCCAGTTGAACTGTCGTTATGCCATTTCCTTGATGAAAAATGTGAGCTATAACTTCTTTAGATTAAGTTTAGAACAGGGTTTCAATTTGTCTTTTTTTAAAGATTTGTTTTTCAGTTTTTTTAATTTGGTGTATTCTAATTACAATTTGAAATGACATTGTTTAAAGATTCTACCTTTATTTGGGTACGCGTACTTTTTCATTATTTGTTTGAGATAGCTGAAATTTTTATATCTTGTCTTATATTTTTACTTTGGACTTATCGAAAGACTGGTATAAAAAGTAACTCTCTAATTTTTCCCATTTGTTTCGTTTTCGTCGCAAACCTATTAACAGATCGAGCCGCCCTTTCATACTGGTCATTGCGGTAACGCGCGACAACGATATTTATTTGATTGACATCAAATACTTGTAAGCAATAAAAGCCAGGGCAATTGCTGGCAAATTGTCGTTCATCTTTCCAATTTGAAACCCATAAAATCAATAAAAATGTTAAAAAATTTGGTTTATTTTTACAAATTAAAAAAATTCCAAAAAATTAATTTAATACTAATAACTAACTTCCTGATAATCTTTCGCGACTGCAAAATGTTTAATTTCAGTCCTGAGATGTATGACGTGTCTTGATAAAGCACCGAATTTTGCTGTCACAAGATGGTGCAATTCTTTGGTCGCCTTCAATTCTTCCGATTCTGGCTTAAATATTAAAAAGTAGCAGAATATTATTTTAAAAAATTAATATTTTTTCCATCATTTGACAGACAGACGGTGCCGAAAATATAATTTTTATGGAGTTTATGCACCGGTTCATTTACTTGATTAGAGACCAGCCATAAGGTTCAGTCGGTATTTTTCGGTAAAATACCGAAAAAGTACCTGTCGCACCCCCGCGAGTAAAACTAAATTTAAAACTTTAAATCTAAAAGCAATTAAATCAATTAAACCAATTAAATCACAAAATCAAATGAATAAAAGGGTGAGGGAGGGAGACCGACACAAAAAGTGATCAATAGTTCAAACAAAGTAAATGTCGCGTAACAAATCAAAATAGGTAGATGGAATAACAAAAAGTGGGCAAACAAATGCAGTGTTTTCCCGGTTCCGGTTCCGGTTCCAGCGGTTCCGGGAACCGGTTCCGGAACCGGAACCGCGGAACCGCGAAAAATTTGGAACCGATTTTGGAACCGGTTCCCGGAACCGCCAAAATCCGGAACCGCTTCGGAACCGGAACCGCGGAACCGCCAAAATCCGGAACCGCTTTGGAACCGGAACCGCGAAGAGCTTGGAACCGCTTCGGAACCGGTTCCGGAACCGGTTCCAATACATGTTTTTCCAGTGCATAATGAATTGAATATGATTAGTTTTTGAAGCGAATAGCCTTTTTACACAACAAAGCAAAACTTCCAAATACAAAGCATCAACAATTTCGATTTCCTTGAGTATTTTTCGCTCTATCAATCTATTAAATACATGCAGATCAATAACTAATTAGAGTTGGCCGGGATCGGGATCCCGGTCGGGATCGGGCGGGATTATCCCGGTTTTTGGAATCCCGATCTCGATTGGTGTGGTGGGGTTCAGTTCCCCGACAATGTATCTGACTTTCTTTGAACATTTACGGTGGTGTTAACAATTCTAAAAATTCTTTTAAATTTTTCAAATTTTTTAAAAAATATTTTAGATGACAATTCACAAGTTTTTCATTCATTTTTTGGTTGTAAATCATAGGGCTTTGTTTTGCAACATTCATAATTTTTTGGACCAATTTTCTTAACAAATATTGTTTAATTTTCAAGAAATTTTCCCGTCCGCGCCTACCGGTGCCGACGGACCTTTACCATACCATTCCTAAAAGGTGCAAAAAATATTCATATTTTTTAAATTTTGGTTGCAAATCTCTTAACAAAATTCATTAAAATTTCAAAAATTTTTCCAGCGGCGCCTATCGGCACCGCCGACCCCACCCCCCCCCCCCCCCTAAAAGTTTATCAGATTCCCAAAAAAATTTATGGATGAGGCAATAAAAGTTGTGGAAATGAGAAAAATATTTTTAATAATAATAAAAAAAAAATTTGTCTTATTCTTATTGTCGTTTTATAAAATTGATCATTTTCTATGTAAGTTGGAGTTGAACAACATTTTTCTGATTTTTTTAAAAAATTTTGGCTATATTTACAAATTATTGGAATTTGGAACCGGAACCGTTGGAACCGGTTCCGGAACCGGTTCCCGGAACCGCCAAAATCCGGAACCGCTTTGGAACCGGAACCGCGGAACCGTGAAAAACCGGAACCGGTTTGGAACCGGAACCGCGGAACCGTCAAAATTCGGAACCGCTTCGGAACCGGAACCGCGGAACCGTCAAAATTCGGAACCGCTTTGGAACCGGAACCGCGGAACCGTCAGGAAAACTGGAACCGGGAAAACACTGAACAAATGTCAGATAAAAAATGGTATTAAAAATTTATGTTGGCAACAAAAAAATTTGATTAAATTAAACCCAAAGCGAAATGATTAATCAAAATAAAAGGAAAAATGGATACAACAATTAAAAGAAAGGTTACGGAAAGAATAATAAAATGTTAACAATAAGGATTGTAAAAAGGACAAAATAAATTTACAAAAACGCATCCGGTACCCCGGTTTGGTTAACCGGGTATTCAGAGATCCGGTTTTCGTAACCGGTATTTTTGGATTTATTGAATTTTTGTTAAGAAAATTAAGATAGGCGTCGCCGAGAAAATTTTGAATTTTTGATTAAATTTGTTATGAGATTTGCACCAAAAAAATGTTTTAAATAATCAATCAAATGCATTGGATTTTTGGAGACATTTTCACATTTGATCAGCCACTGATCAGAGGCTGATCTTCTCTGTGAATAATTTTTCCATCCGATTCGAAACATTTAAAATCTTAACAACGATGGCACAAATGCCATCTTCCACCGCTTCTTTATTGTATTTTAGAAAATACGGTATTTGTTATGAGTATAATGTGATTGCCCAAATTGAACATCTAATTCACTAATCCTTAATTTTTTTAATTAAAAATAAATACAAATGCGCTCGGTGATTAACTGGATAAATTACATTTAAATGCCCTGAATCCGGAATTACAACTCCTCAAAAAAAGGACTGGAATTTCAGCTCCCTCCGAAACATTTCGATAATTTTTTTGTACAAATTTAACTTCAGAAATTTTGAAATGTATTTGATATTCAATTGTAGAAGACGCGAATATATTGATGGCATAATTTGGTAATTTTTAGATAAATTGTTCACAAGTAATCATTTTTTGTCATTATTTTTAGCACTTGTGTTTCAACCAGGGAAATCCGTAACCGTGAGCCGTGATCACGGCCTCCCAAGACGGGATCCGTGCCGGGTAAAATAAAATTTCCGGGAACAGAAATTTCAAATGAAACCGCAACGGGAATTAAGAACAAGATTCCCATAAAAATCCCGTTGAATTTTTCACGAGAATCCCGCGGAAATGTGAAAAATTTTGAAAATTTAACACAAAAGAATCTAAATTTTTGGTACGCACTTTGCGGGTCCGGCCGGGTCCGGCACCATCGGAAATTTTTTTTTAATGATTTAACGATGTTTGTTAAGAAAAATCTTTTTGCAGAGGAAGTCAAAAAATAGTATTTCCAAGAAACCCGGAATGCTCCGCCGGTGTCCGTAGCAGGAATAACAAGTGGAAATTAGAGGATGAATTTGTCCGAGTGGGCTGGTTTGATTGATCTCGGTGAATTGTTTCTTCTCGGGAATGAAAACTTCAAAAAGGGCCCATTGGTTTTTTGTCAGAGAAAAAGTAAAGAATATAGACAATATAGCTAATATTTAACTGTTTTTTATCTACTATTGATTTATAATTGTTTTTTTAAATAGTTTTATAAAGACTTTATTATATAAAACATTATTAAAATTGTTTTTTTTAATATTATTATTTTTTGAATGTAATTTAAATAAATAAAAATTCCGTCCTTAGAAGGATTTAACGAAAAAACAGAAAATTCTATTTTGATTTTTTTGTCTCTGTTAAATAAGCCTTTTGTTCCCTTTCTTCTTCTGACTCGTTTTCAAATTCGCGCGCTCGTTCCGTCTCAAGCTTTTCTCTGACTCGTCGCTCTTCTGTTTGGCGGTGGTATTACTAGGGCGGCCCGGATCGATATGCACCAAAAATCGCCAAATTTACGCATAGGTATATATTAGAGAACGGACCGATCGAGATTCTCGATCGTAATCTCGGAAAATCTCGACGAGATTTTTTCGAGATTCTCGATCGATCCTCAAGTCCGTTCTCTATTATATATGCACCAAGAGAATAAATGAAGGCGGGAAAGTCGGGGGTCGGGGACATCCAAATTGGGGTCGGGACTGAAAAACATTTTATCAATTAAAATTTTTTCGTAAAAATTTTAGCAATATGTTCACTGGGCAATCTTAATATATAATTTTATTTTTCAAATCCATTTATCATCCTCAATTCTGGCT
This sequence comes from Globodera pallida, assembly GCA_020449905.1. Taxonomy (NCBI): domain Eukaryota; kingdom Metazoa; phylum Nematoda; class Chromadorea; order Rhabditida; family Heteroderidae; genus Globodera; species Globodera pallida. The sequence goes on from JAIXHY010000015.1 coordinate 1,388,810, forward strand.
TGGTAAAATTTGTGAAAAGTTTCAATTAAAATTTAAAGTTTCACAGTGAAAAATCGCCATGTTGCTTTGGCACGGCACGTACGTGCCGCAAATCATTGTCACCATCCGTCGCAATGCAACAAAACTGTGGCGAACTCGAAGCTTTAAAAATCGCACATTTATCATCATTAAAAAAATCTTTTACATTCAATTGTTGGTTTATTGGAAAATGCATTTGATCAAGTCACAAATGCAAAAATTTAATTGAGCGGTAGCGGGGAGCCTGTTTCAAAATCTGTCATAAAAATCACTGATCACCATTTCATATTATTCCATTATCAGCCACAGCCAAAAATGGGCAGAAGATTACGTTGCATAAGCAAATTGAACATCACCACAAATGCTAAAAAAATTGCATGAAGACTTGACAAAAGTAGGCATTTTTTCTGCAAATGCCACCACAATTTTATGTTATTTGGTTTGTTGAAAAAGAGTCTTGGACTGATTGATCGTAGTTAAATACGGGTGGTTTTATGCATTAAATTGGTACCAATGATGCATTTCTTGGCCCAGCTGAACGCGTGAGACACAGCCGATCCATAAACCATAAGCCCTTTCGAAAAGTTAAAAAAATATTATTAATATTATTGCAAAATTATCAATTTTCTTTTTAAAAGCCCACTCTTTCGCAACATTTCCACGAATAGTCAGCGTCACAACAAGCGCCCCGCACTCGTCCCAGATGCGGAATGCACGTGCCAAAACCGCACGGGCATTTGTTAGCAGCCGATCTGCAGCCGGGGGGGACGAGCTAAGAAAAACTGATGAAGCAATTGTTGTGTTTTGAACGATGCAACGTCCACGGCACAACGCCACACAAACAGACCAATTTTCCGCAACATCCCAACATATATCCGTCCCTGCAACAGGTGCCCGCAATAAATCCGGTCATTTCTTGGCATTTGGACATGCCGCATTTGCACTTCTCCGCCTTCAACGCTCTGCATTCTATGAATAATAATAATAATAATAATATGGGTTGATGTGATGTAAACCCATCATCGATGTGTTTGAAAAATTACCAAAAACCCAAACTGTGATTGGTGGAAAATCACAAATCCCATGGTTTGGCCGGGACCGAGAATTAAAGATGATTCGAAATCCGGCATTGCATTTTTCAGACCCAAAACATTCTTGGGCCGAGTTGCGCAAGACTTGAAATTCCGTTTGATTGAGAATAAAACTGTCTCAGTGCCGAGACCCAAGCTTTAATTTTCACAACAGGGCAATCGCAAGCAGCTTAAACAAATAAAATAATTCGCACTTCTATCTGCAATTATTATGGCAAGCTCCTCCTGCTCAACCATGCCGTTGTCGCTGTTGGCATTGACCAACATCGGCTCCATAACGACACAAGTGATGATGCCCAGCAGCAGCAAGTGAAAACGGAGCAATTTGAACATTGTAAGTCCCAATTTATCTACAATTTATTTATGGGTTAAGAATAGGGTTGGCCCCCGACCCCTCGGGGGCGGAAAAGTCGGGGTCGGGGTTGGCCGGGGTTGACAATGTCGGGGTCGGGGGCGACCAAATTTTTCGGGCTCGGGTCGGGGTTCGGGATTGATGAAAATTTTGTTCATAAATTTTTTTCATAAAAAATTGAGCAAAGTCTTCACTAGGCAATCATAAAATATTTAATTTTATTTTTAAATCAGTTCATCATCCTTAAAAATCTAGAGTGAAGGGAATTTTTGTTATTTATGAAAACAAATTATTTAATGAAGTTCTCGTCATGTTTATTTGTCCAAACAACTCAGAATCACAATAGAAAAAAACACCAAAACTTTTTGAAAGACGAAAATTCTCCAAAAAGGAAAACACGCTTTTTTTCGTCCTAAAGCCTTTTTAAAAGAAAAAAGGCATAAAGATTTTCAGTGATAATTTTTAGACGGCAATTTCGTTTTAGCACCTAATAAAAGCTAAAAACCATTTTTCTAGCCCTTTTGGTGGCAGAAAAATATTTAAAAACCTTTTTTTTTTAATTTGCTACTGCGCAAATGCGTCTACAACTTCCATCTTTGACCGTATTTGGCACACGCCTTTTTAAAACCAAAAATCAGAATTTTGGTTGCAAAAAAAATATCAGAAAACAAAATCTCGGCACCTTTTTAAAATCAGAATCTGATAAATCGTAAACTAAACAGAAAATTTCTCAAGCCCCCGAGTGCATTTTTAAGAAAAGCGCTCTGATTTAGATAATAAATATCTCGTGACTTCAAATTGGACAAATAAAGTGGCCGTCATGTGTTTGTTTGGGTGGTGTGTCCAATGGAAGTGGGGGATGGGATGGGATGGATAATTTTACGTTAAATAACTGTGCATTTGTCGCATTCAGATGGGCACGCGATGATGATGATGATTGTATCCCCAGGCAATCATTTTTGGTTTGAATTTCAAATTTTGCATTTGTCCAATTGAAAAGTGACGTTTTCCATGGCAAATCATTATCGCCATGATTCATACTGATCTGTGGGGCTTTGTACGCGCTGCATTTTGTTTTTTGTTGGCGATCAATTTTTGAAATTTATTTAAAAAGTACTAAAAACCAAAACCCGAAAAAGCCACAAACTACATAGGCACCTAATTCTTTGTGGCCATTTTTTTTAGTGGGCAATTTTATTATGTGAAAATGTGCAAACTTAAATTCACAACAAGGTCAATTTTTTGGGCATTAAATATAGAAATTTGTCAAATATTGTTTTTAGTCATTCTGAGATCAGTCAGTGGCTGGCGCTTCTCCTCTCAAATTAGTCGGGCATTGGGAGGACGTAGTCTTTCGGCATTTTGTTGCTAAAAAAATTCGGGGAACCGATGTTAATTTTCAAAAATTTCCCCGCTACGCCCTGTCGAACCCCTCCCTCACGCGAGGCCACTTGAAAAAAAATCCTTCCTTTTAATCCATTCTTATTTCCCTCAGACATTGCATTGGCGTGTCGCAGTTGGTTAAAGGGTTCGCCTTCCCACCCAAAGTTCGATTCCCTTTGCCATCTGTTATAAAGCTAGGACAAGACTGAGCGACGCAGTCTAAATTTTTTTTCATTTTTTAAACTCATTTAAGCTATTATTTTATTCAAGACTGAGCCACGCAGTCTAAATGTTTTTTCATTTTTTAAACTCATTTAAGCTATTATTTTAGTCAAGACTGAGCCACGCAGTCTAAATGTTTTTTCATTTTTTAAACTCATTTAAAGCTATTATTTTTATTCCCTATAAATCTCAAAATAGGCTCATATAATATGCCCTAAAAAGAAAACCATAGGGGGACCATATTGGTCAAATTTGTGCAAAATATGTGTCTGAAAATGGTATGTGCAAATCAGAAAATAAAATCCGAAATTCCGGAAAACAAAAATCCGAAAGAATTTTAAATCCGAAATCTAAATTTGAATTTTTTTTTAATCGTTGCTAGTATTTTTTTGGCACAGATACATAAAGAATTTAAAAATTCAAAATATGGAATACTTATTTATTAATTAAAATAAAAACGACTATCCACACTCACACAACGTATATATTATGTCATTTTTTCCATCTTCAAGGACACAATTTTGCTGGGAACGGTCGTAATCAACGCCGAACGCCTTCAATCCCCAAATAATTAAATGCACGAAATTGAAAACAAACATGCGACCGACCCTCCAGCATCACAATCGCACGAGTTGGCATACAAGTGGCCCCCGGATGGACCTATGTTATTATTTTAAATTAATTTTATAAGAAGGATATTTATGCATTATTTTTTTTTAGTGAATTTGAAAAAATGATATTAATTTAATTTGCTTGAGAATATTTTCCGACGTGTTGAAAAGTTCCCGTTCAAAATGTTACCTAGCTGTCCGTGTGGACTTTTTTATTTTTTAAAATAAAAATGCGTGCAAAATAAATAACTACAATAAATTTTATTGTAAATTGAATAAAATCAAATTAAAACACACTGTTGTTCGGTGAACAGAGCTCCGGCACCTCCAAGCTGTCGCCGAATTGGGCCACCACTCGGCTAAAATGTTAAACAATTTATTTTATATTAAATTTAAATTGTCAAACAAATGGTTTTGTTTGATAATTGTTTACATTTTGATGATATTTAGAGATTAAATAGAGAAAATAGGGAGCCGATTGCTATTTAATTATGCGATTTCCAACATGTCTAGGCCCTGGAATCCGGATTTCGGAATTTTTTAGGCCTCGAAACTCCAATGCGGATCTGACAAAATAGTCACTAGTAAGTGACTCACTACCATATGATAAAAACCGAAACCAATTACGGTACATACAGTAATCCAGCTGGCCAAAGGTCCGTCAGCAATTGTGCCGGAGCCAGACGGTGTGCCCATGAACAAATTGCTCCACATGATGGAATCAGCCTGTACGAAAATAAATTTTATAAAATAAGAGGAATATAATCAGGGAGGGGGGGGGGGCTTTGACAATCAACAACAACAAAAAATCTTTATAAATATTTCCGAGCGCCCGGGGGGTTCAAAAATTGAACAATGTGGCACATCACAACACTTTTAACAAATTAATGCACCATTCTATTCTTAAATGGCTTTTTTAGCGATGGAATTGATTATTAATAAACACACCGGGTTAAGCAAACGACCGTCCAGTGCGAAGTCCCAATACGGCACGGCAACCCTTGGGTCGACGGCACGAAGAGCAATTTCCAGCCTGTGAAGCAAGTTGTCCGATCAACAAATTACAAAACAAACCAAAACAAAAAATGGACGGAAAGTTTTGAACGGAAGAAGCATTGGTGAAGCCGCCCCGCCGGTCGATGGTTGCCAACAAACGTAATTGGTCGGAGTCTGAAAATGGAAATATGTCAATAAATGCTTTTTGTTTGTTTATTTTTGGTGTGGTGGTTTCATTAACACGATGGCAGCATCGGCCGTCGGCAAGACGAATGGTGGTGGTGGTATGGCGCTGCTGGTGGTGCCCGTCAAAAGTCATCGTTTTGTTGTTGTAAAACGCACACCGGTCACCACGACCACCCGCAACGGCGGCGGCGCCAACGAAATGGACAAAAATGAGCAAAGCAATGCCCGGAGTTTTGGTCAAGAAGAATGCCATTGTGCCGTGCATTGGTATTTGTTTGGACTAAAATTGTTTGGCATTTATATATAAAAAATAATACATTTTTTTAAGCTTCAGGTTGGGTTCGATTAGAGAGAGTTACTCTTTTTTCAACAAAAATGTTGAGGCACCAAGCTAAAGAAGTACTAAAATTGAATTTACAAGCCGGTACAATGAATGTTTAGGTCTGAAAATTATGTAAAGGTAAAAAATTGGAAAAACTAATAAAATAATTTAGAATGCAAACAAACAAACAAAAAAAGGAAAATTGTTTGATACAAAAAAAATGGTCAAATGAAAGTGAAAGCAACAGAGCCCGATCATGGCACTTGTTTTCCTTTATTCCTCGAAAAGTGTCCGTCCCGAGAAGACGCAGTTAAATGTTGTTGGTTATATCCGATGGAGGGTGCCATGGGGCGGAGATTGTACAATTTAATATGTAAAGAGCAAATTGGATCAATCAATATTAGTCGAAAGGGTTCAAAGGCATCCTTTGCCCAAAAAGCCAATTTTTCCAAAAAAAAACATATTTAAAAAAGAGACTTACCCCAATCGACTTATTTATTTGCACAATCACACTTATCGAAAGTTTTCAAGTAGAATTTTGAAAAACTGTTTTCTAGATTTGTTTAATATTTTAAAAAATGATGCTATTATATACCTGTCAAGATTTTTCAAACCAAAAATCCCGCCCCATCCCTACTAGTCATAAAAAATCCCCACATCATTTTTTGTTGGTGTGTCTGTTTTGATCTTTCCGTATTTGTTTCTTTTTGAATGTCTGTGTTCTCAAAAAGATGAGACACAAACAATATCGATTAATTGGTTATTACATCATTCCATTCACCACGGTCATTCTTCGCAGCAACGCGTGCGATTCCCTCTTTTTGACTTTTTTCTTCTTTTTACGATACATTTTATACTGATCACTTTACTTCTGATTGCTTTGATAGAAAAACATATTACTGATCACATTACAATTGTTTCGATCATCTTAATATAAACATATTTCTGATCACTTTACTTCTGATTGCTTTGATAGAAAAACATTTTTTTTGATCACTCTATTCTTTCTGATCGTTTTGATAGAAAAACATTTTCTGATCCCTTTACAATTCTACAATTACTGATCATTTTACTTCTGATTGCTTTGATAGAAAAACATATTTCTGATCACTTTACAATTGTTTCGATCATCTTGATATAAATATTATTTCTCTAGGATTCTTATTGTTTGAACGACCATCGATTCGTTCCCCACCGATTCGTACCCCATCGATTCGTTCCCCACCTACGATTTGTTCCCTTTGTAACGATTCGTTCCCCTCTATAAAAATGACAAAACATTTCAAAAATCGTACAAAACACGTGCCTAGAATACGAATCCGGGTTCCGTTTTTGCGTATGTCGAACCCCGGACCCGAATTCGAACAATTGGTGGACAAAACAAAAAAAAAATTTTCCAAAAAAAAACAAATAATTTTTTGAAAAAATTTTTGTTTTAAAGTCGTTAAAAGTTATTGCTTGGGGTTTTTGGGGTCCTAGGGTTACTATTTTGATTGGGTTCCGAACCCCGGACCCGGTTTCGAAAAATTTTCGAAAAAAAATTTTTGTTTGTCAAAACCTATTTCTGTAGCACAATCATTCAAAATGCAATTCATTCGCTCTTCCGACCATCCTTACATACGTTTTGAAGCTTTTAACGACTTTAAAAAACAAAAAAATTTTTTGAAAAAAAATTTTTTTTTGAAAATTTTTTGGTTTTTTGTCAGTATTAAAGGGAACGAATCGTTACGAAGGGAACGAATCGTTACGAAGGGAACGAATCGTAGGTGGTGACGAATCGATGGGGTACGAATCGGTGGGGAACGAATCGATATTTTACCTTATTGTTTTTGAACTTTTTGTTATAATTGTACATTTGATATTTTTAAGCTTAAATCTCGTTCAAATAATGGCACGTGGCAACAGAGGAGGAAATTCAAACTCGCCAAGACGCACGGAGGGACGAGACCAGCGTGGACGGGCCGCAAGAACGCCCAGTGTACGGGCGGCTGTACCGAGACGACAACAGCAGGAGGCGCCGGCGGTGGCCGCAAGACAACAACAGCAGCACGACGTCGAGGCGGATGCCGCACGAAATGAAGACGCGCCAGACCGATCTGACCAAGCAGGTAGTTTTTTGAAGAAAATTTTCTTCTTGAATATTTCGTCCATATTTCGCTATAATTCATCCAATTTAATTTAGCTCAACAGCTTCCCGAAGAACTTCGACAATTCGCTCGCGGCCTGAAATCAGCAGTTGTCCAAGAAAACGGCCGGGTGCCGTGGAGCAATATCCAAGGGCTGGAAGGAGCAAAGAATGCTCTGATTTACGCGGCACTTCTGCCGATAGTTCGTCCGGTAGGTTTTGTTTTTTAATTGGTCATTTTAAAAATTGTATTTAGCAAAATAATTTTAGGCCTTTTTCTTTGGAGCCCGGCGACGCACGAAAGGAATACTTCTGTTCGGCCCGCCAGGCACGGGCAAAACGCTTTTGGCGCGCGCCTTGGCCAATGGACGCCCCTAGCCGACATTTTTGGTATGTTTGAAACAAAACAAAAAGTTTGATTGTGTAATATCAACCATTTTTCATTTTTAGAACGTTACGTCGGCTACGCTCACAGCGCCGCTGCTTGGCGAGTCCGAAAAGATCGTCCAGACATTGTTTACTTTGGTCGGTTTTTTTTTTTTGCTTAATTTTTTTAATAAACTTTTTTCTTGTAGTTTTTTTGCTTTTTAATTCGTTTTTTCAGGCCAAAACACTTTCCCCTTCAATTGAGTTTTCGACGAAATTGACGCCATTTGTTCGCAAAGAGGAGGGCACACTGAACACGAAGCATCGCGGCGCATAAAATCGGAGATCCTGATGAACATGGACGGTAGGTGTATTTATAAAATTTTTGTTTTAGACTAAAATCAAGTTTTTTTCGCATTTTTTTTTTTGAATTTTCGCTTAAAAATGTCCAAAATGTAACAATATTTGTTCATTTTCATCCAAATTCTGATTTTGTAGACTTATTCTTAACAGAATGCTGAGAAAATTGTCGGTGAAGAAGAATATGATTAAAAAAAAATTCGCATTTGCTGCATTTATGAACAAAATTTTACAGGAATAACCACGGACCACAATTCGATGATCGTCGTGGCGGCTACAAATTTCCCTTGGGATTTGGATCAGGCACTTCTCCATCGACTGGACAGGCGCATTTACGTCGCCCTCCCCCATGCTGCTGCCCGCGAAGCAATGCTTCGACACAATATGCGGGGTGCTGCTTTTTGGATTTTTGGATAATAAATAGTTTTTTGAAGAGAATTTTGTCAAAGACATCATTTGGCCGGACATCGCCCGCCGCTTGAGCAATTATTCAGGGGCTGGCATTGCAGCATTATGCGCGCCGCCGCAACGGCGCAGTTCTGGGAAGCTGTGACGGCCGGAACAAACTTGACCAACCCGCACGTGCTTGCGGCGGTGGCGGACAGCGTAATTGGGCGGCCTATCACGATGGCGCATTTCGAGCGAGCGATTTTAAGGGTGAGATTTAAAATAAGCTAGTTTATTTGCGATAAAATTATTTTTCGTGTTTCCAAATCCCAAGAAAAAAAGGTGTAGAAGAGTGGGTTCAATTTGGTTTTAGGTGTTTACAAAAGCACAAAAATTCTCGTAAATTTTATATATACCCCTTTTTTAAGTTGCATTCGAGCGTAGCCGTAGACTTAAACAGGTACGAAGCATGGATGGAGCAGCATGGTTCCAGTGATTGATCAAAGTGATAAATATTTATTGTTTACAAAATTTGTTCAAAATATTATAAATAAAAAGATCAATTTTGAGGATTTCCGTTGCATTTGATTGTATTTAGTTTACACGCATTTTATTATTTAATTTTCATTTTTGCCCGCGTTGTCCCTACCCCTTAACAAAAACCACTCAATTTCAAACATATGAGAAAGTTTGGAGATAAGAATTTGACGAACAATGGAAGAGCTTTTTTTCGATAAAAATTACTGGATTAAATTTCTACATTAATTTTTGTTTTTTTTATAATCCATTTTTGTATTAATTTTTTCTCCGCAAAATTTTCTGCTCATTTCTTACTGCGCAAATGCGTCTACAACTCTCATCTCTGACCGATTTGGCACACGCCTTTTTAAAAACCAGAAATCGGAATTTTGGTTGCAAAAAAAATATCAGAAAACAAAATCTCGGCGTCTTTTTAAAATCAGAATCTGATAAATCGTAAACTAAACAGAAAATTTTCAACAAATAAAAATAAAGCCCCTGAGGGCATTTTTAAGAAAAGCGCTGATTTAGAAAATAAATATCTAGTTGACTTCAAATTGGACAAATAACGTGGCCATCGTGTGTTTGTTTGGGTGGTGTGTCCAATGGAAGTGGGGGATGGGATGGGATGGATGATTTTACGTTAAACATCCATCGGTTTTGTGATAAATGTGCATTTGTCGCGTGCAGATGGGCACGCGATGATGATGATTGTACTCCCCAGGCAGGCAATCATTTTTGGTTCTTTGTGCGCGCTGCATTTTATTTAAAAAGTACTAAAAACCAAAATCCGAAAGCCACAAACTACATAGGCACCTAACATTAAATATAGAAATTTGTCAAATATTGTTTTTAGTCATTGTGAGATCAGTCAGTGGCTGGCGCTTCTCCTCTCAATTGGCACCTAACATTTCCGCAACAACTCTTTTTTGCTACAATCAAATGGCTTTTTAAATGTAAAAATTTTGGATTTTTTTTTATTATTGAAAGCCCTGGGCCTAAAAACTAGAGTTGGACAAACCCGTGTTATCCGGGACCGGTATCCGGGTATTTTGGAAATTTTTGGGGTAAAATTATCCGGGTCTTGGACCAACCCCAGCCAAATTACCCGGTATCCGGACGGATATCCGGGTGTTTTTGAGCTATCCGGTATCCGGGGGACCCGGATAATATCCGGCTTTGTCCAACCCTACTAAAAACCATACATAAAGCGGGGCAAATTCATTCCCGCCCCCTCCACACCTGCAGTTTGGCGATGTGCCAATCGCCACATTGCAATGTCCGCATGCTTTGGGACAATTCTGCAACATCCAATGCGCAATTCCGTTCGCATTCACCTAGTTGTGCCGTGTTCGCTCGAGTTTCATGAAAATGGGCCCCGCGTTCACATTGCGAGTGCCGGTCGTTGCAATCTGAATTACACACTTTTGCAGTTCCAAATTTTTGTTGGTGAGGTTAAAGATCTGGAAAGCTTTAGGTTGTAGGGTTGCTTCCCGCCTGACCCTTCGGGCGCAGGAATGCCGGGGTTCGAGAGCAAAATCCCGACCCAAAAACACTGACTCGTCGAAGCCGTCGGATGTTGCTGTTGCTGCGGCAATTCCGGATGCAGTCGGCAGCCGTCGAAACGGCACGAGCCCGGACACCACGTGTTCATGTAACGTGGCGCCGTACGACACGCATTCTTGGCAGTCCATTGCGCGCAACACTCGTGGTTGTCAAAGCAGGCACGCTCCTTCGGTGGCTCGGGCTGGACAGAAAAAATTGATTAATTTTTTTTTAAATGTGAAATTCAACAAAAACAACAAAAAAATTGTTACGGTAAGGGATGGTGTTGTTGAGGCGCCCCAAGCATATGCGGCGTGGTGTACGAGATGTTGGGTTAGAAATTCAAATAATTTAAGAAAAATGCGCAATCCTCATATTTAAAAATTATTTTTTTAATAAAAAAAATTTTGTAATTTTTCTCACCACGTGTACATAGCCATCATGGGCATAGCTGTTGCCAATTGGCTTTGTCTTGTACAGCGGAGCCAGTTGCGATTGAATGGGCAATCTTTAAAGCGAGAAAAAAATGTTAAAGACACAAATTTTAAAAATTTAAATATTTGGCATTAAAAATGCCATAAAAATTCAACTATTTTAAACACACCCTCGGCTGAGCCACCACAGCAGCTCCACCAGCTTGGCAACGCGCCATTCACACAGGTGGAAGAGAAGCACGGTTGTTCAGCTAACAAATCAAAAACACTTGACCAGAATTGTCTGATTGATGCCTAAGCTGCGCACAACAATTTCAAAATGGATCATCACATCAGATCGCTCTCAAAAGCATTAAATTGTTTAAAAACAAATTTAAACCCATAAACAATTAGGTAAAAGCCAATGAAACTGGCATTTTATCATGAGGCGCGAGCATATGTAAGCGCACCAATAGAAAAACTGCACCATTTGAAGCAAAGCGGGAACAGTCGCCGCCGGGCCTGATTTTTTTTGCACAGCACAACGGACGGCCGCCGCCGCTGATGACGTCGCAGAACAGATAGCTGAAAAATGCGCACAAAATGAAAAACAAATAAAGTGCCAATTCAAAACAACAACAAATAAAGTGCCAATTCAGGCACATTTTTTGATTTTATAAGGAGTTATCGGGCTCATAAATTTTCTTTCTTTCTTTTTTTTTGTTGGAAAAAAACACCTCCAATTTATCAGATTTTGAACCACTTTAATTTGCGCAAAACCATAAGGTGGACTATATATTAGTCAATTTATGTAAACAATTTTTGTCTTCCCCCCCCCCCCCCACTTCGGTACAAAAACCGTAAAGTACCCAAAAATTCAAAAATTAAAACAATCTTACGCCGATCCACAGCCACCGGCGCACCACCGGGTCTTGGAACGGAAGCATTGTCGCGCCGAGACGATAGTTTGCCGACCCAGAGCACTGAAACAAAACACAAAAAAAATTTTGGAATTTTAAATCAAAAAAGAAAATATTAGCAACAAAAAGAAAAGGAAAAAATCACCGCAACAATTTGTGAATTGTCCGGATACTGTGTCTCGCGCTGTTGTCGATTCTGATTGAGCTGACGCCATTGTTCAAAAATCTGCAACCAAAAATTCAAAAAGATTTTAATTTTTAAAATAATTTATTTATAATAAACAAAAAAAACGAATTTTCTCAAAAAAATTTTGTTTTGGAAGAATTAGGGCGCCCGGTCTTGAGAACATGATCGAGATTTTAATCTCGGGAAAACCCATTTGCGAAACTTGCGGCGTCCTTATCAAGGCAGCAATTCTGAAACAAAACAAAACAACATTTTTAAAAATAAAAATGCCTGCAAAATAAATTACTACAATAAATTTTTTAATGTAAATAGAATAAAATCAAATTAAAACACACTGTTGTTCGGTGAACAGAGCACCTCCAAGCTGTCGCCGAATTGGACCACCACTCGGCTAAAATGTTAAACAATTTATATTATATATTTAAAATAAAATTTTATAAAATTTGAAGAATATAATCAGGGAGGAGGGGGGGGCTTTGACAATCAACAAAAAAAAATCTTTATAATATTTTCGAGCGCCCGGGGGGTTCAAAAATTGAAACAATGTGGCACAGCACAACAATTTTAACAAATTAATGCACCATTCTATTCTTAAATGGCTTTTAGCGATGGAATTGATTATTAATAAACACACCGGGTTGGGCAAACGACCGTCCAGTGCGGAGTCCCAATACGGCACGGCAACCCTTGGGTCGACGGCACGAAGAGCAATTTCCTGCCTATGGAGTTGTCCGATCAACAAATTACAAAACAAACCAAAACAAAAAATGAATTTCCAAACTTAATTTTACGCAAATTTTAGAAGAAGTTTTCAGCCTCTAAGCTACCCTTCCCCCCGGCGCTATCTATGCCCGCCCTTTAAGGACTCCCACCGCTTCACGTATTCACGGTGTCAGAGCAAGAATGTCGGACCGCCATGCGCAGACGGCATCATGCTGATGCTGGAGTGCAGGAAGGTAAGGCGATCGTATTCGAAGGAGCCGAACCCGCACTTCAGCTGTTGCAGGGCAGCGTACTGAAAGAAAAAAAAAATTGGCAAATTTAAATTTGCCTAAAAAAGTAGCAGCAGCAGCTTTATTGATTTTGGCCCAGACAGACACATTAAAAAAAATTGCTCAAAAATCGCGCCCGTTGATTGTCGCTGAGCATGCGGTATTCCATGCGAACAGCCCTGCCCAAACTCAAGTTCGGCGTGCCAGACTGCTGACGCGAGCGTGACGCAGTTGCTGAATAATAAAGAAATTAATAAGTTCAGAATTTTTCGTCCACCTTTCGGCCCGCAGCCCAAATTTGCGCCACCATCTTGCACTCGCGACGAACATGCGCCGGCACCGAGGCACAAACGGCGCCGCCGTTGTAGTAGTCCGATGGCAATGGACGACGACGGCCCACCGGCGCCGGACGCGCAGCAGACGACGGAAAGTTTTGAACGGAAGAAGCATTGGTGAAGCCGCCCCGCCGGTCGAAGGTTGCCAACAAACGTAATTGGTTGGAGTCTGAAAATGGAAATATGCCAATAATGCTTTTTGTTTGTTTATTTGGTGTGGTGGTTTCATTTAGAGACCGGCAAAATCAAATTTGCGGATCCTGTTGCAGGTTAAAATTCAAAATTTTTTGCAGGACCGGATCCTGCAGGATTAATCCTGCAAATCCTGCTAATCCTGCATTTTAGAATTTGCGGATCCTGCGCAGGATTGAGTAAAAATTTTTGAAAAATTAATTTCGGCCTTAAAATTAGGATTCCTCCCCGGCCCCTCGGGAGCGGGCAAGTCGGGGTCGGGGTTGGCTATGTTGGGGATTGGGGACGTTCAATTATTCGGGTCGGGGTAAAGAAAGTTTATCAAAAAATTTTTTCATAAAATTTCAGCAATGTTTTCAGTGGGAAAGCATAAAATATCAATTTTTTAGATCCATTTATCGTCCTTATATTTGGTACTTTTCGGCCGCATTTATTTTTAAAGCTTTTTAGGAATGGAAGAAGCCGGGGTAATTTTTTTTTGGAGATTTAACAATGTTTTTTAGGGAAAGATGCTTCAAATTTAACGAAAATGGGCCAATACTTCTTAAATTTTGAGTGTTTTCAGTGAAAAATTTTCAATTTTCGATAAATTGACTACGTATAACTTTTTTAATCTCGAATTTCTTAAAATATAAGTAATAGAAAGTTGTGATTTTTCTGCATTTTATAACACTAAAATAGTTAAGATCATTCAACTTTGAACAAAGTTATGCACTTTTTAACTATTCACCCAATTTTACTGGGCAAAAAAATGAAAATTTAACATTAATTGTTATAGAATTAATTTTAAAAATCAAAATATTTTAGAAATTGTTTCCTCCGCCATAGATGTTCACTAAAAGTTGTGAAAAATAAATTTACATGATCGGGGGTTTGAACCCCAACCAAAACCTTTCCCACACATAGAACTAACAACTACACCACGACATTATTGATGAAAATGGCATTATCCTTTACAAAATTTAATGCTTGCTGGATCCGCAGTCAAATTTGCGGATCCTGTTGCAGGATTGGAATTCAAAATTTTTGCAGGACCGGATCCTGCAGGATTAATCCTGCAAATCCTGCAATCCTGCTAATCCTGCAAAAGGCCAAAAAGTGCAGGATTGCGGACAGGATCCTGCAAAATCTTGCGCAGGATCCGGTCCTGCGCCGCACTCTTGTTTTATTAACGCGATGGCAGCATCGGCCGTCGGCAAGACGAAGTCCCGTCCTACCTAGTTTAAAGGCATCATGTGCCTAAAAAGTCTATTTTTCCAAAAAAAAATATTTAAAAAAGAGACTTTCCCCAATCGACTTATTTATTTGCACAATCACACTTATCGAAATTCAAGTAGGATTTTGAAAAACTGGTTTTCTAATTTGTTTTAATATTTTAAAAATGATGCAATTATATACCTGTCAAGATTTTTCAAACCAAAATCCCGCCCCATTCCTACTATTCATATCATTTTTTGTTGGTGTGTCTGTTTTGATCTTTCCGTATTTGTTTCTTTTTTGAATGTCTGTGCTCTCAAAAAGATCAGACACAAACAATATCGAATAATTGGTTATTATTTCATCATTCCATTTATCACGGTCATTCTTATTCGCAGCAACGCGTGCGATTCCCTCTTTTGGTATTTTTAATAAATATATAATTCGTCCAATTTAATCAATTTAGCCCAACATGTCCCTGAGGACCTTCGTCCGTTTGTGTCGCGCGTGCGAGGCAAATCGTCAACAAAGTCGCACAGGTCGGACGACCGAAAACGACGTTTTTCGTACGTTTGAAACAAAAAAGGGTTTGATGATGTAATATCAACCGTTTTTCATTTTTTGAACGTCACGTCGGCTACGCTCAAAGCGCCGCTTCTTGGCGAGTCTGAAAAGATCGTGCAGACATTGTTTTGTTTGGTCGGATTTTTTTTGCTTAATTTTCTTAATAAACTGTTTTCTTGTAGTTTTTTTGCTTTTTAATTCGTTTTCAGGCCAAATCCAACTTCTGATTTTGTAGACTAATTCTTAACAGAATGTTGAGAAAATTGTCGGTGAAAAGAATATGATTAAAAAAATTCACATTTGCTGCATTTTTGCGGGGTGCTGTTTTTTGAATTTTTGGATAATAAAATAGTTTTTTGAAGAGAATTTTGTCGAAAACATCGATTGACCGGACATTTGAGATTCGGCTGTTGCGGTACTTGCGGGATCATGGGGAAAGTGTGAGGGGGGGGGGACAATTTCCTCCAACTATTCCTACCCCCTAACAAAAACCATTTTGCTTTACTCATTTATTTTTTAATGAACTGAAAGTCGCATAAAAATATTTTGTTCAGTTTCCCGTCAATTATATTTTTTAATGCTTTAGAAAATGGCCGACTTTTCCATTTTTGCCAAAAATTCCAGAAAAAAATTTTTTTTGACCAAAAAATGCTTTTGTAGCTGTTACTTTTCAGTCCCCCTTAAAAAGGTCTAAGGAAAAACGTTCAAAATGTACCCTTAAAAGGGAGGTCGCCAATAGAGTCCGGCGCAGTACCGGATCCTGCGCAGGATTTTGCAGGATCCGGTCCGCAATCCTGCACTTTTTGGCCTTTTGCAGGATTAGCAGGATTGCAGGATTTGCAGGATTAATCCTGCAGGATCCGATCCTGCAAAAATTTTGAATTCCAATTCTGCAACAGGATCCGCAAATTTGACTGCGGATCCAGCAAGCATTAAATTTTGTAAAGGATAATGCCATTTTCATCAATAATGTCGTGGTGTAGTTGTTAGTTCTATGTGTGGGAAAGGTTTTGGTTGGGGTTCAAACCCCCGATCATGTAAATTTATTTTTCACAACTTTTAGTGAACATCTATGGCGGAGGAAACAATTTCTAAAATATTTTGATTTTTAAAATTAATTTTATAACAATTAATGTTAAATTTTCATTTTTTTGCCCAGTAAAATTGGGTGAATAGTTAAAAAGTGCATAACTTTGTTCAAAGTTGAATGATCTTAACTAAAAATAAATGCGGCCGAAAAGTACCAAATATAAGGACGATAAATGGATCTAAAAAATTGATATTTTATGCTTTCCCACATAGAATCTGAACACTTCCACTTTTTTTGCCAATAACAAACTTTTTTTGATTAAAAGTTTTTGAAAAATTTGGAATTAGCCAAAAGAGGTTAAATAGGCCGTCGTCTACAGCTTCGACACTGTGTTGGCACTTTAGACATTCTAAAAATAGGCTAAATGTTCAAAATATTGCTTTGCTTTTTTTTACTACTATAAATATTTAACTTTTAGCTGACAAAAAAAACCATTTTCTTTATTCAGCACAGCGGAATATGCGGAAGACAACGCAATTTTGGTGCTCAGCTAAAAAGTCATTGCCTTTTTTGCCGTGCTCATCGGATTGAACCCGTTGCTGGGCTTTCCCATTGCCCGGGTCGGTCTTTCAAATTGGGTCCCGTCAATTTCATCGCCACCAAAATACTGAAATATTCAGTTTCGACTTGGGCACAGCTCACTTCATCGGCTTCTCAACAGAGTTATATTTTTGGCCTATTTATTATCGCTACAAAAGTTTGGCCGCCCAATGGCATTGGCTGATCAAGGACTTAAAGTAACTCAACAAAAAAAACCACGCGACGTGCCGGACCTGTTGGCGACGGTGCAGGCACCGTCCTCCTTCGACACCGCGATATGCTGTTTCTGTTGCTCGTCATCGTTCAACGACGGAATTGGCACAGAACCAACGCCTCCCTAGTTGACCAATTTTTTTCTAGTAAACGTAAACTTCGTTTAAATTCCGGAATTTTCCTCGAGTCCAAATTTAAAAAATAAAACTTACACCCAAAAAAACCTGAGGTAGTGCCATGTCCGAGTGAGCCCATGAGGCAATCATTGGTCTGTTGGTGAACGCGTTGGACAACACAAGCAAAAATAATTTAAATAATAAAATTCGTGTAAACAAAATACAATCCAATGCAACGGAAATCCTCAAAATTGGTCTTTTTATTTATAATATTTTAAACAAAATTTGTCAACAAAAGATAAATATTTAAACAAAACTACAAAAGATAAATATTTATCATTTTGATCAATCAATCGAACCATGCTGTTCCATCCAGGCTTCGTACCTGTTTAAGTCTCCGGCTACGCTTGAATGCACCTTAAAAAAGGGGTATATATAAAATTTACGAGAATTTTGTGTTTTTGTAAACACCTAAAACCAAAAGGAACCCACTCTTCTACTACTTTTTTCTTAAGATTGGAAACACGAATAATTTTATCGCAAATAAACTAGCTTATGTTAAACCTCACCCTTCCAATCGCTCGCTCGAAATGCGCCATCGTGATTGGCCGTCCGATTACGCTGTCCGCCACCGCCGCAAGCACTTGCGGGTTGGTCAAGTCTGTGCCGGACGTCACTTCTTCAACAGAAGTATTCCTTTCGTGCGTCGCCGCGCTCCAACGAAAAAGGCCTAAAATCATTTTGCTTAATACAATTTTTAAAATGACCAATTAAAAAACAAAACCTACCGGACAAACTATCGGCAGAAGTGCCGCGTAAATCAGAGCATTCTTTGCTTCTTCCAGCCCTTGGATATCGCTCCACGGCACCCGACCGTTTTCTTGGACAACTGCTGGTTTCAGGCCGCGCGCGAATTGTCGAAGTTCTTCGGGAAGCTGTTGAGCTAAATTAAATTGGATGAAATCAATCAACTCCACGCTAAGCCTGACAAGATTTTTTTAAATAAATGAGAAAACATTTTCGAAAATTGTTCGAATTCGGGGTTTGAAATCGGTCGAAATAAAAGTCACAATTGGATTCTAGGACCCCGAAAACCTCTAAAAACAGCTTCCTATCGACTTTGAACAAAATTTTTTTTTTCTTGTTGCCTCATAACGGAAAAGTACCAAAGCCCTTCCTTAAAAAATTTCTAGAAGAAAATTTTCTTCAAAAAACTACCTGCTTAGTCAAATCGGTCGGGCGCGTCTTCTTCTCGTGCGGCAGCCGCCTCGGCTTTGTTCTGTTGTTGTCTCGCGGTTGCCGCCCGTACACCGGCTGCTGCCGCCCGTACACTCGGCGTTCTTGCGGTCCGTCCACGCTGTTGTCGTCCCCCCGTGTTTCTTGGCGAATTTCCTCCCCTGTTTCGACGTGACATTATTTAAACGAGATTTAAGCTTAAAAATATCAAATGTACAATTATAACAAAAAATTCAAAAACAATAAGAAGCCTAGTACTACATACATACTGGTAAATACCCAACTCGCTAATAAAACAGATTTTTGATATCATTTGAAAGCTTAAAATTAGTAGAAGATTTTCGAAAAAAGTTATTAGGATATAAGTAGGGTTGCACGGGACCGGGACTATGCTCAATGCGAATAAGAATGACCGTGGTGAAGCATTAACCTGTTATTTATGAAAAAAGGGCTCCATGACATTTCCTCAGTGGACATTTCCGCAGTGGACATTTCCGCAGTGGACATTTCCTCAGTGGACATTTCCGCAGTGGACATTTCCTCAGTGGACATTTCCGCAGTGGACATTTCCTCAGTGCCATTTTTAAATTTTTACCTATTTTTTAGCCAATCTACAGTATTTAAATACTAAATAAGATTGAATATGCATTTTAGCATTTTCAAAACTATGCATTGAAGAAAATAAACGAAAAATTTACATTTTATGTGACCAATAATTTTTCAGAAAAAACTTGGTCCAGGCGCCGGGCTAGGGTATAAGAAAAACCAGGAGTCCAGGTTTTTTAGGTCCAAAAGATTTTTTGCAGTATAAAAAAAGAAAATACTTCTTATTAATCATTTTTGTACTTAGGCCTGCTATTTTTAGGTAAATTCCTATTTTTCCTGCAAGCTTAGTTTGTTTGGCTTTACACTCTAACACTTTCTTTTAGGATAAAATTCTTCTTAGTACTTTTGTTTTTCATCTTACGCTTGTAGCTTTTTAAAATAAATTTCAACAGCTAATCAATGACTGATTATTAGGGATAGGATTTATATGTGCTAAAAAACCCAAAATATGTATGTTTTTATGTGCTAAAAAATGCCAAAATATGTGCTAAAAATCCCGAAAAAGCCAAAATATGTGCTTAAATATGTGCCAAAAATGGCCAAAATCTAGTCAGTTTATGCATAAAAACCTTCAAAATTCATCTATCTTTATTAATTTTGCTCCTACAGTTGTAAATATAATATTTTTCACATGTTTTTGGAAAATTTTATAAAAATATTAAAAGTAAAAAATTTTAGGGAAAATGTCGATCTTTGAGGGTGGATTTTTGGTCCAAGATAAAGTCATTTATTAGGGGTGCATTTTTGAAAATTTTTAAAAAGTCGATCCATAGGGGTGTGTTTTTAGTTTTTATTGTATTTTTGTTAAAGAATTTTTGAAAAATGGCGAAATATGTGCTAAAACTCTGAAAAAGCTTAAAATATGTCAGTAAATATGTGCTAAAAAATACCCCCAAAATATGTTTTTATATGTGCTAAAAAGTCGCTCTAATTCAAAAATTTTTCAAAACAAATGCTATTTTTGGGCTTCTCTCATGGTAAGGAATCCACGAAAAAAAAATGTTATAACATAAAAATCCTATCCCTACTGATTATGTATTAATAAATTTTTGATGTTACATAAATACTGTAGATTGGCTAAAAAATAGGTAAAAATTTAAAAATGGCACTGAGGAAATGTCCACTGCGGAAATGTCCACTGAGGAAATGTCCACTGCGGAAATGTCCACTGAGGAAATGTCCACTGCGGAAATGTCCACTGAGGAAATGGGTAGTCACTAGAGACCGGCAAAATCGCATTTGCGGGATCCCGCTGCGGGATTTTTTTTCGGAAAGTCGTGCGGGACCGGATTTGCGGGATAAATCCCGCAAAATCCCGCAATCCCGCAAATCCCGCATTTTAAATTTGCGGGATCCCGCGCGGGATTGCGGGATTTTTTCAAAAAAATCAAAACATCTTTCACGTAACCGAATCGTTCAATTTTAGTATCATTTGAAAGCACTTATTTATCTAAGACTACTTGTAACTAGGACCGGGATATTAAAAGCCGGGATAAGGGGAAAACACACCCCCAAAAATCGACTTTTTTTTTGGCTTGGCCGCCACCGCCACCCACCCCCCCCCCCCAAAATTTTCTGGCTACGGCCTTGGGGTCGGCGGTGCCGATAGGCGCCGCCGAGAAAATTTTGAAATTTTGACTTAATTTGTTAAGAGATTTGCAACCAAATACGGCAATTTTTTGAATTTTTGACTCCATTTATTTACCAATTTAATGTATAAAACAAAAGGGTGTTTCTTATGGTTTTGGGATTCGTCTAACCAAAAAAAAATTCCATAAAGTTGTAAAAAGACGCCAAAAAAAATTTTAATGACTGGAAAAATTAAGAAGAAATCGTTTCATTTAATACAACTACCTAATCACTGAAAGCTATAATAATTGCACTGTGGGGGTTCGAACCCCACCCACAAATCTTACGAACCGCACTACTCACCACTACACCAGAGTATATTTGTCGCTATAAATTATAATCATCCTTTGGGCACTTCACTTGTGATTTGCGGGCATCGAATCTTTTAAATTTAAAGATTTGGCAAAACGTAATTTTGAATAAACTAGCATTATTCACTAACAATTTTCAATCCCGCAAATCCCGCACCTAAATTGCGGGATTTTTTTTAGAAATCTTTGCGGGAGCGGATTTGCGGGATTAATCCCGCAAAATCCCGCAATCCCGCAAATCCCGCAAAACGCAAAAAATGCGGGATTGCGGAGCGGGATCCCGCAAAATCCCGCGCGGGATCCGCTCCCGCGCCGGACTCTAGTAGTCACCAAAGGGGGCATACCTAATTTATTTGTGCAAATCATAACGCCAAAATAATTTAAACAAATTAACAGACAACTCTAAGGTACGCTCTTTTTTTAATATGGTTTTTTTGGAAAATGCTTTTTGAGCAAAGGAAAAAAATTTCTATGAAGAAACTTGGAAAATAAATGTTTTTTTGTGAGAATTTTAAATTTTAAAAGAAGATTAGAAGATATTGTGTGAGTATCTTTCAAGGCCATTCACAATTCCATTTCCACTCAAACTTTGCCCCCGAGCGCTGCCTTTGAACCCTTTCGACTAATATTGATTGATCCAATTTGCTCTTTACATATTAAATTGTACAATCTCCGCCCCATGGCACCCTCCATCGGATATAACCAACAACATTTAAATGCGTCTTCTCGGGACGGACACTTTTCGAAAGAAAGACAAGTGCTGTGTGATCGGGCTGTTGTGCAGTGATTGGCCGGTCGGAAAGAGAGGATTTTGGGTTAGCAGCCGCGCAGTGCATGCCAGAGATGGCATTCAGTTCCATATTCCGTGTTTTGAGTGATTCCGTGGTTTGAAATTGATTCCGTATACATTGTTTTGACAAATAAGTATGGCACATTCCTTGTGCGTGCCGCCCGTCTCTCTAGAGTTCATCATGCAACCGCTCACAACATTCATAATTATTATTTCATAAACAAAACTATTCAACAATAATTAGGGGGCACACTTTTAAACGCTAATTAATTATCTTTAATAAAATTAATTTAATTTTTACATTTCGGCAAATACTCAACGTTAATTTGTCATTTAAAAAATAGTGAAATATTTCCACACATTTACTGTTTTACAACATACTAAAGATCGATTTTTTTTTTATCATTTGTTATATTCTATTTAAAAATTTGGCCTTCAATTTCACTCTGCTAAACATTAATCATATGTTTTTTTACCATTTGCCCGATCATCGACCTTCCGCATTCCGCGTTTTTTCAGTTTTTTATTTTCGTAAAAATTTTATGAGAAATTTAAATATCAACATTTGGGATTTTGTAAATGTCTGAGCAAATTATTTAAAAAATACCACAAACTTTTTCATTTACGAAATGTTTTCAAAATTTAGAATTTCAAATTAAACTTCTAAAATTTAAATAATTTTTAAATTAAAATTTACAAGAAATTCAAATTCCACGCCAATTTTTCCACACCAAAATTTGTTTTGATCGTAAAATGAAATCCGCCAATATGGTCACTGGCATTATGCTGACAATGCTGATCATTCTGAAATTGGCTGCATTCACTGATCAGCTACAACAGAATCGAATTGCGCTGAATGATTCAAATCGTGTGCCACATTGGAAAATTGAGAATAATATTAACCAAGGTCCATTGTTTAAAAAAAACATAAGATTAAGAAAATCTCTAAAATTTATAAATTAAATTTTAAATAATGACATAAAATAAAATCTCCTTTCCTCAATTTTGGTTCGGAAAATTAAATTTAAAAAAATTGGCCATCAAAAGTAATCTTTTTTTTCATTATGCTGAATTTAAATCGTTTTAAAATTCAAGGTCCCTTCTATGGGCAACCCGAGCAAGTCCACTTGTCCTATGGCGGCGAGCCGTCCAAGGTAGAGAAATTTGTGTAATAAAAAAATTTTGAAAAATTAACGCAAAGCTGTGGGTGACCTGGTTGACCTTCGACGACACGCTGGACTCGGTGGTCGAGTGGGGCGAGCAGTACAACCAGTTGACGCGCCGAACCTCTGCAAAAATAGATTATTTTGTGGACGGCGGCACTGAAAAAACGAAGCGATATACGCATCGGGCACTGCTTGAAAGGCTGAAGCCTGGCCAACGATATTGTCAGTGGACAAATTGACAATTTTCTTTAATTTTTTAAATTTCCTACTAATTAGAGCAATTAAGTCTTTAATATTTTAATTAATTCTTTTTTTAAGTTTATCGTGTCGGTTCACAGTTTGGATGGAGCTCAATTTTCTCATTTGTGGGGCTCCAGGAAAGACCGGGTGGAGGCTTCAAGTCAATTCTCAAATTAAAATCTTTAAAAAATTTTAATAAACGCTGGTTTAAAAAATTATTAAATAATTAAAACAAAAAATAAAATTTTGCACATTTCTGGCATTTTGCCCCTCTAACACAGATATGCCGTTTTCGGTGATATGGGCAATATAAATGCACGTTCGTTGGGCAAATTGCAACGAGAAGCGCATGAAGGCAAATTTGACATGGTTTTGCACATCGGTATTATTTTAAATATTATTTTTAAAATTAAAAAAAATGGCTTTCAACAGTGAAAATAATTTAAACTTTTAAATTATTTAAATAACGACTTTTTTTTATGATATTTCAGGTGATTTGGCATACAATCTGGATACAGTAACTATTTCAAGTACAGTACGTATGTACATTACGGTATCCCTTATGACAGAAACAAGGGCAGTTTGGCGATCAGTTCATGCGCCAAATTGAGCCCATTTCGGCATCTGTGCCGTATATGACGGTGGTGGGCAACCATGAATTTAATTACAACTTCACCCATTACATCAACCGATTCACAATGCCAAACCCAGAGAACCAAAATCTGTTTTTTAGGTAATAATTTAAACCTGAAAAAACCGGCATAAAGTTCAGAATGATTTTAGAATAAGGAAAACTAGACACGATTTGGGTTCAACCCATTTTATTGCAACTAAAATACTGAAACATTCAGTTTCAAATTGGGTCCCGCCCGTTTCATCGCCACCTTTATACTGAAATATTCAGTTTCGACTTGGGCACAGCTCACTTCATCGGCTTCTCAACAGAGTTATATTTTTGGCCCATTTATTATCGCCACAATAATTTGGCCACCCAATGGCAGTGGCTGATCAAGGACTTAGAAGTAACTCAACAAAAAAAAATCAGAAAACAAAAAATCAAAACATTCAGAAGGCCAACCTAAACAGGCATAATGTGCCGTGGATTATCACAATGGGCCATCGTCCAATGTATTGTTCAAGTAAAATTGTTTAAAATTTGCATAAAATGTTCTTAAAATAATATGCTTTAGCTTTCACTGGTGACGACTGTACTCAATACAATTCAATTGTACGTTCTAAGAGCTGTAAAACTTTGACAAAAAAATCGTAGAAAACATAAAAAAATTATAAAGCCTCATTTTGTTGAGAATTAATTTCCATTGTATCTCAAGACTCGAACTGGCCTTCCATTTGGGCATGATTTTGCACTGGAAGAGCTGTTCTTCAAGTACGGGGTGGACCTGGAAATTTGGGGGCATGAGCACACTTTTGAACGAATGTACCCGGTGTACAATCGGACGGTGTACAACGGAAGCGATGGTGGGCAAAAATTTAAATTTAAACAAAATTACATTTACTTTTAACGGAATTCCCCGCGCCCCCGCTATTATGAAATTTATTAAAATTCCCCAATCAGCAAATCCCTATGTGGACCCGCCAGCCCCAGTTCATGTTGTCAGTGGGTCGGCCGGATGCCAAGAGAAGACCGACACGTTTTCGGCCCATCCTGGACCTTGGTAAATTAAATGCTCAAAGTTTCGATAAAAATATTAATTATTTTTTAATTAAATTTAAGTTCAGCAAATATATAACAAAAAATTTTATTATCACTTTAAAATAACTTTTTTTTTATTAATTAAGAGATTTGTGGTACAACAAAATAAAAAATTTATTATATTTAAGGAGTGCCTTTCGGTCCACCAACTACGGTTTCAGCCGAATGCACATTGTCAACAGCACGCATTTGTATTTAGAGCAAACAATTGCTGCCGATGTAAAAATTATTTTTAATACAAATTTAATTATTCGATTAATCAATTAAGGAGACAATTGAGGACTATTTCTGGCTTGGTAAATTTGTGAAATGTTTAAATTTAAATTTTAATTTTTACAGTGAAAAATCGCCATGGCCCCTACGAGTCGACGGATCGCAAACGTCTGCGTCGGCACGGCACGTACGTGCCGCAAAATTATTGTCACCATCCGTCGCAATGCAACAAAATTGTGGCAAACTCGCAGCTTTGAAAAAAGTGCCATTTTTTAAAGACAGAATTAAAAAGATGAAGAAAGTCGATCTTTTGTGTGTGCATTTATATAATGCCAATAAATACTTTTTAAAAAGCTTCAAAATTGATATTTACAGTTTACAACAATATAAAAATTTTAGGTTTTTACCAAAAAATAATGAGTGTTTTCAATAAAAAAATATTTAAATGTAAAAAGCCTAATGCCCCCTTAATGAGTCCCCTGAGGCGTTTGAACTTTTCTATCCATTCGTGTCTATTCTTGTTTTGTTAAACATAATTAAAATGTCATGGAGACTTTGTTTAACTTAAATTCAAAATTTATAGGATTCTGATTACAGCTGAGTTTGGATTTCTGGGTTTTGGACCTTCCTAGATTTTGGACATGAATTCAACGAAATTTTGCAACAACAAAAAATTCAATACAAAGAATTTTTCAATTTTAGCATAAATTTTAAAACCTGAATTCAACCTGTAATTCAATATAAAAAGTGAACTTAAAACATAAAAATTTGAAAGCCACGAATTTTTCGATCCTTCCGAAAATCAAAAATTGTTGAGCTTGAGAATTTAAGTCTAAATTCGCTGTTTTGAATATCAAATTTGGGCATAATAAAAGTTCAAAATTTTATCAAAGTTTTAATTAAATAAGAATTTTTATGCTTTTTTTGCACCCATTTTTCAATATTTACTTAAATTTTAGTCATTTAATTTTTTGAATTATTCAATGGAATTGCTTCTATTTCGGCCCAAAGATTTTGCCAAATTATACGGTTGCGATGGCTTCAATGCTTCTCAAGTGCCGCTGTCCAATCGAACAAACGTCGTAAACGGCTCTCTGTTGATCCTACTTTTTGTCCTTTTTGAGGTTTTTTAATTTGTTTTTTATAATACATATAAAAGTAATTTACAATATTAATTGATTATTTTATAATAAATATTTATTTTTAAAGTATTTTTAAGCATAATTATTTTATTTTAGTACTCTTAAAAAAGATTTATTCATTTATTGTAAATAAAAAGTAAAATTTTAATAATTTACTCCTAATGAATTAATTAATATTTTATATGTTTAGAAATTTGTCATTGTTTGCGATTCTTATATATATATTATTTACCTATTTGTAAAATTTAAAATTTATTTGTCAAGATACTGTACATTCCATGCATGATGTCAATATACAAAAATATTGACACCGCCTGCTACAAATTGTTATTCTTTATTGGCATTTTGGATATGGTAAAAAAATATGTACATTTAAAATTAATAATATAAATTATTCTTTTTTAGTTGGTCATATTCATGAATGGACTGGAAACTGGCATTCTTGGCATAATCGGTGCCGTTTTTTGTGATTATCCAATCCTCATCTACACAAGCGGTTCCGTTGGATTAGGTCGACATTTTTTTTATTTAAAGAATTTTTGTTGTTAAATCCGAAGTCTAAAGATTACCAAACAATTATCGGGGTTTTTTTAGGGGACTAAATTTTCGGATTTTGTCCTGGCTTGAGAACCTTCCCAATTTTACCTTATAAATGTCAAGTTTTTAAACTTTGTAATGCCGTTCCTGTTTTTTATTACAAAAATGGAGTTTTAGAAATTCAAGAAAAATTTAAATAAATTTAAAAGTTTTCTAGGAATTTTATTTACAATTATCCCTAAAAATTTTGCGAAAAATTTCAAAACAGCCCTTTGGTATGCGGAGACAGGCGTCGAACTGTTGTTGGCCATCAACCGTTGCATGGAATTGTTGAGACCGAGCATGGCACATGCCATTTTCAGTGGTGCCATACATTTTTTTATTATTAAAAATTTGTGCAGGTATTTTAAAAAATTTAAAAGGTAATAAAGCATGGTATTTGTGTGTGATACCAATTGTCTATTCTACCGTACTCTGTCTGTACACAGAGCCAATTTTGTTCAGCGGCATTTATTTTTCGTGGTTTTTCAACCCGTACGTCGGTTATGTGGACGATTTTGGTCAAATTGTGAGTGGCTTTTATTTACAAAACAATTTTTTTTTAAAATTCATTACAGTATCACAGTACGCCACACACCGGTCGGTGTTTTTTTTGTTGTTGTTAATTTTATTTGTTTTTTTATTCATTTATTTTATTGTTTTAGTGCACGATTATTTCGTCATTTTTGGACTCTCCGCCATTTATTTGGCCTTTTCCGCTATGCTGGTCTGGCGTACCTACACATTCTCCACAAATCAACTTGTCTATCGGCCAACATGGACACAAAAAATGGTAGAAATTTGACAAATTTTACATTTTTGTTAAACACTTTTTTATGATCCTACCAGGGATGTTAACGGATGCAAAAAAATGTTTGGAACCCGAATTTTTGACCGGACTTTGAACAATGTTATCCTTATGAACCCCGGGGTTTTAATCCCGCTTTTTCCTTAAAATCCCAATCCCGATCAACTTTAATCAATAAAGAACTTTTGTATTTCAAAATAAACCTAAAAATATAAATTATTTTTGTGAATGTAAAAATGGTGGAACAATTTGAGAATTTAAATTAACTTTTAAGTATTCTTCAGCAATAAAGTTTTTAGCTATAAATAAATTACCTTCAAATTTAAATTTTCCAACATTCTCTTGAAATATTCGTCGATTGTTTCGGGCAGAATTATTGATCAACGTTTAGACTTTTCTCCAAGTGGTCATCATTAGCTTTTTCAACGCGGTGTGCTCTGGCATATACATTTTAATGCAATTTATTCGGATCAGCGAAATCTACATTATCATCGGCACTTACACTTGGCTATTTGCACATGGTGCGGCATTTTGCCAAAATTCGAATAATTTTGATCAAAATCAACAAAATGTCCAGAATTTTTTTAATAATTTATGGATTATATATATACCTATTCAAATTTTAAAGATTTAAAAAAAAATATAATTTACTAATTATATATTCAACATTTTAAACAGTTTTTTTTGAAAAATACAGTTGCGATGGAAATAAACAAAACATTTTTTTATTTAATTCAATTTAGAAATAAAATTTAGTTTTTACAATTAAATTTTGCATTTAAATTTTTAAATAATAATTTATATACATACTACATTCAAAGGTTGCCCGCCGATTGTTTATCTGTTGCTGAACGTACGAATTCGAAAAGATTTTGCCAACTTTGTTCGTGCCATTCTACGCCGTCCATGTCGTGGTCATGCGGTGGTGTACGCGCTCAACACGACGGCGTGGGTCAACAGTGGCACAAATGCCAATGAAGTTGTGCGGCAAGGACGCGGGAGTCGTTCAGTTGGGCGCCAGAATTTGAATTGCAATAACTCTTCTTGGACCCATCCAAATTAAACAACAAATTATCTTTGTTTTTTTTCAATAAATTCTTTTTCTGCCCGTTCTCCATCTTTGAACATTGAATCGAAAGCTTTTGGCTTTTGTTGAGTATTCAAACCAGCGAAGTGATTCGATCAGTTTCAAAAAAGTTAATTGAAATTACCAAAAAATCTGTTTGCCGCTGGCATGATCCATGGATACAAATTTTTAAATCCGTGTCCGGATATATCCGTGCCTTTTGTATACGTCTCATTTTTTCGAAATTCATATCCGTATCCGTCGGAAAGGAAAGGTCAGATTCAATTTCTACGGTCCATAAATCGCTAGAAAAAATTTGGCCAAAAGGGGGAACGAATCGGGGTAATAGCAACAAATCAGCATTCCGTCGAAACTTTTTTGATTACGAGAATTTCGTTGTTTTTCTTTTGTTTCAATTTCGAACAAAAAAAATTCTTCGATTTTTTTAAAGAGAGATAGTAGTAGAATATTCATTTATTTTAAGTTTTTTACATGCATTTTTATTTGAATTATTATAATTAAATATTTTCTTACACATTAAATAAAATAAAATTTGTTTTTGTTATTTTTTTTAATAACTCGCTGTTCAACCTGATAAATGCTTACACATTATTTATGACGGCTGCGTCGAAATTATTGTGAGATTTAAAAAAAGAAATGATTTTGCCTCCGTGGCTATTGTTGAATTACTCAGAATTTTGGAATTTTTTTAAAATTGTGACCTAAAAACAATTCAAAAAACTGTAATTTTCCAGGCAAGCCTAAAATGTATTTTTTCACTAAATCGGGTAACGTACAGGTCTAAAAAGCATTTAGAAGTTGAAAATTCGAAATGTCTAACAAGTTCAAAACATTTATTTGGAATTCACTGTCGAAATCAACTACTGTTGGAAACACCTGATGCGGCCCCCCCCCCGATCAAAATGAGTAATTTAGAAATTGATGGACCCGAACAACGGATGGTACGACAAGACGAACGACACGGCAATTTTGGAAGCCGAAGTGACTGCGGACAAACCGGACGGAGTCGAGTGATACGTAAAGAAGCAACAAATCTGGCATCAGATTTTTAATCCATTTGCCTACAATTTATTTGTTTGCCAATGTTCAACTTTCTTTTTCAAATTATGCTTTTAACAATATTTGCAGTTTCCATTCATCTGATTTTTTATGATTAAGCTTGACAATATTTGTCAGTCTCTGATTACAATTTGAATGGTTTAACGGCTGGATGTTAATTTTGTTTATGAATAGAATTGTTTTTCCAAACTAAACAAAAAGCTTTTTGTTGGGTATTCAAATCAATGAGGTGATTTGATCATGTTCAAAAAAGCTAAAGTGCATTTTGGAAATTGTTCGAATTTGAAACCGGGGTTCAAAATCTGTCGGAAAGTGCTTACACATACAAATTTATTTATTGACCAAAATCGGATGCGACGAAATTATTGTGAGCCTCCATGGCTATTCAATTACTTGGAATTTAGAATTTTTTTTAAATTGTGACCTAAAAAGGAGTCTCATAATTTGTCATCAACCCAATTAATTGTCATAATCTGGATCAGCATTTTGCCTAGAGCATTCGTTGAGAATCAAAAAAAATGACATCGGAGTCTCTCAACGATCAGTCAGTGATTAACATTAAACGAGGCTTCGATTTATATGATCGTAAATCAATTTTTTGCCTCTAAATGCCAAAAATTATGTTTTTAACCATTGCTTGTGATCCATATTTCAAAAATTCGTTTAAAATAAAAAATGAACCCATAGAAAATCGACGTTTCATTTCTAAAAACTTAGTCAAAGTCTTTGGAATCGGACATTCCGCAGCCCGAACAAAGCGTTGTGTTCGCTTCCTTACATTACCTCTACAAAAGCCCAAAGAAAATGTCGAACACTCCGAACGAAGTGGCGAAACAATTCAAAGAAATGTGAGTCTTTTAATTCGAATTTTTTGTTAAAAAGATCCGGGTAGGCGCGGCTGAGAATATTTTTGGATTTATTAACACAAAAAATATTTGCACAAAAATTGTGATTTTCATTAGAGCTTGGTCCGTTAGAGCGTCCGGACTGGGGCCGGATTTATTCGAGCCCGGTAGTCCTGTTTGCCATGGCAAAACCCGGACTACCCGAAGACGGGATCCGGGAAAGCCCCGGGTATCCGGGCCCAGTTTTTTGAACTCTATTTTCATAAGTGAATATTTGTCATTGTCCAAATGACGGGCTCTATTTATCGGCCATTTTTTGTAGTTTCATTTGTGCCGACGTTTTGTTTGATGTGTTCACATTTTGTGGCACTTTTGTGCTCGGACAAAAAGTTGCGTTGATCAGCGATCGATTTGACTTTTTGGTTGATGACCATTTAAAAAGGATGGAATGGTCGTTGGGTTTTTTGGAAATTCGTCGAGCACCTGACGGAAATGGCGCTGAAATTGTCAAATACTTGCGCAATGAATATGATGTTGAGCGGCGTCTGGCAATTCCACCAAAAGCGTTGCCAAACAAAGTGATCGGATTCGAACGCATTACGATAAGGTCACATTTATCAGCGTGCTGGTTTGTTTAATTAAATTCCGTCACATATATATTTTATAAAATAATTTCATGCTTATTAATAAATATTTTAAAACCCAACTAAATTTTTTTGCTTGATCATTTGAACAAAATGCTTCAAAATTTATACTGAATATAAAGTTTAAGCAATAATGTTTTAAAAACGCTAATTACCTTCATTTAAACTGTATTTAGTCGAGCAATTATATGGATATAAGTAGGCAATAATTAAATAGCTATTTATAAAACTTTTATAGTGAATACTGGCGGATTTAAGAAACGACCTAGCACCATTTCTCAGCATTAAAATTTTTGGATTTTACTAAATACTTTTAGTTACATCGATCGAAGTGTCATCAAATTTCTTCAAAGCATTCGCCGACTTTTCGACTTCAAAGGGGTCAATCTGTCCATTTTCACAGAAGCGGACCAAACGCGCAGTTGGCAAATCATTTGGCACCGGATTTGGCCGTTGATCAATGACAACATTTGTGGCATTTCTTTGCGTTTTGCCGAATTTGACCGTTTGCGCCGCTTCTCTCCGACCGTCCTGCGCTATTGCCCAAATCTCCGAATGGTCCAATCCTTTTGCCTTTCCCCCAAATTTCCGGCCGATGACAGTGCCGACGCTTCTTCTGGCCAAGCTTTGGCCAAATTGCTGCACATGCCGCGCGGGGATGGCCTTCCGAAGATGTTACGATGCGTGTTCTGCTGGGCAGAAATTGAACGACTCAAAATGGTGCTTTTTTAAATATGTTTCATTGATTTTTATATATTTTTATACTTTCTGGATCAAAAAGTAATTAAAAAAAGAGTTTAATTTAATGGCAACAAACTATTGGGCATGCCATGCATTTGCATGCATTTTTAATTCCTTTATTCTTCGTCTTCTATTTTAGGCATTTGTCAATTCGGTGAATGCTGCCAATTTTATCATTTTGTTTGACAATTGTTTTGGCATTGTGCCATTTGAACTAAAGAACAATTTGACGGGGGAACAATTGATGTGCCGACACATTGATGAAGACAAATGGCTGTTGGTTGTTGTCCAATTGAGCGCGACGACACGAAATGGGCAAAATGGGAAAAGGAGGCGGTTAATTGTAATTTGAGGAATCGCATTTCCATTTACTTCGACGACAGCGACATCGGTGACGGTGGGTAAAGGCAAAATAAAAAGGGTGGATTTTCGGCACACCAAAGATTTACTTAAATTAGAGTTGGCCGGGACCGGGATTCGAGCGTTGTTCTTTAGACACATGGCCAAAGTTGTCAAGCATTTTTCGCATTCTTTTGATTTTTCACTTAAAAAATGTCCAAAATCTAACAATATTTGCTCATTTTTATCCAAATTCTGATTTTGTACTGATTTTCAGGATAATTCGTAAATTTCTCGGCGGCGCCTATCGGCACCGCCGACCCCCACCCCCTACTAAAGCAGAACTCGCAAAAAAAAATTGCATTTTTGAAAATAGAAAATCGGCAAACTTTTCGAAAATCCATGGGAGCAAAACGAGACGTAAAGCAATGGGCCGAGCAGGAAATGGAAGCGGTTGAGTGGGGGATTGGCGTGGTCAGTGGAATCGCGTGTTCATTAGCTGCATCAACGCCAGTGACATCGGCGGCGACGTGGTTAAACATGAATTTGGACTAGGGGGGGGGGGGTGGCCATGGCGGAGCGGATCAGTTCAGTGTGCCGCACGGTTCAGTGCCAGCAATTTTGAAACGGCTATGTGTATTTCTTTTTAAACTCAACCAAATCAAACAAACAAAAGATGCCATTCAAAAGCGAATTGTTTAGTTTTTGGCTTAACAATGCTTTTAAAAGGTTAAAGGACGAAAGATTAAACTAAAAAAATTCAATTTAGAATAAATAAAATTTTTGGTTGAGTCTAAAAAAAGTTATATGTAGGCTTTCCAATTGCTGACACTGAACTGATTTCCCTGCGTATTCATGGTTACAAATTTTGATATCCGTGTCCGGATATTCTGCGTATCCATCCATCTGTATCCGCGCCGCGCCATTATTTGGTTTGATTGAATTTGAAAAAAGTTAAAGCTTTTAGTCCAAATGAATTTTTGCTTTAAGCCCATTTCCGCTTTGGCAATATGCCATTTAGGGTTTTGATATAAAACTAATTTGACATCTCACCCAATTGATTGGCATTATCTGGGTCAGCATTTTGCCCGAAGATTCGTTGAGAGAAAATAACATTTGCCGAATATTCGAAGTCTCTCAACGATAAGTCATATTAAAACATTAATCGGGCTTCCATTTATATTATGGGAAATCCATTTTTTGTCTCTAAAAATGCCAAAAATGATGTTTTAACATGGTTTGAAACCCTTTGAATCCATCCATATATAAATCACAATTCTTTCCCAATTCCCAGGGTTTTTTCCATATTCCATGCTTTTGTGTCCATATTTTCAAAAAATTCTTTAAAACATGCAAAGCTCATAAAAAGATTCCAAATACATGTAATGACAAAGAAGAAGCGAACGAATATTGCGTAGAAACCTTTCAATGTAGAGAATTTCGTTGTTTATCTTTCGTTGCGATTTCGAAAATCTGAAGAAAAAATTCGTCCAATTTTTCGAAATAGACAATTTATTTTATGTTTCTTTTCATGACAATGTTTATTTCCCATGATCATAATTAAATATTTCTTACACAATAAACTGAACAAAGTTCGTTTGGGTCAACCTGTTAATGCTTACACATACAATTATTGATCACAGTCAAACTGCGTCGAAATTGTGACATTTATAAATGAAAAAAATAAACCTAAAATTCAAGAAATAATAAAAACAAATAAAAACTGCCTAAACCCTTGAATAGAAAATTTTAATAAAATTCTAGCTAACAATCTTTTGGCAACATTGGTCGACTGTGGCCAAAGACTGCCAATTTTTGTAAAATTTCTCCGGCGGCGCCTGTCGTCGACGTCGGGCTCTCCCTCCCAGAAAAATTAAATCGATCTTTAGGGGGTACAACATTTTTAGTTTAAAAAATTATTGATTTTTAAAAAATTCCCCCCAAATTTTGCCCATCCCCGTACGGGGATCCCCGTTCCCCGGTTTGCCCATCCCCGAGAACGGGGATCCCCGGTTTGTCCGTCCCCGTCCCCGGTTTGACCGGGGATCCCCCCCCCCCCCCCCCCGGCTGCTACCCTACACATTGCACATAAGGTAATAATTTACAGTTGAAAGGCTTGATTATGATCGGTGATCTGGTATAATGAACATGCTCAAAGCATCATCTATCTTCAAAATTCTGCACTTTTTATGGCAAAAAATCCGAGGTTTTAAATAGCCCAAAAAATGCAAATTTAGTCCGCTGGGTTGTCCAGCGCTTGCAGTTTAGACAAAATTTTGATCAGTGGACATGTCGCTGAACAAATTGTCAGTGTCCTCGTGTGCCGGGTGTTGATCCCGGTTCTAAATTTTTTTTATGGCAAAAACCAGATTTAATCATTTATATAAAGAGTACAAAAAATGCAAATTGAGTCAGCACATACTTTGATAAGTGGAGAAGGCGCTTAACCAAATCATTCGGCCAGCACTCGCAGTTTTCGTAGTCGTGACCAGTCCTCCCCAAAGCTTTTGGTAACCGAACCGAAAAATGTCGGTTTTCGATCTCGGTTTGGGTTGAAACCGGCAGCCTTACTTATAAGGTTATAACTAAAGGTTGCCCCTCAGGGGCGGGAATGTCGGTCGTCGGGAAAGCCGGGGTTGGCCATGTCGGAGTCGTCCAAATTTTCGGGGTCGGGGGCAACCCCTACTTATAAGTTATAACACACAGAAAACGAAGCTTTAGTACGCGTAAATGAACTCAACCAGTTTTTTAATCCATTTTTTCAATCGAAAAATAAAAATTGTAATTGAGTATAAAGTCAAAAAAAACATTGACGAGTTCAATAAATAAATAAACATGGTTTTTAATCCAATTCCTCCCGCCCTCATTCCGTGCCGAACAGTTTTTTGTGGCATTCTTTCAGTTCCGCAATTTCTCCATCACCCAATTTGTTGAGTTCAGACAGATTGTTGACGTAAACTCCAGAAATTGAAAAGTCTTCCTTGGTCATAGCGCTCAAAATTTTCATCTGAAATTAATTTAAATTATCTAATAATAAGAATTGCATTTTGTAATTTAAATTATCTAATAATAAGAATTGCATTTTGGGTCTTCTAATTTAAATTATCTAATAAATAAGAATTGCATTTTGGACCTTCTAATTTAAATTATCTAATAAATAAGAATTGCATTTTGGACCTTCTAATTTAAATTATCTAATAATAATGCATTTTGGACCTTCATGGGAATGATGCCGCACTGATATGCCAATCGGAATTTGCAAATTGCCGACTTTTTGCTTTTTGTCACCAAAAATTCAGCGCAACGCTTCTCAACGGGGCACAACAAAAATTGATTAGCCAACAGCAAAACATTCTCAATGCATTCATCTGAATATTTGGGAATATTTATTATTTATTTAATAATTAATTGTGTAGAAATTACGGGCAAAAAACAGCCCAAAACTTCCAAAAATAAAACCCTGGGGCTCTATTTTTTCACCCCCACCCCCACCCTCAAAAAACGGGGGCTAATTTTAAATCAGTAATTAAACGGATAAATAAAATAGTAAAACAATTTTTGTACCGTCCAAATCCACGTTCAGTGGGTCCATTGTGGAAATGAGTCGTTTAAAATTAGCGACGGCATTCGGAACTTGGTCAATTTGAACTTTTGGCGTTTCTTCGGCATTCTTTCCAAAAAACAAGGTTCGAAAAAATTTCGAATAACCAGCCAACAGCTGAAATAATAAAATAAAAAATAATTATAATATTTTCAATTTAATTAACCAACGTGTTTGTTCACATTCACCAATTCCCCATTGACCAGCAAAGCATCTTCGGGGCGCACCCCACTGTATAAAATTGAGTTTGAATTAACGCTCGGGGGGTCAACACGGCGCCGATTGTTTCGGCACCGACATAAGGCTCACAAGCGCGCCAAGATCACACAAATAGCGATTTTCACACATTAAGCTGTAACTTTTAAAATGAAACGAACTGACTAACTTTTGCTTGTTAAAAAGTTCAACAAATAAATAGCTTCTAAGTGCTTAGCTAATGAAATAGCTTCTAAGTGCTTAGCTAATGACTAAGTTATAACTGTTGGTGCTTAGTTGATCGGCTTCGTGAATTTACGCGTTTTTATAAACAACACAAAAACTTACGGCATTCCGTTGGGCTCTTCCGCGATCACTTCGACGTTGAACGTCACAGCGTCCTCCTCCTCATCGTATAAGCCGTTTTCCGGGTCCATCAATTCCAGTAAATAAAAGAACATATATATTTTTAAAAAAATTCATTTTATCGTTTACCTCAAGTTTGATAAATTTCCGCCAGCCCCAATCATCTTCAACTGCATTGAAAATGTGACGATATTCTCGCGCAGTAACGCATTCACCGATTTCCTTGCAACAAACAACGCGCAATTCAACAGTCGCCCGACAAGTCCAAGTCACATCTGAATATTTTTAACTTCACATTCGCTGATCATAAACATAATACCCCATTATAAATCATATGCAATTATTGCTCCCACCCTTTTTATCGCCACCGCACTGCAGCGAAATGCCAATGTAATCATTCCAATGTTTGATCATGATTCGCCATGGCAATCCGTTGATGAACTCCACCGGGGCACTGAGTACTTCCTTCGGCCCACGCCCAGCAGAAAATTCCTTGAAGTTTGGCATCCGGTACACAATTTTGCCGCTGCGTTTGTACTTATTGTCTGAAAGTCCAAAATAGAACAAAAACAAAGGATATTTTTGACCGTTGGTCAGATCACCACCAGTCGGACATTCAAATTCCGGGTCCATTGTGTATATCTTCGATGTGTGTGTTGCTAATAATTATTGATAAATAAATATTTATGACGATTAGTAAGGCTCGATTTTCTATACTTTATCCATTTTTTGTAATGCCATCGAAAGTTGGTACGCGACCCCCTTTTTTGAAAAAAAAACTGCAAAAGGTGTTCCAGAGAGTTTTGGGGATTGTAGAATCGGAGTGAGTCAGACCTCTGTTACGAAGATTTTATCATTTATTTCGTACATTTTTGAATTATAACGACTTTTTAGGCACATTTTCAGCAACTTTCTTAAGAAAGATGCAAAACCCGAATTATATTTTAAAAAACAACAGATTTAAATGGAAATAGTTGAGTTCGTAAAAAAAGGCTAGATGGGTGTGAAAGGAAAGATGGTGGGGTGGGGGTGAGGGGGGGGGAGTCCAAAAGTTGAGAAAAACATGCTTTCTTTGGATCGGCAGGTTGGGACCGTTGTTTTTCGTGCCCGGGGAGAGGAAGGGGGGGGGGGGGGGAGGCCCGGGGTAGGGGGGGGGGGGGGGGGTAGATGGATTGGGGTAAATAAATGAAATCAATTTGGTGGGGACGAATGCGCTGCTGGGATCGGTAAGATGATAATGAGAAAGCATTGGGGGCAAAGACAACAACCGCCTGAAGGCGCAAAGAAGGATTCATCACACAGAAAAGGCAATGTGAATTTAATGTGCCAGTGCCACATTTTTGGATTGTTTTCAAAATTAAGATTTATTTAAATTTGCGTTTTAAGAGCTCGCCAACAAATTATTTTTTGAAAATCTACGCAAGCGTAATCAGTCTGCAGTCCGAAAAAATTCGAATTTACATGTTAAAATTTGGAAATAGCGTTTTTCTTTATTGTTTTTATACTTTTTTTTTGAAAAAATAGGATTTCAAATTTAACTAGTAAAATTCGAATTTTAAATCATAAATCCATAACGGCATCTTAAAATTACTTGCCTCCGTGGCTATTAAATTACATGGATTTAGAATTTTTTTTTAATTGTGAGCTAAAAATGGGGGGACGCATAATTTGTCATCCACCCAATCATTCATTAATTGTCATTATCTGGATCAGCATTTTGCCCAGAGCATTCGTTGAGAATCAAAAATGGCATTTGCCAATATTCGGAGTCTCTCAACGATAAGTGAGTGATTAACATTGTCCGGGCTACGATTTATATTATGGGAAATCCATTTTTTACCTCTAAATGCCAAAATTGTGTTTTTAAACATTGTTTGAAGCCCTTGGAGTCCATTTTATCGTCATATTTTCGCTATTCCCAGGTTTTCCATATTTCATTACTTGTGTGTTCCATATTTTTAATATTTACAAAAGTTTTTAAAAAAAATGCAATTAAATTAATAAAACGCACCTCTAAAATCGACTTTTTCAATATCCAAAAATGCATTTCTGAGAATTGACATTTTTTTAGTGTTGTCTTGGCTTCTTTACATTATCCCAACAAAAGTCCAAAGAAAATGTCGTACAATCCGAACGAAGTGGCAAAACAATTCAAAGAAATGTGAGTTTTTTAATTTGAACTTTTTTATTAAAAAGATTATACTCGCCTTTAACATTTAGTTGCCTTTTTTGGGGCACATTTTAAGCATTTGAGGCGGCTCGACGGGTCTAAAGGCTCGGTTTAGAATAATTTTTGAATTTATAAAACAAAAAGAATTAGCACGAAATTGTGACTTTCATTAAAGATCGGATCGGACTGGGGCCGAACCGGATTTTCCGGGTAGCCACCGGGGCCCTATACCAAATCTCACCTTTAACTTTTAACTTTGAAGATTTTCACTTTAACTATGAAAAAGTTAAAAGTTGGCGTACCAATTGTGCTTTTCAAGTTGAAAGTTAAAAGTTAAAAGCGAAAACTTCAAAGTTAAGGGGGACTGCGTACCAATTGCCCGGGCCTAGTTTTTTCAAAATTCCGAGCTTTTAATTTTTATAAGTGAATACCTATTTTTCATTGTTCAAAATGACGGGCTCTATTTATCGGCCATTCATTTGTAATTTGAAGTTGTTTTTTTTCAGTTTTATTTGTGCCGACATTTGTTCAATGTCTTCAAATTCTGTGGCCCTTTTGTGCTCGGACAAAAAGTTGCGTTGATCAGCGATCGATTTGATCGTTTGGTGGACGCGCATTTCAAAACGAAAGAATGGTCGTTGGGTCGGTTGGAAATTCGTCGCGCATCTGACGGAAACGGCGCTGAAATGGTCAAAATTGTTTGTAATGCCTATTATCTCGAGTATCGGCTGTCGTGGCCGCAAAAATCACTGCCAGACAAAGTGATCGGATTCAAAAGTATTTGTATCAGGTAATTGTGGGATGCTTTTCCCCCCTAAATTGTGACTCGGTACATTTTCCTGTTTTGCGAATTGTTTAATTTGTGATCAGCGGATCTAAAAAACGTAGATTTGGACCATTTCATCTATCCGTTTAAACCTATGATTCATTGTTTTTAAAACCATTTTGTTCAATTTTTGATTTCTGACGATTTGTTGGTTAATTTTATAGTTACATTGACCAAAGTGCCATCAAATTTCTCCAAGGTTCGACGACTTTTCGACTCCAACGGCACCAATCTTTGATTTAGAATAGCCAATGACCAAACGCGCAGTTGGGAGATTATTTGGCACCGGATTTGGCCGTTGATCAATGGCAACATTTGCGGCTGTTCTTTGTATTCGCCCAAATGCGACCGGTTGCGGCGCCAATTCTCTACGGCATTTCTCCGCAATTGCGCAAAGCGCGCAACGCTCCGAGTGATCCATTCTAATGATTTTCACGGTTGGGCCAAATGGTTGCACACGCCCTGCGGGGATGGCCATCCGAAAGTGGTCAAATGCGAACATTTGCCAGAAACGGAAGTGGAAGGACTCAAAATGGTGGGTGGTTTTTATATGGGATATTTCTGCTTCTTTAATTCCTTTATTCTAAAGTTAGACGGGAGCGGGATCCCGAGTCGGGACTGTTTGGGAAATTCCCGGGTTAGAAGCCAAAATGTACTCATGATGATGACTTTCCCGATCCCGGTTGTCAGAATCCTAGTCGATCCGATCCCGATTTTTTCCCAAAAATCCCGGTCCCGACCAACTGTACTTTATTCCATTTTAGGCATTTGTCAATTCGGCCAATGCTGTCAATTTTATCGTTTTCTTTGACAATTGTTTTGGCATTGTGCCATTTGAACTGAAGAACAATTCGACGGGGGAACAATTGGAGTTTCGGTGTTTTGACGGAGACAAATGGATGTTGGTTCGTTGTCAAATCGAGCGGGACGAAGCAAAATGGGACAATTGGGAAAAGGAGGCGATTAAGTGGAATTGGCGTACTCAGAGCAGTCACTTCATTATTAACATCGAAGACTGTGACATCGATGACGAGTAAGGATGAAATGGGTAGCATTAAACCACCCTTCCCCTAGCCATCGTAAAATTTTCAAAAAAGAAACAACCCCCAGGTTTTCTCGGGTTCCATTGATTTTTTCATTTACATACTTATTTTCAATTTACAGTTTGTTTGACGCAAACGAAGGCCCGAGTGAGCCCAAAAAGCGAAAATTGAGAACGAATGGAATTGGATGGAACTTCTAAGTGGACTAAATATTTTGTTTTCTTTGTTCAGAATTTTTGATCAAATCAATGGTAAATG
This sequence comes from Globodera pallida, assembly GCA_020449905.1. Lineage (NCBI taxonomy): Eukaryota > Metazoa > Nematoda > Chromadorea > Rhabditida > Heteroderidae > Globodera > Globodera pallida. Next base: position 1,429,657 of record JAIXHY010000015.1, read on the forward strand.
CCTTCTTTGTAGAGAGTAATCAAATCAACGAGGTGATTCGATCTCTTTCAGAAAAGTTATAATCAAAATTTAAATTTTCAAGGTTATGCAATCGTTTTGTTCTTTAATTTCTAGTAAAGCTTTTGTTGGTACCAAATTCGTGGCTACGGGTCTGACGAACAACAAAAAATGTCCGAGTGCCAAATAGAACAGGAGACCCTCCGGGGTGTATTGAAAAAAAATGTTTTAAATTTAAAATTGTTGCAGCGCGAAAAGGTCATTCATTTTATAATAGGTGCCGAACCGGCAGCACCAAATTGATCCGTTTGATAATTATTGAGAACTTTAAGAATCGCCGTGTATATTATTCATTCGATCGGTTTATCATTGTTCTCTCTCTCTCAACTCCTTTAATCGATTTGATCGTGCAATTTGGACAGGCGAAGATGTGCAAGCAATTGATCAACCATTAAGTCCTAATATTGATATTGCCTTTCTTAAAAAACTAAAAAGCTTGTTAATTTTACGAGACAATCAAAATTTCCCGAAGCAAAAATGCCTTTTGTCCTTTTTGAAATTAATATTTTTTATCTTAATCATTTGCTAAATGCATTTGTTCAATACAATTTATAAGAACACTAATATTTAAAATTAATTAAAAAAAGGCCTAAAAAGATAATTTTTACCCTGCCAGAAATTTACATTAATATTTATATTATTTTTATTAAAAAAAAATCAAAATTCAAGTTTCTCTTTTGTGAATGGCTTTATAAACTTGTTAGTTGGGACTCGTATAAATTCTAAATTTTCAATCAGCTCACTTTCAAAAAATGTGTCCTTTTTACGGATACATTAAAAAAATGGCTGCTTTTGCAGAATTTTGAATATTTTTATTGGGCCCGATGCTGCTTTTTCATATTATTTATGTAAAAACAATACACTTTTATCCCTGTCAATCAATTTTTGTTTGCATAAACGTTTTCCAAAAATGCTTGCTGTTTTTTGGCCGCCGACAAAAAAATTTTTTTTGTGGCAATTTCCTGTTAAAATGTGAGAGCAAAGGCTAGCTTCTAAAAATAGGCTTGGCCATTAAGCATTCTTCGGTCGCTGGTTGGTGGTCTCATAGAATAAAATGTGCTGACAAATAAGCAGTCCTTTTTTTGTGGTAAATGGTTGGGAAGCAAAGCACTTTTTTGTTGCTACAGCTTTGTAATAAACACTGGCGGGAATTGAATCCATTGGGCACAAAGATCAGCTGGGGGAGTTTTTTTTTCTTGAAAACGGGCTGAAGATTAAAAGTTTCGAGCGCTTTTCGCTGCCATAACAATGCCAATTGCTGGAAATTGAATCACATTTAATATTTCCGTTTATGTTAATTTTATTTATTTTTTTAAATTTTTTATCAAAAAATCCTTGAGGCTTTTTGATATATTTTATAAAACTCAGATTTTCTCTAAACTTTTTTAGTTTCAAGAAATGATGTGTATACCTAATTGATTTTTAGCATAAAAAACAAGTTTTTAAGACATTATTGTAATTTTGTTGCACCTATTTTTGCTTATGAACCCGGTTTTTGGAACCTATTTTGGCATTTTTTCACCTACTTTAGGCGTCAATTTTGAGGATTCTTCGAGCTTAAAAGTATCAGCCCTGGTTATTACAAATCCAAAGCCTGCTCGCAGAGTGGGGTATGTTTCGTTCCTGGCCAGTTCATTCGCGGCCAGTCATTCTCGACCAGTTCCAGTTCATTCTCGGGAAAGTTCATTCCCGGCCAGTTCATTCTCGACCAGTTCCAGTTCATTCTCGGGAAAGTTCATTCCCGGCCAGTTCATTCTCGACTAGTTAATTCCCGGCCAATTCATTCCCGACCAGTTAATTCCCGGCCAGTCATTCCCGACCAGTTCATTCCCGACCAGTTCATTCCCGACCAGTTCATTCCCGGCAAGTTCATTCTCGACCAGTTCATTCCCGGCCAGTTCATTCCCGGCCAGTTCATTCTCGACCAGTTCCAGTTTATTCTCGGGAAAGTTCATTCCCGGCCAGTTCATTCTCGACCAGTTAATTCCCGGCCAGTTCATTCTCGACCAGTTCATTCCCGGCCAGTTCATTCTCGACCAGTTCATTCCCGGCAAGTTCATTCTCGACCAGTTCATTCCCGGCCAGTTCATTCCCGGCCAGTTCATTCTCGACCAGTTCCAGTTTATTCTCGGGAAAGTTCATTCCCGGCCAGTTCATTCTCGACCAGTTAATTCCCGGCCAGTTCATTCTCGACCAGTTCCAGTTCATTCTCGGGAAAGTTCATTCCCGGCCAGTTCATTCTCGACCAGTTCATTCCCGGCCAGTTTATTCTCGACCAGTTCATTCCCGGCCAGTTCATTCTCGACCAGTTCATTCCCGGCCAGTTCATTCCCGGCCAGTTCATTCTTGACCAGTTCCAGTTTATTCTCGGGAAAGTTCATTCCCGGCCAGTTCATTCTCGACCAGTTCATTCCCGGCCAGTTCATTCTCGACCAGTTCCAGTTCATTCTCGGGAAAGTTCATTCCCGGCCAGTTCATTCTCGACCAGTTAATTCCCGGCCAATTCATTCCCGACCAGTTAATTCCCGGCCAGTTCATTCTCGACCATCCAGTTCATTCTCGGGAAAGTTCATTCCCGGACAGTTCATTCTCGACCAGTTAATTCCCGGCCAATTCATTACCGACCAGTTAATTCCCGGCCAGTTCATTACCGACCAGTTCATTCCCGGCCAGTTCCAGTTCATTCCCGGCCAGTTCATTCTTGACCAGTTCCAGTTTATTCTCGGGAAAGTTCATTCCCGGCCAGTTCATTCTCGACCAGTTCATTCCCGGCCAGTTCATTCTCGACCAGTTCCAGTTCATTCTCGGGAAAGTTCATTCCCGGCCAGTTCATTCTCGACCAGTTAATTCCCGGCCAATTCATTCCCGACCAGTTAATTCCCGGCCAGTTCATTCTCGACCATCCAGTTCATTCTCGGGAAAGTTCATTCCCGGACAGTTCATTCTCGACCAGTTAATTCCCGGCCAATTCATTACCGACCAGTTAATTCCCGGCCAGTTCATTACCGACCAGTTCATTCCCGGCCAGTTCCAGTTCATTCCCGGCCAGTTCATTCTCGACCAGTTCATTCCCGGCCAGTTCATTCCCGACCAGTTCATTCCCGGCCAGTTCATTCCCGACCGTTTCGTTCCCGGCCGTTCATTCCCGGAGTAGAGACGAGATTTATATGGACTAAAAACCCCCAAAAATATGGACCAAAAACTCCAAAAAGTGCCAAAATATGGGCTAAAAATGTGCAAAAACTTACCAAACCCAGTCAATTTTTGCGAGAAAACCTTAAAAATTCGCCAATCTTTAACAGTTTCCCTCTTCCAATATGTTTAAATTTTATGAATTTTATGGACACATTTCCCGACGGCGTCTGTGGCGCCGTCGGAAAGTTCTATATAGTGCATTTTTGGTGCAAGAAAAATTATATAAATTTTTAGAGATGCCCATATTGTTAAGAATTTTATTGTTTGGCAAATATTGATATTTGTTAATTTTCCCCGAATAATTTCTATTTATATTTTTTACACCTTTAACAATTTATCAAACACTTAAGGAAACTTGCTTTCCGTGTCCAGACATGGAAGAGGAAAATATCTTAATCCATTTTTTTTTCCTACAAAAACGCATTTCCAAAATCAATTGTGTATCAAGCAGGTACATATACTGTATGTCATAAATTGGGCCAAGATTTTTTGTTGCTAAAAACTGTTATTATTAAAATAGTTTATTACAAATGCCGAAATTGTCATGAAAGCGAAAATTTGACTAACAAATCAATTAAAAACCTAAAGAATAAAAATAATAAGAAAAAATTATAATCAGTAAAATTGAGAAATGACTAATGAAATCAAATAAATAAAAGGGCGAGGGAGCGAGACAGACACAAAAATGGGCAATAAATTCAAAATAAATAAATAAATGTTATGTAACAATCAAAGTGGATGGAATAACAAAAAGTGGGCCAATAAATAAATGCCAAATTAACAAAATGAATAATCAAAAATAGGGAAAAAGAAGGAACAAATCAAATTTTTAAGAAAAGGTTGTGGAAAGAATAAAATGTTATAGAAATAAATGACAAAAACAAATAACATTAATGAGTTGGGCAAAATGAATGAATCTACTTAAATACCTACGATAAATGTCATAGGTTCAACCCGAATCAAGACCAAAAACCGGCATTTTTTCGTTCGTTTAAAAAATATTTGTAAAATAGGAATAAAAATCAAAATTTTTTGAAATTCTGGCCCTAGTCATAAACAATATATTTTTAAAATTTATAAATTTACAGATAAACTCAATGAATATGGAATCTGAACCGAACAATTGTTACGTTCGCCGTCGCAAAGGAATATTCATTTCATTAATTGATGCCCAAGCGCTTGTCGAGTTCTCAGGCAATTTTAATTACTAATAGAATATTATATTACCTTCAAATTTTTCTCTTAAAGAAAAATAATAAAAAATTATGATAAAAAATATAATTTTTTTTAATACTTAATTTTGCGAACTCAATCGGACATTATTTATTCAGATCTGCAAATCTCTTCGAACACAACAGCCTGTTTCCTACAACAGAAACACTTACACCGTCTTCATGTGAAACCGCAATCACGTCTGGATTTGTTGGAATTGGAATCGAAAGTCTTACTTAAGACTTTGATCCAGAATTGGAGTGCGTCAAAGTTACAGCAGCAAAAACTGCTCTTCTGCTTTATGAATCTATGTGAATATTTATGCCAAGGAGCGATAAGGAGCATTTGCAGCTGAAATGTTAGGGAATCATTACTTTTACTAGCGGATGAAGGCTTTGATGTCAAGAACAATTTTTACCCATGGGTAACATTTGTTAAAGTGGATATTCGCTGTGTACAAAACCTGACATCAATTGTCATCCATTGCACCGGCGTATTGATCACTTTTCAGCATGTGTTATCAGCAGTCAGTATTCAATATTTCATAGCTTAAGTGTTGAAAAGTAATCACATGTTTCTGATCATATTTAACCAAATTTTACCATTTTCAGCCTACTACACAGCCAATCAGGTTGCTCACAAAGAAACGTTCCGATCAAAGCAGTATCCGAAGAAATTTATTGGAAGGGCTGAGATGGGACCCCCAAAATACGCCCTCCACCATTCTTCAACATCTCAAAGCTAAATAACAGTTGAATTTTGAATTTTCTATTTAATGCATTATATGATTTGAATTATTCGCGCCAACCAAATTTATTTGTTGTCAAAATGCACTTTTTTCATGAGGTAAGGGCACGTCGCCACCAGCATTTTCCTATGCACCAGCATTATCAACTACACCTGCAATTGCATGAGGTTGAGCTGCAACTGGGCGGCGCCTTAGCCCCGGCGATGATCCTCCTTACGCGTCCGTTTCTTTTGGCGCTCGTAGCCGGACGAGGAAAGGCTCGGCGGGGCAGCGCGTCGGCGGACGTGTACGGGCTCGGTGTTGCCTCCGGTGAGTCGAAGGCGGCCCGACGGCGCGGACGAACGCTGCAGGTGGTAGGTGACGATGGAACAGAGGGGGCGAGGGAGCTCGGAGAGGGGAGGTGCGCGAAGGAGGTTCTCCAGGATGTGCTTCTAGCCCTCCACGAGAGTCAGAAGGGGTCCTCGATTGAGTAGAGGATTTCCACCAGTCGGTTATGCGCCGGCTGCGGGGGTGGGTTAGCCCTCCCGTCCGTGGAAGAACGGCCCTGGCGACGGGCTGGGGGGAGGGACGTACCGGTGGCACAAGCGGGCGCCTCTCCGGTGGCATTGGGTTGCGCATGCCCCGCAGGTGGGGGGTTTGTGAACTTCCCTTCGTTCCTTGGCTTTGTGGCCTTGAATGATTCTATTTTATTGGACATTTGGGACGGACTTTTTTGGACATTCAAAAACCTTTTCCTTTTTAGGGTTGTTCTACTGCCCCCCTTCCCTTGGACATTCAAAAACCTTTTCCAAACTCCAAAAAGTGATCGGACATTTAAAAACCTTTTCCTGACTGGAATACAACCACTACACCACCAGAATGGGCGAGTGTGGTGCACATTCATTTCTTATTACCATTTAATAAATTATAAATCAACTAACTGCCTTGTCTATAGTGGTACTTGCGGCACCATTAATTCGCCAAATTGTGCTATTCTCCTCCCATTAACTAAAATTTTTAAAATAAACACTTGTATACGTTTATGTTATATTATATTAATATTAAAAAACAGATCTGATCATTCATAAGTTCGTGATAACTTCAATTTCTGCAATTCTGAACTTGATCTCGTAAAAAAATTCGGGATCAAATTGGCCAAGAACACCAGCATATTCGCATGTGCAAAATATCGAAACGAGCCCTCAAATTTAAATTTAAAGTTTAGGTATTTTTTAGAATTTTAGCTTACACAGCTTTGTCATAGCCATTAGATGACTTATTTTGCAAATATTGATGATCGAACATAATTTTCATTGGGCATACCCGATTTTACGACAAAATCATTTTTTGCAAGTTAAAAAAAACTCAGCAAAAGCTTGTTGCTAATGCGAATTATGCTGAATAAAGTTTCATTAAGCAAGATAATTTTTGCATTCTTTACTTTCGATGCTTTTCTCTACTTCCTTTTGATCAGTTTCGGTTGGACCAAATTGTTCTGCAAAATGCAAACAAATTGTATTATTTAACCGATATCAATGCTCCGTATTATAATCAGGTTTGGCTCTGACTGCCTTTTCAGGCTCGCGGCAGAAAACAACAAGCGTGGGTTGGCCATGTAATATGCGCTGGAGTTGTAGTCGATCTGTCTGCAGATAGTAATGCTCATTAGTCATTGGCAGCAAAATTCCGAATTTTTTGGGTCCCGGTCTTTGTTTTCGTGCCTCAAATACTTTGTGCCGAGCGGGATTTTGCGGGAACGAGAAAAATGCGGGAATCCCGTGCGCGATTCCCATCCCGCACTTTTTGAAATTCCCGTTCTCGTTCTGCGGGAATCCCGTGCGGGATTCCCATTCCGCACTTTTTGAAATTCCCGTTCTCGTTTTGCGGGAATCCTGTGCGGGATCCCGCCCCGCAACTTTTGAAATTCCCGTTCCCGTTCCTGCTCCCGCAATTTTGATTTTACCGGGCTCTAATTGTAAGCTGTTTTTATGTACAAATTGTAATTAAGATTTGCAATTAACTAACAATTAATTAATTTAAAAAATTTATGATAAATATATTTTAAAATTTTCACCAATAAATTGAACAAACTATCAATGGGAAAGAGCAACCAAATCTTTATAAAACGCTCAATGCCCCTTTGGTTTGGCAATTCCAAAGCACTTATTCGCCTATTTCTCAACTTTGGTTAAAGCTATCAACTTTGCGGATCCAAACACACACCTGACTCCCCAACAGCCCCCATCACTTACCAATACACCACCGTGGTCGTACTGAAAAATAACGCGGTGACTGTACCGTGCTAAACACTAGTGATGAGTAGAGTGCGGCGCAGGACAGGATCCTGCGCAGGATTTTGCAGGATCCTGTCCGCAATCCTGCACTTTTTGGGCTTTTGCAGGATTGCAGGATTAATCCTGCAGGATCCTGTCCTGCAAAAAATTTTGAATCCCAATCCTGCAACAGGATCCGCAAATTTGACTGCGGATCCTGCAATCACTAAATTTTGTAAAGTATAATGCCAATTTGAATCCAATAATGTTGTGGTGTAGTGGTTAGTGCTATGGTTAGGAAAGGTTTTGGTTGGGGTTCAAACCTCCGACCATGTAAATTACTTTTAGAGGTGGAGGAAACAATTTCTAAATATTATTTTGATTTTTAAAATTAATTTTATAACAATTAATGTTTAAATTTTATTTTTTTGCCCAGCAAAATTGGGTGAATAGTTAAAAATGCATAACTTTGTTCAAAGTTGAATGATCTTAATTATTTTAGTGTTATAAAATGCAGAAAAATCACAACTACACTCAAAATTTAAGAAGTATTGGCGCATTTTCTTTTATTTTGTAGCAACTTTTCTTAAAAAACATTGTTAAATCTTCAAAAAAATTTCCCCGGCGGCGCCTATCGGCACCGCCGGCTTCTCCCATTCCTAAAAAGCTTTAAAAATAAATGCGCCAAAAAGTACCAAATATAAGGACGATAAATGGATATAAAAAATTAATATTTTATGCTTTCCCACTGAAGACATTGCTGAAATTTTATGAAAAAATTTTTTTTGATAAGACTTTCTTCACCCCGACCCGAATAATTGGACGTTCCCAATCCCCAGCATAGCCAACCCGACCCCCCGACTTGCCCAATCCTGAGGGGCCGGGGAGGAATCCTAATTTTAAGGCCAAAATTAATTTTTCAAAAATTTTTACTCAATCCTGCAATCCTGCGCAGGATCCTGCAAATTCTAAATGCAGGATTTGCAGGATTAATCCTGCAGGATACTCTAGTGATGAGTGTGCGTTAAAGAGATGCCCGAAAGGGAAGAAAGAAGAGATGAACGGGAAGGGAGAAAGGAACGGAAGGGTGAAGAGGAAGAAAAGGGGGGGGGGGGTGGGTGGAAAAAGGAAGAGAAGAAGGGAAGGAAAGAAAGGAAGAGAAGAAATGAAGGGAAGAAATGAAGAGATGAATGGAAGGAAGAAAGGAAGATAGAAAAGTAAAGGAAGGATTTGCTGGCTAAAATTAAAAATAGGTACTTCAAAAACGCACAAAAACTGCTTTACACTCTGAATGCTCACATATATAATTATAAATATTCTCCCCAATTCACGCTTATGAAAGCTGACTAATCGCCATTACACACCATTACGAATGAATTTTGATACATTTTGGATATAGGCTGCTAAAAATCAATCATAATTTGGAATTATTCATGAAAAAAAACATTTATATATAATTTTGTGCAGCACTATAATAAAACCATTTTGAAAAGGCTTTTAAACCAAATTTTTTTAAATGAAGTGATATTTTGTAAGCAAAAATTGGCTGGTGATTTTTATCATCGTTTTCGCAAATGTTGTTTAATCTTTTATCCCATAATATTAAAATTAATGACATATATTTTTACAACCTGTCATTCAATTCACAGCAGCTTTTCTAAAAAAGATAAGGAAGGCAACAGAAATTGACATTTCTCTGCTAAAAGGCGAAAATTGGAATAGACGCCCACTCAAAAAATAGCCAAATAAATAAATGAACGCCTTAAAAATTGTCAGATATTTTAATTAACACAGTTTTATTGCGTTGATTCGGTCTCCCAAAAACATTCATTGGAAATGGTGGAGCAAAAGCATCGATGCCACGGCGACCATCGACAGAACAATTTGGCACAGACTTTGAACGGCTATGCCAACATTTTGGTGCTGACGCTGCGACTTGTCGTGGACGGCCTTTTTTGAAAAACATTTAATTTTTCAATTTAAATCATTTAATTCTATTTTTTATTTAATAATAATTTTGTTAATTTGAATTTAAATAAAAAACTTTAAATGAATTATAGACAATGCATTTAGGCTTTTGGGGGGTGACGTCAGGCGCCGCCGCGGAAAAATTTTGAAATTTTTTACAGCTGGCACTTTGTTTAGGTGGATTAGGCAAAACCGATTATGACGAGTGAAGAAGTTTTTGTGATGAATTAGGCCAAAGTGTTTAAATTTAATAAAAATCTCGTTTGGAATTCGTTCACGCTTGAACCCCCTCCTCCGTGCAGTTCCCGATCAAATGTAAACCATTAACTCTCCTAACCATCCTCATTCACATTGATTGATTGCCCTACAGGGCTGTTTCTTTTCTATTTCATTTTTATAATTAAAGATTTTTTAACAGTTTGTCGTTGCAAAAAAAAGATAATAATGGAAACCAAAGAGCAAGTTAAAACATATAAATTCTGAACATTGGGTCAGATAAATAAAAATGTCAAACAAATAAAAGAACAAAATGATTTTTAATCACCGATCACATTCCGACCAGCAAGCACCACAACCATTCTTTCATATCAAGAGCCTCATTCTCGTCTTGGGGTTTAGTAAACCCGGGTTTATTCCCTCCCCCTCCCTTCAATTTTTATTCTTATTACTTTGGGAAATTTTTAATTATTTCAAAATCAAATAATTTCAAAATAAGTTTAAATAACTTAGATAATTTTAAAACTCATTTTAAAATGGAATTTAAAACTAAAAAACCAAATTTTTTTTTGGTTCTTATTTTATAAAAACTTTGCTGATTTCTAAAACTAAAAATCCGTCTTAAAACTTTTACATTCCCTTAAAAAAAGTACAGTTGAAAACCCCCCGGGGGGCATATTGATTCTCTGTCCCTTTAGGGTATTTGGGGCTTGGCGTTTGTTCTCAACCATCTTCGTGTCAATGTCGTCGTCTATTTTTGCATCGCCCGTTTGCCTCTCCGTCCGTAATAAAACGATAGTGAAAAGTGTGTTTATGACCTTTATGAATTACGGCGACTCATACTATTTTAGAGCGAACAAAATGTGTGGAGGTATCACATATATATTATTTTTAAGTGGATTGGTGTTTAATGCTAAAAACAAAACAAAAATTAAATTTTTGTTTTTATTTTCTCGGTTGAAAAATGTTAACCAAGATTGCCCTCTGATTTAATTGCGAATTTTAAAATGAGGAGGACCTAGTTCAAAATTGGCCACTAATCAAAACAATGAAAATTAAGAGCAAATTTTAAGGAAATTCGATAAAAATAAAGAATTTTGTTAGACCTCTGCGTGGTTTTTGGACAAAAAAAAATGTTGTTTTCCAAATTGTAAAGCTTTGTAGAATGTTTCAATAAATTAAAATAACATTTTAAATTTGATAAGGACTAGAGATCGGGCTTGAGGACCGGTCGAGAATTTCGAAAAAAAATTCCATTGATCGAGATTCGTTCAGATCACTCAAAAATTACAAAAAAATCTCGGTAAAATTTCGTCGACCGAGATAACAAAAACTCGACAAGAAGCTCGATCGTTCGTTCCCCAATAAAGAGCCCACCTTTAAAAGGACAAATGCCATGAAATTTTTGCAAAATTAAGCTCTAAACATTCATTCCTTGGCCAAATTCCCAAATAAAATGTCTCGACCCACGCTCATGGCCGTCGCCATGTTCATTGGCGTTCTGTTGGTAATGTTCAACCCGTCCATGGAGGTTAGCCCGCCGACATATTTGGGCATCTGCGAGTGGAGAGAATGTGTGGGGGAGAAGCCAGCCGGCTCACACATGGTAAGAATTTAATTTAAATGAAATTATTAATTAAATCCATAATTAAGTCATTTAATATGATTTTTTAATTGTCTTTTTTAAAAATTATTTTAAAACTGGCAATGTTTTAAAGTGAAAAATCATCAAAATGTTTAATTATTTGAAGATGATTTGTTTGCCCGAGGAACGCCCTGAGAACTGTCTTCAAGAATCATGGGACCAATTAACGGAGCTGAACGAGCTGGAGCCTTGTTAAGTGTGACCAAAGAGGCCACCAACACAAAATGTGCCAAAAAAATTGGCACTTTCAATGCTCCCATCTTATGTTTGATCATGATTTAAATCCTAATAAAACGAAATAAGTTTATTTACAATTTTATTTTTAAAATTCGATACTTTATGTGTTTATTTTATATTTTTATTTATTTTAGTCCTTATTTTAATTAATAAAGTTTAATTTTGAATAATATTTTTGATTTTTTCGACAAAAACACTCCGAAAATTGTCAGTTTTTGGACACAATTGTGGAAATTGACATTTGTTACGCCGCCGTTTGAAGTCCCTGAAATTAAAGTCAAGCATCACTCTAAGCTTAATTGAATATGCCCCCGGGGAGGCTTTTTTATTTGTGGCAAAATTGCCGGCTTAAAGTGATGGACACTATTCAATCCGACGCTTTCAAATCGGCGCAAATTAAATTTTATGTACTAAAAGTTAGTGCAAACAAAAAAAATGTTTTTATTTTGGCGATTTTTCTGTACATACAAATCATTTAAAGTTTATTTTGCAAATATTTTATATATTTCTCAATTTAATTACTTTTAAACTATAATTTTCACCATTTCTGCATACCCCATAAAAAGAACAAAATTAAAAATTCTTAAACCAATTTTTGATTTTTATTATAAGTGAATTTTTAAAATTAATGCCCTCAGGCCGAGCATTTTTGTAATAAAAAATACCAAATGTATTGTTTTGTTTTCAAGTTAAGAGCTATTTAAGGAAAAAATTGTTGATTTTTCTATTTTCGAACATTTTTGGGGCATTAAATTTGAATTATTTGCGCCAACCAATTTTGTTTGTTGGCCAAATGCACCTTTTGCATGAGGCAAGGGCACGTCGCCATCAGCATTTGCCCATGCACCAGCATCATCAACTGCAACTGCAGCTGCACGAGGTTGAGCTGCAACAGCGCGTGCCGCTACTGCACCAACAGTCCCAACATTCGTTGCCCCTGCACCACCACAGCCGGTCGTCGGTGGTGACACGTTGGAAGACAAAGCCGTCCCGGCACCATGCTGTTCGGGATGCCGTTTTCTTTGCTGACCGTATGAAATTTTTTGTTTAATTTGTTGACGAAAACTAACTTTTGTCATTATAGTATAGGTATATAGAATATTCGGAGCATCACTGTAAATTAGGGTTAAGCCCCGACCCCGACCCCCCGAACCCCGACCCCGAGCCCCAAAATGGGGTCGTCCCCGACCCTCGACATGGCCAACCCCGGCCTCCCCGACCCCCGACCCCCAAACCCCGTCGGAGGTCGGGGGTGAACAAACACCCCTAAAGATCGACTTTTTTTTGGGAGAAATAATTACTTTTGAAAATTTTTAATCTTCAAAAAAAATTTTCCCGTCGGCGCCTATCGGCACCGCCTACTCCTCCCATTCTTAAAAAACTTCTAAAACACCACCATTTTTTAAACTCTTTAATTGCAAATCCCAACAAAATTTCTAAATTTCGCTGGCGCTAATCCCCCCCTCCCCCCCCAAATTTTTTAAGAAAAATCGCTGACCAAAGTTGATCAAAGCAAAACTTGGCCACAACAAGATTTTTGGAGAAGTTTTAGCCTTTCGAAAAAATTTCATGCTTTCCTATTATTCTGAATTGTTGGCCAAGTCAAACATGACGTGATTTTGAATATTCGGAGCCATTACGGTAGTTCAGTTTACTCGGCATTTTACAGTATATTTTGAACCTTCTGTATTTGTTCCGTGAAGATCCTGAACTCAATGTTGCTATACTGATAATTGAACATCCTTTCCAGTTTCGTACAGCTAATTATTGTATTACTTTATGTTTTTGACTCTGTTACAGTATGCCATCGACAATGTGTACGGTATATTCGGTTACAGAACCCGTCACCGGCAACCTTGGCTTTTGTGGCTTTCTGTTGAGCATTTTTTCCACCGTGCTCTTGCTGATCACCGCCCCATTTTCGCTGTTTTTCTGCGTCAAGATTGTCAACGAGTATGAGAGGGCAGTGATTTTTCGTCTTGGACGCCTTATCCCCGGAGGCGCCAGGGGCCCAGGCAAAAAAATTTTAAATAAAACACAAACATTTTTCTTTAAATGCAAAAGAATTTTTAGGCCTATTTTTAGTCAACCCGTGCATTGACACCTATCGAAAAGTGGATTTAAGGTTTTGACAAAAAAAAATGTTTTGCAATTTATTTAGTGATTTTTTAAGGGTGTTAACATTTGATGTGCAGCCTCAGGAAGTAAGAAAGCGTTGAATGCTTTTTGTAAATTTAAAAATCTCGGGTGCAACCAAAATACTTGCATTAAAATAAATTAAAAAATATGTAAGATTTTTTTTTTGATTTTAGCAAGCAGTTTTAAATGGTGACAGGAAAAGTTCAATTTCCGGATTTTTAAAATTGTGCCTGTGTAAAAATTCCGAATTTTAATTAGCAAAAGGGAGGCATAAAAAAATTTTTCAGTAACCTCAGAATGCCAAGAAAAATAAATGAATACAAAAAAAAAAATTGTAAAACAGTGCTAAAATGTGATTTGTTGGCTTTGAAAATAAAGCAATTTTTCATTTTCGATTCTTTCCCGTGACGCGGTCACCGTCGCCGTCGACGTGGTTGTGTATTTTCGCATTTCAAATGCAACCATTTCGGTGACCAACGTGGAGGATTCAAGCCGTTCCACAAAATTGTTGGCCCAGACAACGCTGCGCAATGTGTTGGGCACCAAAACATTGGCCGAAATGTTGAGGTGAGTCGCGTCGTCCGTAGAGTCTGCAAAAAAAATTTTATAGTAAAAAAAAATTTAGACCAAAATGGTTATCCGTCCGAGTGTCAAATGTTTTATAACCTCTTTTAAGCTTAACAGATTTGGTCGAACATTATGCAAAATGAAAGCTCTTGATGAGCTAAAGCAATAATTAAGATTTTGGACAAAGCTTAAAAAAGAAAGGGCTTAAAAAGTGAAAAACTCGAAAAAATGCCAATTTTAGTGAAGCTTTCTGGATTTTTTGTAAGAGTGGTTGCTTTTTATGAATCAATTTACAAATTGAGATTAAATGTCCATAATATATTTTCATTATTTTTTTTTGTTAAATCGCGATTTATAAAAATCAACTATTTTACAGTGATCGAGAGCACATCAGCCTCAAAATTCAGGTCCCAAACATTGAACCGTTTGAATTTTAAACGTCTTTATTTTTAGGAAACTTTGGACGAGGCCACCTATCCTTGGCAATAATTGCTGCAATTTTTTTGGCATTTTTAAACATTTCTTTTCTGTGTTTAGGGGTGTTAAGGTGGAGCGGGTGGAGATCAAAGATGTGCGTTTGCCCTATCAACTTCAGGTCAATAAAATTGAAATAAAATTTGTGTAATTTTTAAAAATTTAAAAAAAATATTTTAGCGTGCCATGGCTGCCGAGGCGGAAGCGACACGCGAGGCACGTGCCAAAGTGATCGCAGCGGAAGGCGAGGAATTGTCCTCAAAAGCGTTGAGCCAAGCGGCCGAACTGATCTCGCAGTCGCCGTCCGCAATTCATTTGTCATTCCTGCAAACATTGAAGGCCATCAGGTTGAAGCAGTACCCACCCATTTACTGTTTGCATTTGATCAGAAGCCTGAAATCAGTTCTGAGGGTATGGATGGCATTTCGATCAGAAATGATCAGCTCCTTACATATGTAACGGAAGCGTAGAATTTTTGATCAGAAAACTGATCAAAGCTTTCGGTTTCTGAAGAAAAAGAGTACTAATTCTGACTATGTTTCATTTCTGAAGGAAAGAGTGATGACCATTTATTTAACCGAACAGATTTTTTTGATCAAAAAGTGATCAATCGTGTTGATGTGATTTCTGACAGCTGATCGAAGGGGATTCTGATCGACGTTTTGAGTTTTATTTACAAATTTGTTAATTTGATGTAATTAAATAACATTTTTGTAAAAGTGATTTTTCAGTGCCGAAAAGAACCAAACAATTGTGGTGCCAATCCCGGTGGAGATAATTCGATGGCTGAACAGAAAGTAAACGTTTTTTGAACTAGGCTTGCTCCCCGACCCTGAACCCCCGACATTCCAGCCCCCGATGGGTCGGGGAGAGCGACCCAACTTTGAACCCGTGCTGAGTCGTTTCGCAAAATCCGCCATCTCGCTGGAGAAAAAAAAGCGGGCGTTTCGCAAAATCCGCCATTTATTTTAATTTAAACAATTTTTTTTAATATTATTTACATCAAAAATGAATGTTTAACACGAATGTTTAAGCCTAAGCCTAACGAACCCCAAGCCAGGGTGGCTTAGGCCTAAGCCTAACAAACCCCTAAGTCTCTAAAAAATTTACCCCAGTAATCCTCTACGACTTTGGAGTTACTTAAAAAAGTCGGGTTTCCTTAATGTTAAAAAATTTCAAAAGATTCAAAAACCTCTTTAAATTCTCAAATGCAGATTATATTCATTTTTATATACTTTTTTAATATTAATAAATAATATTTTTGGTGATTTTGCGAAAATGTGGCGGATTTTGCGAAACGCCCATAGTGGCGGATTTTGCGAAACGACTCAGCACACTTTGAACCGATTCGCAATTTCACAAAATTTGTTATTGCAAATTAATATTTCTAATAATATTTATATTAAATTTAAGAAAGAACAAGAAGCAGCAGGGGAAAAAAGTGGACGACTCTGGGAACAACGAAGCATAAAAATTGGAAAATGTTGTAATTGCAATTTTGTAGGAATGTTCGAGAGTCTTGGTTTTGAGGCCTTGACTCAAAAATTTCACTTTTTTGGGTTTTAGGTAAGTCTCGGTCTCGAGTATCGGTAAATTTTGAATCTCGAACATCTCCAGAATTCACTCGGATAATAAATTTTCAATTTCGAGAATATAAATTTGTGCTCTTCCAAGAAACTATCGCTTCAAAATATTTTTATTGTTAAACTTTGTTTCCAAATAAATTTGAAGTCGCACATTTTGGGTAGAATTCAGCAAATTTTCCAATAAAAAATTAATTAAATATTTTTATGGCCCAAAATTCGTTTCTAAACCGAAGGTCAAAAACAAAAGCGTCAATTTGCAAAAAAGTGACTATAACTTTCCACAAATTAATACCAAAAAAAGGCTAACATTACAAAATCACAAAAAAAAAGAAGTTGGCCAGAAAACCCCCAAAAATTGGCCATTTTGTGTGTTTTTACTTTTTTAGCAGCAACTTTTTTGAGCTTTGACCAATTGCAAAGCGAAAGCTTAATGATAGCATCATTTCTCTTTGAAGGCTTTTATAATTGAGTTGGGAGATTGCGGTTCAAGAAAATTAGCATTTCGACCTGTTCCAGTTCTGTGCCAGGATTTTTAATAGGCTTTGGATCAGTTTAAAGAAGTATTTAAAAAAATTTTTAGAAAAAATTGTTTTTTTCCCATGAAGTTAATTGAAAAACAGAAAAAACTATTTACACCGTCGAGGTTTGAACACCGGGCAACCTCGTCACTCACCATCACACCAGCAGCAGGGCATTTGGTTAAAAGAATTTAAAAAAAAGGAATTTCACTCTATTCGGTAAAGTATCGAAGCCTGAGGTCGAAACCGGTTGTGTTCCCTAACGTTTTCAAGTTTGGCGTTGTGTTGGGGCAAATCCGGCAATGCCATTCGATGCAGAATCACGAACCTGTCATGGCTACCGGAAAGCGCGTTCTCGCTCCATGCACTTTGAAAACAGTTATTCAACAAATTGCACAAAAACCCCTCGATTTCTCTGATAAGAGCGCCGCTTGAACGATGGATGGGGATGAATCAGACTCATTCATTT
Source organism: Globodera pallida (assembly GCA_020449905.1). Taxonomy (NCBI): domain Eukaryota; kingdom Metazoa; phylum Nematoda; class Chromadorea; order Rhabditida; family Heteroderidae; genus Globodera; species Globodera pallida. Next base: position 1,446,940 of record JAIXHY010000015.1, read on the forward strand.
GGCTTTTTAGAGTCCATCAGATTTTTCTTACTCGATTAGCATAATGCGATAGGAAAACATTTATCCAATTGCTTCATCGGTTCGTTCGATTATGTAATGACAAATTTGGCTTCCTTTTCTAGCTGGTCACATCGATATTTAGAATTTTTTGATTATTTTAAGAATTTTATTTCATTTCGTTAGAAAATTTATATTTTGAAATACAAAAAATATTTTTATTAAATTCCTTGTTTAATTTAAATTAAAAAACTAACACATTCAACATCAGTGATTGGCTGTGATTGTGACCAGAATTGTTTTCGTGTTTCAAAATTTACAGCTTTGAATTCCGAATGGCGCAGCGATTCGTCAACATTGTTCTTGCTTTTGCCTTCTTTATTGAACCTGTCGCGCTGCAGGGTTTGATAGGTTTTCGCTGTTACGAAGGCATGAGTGCCAACGTGCCTGGCGAACTGCGATTGAAGTTTCTCGAATGGGGCATGAGTCCATCGATTGGACTGAACGACTGCTACAGTGATGACGACAAACGCTGCGTTTTTTTTGAGTGCAAAGGTGGACAATTGCGTTTAATTTAAAATTGGCCGAAATTCCGGATGCCGGACTTTTTTTGGCATCCGATTACATCCCATTGAAAATTATTTTTTAAAAATAAATTTTTCTTTTTTGTGTAAGCAAAGAGCCTGCTTGCTTTTAAGCTCAGAACTGGTACTTCGTTTCTTGCTCGAAGGCGGAGAGTGAGTGTTTTGGAATGCATAGTTTCTGCGTGAAGGACGAATGTCAAACTTGTCACACGGACCATTGCAACTTGCCGCTGTCGATGCGCCCGAACTCCACCACCACAATCCGCGCTACCAGTACCAGCACCACAACCCGCGCTACCAGTACCAGCACCACGACCCGCGCTACCAGTACCAGCACCACGACCCGCGCTACCAGTACCAGCACCACAACCCGCGCTACCAGTACCAGCACCACAACCCGCGCTACCAGTACCAGTTCAAGTTTGTTGAGCATGGAGTATAGAGGGGGGGGGGGGGGGGGGGAGCGGGACGTTTCGGCCCCGACGGTTCGGCCCACCCTTTCGGCCCTGCCGTTTCGGTCCAAGGTCTTTTTTCACTTTAACATCTTTCTATGTTTTTAATAATTGGTTTAGTGCTTTTTACATCAAACACTGGGTTCAATCTTTTCTAGTATTTTAAATGTGCAAATTCTATTGAAACTAAAAAACAGAAAGTGAAATTGATACATAAAGCGAGTACACCTCTACACGTTTGCCAAAATGAGTGCTGGCGGAACTACGTGCAACTCTACACAAGTGTCCAGCAAACGCAGACCATAAGCTTAGCACCGGGTGAATTTTAGGCCTAAGCCTAAGCTCAGGTTGGCTTAGGCCTAAGCTCTGCTTAGGGTGGCGTCCCTGTGGCCGAAACGGAGGGCCGAAACGTCCCCCGACTCTGAGGGGAAGTCTGAAAAAAAAATTGAATTAAAGTCATCAATTTTAAATGGATTTTTGGATTGCTTTATAATTTTTTATTATAAAAAAATCACGTTTTGAATAATTTTATTTTACAGCTTCAAAGAACATCGCCAAAGGGATCAGTACCAAAATTGGTTTCACGCCAGCCAAAACGACCCAAATCCCGGACACCAAGATTCAGGTTGGGCACAACAAAACCGTAACATTTAAAATTAATACAAAAATCCTTTTAAGCCAACTTGATATTTCGCCAATTAGTGCAAATTCGAACATTTTGTCCCCACTTATTGGCAAAATGTCCAGTCGGTGAAATGTCGCGCATTTCAATTGATAGCCCCACAATTTTTATAACCAGAATTCGGAGAACGGCACGTCTCATGGCGTCGAAGTGCCGCTCCCTCACAACGGCACCGACAAAAGTGTCGGACTCTCTGCCAAAGTGGCACCGCTTTACGTGCTTGCCTTGCTGTTGAGTATTAGCCGTAAGTTTTTTTAATTTTATAAACATTACCCATGACTTTTTAATTTTTTAGAAGCATTTTTGTGGTTCATTGAGAAGATGCCGTGGGTCTGAGATGTTAATGGGATGATGATGTAATTCCCCCGACAAAGTGATAAATTTAGTCCCAAAAAATGTATTTGGGATTAATATAATAAAATATGTTATTTTCGATGTCCAACCTTTTCTTGGCCCACGGACCACTTGAGTTGGCATTGCCGGATAAGTAGCCAAATTATCAAAAATGTATAAATTTTATAAAAATGTTTCAAGGACATTGTTAACTTTTTAATTCATAAAGGCCTATCTAAGCCAAAGATAAACAAACCTAAGCCTAATTTTGAGGAAATTAAAGGTTGAGAATTAATTTTTGAATTTTTTTACTTCTAGGCCTCTGGTGCTTAGATGTTTTTTTGTGCCGTTTAAATCTATTTGCAATTTTAAAATTTGAAAAATTTTAGATATCCAACTCAAATTTACGCAATACAAAATCCATTTCAATTATGGTGAAGAAATGAAATATTTTCTGGTGAAGGTCATCTGAATCTTTCTGGTAATGAGAACCCGACGGTGCCGGCAGGCGCCGTTGTGTTGTGCTCTTTTTTGCATCCATAAAGCTTTATCTAAAAATAATCATTCTGAAAATTTTTATAAAAATAGGCCTCAGTGAAATCTTTGCATATTAAGCATTTTGATTCGGGATTTTGGAAATTTTTTGAAAAAAAGATTTACGTGAGAGTAGAGTTGGCCGGGACCTGGATCACCCACCACCCGGGCCGGTCGGGAAATTCCCGGTTTCTCGAATCTCGCGATCCCGGTTTTTCAGAAAACAGAATTCTGGTGGCCAAAACGACCAAAAAACTCTGATAATCAGCAATCAAAACAGTAATTTAAAAAAATTTTTTAACGAATTATAGTTTGGATATTTTCTCCCAAAAATTCATCAATTTATTAATTCATTAATTCATTATTCTTAAAGCCCGACAAGTAAGAAATACAAGTGGGAAGCTGGCTGATCGTCGTTCGGATTTACATTCCGATCAAAAGTCTCGACCAGACGACGTTCAGGAACGATCGTCGGTTCCAAACCGTAGGCCGGGAACCCGACAACCTCAGTCCATTTATGTATTTTTTGGCTCGTGGTTTAGTCAAAACGCTCCGTGTCGAGTCCAATTCGTAAACACGAATTCTATCCTGCATGAAGCGTTCCCTATCTTTCAGAACAATAATTATCCTAATTGAGACAATATGAGCTAACTTTTACTTGTATTTTTATGACAAAATGGTGTTAATAAATTACCAAGATTAAAAATTATTTTGTCATTTTTTGTTTGTTTTTTTTTGCTTTAAATTAGAGCCGCAAGCTTCGGGGCCGCAAGCTTTGGGGCCGCAAGCTTCGGGCCGCAAGCTTCGGGGCCGCAAGCTTCGGGGCCGCAAGCTTCGGGGCCGCAAGCTTCGGGTCGCAAGTTTCGGGCCGCAAGTTTCGGGCCGCATTTCGGGCCGCACGCTTCGGCTAGCCAACCTAATTTCTGATTTTTTTTTCTCTAAAAATCAGAATGAGCCCCTTTTAAAAATCAGAAATCAGAAAACAGAATTTTAATGCCCTTTTTAAAAAATCAGAAACCAGAAAACAGAATTTTAATGCCTTTTTTAAAAAATCAGAAACCAGAAAACAGAACTCTGGTGCACAAAACGACGAATTCAGAACAGAACAGAGCACTCCCTGCTGCACCACACAACATTTGGCGTGGCGAAAAGACAAACCACCAGGCGATGATTTAGTGAGATGGCTTAAGCGTTTTTTTTACTACATATATTGTAGAATTTAAAAATTCTTACAAGTATTCGTTTCGAAAATTCGAAAACCAATAAAATCTGCAACCCACAATCCGCAACGCCAAAACGCAATCCGCAATTGCCTCCAGCCCTGCCACTTTGTTTCCAAATAAATTTGAAGTCGCACATTTTGGGTACAATTCAGCAAATTTTCCAATAAAAAATTTATTAAATATTTTTATGGCCCATAATTCGTTTCTAAACCGAAGGTCAAAAACAAAAGCGTCAATTTGCAAAAAAGTGACTATAACTTTCCACAAATTAATACCAAAAAAAGGCTAACATTACAAAATCACAAAAAAAAAAAAAAAGTTGGCCAGGAACCCCCCAAAATTGGCCATTTTGTGTGGTTTTACTTTTTTAGCAGCAACTTTTTTGAGTTTTGACTAATTGCAAAGCAAAAGCTTAATGGCAGCATCATTTCTCTTTGAAGGCTTATTTAAAATCTTGCGCAACAACTTGTGCCGTGACAAAATGCCAAACAATTTGGCACTTTGCATGCCCCATTATTTTTTGGAAAATTAAACTTTCTGCCTAAAATTATTGTTAAATAAAAAATTATTTTTAACATATAAAAACGATGATGAATCAGATTCATTTGGTAGGGTCCATCAGATTTTTATCACTCTATTTTATTAGCATAAAGCGATTGGAAAACATTTATCCAATGCTTCATCGGTTCGTTCGATTACATAATGACAAATTCGTCTTTTTTTTATTGTTTTGCTGGTCAAATCGTTATTTAGAATTTTTTTGATTATTTTAAAAATTTTAAATTGACAAAAAAAAAACAATTTGAATTCCGAATGACGCAGCGATTCGTCAACATTGTTCTTGCTTTTGCCTTCTTTATTGAACCTGTCGCGCTGCAGGCCAATCGTAAAATTTTGAGCAATTTTTTTTTTGTTTTTTTTTCAAAAAAAAATTTGTTAGGCCTTCGCTGTTACCAAGGCATCCATGGCGTCGAAGTGCCCTACGAACTGTCCTTGCGGTTGGCCAAATTGAACATTTCGCTAGAGCACGACATGACCGAATGTGTCAGTGACGGCAGAGTCTGCACCTTTTTTGAGTGCAAAGGTGGAAAACGCATTTAATTTTATAATTTAACTCATTAAAATTTAATTAAACAATATTTCAAATATGAAAAGCACAAATTTCCTACAAATTTTGATATATTTATTAGTCCCTCAAAACTTTTCGGTCCGGAATTCCTGACAAAAAAAACATCCCAAAACCTGCCAGTTACATCGCTGGTCTAGGTATATTAATTTCTAAGCTCAAAATTGGCCGGAATTCCGGATGCCGGACTTTTTTTGGCATTCGGTTACATTCCCTGGCCATATTGAAGATTATTTTTTAAAAATAAATTTTTATTTTTGGTGCAAGCAAACCCTTCTTGCTTTTAAGCTCAGGACTGGTACTTCGCTTCTTGCTCGCGGCAGCACGCTTTTTGCAATTTTGAAATGAGTCAATATTGCGTGCAGGACAAATGCCAACTTTGTTACACGGACCGTTGCAACTTGCCGCTGTCGATGCGCCCGAACTCCACAACCCGCGCTACCAGTACCAGCAGCGCCTTGCCATTGGCTATGCGTTCGGACACCACCACCAACGACCAATGTGAACAAAACTTTGCTTACTTTTGGCCAAAATGGCATTAGACGCCCCAAATCTTGTAATTCAATACTTTAGTTTCGAAAATTTTGGCATTTTCAACTGTCTTTGTCAATTTTTGGCATTTATGAAATCATTTTCATGTAGATTTTCAAGTTTGTTGAGCATAGATGGAGTATAGAGGGGAAAATTGAAAAAAATTGAATTAAACTCTTATCAATTTTAAATGGTTTTTTTGGATTTCTTTATATTTGCACTTCAAACTACAAATAAATTGACAAATTGTAAACTGATTAAGCCAAAACGACCCAAATTCCGGACACGAAGATGCAGGCTGGGCACAACAAGACCGTAATATTTAAAATAAATACAAAAATCATTTAAAAATTTACGCCCACTTGAAATTTTTCGCCAATAGTGCAAATTCGGACATTTTGTCCCCACTTATTGGCAAAATGTCCAATCGGTGAAATGTAACGCATAATAATCAATTTTTATGACCAGAATTCGGAAAACGGCACGTCTGGTCAAGTCGTCGAAGTGCCGCTCGCCGAGAAAAGTAACGGTACTAAAAAAAGTGCCGGACTCTCTGCCAAAGTGGCACCGCTTTACGTGCTTGCCATGCTGTTGGTTATCAGCCGTAAGTTTTTTTAATTTTATAAACATTACCCTAACTTTTTAAATTTTGTTAGAAGCATTTTTGTGGTTCATCGAGAAGATGCCGTGGATCTGAGCTGTTAATGGGATGAATATTTGGTGAAATTTCCCCAGACAAAGTGATAAATCTAAAGCCCCAAAAATGTCAAAATTCAAATTTAACCCAGGATATTTATTAAAAAGAAAAACAATTTTAGTTTGCCCAATGTTCGAGTCGGGGGGGGGGGGGGGGAGGGGAGGGCAGCGGTCCCATTTTTCCCGGCGGTTCCGGTTCCAAAAATTTGTGATTGCGACCAAAAATATTTCAGGAATAGGAGGGGAAGAATTCAAAATTAAATTCCATCGGTTCAGTTTTTTTTTCAAATTTTGAAATGCAGTCGAATTCTTCGCGGAGAATGGCCAGGACATCGAAAAACGCATAGCAAGGCATTTTAAGCCGCTTTTCCGTTCTTTCCGCCCCCCACCCCCCTCCCCTCCAAAGTGTTGGTCGCCAACGGCGCTGATGCCAACCAGACGTTGGATGACGGCTTGCTCCAATGAACACAACACACTTTCAAAACGTATCTGCAACCAAATCGTAAACTAGTGTGGCCGTTCGCAGCCCAATCAGGGCTGGGCGAAACTTCGGCTTCGAGCCTCGTGAAACTTTTTGGGCTTCTAGCTTTGAATAAAAATTGAGCTTCATTTTTAGCTTCGGTTTTCGGCTAGTGAACCGAGCTTTGCCCCACCCTAATCTTGCTGAACAACAAAAAGCGGCACCACCGTACCCTTCCCAAACATTTGTTTTCATTGTCTGTTTGTTTTTGTTGTCATTTTTCAAATCTACTCGATAAAGAAATTTAATTTTCCGCGACTCGGTTCTCCCAACTTGTTGTATTCGTCACCACCCGACGCCTTTTAGAAATATGTTTCAAAAAATAAAAATTTTTAAACTTTGTATCAATCTGTGGTTTTTGAAAAATGCGGATAACCGCAGGCGGATAAACCTGCGCCAAAAACTGAGCAAATCCGTATAAACAAGGGTCGCACTCGAAACCCGAAAGTTTTAGATCTTTAGAACTGGTGCCCGGCCAGGACATTCCGCTGGGATCTTTAGGGATCTTGGCCCGGGATTCCCGATTTTTTTTTAACGAGATCCCGGCCATGGGATCCAGCCTGGGTATTTGATTCGATTTAAAAAAGATTTTCCAAGTGAAGAATTTAAATCTTCATCTGTTACTCGCGGACAAAATGATTGCCCTTCGCCGTATACGACAAAGATTGTTCATTCATTATGTTTCTTTGAGTGGGACGCCGAAAAAAAGCCTAAAAACCGTTAAATTAAAAATTTTGATGTTTTTTTTCATTAAAGCAATACAAATCATTCAATTGTTTTTATGTATGGCGAATAGCGGCGCTTCCAATGGAAATTACTCGCAAATAAAACGACGTCGGCGTTTGCCGTTGGAGTTGCAGTGTGGCCGTTTTTAAATAAATGCCACCAAATCCAATCAAATCAAAAAAGGATAATAAAAAATCCAAATTTTTTACACAAATTTCAGGTATTTGGCGCGTTGCCCTTTTAAACCAGGGCTTCTATATCTGGATTTTTCCTCATTCTGTGGTTTTTGGAAAGGGCAATGAGGATTTTTTTTTGAAATGCGGATTTGCGGATTTTTGTGGTCTTTTGAGATCCTTGTGGGGTTTTTGTGGTTTTTTGGCAAAAATGATGATAAAAAAACATTTTTCTTAACAAATATCGTTAAAAATTTGGGTGAGAAAGAAATTAAAGGGCAATTTTATTTAAAATTCTTTGCTTAACTAATTTATTTGCGTTATTTTTGCGGAGACTACCGGGTTGTTTGTCTCCGATTCTCTCGCCGAATTATCTCCATGCAATTCGTTGTTTCATTCTGGCACCAAAATTGAATCGAACTTTGGACCGGACTTTGAATACAAATTCTGATGTTTGAGGAGGAAGCCCACGGAATTTAATTTTCCGAGATTCGATTCTCTTAACTTTAAAATACCGAAAATAACGGGCCCAACAAAAAAAAATTCGGTATCCGGTCTGGTATTCGATATTTTTTGGACCATGATGACATTTCGTCCAGGCGACATTTCGTCCAATGACATTTTGTCCATTAAGCATACGACATTTCGAACAGACATTTCGTCGATAAAGTTCATCGATTAGCACAACCACATTAATACTTTTAATAATTATTTCACAAAGGTAAATGAAATATTTTCACATGTTTTGGAAAATTATATACAAATACAAAACTAAAATTTTTTTTTGAAAAATATGATTTTTAGGGATGCATTTTTGGTCCAAGAAAAAGTCTTTTTTATGAGGGTGCATTCTGAATTAGAAAGAATTTTGATTTTAAAGGGTGCAAACTTTGTTTTTATTTCATTTTTCTTAAGAAAATTTCGGGGAAATGTCAAAAATATGCATTTATTATTGAAAAATGCCAAAATATTGATTTATATAGACTAAAAAGTCGCTATAATTCCAAAAATTTTCGAAATCAATGCTATTTTTGGGCTTCTCTCGTAAACCTTGTTCACAAAAAATAGATTAAAACCAAATCTCCACCTTTTTCTTGTTTTAGTAGACGAAATTAAGTATTTTTGCTTGTGGGCGAAATGTCGCTGGACGAAGTGTCCTTTTTTGTCTTTATGGACGAAATGTCGTATTTTTGCTTAATGGACGAAATGTCGTATTTTTGCTTAATGGACGAAATGTCGTATTTCTGCTTATGGACGAAATGTCGTATTTTTGCTTAATGGACGAAATGTCGTATTTCTGCTTATGGACGAAATGTCGTATTTTTGCTTAATGGACGAAATGTCGTATTTTTGCTTAATGGACCAAATGTCGTATTTTTGCTTAATGGACGAAATGTCGTATTTCTGCTTATGGACGAAATGTCGTATTTTTGCTTAATGGACGAAATGTCGTATTTTTGCTTAATGGACCAAATGTCGTATTTTTGCTTAATGGACGAAATGTCGCCTGGACGAAATGTCGGCGCCCCCAATTTCTTTTTCGATTTCGAAAATTTGGAGAAAAAACCTCAAAATTATCGAATCGAAAGGTTCCGTCGCAGCCCCGCTGTAATGGCGCCCAAGCCACTTCACTCTACTTTTGCTTTTCTCTTCAGCAATTTGTCTCTTCTTTCACCTTTTCTCTATAATATTTCTCTACTTCCCCCCCCCCCCCCCTCCCCTCCCCCCAATCCTTTCTTTTCCCAATTTTTGTCTGCACTATTTTCACAATCATTCGAAACAGAATTTTACTTTTTTTGTTGGTGTTTATATTAAGAATAAAAGTACATTTTAACTTCATTTAGTCGTTACATATAAAATTATTTGAATTTCAACAACAATCAATAAATGTCGGACAATCCGAGAGAAGCGGAGAAACAATTGAAAGAAATGTGAATTTGTTTGCTATTAATTCGATATTTTTCGATGCCGATATTTTATAGCAATTTATCGTATTGAAAAGATGTTAACTCAAAAAATTCGGAATTTCTACACTATATGGGAGTGGCTCGGATTTGAATAAAAATACTACCAATCGACTCAACTTCTAAGCCTAACGCACGAATCTGCAAAAATTTTGCCGCGGAAACCACTTTGAAGAAAGTTATGGCCCATCAAAGTTGGCCAAAACCCATAGGGGGGGGGGACCCTTTTGGTCAAAATTATGAGAAGATATTTTTATTCTAAAAATGGTCTGAAAATATGTTATTTGACATGCTGATTACGAATTCGTCAATAGAAAATAAAAATTGAGAATTTGAAACGGTTTTTGAACCGGTTTAAAATTTTGAAAGTAAAAGAAAAAGGAATTTTAATTAAACCAAAGCCCGATAGGGGGAAAAGTTAGACAGTAAGGTGGAAAATAGCAGCCAAAGTACCGCACACTCGACTACGGCGGCCAGTAGGTGGGGCGAGACTCCGGGCTCCGGAAGAAGTCCGCGCGTGACCCGGCTGGGGGTCTCGCGCGCGCCCGCTCCGCGGGTCCCTGCGCGCTCGCCCCCCAGTGGCGCTCGTCAGACTTCTTCCTCCGCCCTCCGTATCGCCCCACTACTTGCTCCGTCTCCGCATGCTCGCTGTTGGCGGGCCGCCAGCGGCCTTTCATTTTATTTTATGCGGCTTTTGTTATTTAAAATTCCTTTTTTCTTTAATTTTCAAAATTTTAAACCGGTTCAAAAACCGTTTCAAATTCTCAATTTTTATTTTCTATTGACGAATTCGTAATCAGCGTGTCAAATAACATATTTTCAGACCATTTTTAGAATAAAAATATTTTCTCAAAATTTGACCAAAAGGGTCCCCCCCCCCTATGGGTTTTGGCCAACTTTGATGGGCCATAACTTTCTTCAAAGTGGTTTCCGCGGCAAAATTTTTGCAGATTCGGACTCAGTTCGACGAGAGAAATCGATTCGTAGTATTTTTACTCGGATCCGAACCACTCCCATATAGTGTAGAAATCCCAAAAATTCATCACAATTTTAATGGATTATATTGATTTACTATTTGATTTTTGTTTGAGACGTACTTTTTAACAAAAAATTTCAAATTTTGGGTGATCATAAATAAATCTGTAGCCTAGTGGTTTTTCTTTTCGGCATGTGTGATTTTGTGTGGTTCGAACCCGCTTGGGTGCATGTACTTATTTTTTTTTGCTTCTTGGTTGGAAAAAAATTTTGCGAAAAAATATCGCGATATATCGGTTATTTCAAGGCCATTGCCGAACACTAGTAAATATGTACAATATAACTTAAATCAGAAGACTCGATACCCACAAATTACGCAGGTGGAAGTACCCTAAGAATGGGATTTTCTTTGAAATCGAAATGTTGTTTATTTATTTTCGTTCGGTTCAAAAACCGCTTTAAATTCTCAATTTTTAGTTTCGTTGACAAATTCGTAATCAGCGCATCAAATAACATATTTTCAGACAATTTTTTGAATAAAAAATATTTTCAAAAATGTTGACCAAAAGGGTCCCCCCTCTGGTTTTTGGCCATCTTTGAGGGGCCATAACTTTCTTCATAATTTTTTCCGGATCAAAAAAATTATGCCGTTCGATTTCTCTCGTCGAGAGGAATCGAATGGTATATATAATGACCCAAACCTTCAGGAGGTAGTATTCTTGACTTTTACCGAATTTTTCACAAGGCAAATTTCCAAAAATTATGGCATTTGCCATAAAAATAGGGCAATTTGGCACATCCCTGAGTTACACATATTTGAGCAATTTTACCAATGCGTTAAATCAAATTTCAGTTTTATTTGTGACGACGTTTTGTTCGAAGTCTTCACATTTTATGGACCTTTTGTGCTCGGGCTGAAAATTGCGTTGGTCAGCGATCGATTTGACTTTTTGGTGGACGCGCATTTCAAATTAAAAGAATGGTCGCTTGGTTGGTTGGAAATTTGTCGCGCAACTGACGGAACCGGAGCTGAAATTGTCAAATTTATTGGCAATAAAGTTGTCGAGCGTCGACTGCAAATTCCGCAAGAACCGCTTCCTGACAAAGTGATCGGATTCAAAAACATTATGATAAGGTCAGTCCAGGACATTTAAAATGAGAACAAACGCTGTTATAAGTAGGGCCACGATTTATATGGACAAAAAATCTCGAAATATGGCCATAAAATATGGATGAAAAATCGCAAAATATGGACAAAAATTGAAAAATATGGACGAAATATGGATAAAAATTTTTTCGAAAATCGCAAAAAAATGGGCAAGATTTCCTAATAGAAGTAATAAGAGCAATAAAAAAATTTATACAAATTAAAGAAATTTCAGAAAATTTTTTGAAAATGTGCGAAATTTTAAAAATTTTCATTTTTGGTGGCAGAATTTTTAGTCGCGAAAAAGTCAATTTTTAGGGGTGCATTTTTTGAAAATTTAAAAAGTCGATCTTTGGGGGTGTATTTTTCGTTTTTATTTCATTTTTGTTAAGGAATTTTTTGAAAATGGCGAAATATGGATGAAAATATGGAATATGGATAAAAATCGTGAAATATGGAAAATATGGATTATAAAATAGGCTCTAGAAGCTCCAACCAAAGCTAAAAACACTATTTATGGCATTTAGAAGCCGTTTCAAGTTCGCAGAAAAAATATGGATTTCCATATAAATCGTGGCCCTAGTTATAAGTCCTGAATCCCGTTTTAGTTACATCGACCAAAGTGTCATCGAATTTCTCCAAAGCATCCACCGACTTTTTGGCTCCAAAGGCAGCAGTTTTTTCTTTTTGACTGTAGTTAACCAAGACCGCGGTTGGGAGATCATTTGGCACCGGATTTGGCCGTTGATCAATGAAAACATTTGCGGCATTTATTTGACTCCCTGCATACGTTTGCGCCATTTCTCTCTGGCCGTTCTTCGCGATTGCCCAAAACTGCAAAGAATTTATTCCTTTGATCTTTTTCCCGTGTTCCCGGCTGATGACAGCGCCAGCGCTTCTTCTGCCCAAGCTTTGGCCAAATGGTTGCACACGCCTCGCGCGGATGGACTTCCGAAAATGTTGGAATGCTATTATTTTGATTCGGAAAGAATGGAGGAACTGAAAAAGGTAATTTTTTAAATTTTACTGAATTTACCGATTTAAATTCCTGTATTCCATTTAAGGCATTTGTTAATTCGGTCTTTTCTGTCAATTTTATCATCAATATTCGGAATTTGAATTATGTTGACTTGGTGCCATTTGAATTGAAAAACAGTTTGACGGGGCAACGATTGGTGTTTCGGCACTTTAAAAAGGACAAATGGCTGGTTGTTCGTTGTCCAATTGAGCGCGACGAAGACAAATGGGCCAAGTGGAAAATGAGGCAGCTTTATGGAGCAGGTCTTGGATTCAGATCACCGTTAACTTCAACGACAGTGAAATTGGCGACGGGTAGGGATGGGTGGGGTGGTTTATTGGAAACACTTATCTTCCATCTTGGAATTTTTGAAAAAAACATTCACGCCGCCACGTTGTCTTATTTACAGTCTGCTTGACGCAAGCGAAGGTCCGAGTGAGCCCAAAAAGAAACGGAATTTGGAGTGAAATTCAAACCGATAAAATGTACTAAACATTGAATATGCTTAAGTGTAAACTTTTAGTGCTGGACATTCCGCCACGGTTCAACGCCTTTATAACCGTTCATATTCAAAGCAATAAATCTTTATGTTTTACGAGAACTCATTCAAACAAAAAATTTTTTTGTTTATTTGTTTAAATTTATTTTAAACCTACATATAAAAAGCGCAATCCGTAAATATCCTGGGTTAAATTTTAATTCCCTCCTCCAAATCGCTTTCGTCCGCCATGTCATCCGTTTGTCGTTCTTTCACCTTCCCCATCCTCCGCGTGCGCTTAAATTTGATTGCCCAAACAATTTTGCCGTTTGCCATTTCTGTTGGACATTTGGCCAAAGGCCAACGTTTTATATCCGGAGGACATTTTGCCTGAGGACATAATGCCGCCGTAGGGCATTAGGTGAATTTTGCACTATGCGAGAGCTGAATGGCTCTATCAGCCCGAAATCCGTTTCCAAACCCGAAGGTTAAAAGTCAATTTGCAAAAATGTGACTATAACATAAACTAATGTGTACCAAAAGAATGAACAATCACAAACAAGTTATGGCCAGAAAACCCCAAATTGGCTATTCTTGTGTTTTTAACTTTTAAAATCGTGTTCATCAAACCGTGCCGTTGCAGAATGCCAAAATTGTTTGGCACTTTGAATGGTCCGTTTAAATAGTCAATAAAACTTTCTGCCTAAAATCATACTTCTAAACCTTTGTTAAATAAAAAATTACTTTTCACATATACAAAACCAGAGCCTAAAGAGCTCTACGTCAAACGGCAAAACGGTAGAAATGGGGGTCTAATCAATTTATACATAAATTTGCTTGGGGTGAAAAAATGAAAAGCACAAATATTGCTTTCGGCAGAGAATTCATATCAATTTAGACTCAGCTCGATGAGCTGAGTCAAACAAAAAAAAGTTTGAATTTCGATCAAACTGATCAGTTACGGTATGATCATTATAAAAAGCTCAGCTAAACAAACCAAAACATTGTCGTTTCTGATCAGAACTGGCCAAGTTAGGGTGTCCGATCAATTTTGAAGACGAAATAGTGTGCAAAAGGGAGAGATATTGGGTAGAGATACAAAAGTAACGAGAGAGAGATAACGTAAACGACGAAGGAAAAGCGAATAATCGGCTAGTTATTTGTAGCTTTGGCTAGGTAGCTAGCTGCGTTATCAAATTATCCTTAAGAAGAGGTTGGGGGATTATTTTTCAACCTTCTCGGAGGATGGGGGATTATTAGAGGATGGGGGATTATTAGAGGTTGAAGGATTCCAAGAGTATATACTAGGGTTGGACGGGACCGGGATTTTTGGAAAAACCGGGACCGGGACTAAATTTGGTCCCGGTCAAAAAAAACCGGGACTGCTGGACAAAAACAAGAAAAAAAATCATTTTGTAAAAACCGGTACTTTTATAGTGGGATTTTAAAGGAATTTTGAAAAACCGGGACCAAAATTTCAGTACCAAAATTTGAAAAATTGAACATTTCAGTACTGGTCCCGGTCCCGTCCAACCCTAGTATATACGGTAACTCAATTCACACTCATCGCAGCCATACGCGTTATAGCTCACAAGAAAGTCCTGAGTGTCTAGTTTGTCTTTCTCCAACACCAACACCGGTTACTCTACTCCCCGTGTAGGTAGCTCGAAAAGTGAGGGGTGGTAAAAGAAAGGGGTCGAAACCAGTTGTGTTTCCTAACTTTTTCAAGTTTGGCGTTGTGTTGGGGCAAATCTGGCAATGCCATTCGATGCAGAATCATGAACCTGTCATGGCTACCGGAAAGCGCGTTCTCGCTCCATGCACTTTGAAAAGAGTTATTCAACAAATTGCACGAAAGCCCTTCGATTTCTCTTATAAGAGCGCCGCTTGAACGATGGATGGGGATGAATCAGATTCATTCATTTGACTTTTGGAGTCCATCAGATTTTGCTTACTCTATTTTATTAGCATAAAGCAATAGGAAAACATATATCCAATTGCTTCATCGGTTCGTTGATTACATAATGACGAATTTGGCTTCCGTTTCTTGCTGGTCAAATCGCTATTTTTTTATTTTAAAAATTTTATTTCATTTGTTTGCAAATTTTATATTTTGAAATACAAAAAAAATATTATTAAACTCCTTGTTTAATTAAGTAACAAACACATTTAACAGCAGTAATTGTCAGCTGTGAATTGTGCCCGGAATTGTGGCACAATTTCGTGTCAAAATTTACAGCTTTGAATTCCGAATGGCGCGGCAATTCGTCAACATTGTTCTTGCTTTTGCCTTCTTTATTGAACCTCTCGCGCTGCAGGCCAATCGTAAAATTTTGAGCAATTTTTTGTTTGTTTGTTTTTTTTTAAATTTGTTAGGTCTTCGCTGTTACCAAGGCATCCATGGCGCCGAAGTGCCCTACGAACTGTCCTTGCGGTTGGCCAAATGGGACATTTTCCCCGATCATGACATGACCGAATGTGTCAGTGATGGCAGGGTCTGCACCTTTTTTGAGTGTAAAGGTGGAAAACGCATTTAATTTTATATTTAACTTACTAATTTTAATTAAAACCATATTTTAAAATTTCAAAAGCACAACTTTGTCAGAATTTAAATGAAAAAAACTGGGAATTTCTACAAAAAAACAAAATTTTTTTGAATTTTGAACTCAGCTAAAAAATATCGTATCGTATCGTATCTTAGTCGTAAATATCGTAATTTTGGCCATATCATGTGTCGTAAAAAAAACTGTATCGTAATTTGGTGTATCGTAAATATCGTATATCGTGTATCGTATTTTGAGGGGATGATATCGACAGCCCTGAAGCAAACCCTTCTTGCTTTTAAGCTCACGACTGGTACTTCGCTTCTTGCTCGCGGCAGCACGCTTTTTGCAATTTTGAAATGAGTAAATATTGCGAGCAGGACAAATGCCAACTTTGTTACACGGACCATTGCAACTTGCCGCTGTCGATGCGCCCGAACTCCACCACCACAAACCGCGCTACAAGTACCAGCACTACAACCCGGGCTACCAGTACCAGCACCACAACCCGGGCTACCAGTACCAGCACCACAACCCGCGCTACCAGTACCAGCACTACAACCCGCGCTACCAGTACAAGCAGGCGTCTGAACACCACAACTGGAACCAGCGCTACCAGCTACACCACCACCACTACCACCACCACCAGCAGCAGCGGATGTGAAATTTTGCTTACTTTTGGCCAAATGGCATTTTTCAATTTCGTTTTGATAAATTTTGGAATTTTTAACTGCCTTTGTCAATTATGGCATTTCATAAATTATTTTCAAGTTTGTTGAGCATGAAGGAGCGGAAAGCTGAAAAAAATTGAATTAAAGTTTTATCAATTTTAAATGGGGTTTTTTGGATTTCTTTATAATTTTTTTTACTATCTAAAAAGTTACAGTGTCGAAGAGCAGTGCCAAAGGAATCAGTACCAAAACTGATTTCACGCAAGCCAAAACGACCCAAATTCCGGACATGAAGATGCAGGCTGGGCACAACAAGACCGTAATATTTAAAATAAATACAAAAATTATTTAAAAATTTACGCCGACCTGAAATTTCGCCAATAGTGCAAATTCGGACATTTTGTCCCCACTTATTGGCAAAATGTTCAATCGGTGAAATGTCACGCATTTCAATAACCCACAATTTTTTATGACAAAAATTCGGAGAACGGCACGTCTGAGCCTGGCGTCGAAGTGCCGCTCCCTCACAAAAGTAACGGCACCGAAAAAAGTGCCGGATTCTCTGTTAAAGTGACGCCGCTTTACGTGCTTGCCTTGCTGTTGGTAATTAGCCGTAAGTTTTTTAATTTTATAAACATTACCCTAACTTTTTAAATTTTGTTAGAAGCATTTTTGTGGTTCATCGAGAAGATGCCGTGGATTTGAGCTGTTAATGGGATGAATTTTGGTGAAATTCCCCCAGACAAAGTGATAAATTTAAAGCCCCAAAAAATGTATTTGAGTTGAATGATTAATATTAATAAAACATTTTTATTTTCGCTTTCCAAGTTTTGCATTTTAATCCTTTTCTTGGCCCAGGGGCGGCCACTTGATTGGAAAATAGATTTTAGAAAAATGTTTTATGAATTAATTTTTTAATTCATAAAGGCCTAAATGAAATTAGCCTCAGGCTTAAGCCAAAGATAGACTTAAGCCTAAGCCTAGGCTTTACGCTGTTCTATGACGGATAGTTAGCAATTGTGCCTGAATTTGACTTTTTTTGTATGCGTGAGACGCAGTTGGCCCGCTTCAAGTAAAAAAATTTAATGTTTTTATGGCCTGATATCCGTTTCCAAACCGAAGGTCAAAAGTCAATCAATATGATTTTGTTTTCAAAGGTTTAAATTTTTCAATTTATTGGGTTTTCCAATCAATGATAATCTTTTATTATAGTATTCTATGTAAATGAAGTGGTTGCTTCTATTTGTTTTCTTATTGTTTGGTGCTACAGCTGAGTTATTACAGTTCAAGAACGAACGTGAATTTAATTAAATAAATTACCTAGGATTACTTTTTACAATTAAGCCGACGAAATTGTGCAAGAGGTTTATTGATCGGTTTGAAAAAATTGCCGAAACTTCCGTTGATTTGACCGAAAATTGGCAGTGATCCGGGACACGAGTGCAGCGTTCATCAAATTTAAATGCGTACTAATGCCGATTGTATTGTTAAAATTTGGGTCCAAAAAAATATATTCAAAGCTTTTAACTGCTTCCCCCAAAAATTCAAAAATTTTATCAAACCCAGGGTGGCCACCTGTAAAACCCAAAAAGCAGGATTTGCAGTTGAAAAAGCAGGATAAGCCTATGCAAAAAGCAGGAATTTAGCAGGAATATTTTTTACGCGTGTAAATATACGAATTTAACGCCAAAACTTTAAAATTTTTCTGTTTTACTTAAGACCAGAGCCTTTTCTAGCCTTGGATTTTGTTGTTGGTGGGTCTGACGTTGCCGACAGGCGCCGGCGGGAAAATTTTTTATACTTTTACAGTATTTGTTAAGAAATTAAGCAATTTGAAAAATTTTGCCGATTTTGGAATTTTTCAAAAATGCAAATTTTTTTTGAGAATTCTGCTTTATTAGCGGTGGGGGGGGGTCAGCGGTGCCGATAGGCGCCACAGGAAATTTTTTTTGAAGATTTTAACGATCTTTGTTAAGAAAATTGCTCTAAAATTTAGAAATTTGGACATATTAAGCGAGAAATTCTAGAAAATTTAAAAAGCAGGGAAAAAGCAGGAAAAAAAAGCAGATAAAAGCAGGTCAAAGTGAAAAAGCAGGAAAAACCTGCTAAAGCAGGTACTATGGCATAAAAATGTGCAAATTTGGATCCAAAAATGGATTTTGAAATTGAACTCGAAAATAGATACATTAGGTTTGTTATAGTTTATCACAGCACAACTGGATATTTTGTTTTGAAGAGTTCGATACTTCACTGACCCAGCCCAAAACTGTTTCTTCTGTAAACGATTGGTTGGAATATTGTAAAGGAGTCATCAAACGACGGGTTACTGAAGGCTGTATGCTGACAAACACATCGTGTTGCAAAATAGAAAATCTTTGGCTGCAAGTCGAGCAAAAGTTTAACGTCACTAATGGAGGCACCATAAAAAACGTTTAAGGCGGCGTAAGTTATATAGAACAGCACATAATAACGTAAGAGATGGTATGAACAAAATTTGGTAAAGCATATGCGATTACCCAATCCAACCAGGTAAACCATGGTTTAAAAATTAATAAAATTTTAGACAAGGTTCAGGTGCTTGACAGACGCCGTGTTCAATAAAAACCTGTAGGATCGTGTCAAAATTCTTTTTTTGGTGTTTTGATACAAATTGAGCTCAGTCGATTGGTTAAAAGTAATACAGTAAGAGATAGGCAAAATGGTCGAAAATCGAAACCACGATCTTTAGTGCAGTATCATCTTAGCACCCAAGCAGATTCTATAACCATCTAAGCAACCGAAACATTACCCTCCTTCCCCCTGTTTCATATGGGTTTTATGCCGCCTGACATAGGCGTTTTAAACCCCTACAGGGATTCTGAAAATCATCATTCAATTTCAAGCAGTGAAAGTCTCGATGAATTCGAACGTGTTGAAAAAAAGTTAAACGGTAATAAATCAGATGATGAAATTAAAGCGTAAAATAAGTCATTATAGATTTTTTCACTTTTGATTCGTCAATTGAAGGAATATACGAGTTGATAAAGCACAAGCGATCACACAATCCTACCAAGTAAACCTTGTTTTAAAAATGGGAATTTTTCATTTAGCCATGACAAATTATGAGTTGGTGAGTTTTTATGAGTAAAAATCGAGTCAGATTTACCACCGTTTTGGGACAACGGGGAGTGGACATGATGGTTGCGTGTTTTATAAAACACCACATTTTTGATGCTTGATTACTGAACAAACGACTTAAACGCATCAACCTTCAATTGTCGAAACACTAAAGTAAGTCGTCCAAATATTTTTTTCAAAATTTATAAAACAAAATTATTCACGACTAATTTTGGTGCACCAATCTCTAGTTAATTTATAGAGCAAGATTGTTATTGTGATAAAAATTAATTTTAGAGCTCCAAAATAGTTGAAAATATAACATAACTTTAGCAATTTAAAATTTTATGTCAACGGTTATTTTTATAGTTTTTACTTTAAAAATACGACACATGTTAATAATATATTTAGAGACGAATTTTGGAAACAATGAAAAACGTCATTGATCTGGCAGCCAAAAGTAGCAATATTCGTCATAAAACTGCCTTTCCTGTGAATTGTGTGTGTTCCTTAGTCTCGGTCTCGGTTCTTGAGTCAAGAAATTTCTCGGTTTTTGGGTCTCGGTTTCGTGTTTTTTATCTTGGAAAACGAGACTTTTTGCACTGGTAAAGATGATATTTTTGGTGTGTCTATAGGCTTGAAAGATTTTTTTAAAATACATAATGACAAATTTAGAAATCCTTAAATTTAATATCTTTAGTACAAAGTCGCCACCCAGTGCCGATATGGCTCAGTGGTTAGATTCTGTCTCTAACTTGTTTATCGGAGGGTCTATTCCCCGAGTGGAAATCCATTTTATTCTTTTATAAAATTGTGATTTTTCACAAATTTTAGGCAAATTTTCATAACGAATTCACAAAACATCGGACAAGAAGGATTCTAGAAACAAAAATGAAAATTCAAATTTGCCGCGAATTAATTGGATTTTTATAATTTACAAATTTAAGAAAGGTTATTAAAAGTTGGAAAAGTACCAAGTTTAAGTGTAAAATTATTTAGTGAAAATTTGTGGAGCT
Organism: Globodera pallida; assembly: GCA_020449905.1. Classification (NCBI taxonomy): domain Eukaryota; kingdom Metazoa; phylum Nematoda; class Chromadorea; order Rhabditida; family Heteroderidae; genus Globodera; species Globodera pallida. Next base: position 1,467,425 of record JAIXHY010000015.1, read on the forward strand.
AAAATAAAAAAAATTTAGTGAATTGCAAAAAAAATATTAAAATTTCTCGATCTCGGTTCTCGAACCGAGAAATTTCTCGGTTTTTTTGGATGTCGGTCTCGGTCTTGAGTCTCGGGGTCATTTATCGGTCTCGGTTCTCGGTAAATTTTAATTTCCCTACTAAACACCAAAAAGTTAATTTTCCTCTCACATTTGTAAATTAATATTTTTCACATGTTTTGGAAAATTCTGTAAAAAATATTTTAAAAAAACCTTTGGCAAATATCGGTCTTTAGGGTGCATTTTTGGTCTAAGAAAAAGTCATTTTTTGGGGCGCATTTTTGCGCAAGAAAAAACTTTTGATTTTTTAGGGGTACATGGAAAAATGGCGAAATATGGATTTATTCTCAAAAAGGTCAAAATAAAATTGATTAAAAAATCGCTATAATTCAAACATTTGGAAATAAATGTTATTTTAAAAAAAAAATGTAAAAATGTGAAAATCTCGGCTCTAGTGTTTAATAATAACAATTTTATTTCCGCTGTCCAAGTTTTTCATTTGTACTCGCTTCTGGCCCAGGGGCCACTTGAGTTGGCCAAGTCGGGCCCCTCGGCCACATCTGCCGGACGCCAAAAGCTCTTGGAAAAGTGCGGATAATTAGGGCGGATGGTGTGGGAAAAGGCGGGGGCCATCGGACGGGCAGGGCTTCCAAAGTGAATTAGCCCCAAAGAAGAAGAGAAAAGCGGAAGAGTTGGCGCAGAATGTGTGTCCCCGGAGGGGCTGTCATTCCAATTTGAACAGAAGCTTGCTTCTCAGTTGTAGAAGAATGCCATTTGGAACACAAATTTGAAGATGTTCCAATTCTTGAACATTCATTACCCCAATTCCAATGCTTTCAATGTACGGAAAAAATAATTTTGTGATTAACTATTAAATTTGTCCCTATCCCCGATTTTTCCGCAAATTTTCTTTTATCCCCAATTTATTTAACATCAAAAATAAATGATTCAAAATATTCAAATAGACGAATAAAAAGCATTTTTATTCCCAACCTCCCATTAAATGCCCTCTTCCTGTGCCATTCTTCTTTTCTTTTTGGCAAATTGTTAGCGGAGTCTCAAAGTGAGATGGATGTGCCGCGGCACATCTCCCCCACTTATAATCCTGCACTCTGACCTTCTCCCATCCCCCCAGGGCAGAAATTGGATATTCCCCGGGGCACATTATGTGCGTGCCCAGGGCATAACAGCGCTTCCCGCAATGGCCCTTCTGGCGCAATGTATATAAGAAATAGCGTAGATAAACAAATTTACAGAATTTTATCGTCAATTTTTAATCAAGGACACAATTCAAATAATGAAAATAAATTTTGGGATTCAAAATTTGTTCCCATTAGCATGTATTTGTTATTTTTATTGAGTTTCTTGTAAAAAATCGCTATAAGTCAACTCCAAATATTAAATACAATAAATAACATTTTTACATTTTGTTCATTTAAATTTTGGCCAAAAGGCGTGTTCCGTCCAATGATAAGATTAGATCGAAGCCAATTTCCTTCATCCCCGCCAGGGATGAATTATAGGTCCACCCACCACCAACTACGTATATTTATGCCCATCCGCCTTTATGAATGTTTTGCCGACCCAACCGTTCGCCAATTTTGTCCGTATGGCCATAAATTTATTTTGTTTTAAATTAAAAGAGATTAAAATATTTTGATTAAGATTCTATTTTTGCTCATTTAAATTTGCTGGTTTTTGGCTGAATATTTGCAGTTATATATTTGCTGTATTAATAAAATGCCAGAAAATGAAGCACTTTTTCTTTAAAAAGGTACATTTTTTAATGTTTTCGTTTAACAATTGCATTTATATTATTTTCAATAATTATTTAGTGAATTCACCATCAAAATGACGTTATTCTCTAAAAACTTAAGGCACTGCCTAATTCGACGTCATTCGACTCAACTTTGGCAGGTCAAGCCAAGCCCAAGACGTTCACGGACAACAACAATTCAATTGATAAACCACAAAAAAGTGCACAACAACAACGTCCCACCACTTTGTTTCCAATCAGCGAATCACCGACGACATCATTTGGTAAAGCCCAAGACACGGATCAATCAAAAATGATCAGATTCAAATGATTCATAGATTGTGTCAGACCGATTTTTTCTAAAAAGCAGGTCACCAACATCCGGTAACCCATGGTGGTCAACTTTATGTCCCGTGTACTCCTTCATCGGCATTGGATCATCAACATTTGCATCAACTGTCATCACCAATATCTTGCTCGTCCACGCAGGGCACCATCGGTTGTGCCATTGGCAACGAGCTGTTCGATCAGTGTCGATCAAGTTGGCAAAGTCTTTATAATCAATTTTAGACCACTGTAAAAATTTATTATTCACAGTTATGCCGCTTGAGAACGCCACAACGCCAAATGCAACGCAATGCCCTGCGGCGTTGCTTAATTGCCGCCAGCCGCTTTTGATGTTGCCGCCACCACCGCCTCCGGCTGGCAGCACCAGCCCACAACAGCAACAGGTGACAGCGGCGGTTGTACGATCAAAAAATGGGTGATCGGTTTGAAACAAAAAGAAGCCTTCTGATCAAATTTTAATGGCACAAAGCCAAATGAAAATTTTCAAAAGCTTCATTTGGAAGGCAAAAAAGCCTCATTTTGCAAAATATTTATTTAACCGATAAAAAAAGTTTAGCTATTATATTTTTGGTAAGCCATGATTGATAAAAGCATCTTTTTATTCAAAATTGGGCAACATTTTCCTGAAATATTATTGGGGGAGCGGCGGGAGGGTCGACGGTGCCGACAGTAAAAGCCTCATCAAAAAACTTATCAATTCTAAAAAGCCACAAAATGAGGCTAACCTTATTTTTAAAACTTAGTCTCATCATAAAGCCACAAAATGAAGCTACAGTAAAACCTCAGTTAGATTTGGCACCCCTGGATATAAATCTTATATTCTGATAATGCCAAACAAATCACACATTGTCAACACGATCAGGTGTCAGACCTGATGTGTACGCTTGTCCAACAACTGTCCACCAAAGATGCCGAAATTGGGCGTCTGAAGACGGCACTGCGGCGCAGCCGTGAGGTGACGGAACGCGAGCGGGAGCGCCATGGTGATGTGCAGGGCGCAGCACGGGAACAGATCAGCCGCATGCGGCGAAGGTTTTAGCGTATTTTTAATATATTTAATTATTTATAAAGCTGTTAGTAATGATAATTAAAATGCAATACTTTCTCAGGTTACGAACCTATGAAACTGAGTTGGAAATTGCTCAACGTGTACATCGACAGGCAACAATCCCAACAAGTAGTGAAGCAAATGTGGAGGCAAAATTTGAAAAATTGGTCAATTTATTCATTTATTTATTTTATTCTATTTTTTTATACTTTCAAAAATTTAATTTTTAATCAATTTGTAGTCAAAAATATTTTATACCTATTTTTAGGGTTGCACAGTACCGGTTAAAACCCGGTACCTCCGGTTTTTGGTTACCCGGGTTTTCAGAGATCCGGTTTTCGTAACCGGTTAGAACTTGTGACCGGCAACGGCACTCGGACCATGTTTAGGGACCTTAATGTCCAAAACTTCCATGTAAAATTTGAAATGTAATTAGATGGTCGACCATGTTCAACTGCAGTCACAACTGGCACACGAAAAGCGAGCAGTAGCCGAACGAGAAGCTGCTTGGGACAGAGAGCGGTCGGAGCTGAACCAAACGGTGCAGTCACTAAACAGCACGTTGGAGGAGTTGGAGTTGGAGTTGCGCCAACGTGAAGTGCATGGACGAGAGATGCAGTTGCAACTGGAGAGAGCGGTGGTGGAGCGCGAGATGGCATGCATGGAGTTAGCCAAGGATCAACAACAGAGTAAGAATTTTTTTGGAAAACGAATTTTTGCAAATTTTTCTAGAAAAACAATCGACTTCAATGGTGCAAATGTTGAATTTGCATTCGCCTAAGGCGGAAAGTGCCACGGATGAGTGCTGCACAGCTGGTGGAGGAGGCCCGTCGTTGTCGAGCAGTTCAGGCATTGACAGTTCACTGGCAGATGCCAAAGAGTTTGATCTAAAGAGCATGCGGTTGGCACGTCGTCAACTGATTGAATGCCGTCGAAAAGTGGCACGTCTGGTCAAATCGGCGGAGAAAACCCAGCGGGGTGAACGGCTTGGTCGTGATGACTTGTTTGGTAAATGGATGCGTTTACTATTGCGATTCGGCTTTTTCGATCCGCTTACAATTAGCCAGAATCATCAGGCTATTTTATTTGATTTAGTTGGCTAACATAAATGCCTATGAAGTTTTGAACTTGGCAGGGCCGAAACGGCCGCGCTGAATCGACCAATAATTAAATGATTTAGGTTCAAGTGTCCAGGAAGACTCAACTCTGTGCTGCAGTGTCGGCGTTCACTCGTCAACACAGGCTCAACTTGATGAGCACGTGGCACAAATTGGTGCTTTGCGCAAGGAAATGGAAGTGCTCCACGACAAATTCATCATTTTATATGCTCGTGGCACTTTTTAAAAGAAATACATTTAAAATAAAAATTTTTTTTGCAAATTGGGTAATTTTGGAAATGCTAAAGTGCAAGCAATTTCGAAAGTCTATACCTTTTTTTAAATTAAACCAAATCAAGAACAATAAAATTAAATTAGAAATGAAAAAATCATTTAGGGGAACAAGTTAAGCGGTTCAAAACTTTTTCAAAAAGTTCAATGTGAAAAAAACAACTAAAATCGAGGGTTTGCATAGTTTTATTAAAATAACTTTTTTACAAATTATCTAATTGTTTAGTTTTGGTTTAACAATAGCTTTTAAAACTTAAAGCTTTCAAATATTATTTTATGTCTTTGATTTTGGTTAGTTTAAAACCGGTATCAACTTTCAAAATTGCTTGCACTTTTGCATTTCCACAATTCCTCGTAACATATACAAATAGCGACGAAACTGGGCGACAAATTGGTGGCGTACACAAAAGTGCACAGCAACATATGATAAATTGAATTAAGGCGGTATCAAACTCACATTAATAAAATAATTTTATATGGAGAAAAAAAGTGTCACCGCTCAGGCGCTTTTTGATCATGCACTTAATAAGAAAAATTACCTTACGCTAAAACATGTTTAAAATTATAATTGATGTGTTAATGGGTGAGTGCACTGCTCATCACTACTCCTTTTTATCTTCGCCGCCTTTTTTTTTGCCTAATAAGTGCAAATTCGTCATATACAAAAACATTTATTATTTAACATTGGAATTCTGCTTCAAACATAACAAACAATCCACAACCCATAAAATCGTTTCACTTAAATATTCAATCATTTAAAATGTCGTTTTTTTGTGTTCCAAAGCAAGTTGGCGTGGAAGACAAATCACTTGGTGCGGAGATGGTCAAAGCATGGCGAAAGGACGGATTTTTTTACATAAACATCGACACCGAGCAGGACAAACTGCTGACACGCGCTTTTGGTGCCAGCCGTAGCTTCATGAAGAAGCCGGTGGAGTACAAACGGTTGTGCATCAACGACTTGAGTTTCAGCGGCTACTATGTTGGCAACGAGTACACAATTGACGCAGAGAACAACGGAAGACACATTGGTATGGAGGAGCCCCCAGAGCACAACCGTTTTAAACATGGCCACATACACTTTTCCATTATGTTCAGAGGCCTGGGAGACTTACAACATCTGTAAGGATCTTCCAATGGACGACAGGCGCGTAATTGACAAGTGGCCATGCCATGGACCGGTTCCATGGCCATCCGCGGTTTCCGGCTACCGGAATGCGATGCAAAGCTGGTTAAACGAACTGGGTCAGATCGGGACCAGTGTGGTTGAGCTGATCGCACTCGCATTGGGCCTTAACCGTACGACAATCAGCGCACTTTGTGTTGACGGGTGGCACCGATTGCAAACATTGCACTATCCTGCGCGAGACCCTGTTAACATTGGCAAAGGACTCAGCTCACACACGGACAACGGCATGCTGGTACTGCTGGCACAGGACCCTGTTGGAGGACTCCATGTTCGACCACCAATTGAAGGAGAACTGAGACTAAGAAATTGGTCGGCACTTTTCCTTTTATTAGGTAATTACTTGGCTTAATTAATTCAGGCTTGACACCGAAAGCACCGCCGGCATGTACGAAGATGTTGAACCTTGGCACTTTGTAGTGCCGCGCAATTGCACGCTCGTCTGTTTTCCTGGAGACACATTTCAACTGCTCACGGACAGTTTCATTCTGGCCACACCGCACAAGGTCAGCCTGAACTCGCAGGAGCGCTTCTCCTTCGCCTACTTCCACGAGCCCAACTTCAACGCGGTCGTCCGTTCGCTGGTGCTAAAGGACGGAAGCCCAAGTGAAGTGTGTTTGCCTGACAGTCAGCAAGAGGCGGAGAGCGAGCAGTGCATTTACTACGGACGCTTCTTCACCTCCCTGTGGACAAGGTCATACCCGCTAAGACCGGCGACCAGACGCATTTTGCATGACGACCCGAAATGCCGTGAACGCCTTGCCTTTCTGCAGAAAAGCGCATTCGCCGTAAAACAGAACGGGAACGAGTCGTTAGCGATTTGAAGCAAACGGAAAGATGAGAAATTATTTGATTCACCCACCACCAGCACAAATTAATCCCAATTTAATGTATATATTTTAAAAATTAGTAAACATTTCGCCAATATTTGGACTCATTTTTCTTAATAAATCTTGTAAAATCTTCCAAAAAAAATTCTAAAAATACGGCCATTTTTTTAAATTTTGGTTGCAAATCTGTTAACAAATTAGTCAAAAATTCAAATTTTTCTAAAACCCGAACAAAATGTTTTGTCCGGTGCCGTTGGCTTCCGAACATGTCCAAAATGATGTCAGAATTACTATTCAATTAAATCCTAAATATTTAATCGTTTTTTAAACATTAATTCTTCACAATTGAAACAATTTTTGAATTTTTATTTGGAATTTATCAAAAAAAAAATGGAAATTCTTTTGTAAATTGTGAATAATTTGCGTCTTTTTAGCATGCGCCTAATGTTATGGCATTGAACAGCAGTCAATGGATCAACCATATTCTTAATTTTTAAACTAATTAATTTAACATATATATATTATTTTAATGTAAAAAATGAAATGTTTTTTTAAGCGTGAAGAAGTGATCAATGCGGCGCTGTTTGCCCGTCGTCAATTTTTGTTCCCGAAATGGCGCTCCGTCGACCCACTGACAGCGTCGCTGGTTGGTTGGATGTTAGTAATAGAGAACGTCCAAACCGATCCGGAATCGGAATTCCGGCTAAATTCTGATCCCTTACTCAATCCCGAAAATCTCCCAAATGATCGGTCGGGATCTCCCGAATTTTCGCAACAATTTAAGTCAGTTAAAAAATTCAGAAAATTACTAAACAAAAACTAATGCTTTTTAGTTGGCCTCGCATAAGACGCAAGAGATGATTCCAGTGGTCCGAATTATTTTGGTTTTGAAAACAGGGGTAAGGGCAGCCGAATTCCGTCATATCGACATCAAAGGCTTTGAAAATAATATGAATGCAAATTAATAAATAAAGAATTAAAGTTACCTTTTAAAAGAAAAAGTGCTTTATTTTCTTGCATTTTAATACGGCAAAATTGAAATATTTAGCCAAAAACAGAAAATAAATGAGCAAAATTAAGAGCTTAATTTTTGAAAAATAAATTTATGTCCATACGGACAAAATTGGCGAACGGTTAGGTCGGCAAAACATTCGTTGAGGCGGAATGGGCATAAATATACGTAGTTGGTGGTGGATGGACTATCATTCATCCCTGGCGGGGATGAAGGAAATTGGCTCGATTTAATCTTATCATTGGACGAAATACATTTTAAATAAAAATGCTTTTATCGATCATGGCCTACCAAAAATATAACAGTTAAACTTTTTTTATCGGTTAAATAAAGTTTCTGCAAAAAGAGGCTTTTTTGCATTCTAAATGATGCTTTTAAAATTTTCATTTGGCACCTGTATATATCCATGCCATTAAAATTTGATCAGAAGGCTTCTTTTTGTTTAAACCGATCACCCATTTTTTGATCGTACAACCGCCGCTGTCACCTGTTGCTGTTGTGGACTGGTGCTGCCAGCCGGAGGCGGTGGTGGCGGCAACATCAAAAGCGGTTGGCGGCAATTAAGCAACGCCGCAGGGCATTGCGCTGCATTTGGCGTTGTGGCGTTCTCAAGCGGCATAACTATGAATAATAAATTTTTACAGTGGTCTAAAATTGATTATCTGTATGACTTTGCCAACTTGACCGACACTGATCGAACAGCTCGTTTCCAATGGCACAACCGATGGTGCCCTGCGTGGACGAGCAAGATATTGGTGATGACAGTTGATGCAAATGCTGATGATCCAATGCCGATGAAGGAGTACACGGGACATAAGGTTGACCACCATAATTGCCGGATGTTGGTGACTTGCTTTTTAGAAAAAATCAATCTGTCACAATCTATGGATCATTCGAATCTGAGCATTTTTGATTGTCCGTGTCTTGGGCTTTACCAAATGATTTGGTCGGTGATTCACTAATTGGAAACAAAGTGGTGGGACGTTGTTGTTGTTGTGCACTTTTTTGTGGTTTATCAATTGAATTGTTGTTGTCCGTGAACGTCTTGGGCTTGGCTTGACCTGCCAGAGTTGAGTCGAATGACGTCGAATTAGGCAGTGCCTTAATTTTTAGAGGATGACGTCATTTTGGGGATGAATTCACTAAATAATTATTCAAAATAATATAAATGCAATTGTTAAACTAAAACATTAAAAAATGTACCTTTTTAAAGAAAAAGTGCTTCTTTCTGGTATTTTATTAATACAGAAATAGGTAACTGCAAATATTCAGCCAAAAACCAGCAAATTTAAATGAGCGAAAATAAAATCTTAATTAAAATATTTTATCGTTTTTAATTTTTGAAAAATAAATTTATGGCCATACTGACAAAATTGGCGAACGGTTAGAACTTGGATGGGGCTCAGAGGACTTTCATCTCAAACGAATTAGTTCAAGGGAATTCTCGATAACTCTTAGAAAAGAACTCCTTTTTGGCATTTTTAACAATTCCTTAAGGAAAAGCAATAAAAGCCAAAAAATGCGCCACACTTAAAATTTTTCTTCCTTCTTTTGGTGATCAATCGGACCTCAATAGAGCAAAACACCCAATCAACTCCTTTATGCTTGTACGTTTACATTTCAAAGGAAAAAAAAGAAACTATGGCAGGTGTTATCATCGAACCATTGTTTGTCCAAAAAATTTGTGTGCTCAAAATGGGCAGTGCCAGCAAGATCTGTACTTTCGCGCCGGTACTTTACCGTTATTGTTGGAAACAAGCAATTCACAAGAAAGGGCGTCTTTTGACGAACAATTGCTGCACTCTGTTGCCATTCAGCGACCAGTTTGACCTTTTTGATTTCTTCCAATTCGTTGACAAGACGAGGCAACGAAACGTAATAGTCGAATCTAAAAATATTATTGATTGGTGATAAATGCTTTGCACGATATCTTTGGTCACATTAAAATTGTTGTAAAAATTAAATTAACTAAAGCACAAAAAAAAAATAAACGTAAGGTTTAAGAAAAAATTTGGTTAAAGAAATTTTTATTTAAGGCTTGAGAGTGTGTGTTTTTTTGCCATGGAATTGGGCATAACACAAGGATTACCGACTGAACCTTATGGCTTATTTTTATTTTGTTACCGTGACTGTATTAGTCGCAAAATTTTGAGCAGCTTACTTCAGCGTCTCAACAATTGCAGGTTTAATGCGCTGAAGACGCTTCTTGAGAGACCATGCGTCGAAAATGTGATGCTTTATAAACCGTGCAACCATTAAGTCCACTCCCCGCTGTCCCAAAACGGTGCTGCACCAATAGTGCGGGCACACATAGAAAGCAGTAAATGTTGCGTCAGAATTTTCTGATGGAGCCACAAGTACTTGCTTTTCAATTCTAAATTTAAAAAAAATTTTTAAATTTTTTTAAACGGGAATTCTTTATGTAAATCGGCTCATTTTTATAAAAGTTTAGACAAAATCGTAATTGGCTTAATTTTTTTAATTTTTCCTCGGTTGCGGCTTTCAACTGCCGGTTAATTAAAATGCGCTCAAAAAAAAGTGGTAAAATTTTTTCGCTTTATATTTTTCTAACATTTGATGACCATGGTAAACTAAAAATTTGACTCGATTTAAGCTCATTAGCTAGCCCAAAACAAACGTCACACCTTGGAAGACCGACGTGCTTCAGATTTTCATGGATTTTAGCGCCCAACCTATAGTATCTGATAGAAGGAATGTCATCTTTCCCTCCGGGGTAATCCTCTATTGTTTTGCTGACAATTAAGTCCTCAACGCCACTCGAGCTCATGTTCTTAATTTTAATAATTTAAAGCATTTATTTTGTAGAATTACCAGTTTTTTCGGCATGTAGTCGACCAAAAACTGTGATGTATGGGTAACATCCGCAGTAACTTCAAATAAAAACTGATCAAAATGTGCCTTGTTATCGTTAAATGTAAAGTTTCCGCACAGGTTTGCGGCAAGCATCTAAAATTGTTTGCAATTAGGAGCTTTGCGGTTTAAAACGCCTAAGGCAGGCGGCATAAAACCCATAGGTTACGGGGGGATGAGGGTAATGCCCCGGTGGCTTAGACGGTAATAGAATCTGCTTGGGTTTTAAGATGATACTGCACTGAAGGTCGTGGTTTCAATTCGCGCCCGGGTCTCAATTTGCCTATCTCTTACTTAATTATTGTTAAATTTTTACCAATCGACCAAGCTCAATTTGTATTAAAGCACCGAAAAACGAAATTTTGACACGATCATATAGGTTCCCGTTGAATACGGCGTCTGTTAAGCACCTGAACGTTGTCTAAATTTACATAACTTTTAATACGGCTTACTTGGTTGGATTGCGTGATTGCTTATGCTTAATCATTTCGTACACTCCTTGTATTGTCGATTTAAAAGAGAAAAAATCTAAAAAGACTCATTCATACGATTCAATTCGATGATCCAATTTATTACCGGGTAGCTTTCTTTCAACAAGTTCGAGTTCGCCAAGACCTTCACTGCTCGGCATTGAATAGATGATATTCCGAATTCCTGTAACAATTTTTTAACTTAATTACCTATATGTACTTATATTAGTGCTTTTAATAATCGAACAAGATCCAAACCGAACCATAGAATCAACCAATAACTCCAAACCATCAAAATAATAATTTTTAAAAATCTTATATTGTTTAGATTTTTTTTCAGTTTTTAAATTATCTTCTGTACAAAAAACTATCTCTCTTTGAATAATTATAGCTTTAATATTTCTTTGCTCTTTCTAATTCCGAGAGGATAGATTATTTCTAACTCAACAACTCCAAAAGGTCTAGAAATTAAAAAAACAAACACATAATCCTACGGAAACATTTGACATTTGTATTATAAAAATATACAGAATAGTATATGTTAGACAAAAAGAAAAACTTTTATGAGATTTTTGGTTTGAATATCCGTAAAGTTTCGGTTTGTTTCTTGGGGCTGGTCCAACTTATATAACTTACGCCGCTTTAGATGCTTTTCATGGTGGTTCCATTCAGTGACGTTAAACTTTTTCTCGATTTGCAGCCACAGATTCTCTATTTTGACGAAAACGAGTGTATTTGTCAACATGCAGCCTTCGGTAACTCGTTGATTGATATACTGAAATTTATTTGTTTTTTAATAATAAAAAATCTCTCACTTTTTGGCAATTTTATGCAGAATTGGGTTATCGAGAAAAAGTTTAAAATTTCAACGACACTTTTCAACTGCAAAACACAAACCCGAGCTCGGTCAAATTTGAATTAACTTTTGAAATTAGAAAAATCCGAGCTCATATTCGTATTCTACAGCATAAAAAGACTCGGAAAATTAAATATTAAGCTTTTTTGCGTCCTATTTAAATTATGTAAATCGATATAATTAAAATTTACGTCCGCCATCTTCTCAACCCCATTGTCTCCTTTACAATATTCCAACAAATCGTTTACAGATTGAACAGTTTTGGGCTTTCTTGGGTCAGTGAAGTACCGAACTTTTCGAGACAAAATATTCAATTGTCCAGTGATGAACTTAATAACAAACATAAGTAAATAGTTTGTTGTGTATCCCATTCTTGATTCCAAATTAAAATATGTATTTGTTTTCTTTGATTAAACAATTTATCCCTGATTAGTACTTTTATATTTAACTTGGGAGTATCTAAAACTCACATTTTGGAATGCCTTAATTCAGTGTCCATCTCTTCCGCTTCAAATGAATACGTAATTCGCTCGCCCAACCGATCAAATTGATAATTCATTTGTTTATTGAGCTTTTTCAGGGCTTTGTACTCTTCCGACTCGGGCTAAATTTACATCAATTTAATATCCATTTGTATTTACAATGGCAGTTTTCTCATTAAATTAATTTGAATACGCTTTCCTTTTTGACAATGTCCAATGAAGCGGCCAAAAGTGCTCCCAATGGGACAGCAAGTTTGATGAACGCCGCACTCGTGTCCCGGATCAGTGCCAATTTTTCAGTCAAATCAACGGAAGTTTCGGCAATTTTTTCAAACCGATCAATGACCTCTTGCACAATTTCGCCGGCTTAACAAAAATTCTTAAAAGGAAGCCGGATTTATTCGAACTCACGTTCTTTCTTCAGCTGTAACTCATCAGCCGTGGCACCATTGTAAAACAATAAGAGGGAAAATAGAAGCAAACACTTCATTTTGTTGGCTTAAAATAGTAATATTATTAATTGAGAGAACACAATAATTGAAATATTTAACACTTGAAAACTAAAGTTGGAGGCTAGCGCTGTGGAAATGCTGAATTTAAGAAGGGGTTGGTATCGACCGACACAAAAATAATACAAAAAATAAAAGAAGAAAAAACTTCAAAAAATAAATTATAATTCTATAGAACATTGTTATTTTGCCCGTAACTCCCAGAAAATAGAATTATAATGGCTCCATTTTGCCATCGTCACAGAATACTCCTAAAATCACAGGCATAGAAGAAAAAAAATGTAGTGCTTAGCCTTCAACGCGATTGAATAGCTTTATATTATAAAATAAATTTGCTTTTATTGCGAATTAAACGCACAAGAATTTTGCCTTGTGATTCTATTTCCATCCGTCATTACTATGGCAACAAAAAAAGCGTTCGACAGCATTCAATCATTCCAACCAATTTTCTATTTACGAGAAAGAAAAATCCTCAGCTGAGTTTCCGTGAAAAAACATCTGACTGAAACGAAAATTGGCGATTTTTTGTCATCAATAAACAAACATTAAAAAGCGCAATTTTTGGTCCCAAATTCAAAAATCCTCAGCTGATTTTCTTTGAAATAAACATTTTGACTAAAAAAACGAAAATTGGCGATTTTTTGTCATCGATAAACAAACATTCGAAAGAGCAATTTTTGGTCCTCAGCTGAATTTCCGTGAAAAAAAACATCTGACTAAAGAAACGAAAATTGGCAATTTTTTCATCAATAAACAAACATTGAAAGCGCAATTTTTGGTCTCAATTCAAAAATCTTTAGCTGAGTTATCTGAGTAAAGAAACGAAAATGGCGTGATTAAACAAATGGCCCATTTGTGTTTTTTACTTGACCATTTATTTCTTCCTAAGACCAGTGGAGAAGTCGGCTGACTCAGCCAGCATCCATCGTAATATTTGTTAAGATTTTGTAAATGTTTTTATTATACACAAAAATGGTTGCCAAACTGAAGCGCATATCAGCAAAAATGATGCCACTTTTGTGCGCGTTGCGTTGCAACCCCACAGTTGGCAGTTTGATTGCGACCGGAGCAGAAATTGCTTTTCCGGTAAGAAAAGTTGACGTAATTCAACAAAAATTACAATTTTAGCTAATTTTGAAATAATTAATGAAAATTAATTTTAAACGGCTTCATTTTTCCTGAAAATATTTATTAAAATCCCTCAAGGCGCAGACGATAATATATGGTTGCAAAACTTTCTCAGGTTACGAACCTATGAAACTGAGTTGGAAATTGCTCAATGTGTAAATCGACAGGCAACGTCACAACAAGATAATGAAGCAATTGTGGAGGCAAAATTTGAAAAATTGGTCAATTTATTCATTTATTTATTTTATTCAATTTTATTCCAATTTTAAAATTTAGTCAATAATTTTACATATTTTTCATGTTTAGTCAACATTTTAAGAGGCCCGTCGTTGTCAAGCAGTTCAGGCAATGACAGCTCACTGCCAATGCCAAAGAGTTTGATCTGAAGAGCATGCGGTTGGCATGTCGTCAGCTGGTTGAAGGCCGTCGAAAAGTGGCACCACGTCTGGTCAAATCGGCGGAGAAAACCCAGCGGGGTGAACGGCTTGGTCGTGACGACTTGCTTGGTAATGGATGCTTTTAACACATTTTTTAAATAAAAATTTGAGCAAAATTTATTATAAAAATTTTGCTAGCATCAAATTTTTAAATGCAATTAGTAAAAAATCCTTTGATTTTTAGGGGTTTTTTCGGTTCATATCCAATCGGCATTTTTTTAAGCGAAAATTTGGAGATTTTCTGGAACTCTTTAACTTTAGGTGAAGTTAAAAATTTTAATAGAATTCGATGTTAACGTTTACTTACTTATTTATTTTTTCAATAAGTTTTCAATGTCCGCTAATTTAAAAAAAAAATTCCGACGTGACAAAACTTGAAAATAAAAACAATTTTTTGAATTTGATGAATTTTTTAATATATGTGATTAATTCAAATACTCCAAAAAATTCAAAAATTAAATATTCTGTATACAAAAATAAATGTTTTAACTTCTTACAAAAATATTTTGACTTTATTAAAAAGAATAAATTGAAAATAGATCTCAAATTTTTATTTTGCTAATTATTTTCACATTTTGCTTCCAATCAATTTATTTTCCATCGGATATTTCTGTGGACATTCATCCGTCCGATCCGATCCGGTTGCGAGTTAAGCACCCGTTTTTGTTTCCATTGTTTACTCGGCAAACACGCGCACGCACACATTTGAAGCGTCTGGAGATAAAGCAGTTACTTTTGGCTAATATATCTCAGAAAATTTGCTTTACATTATCGATGTTTCGGTTATGGTGGCGCCGCACTGTTTCAATTCCAAAAATGCAACAATTTCAATTTTGGTAGTACGGCTCCGGGGGGGGGGGGGGGGCTTTCAAAAAAACCGGGACCAAAAATGCTTTAATTAAAAAAATGGGAACTAATGAATAAAAAGAAACAGAAAAAATCTATTGGTAAAAAAATGGGGCATTTTAGTGAAATTATGAAGAAATTTTAAATTTCAGCCCCGGTCCCATACTACCATAGTTTCATAGTCACGAAATTGCACATATTTTTATCGTTTTTGTGAAAATTTCTTAATTTATTTGAATGGACCTTTTTTCTTTGATGTTTATGCATTCACGGTTTTTAATTTTCCTTTAAAAACTATCAATGAAATAGGAAAAAAAGAATATTCAAAAAATCTAAACAATTTTTAGAATAAAATTATTTACACTTTTTAAAGATTTAGAATTAATTTAAAGGATTAACATTAAACAATATTATTAGTTCAAACAATCCATTACATTTTCTAATTACCAAAAAATTTATAGAATTTACATGTAAAATTGATGGAAAATCATAATATTTCGACCGCAACTTCGTCCTTGGTGTCCAGCAGCAATTTGTCGTCCATAATGGAAAGTCCGGAAGTGTCGCAACGCATCTCATTTAAAGGGGCAAGCCCGCCTGACACAAGCCAACGCTCAACTCGGATGGTCCAATATGTGCCAAGAAATGAGCAAAGTGCCATCAAAAAAATGTTTTGTCCGGTGCCGTTGGCTTCTGAACACGTCCAAAATGATGTCAGAATTTATTAAATTAAATCCTAAATATTTAATCGTTTTTTTGACATTAATTCTTCATAGTTGGGACAATTTATTTAATTTTATTTGGAATTTATCAAAAAAAAAGAAAATTTGGATTTTTTTTTTGTAAATTTTTGAATAAGTTCCGTCTTTTTAGCATACGACTAATGTTATGCCATTGAGCAGCAGTCAATGGATCAGCCATATCCTTGATCAAAGTGAGTCTGATCAGACGGCGGCACATGGCGGGCTGGCTTCAATGCGGTCGATGTGGGAGGACAGAATCAGCGAGGAGACTGAGCAGAAAGAGGTGAAGAAGCATATTATAGATTTTAAACATATAAATTATATTTTAATTAAAGTTAAAAAATTAAAATGTTTTTAAGCGCGAGGAGCTGATCAATGCGGCGCTGTTTGCCCGTCGTCAATTTTTGTTCCCGAAATGGCGCTCCGTCGACCCACTGACAGCCTCGCTGGTTAGTTGGTTAGCAATAGAGGCCGACCAAACCGATCCGGAATCGGGATCCCGGCTAAAATCTGATCCAGACTCAATCCCGGAAATCCTCCAAATGGTCGGTCGGGAGCTCCCAAATTTTCGCAACAATTTAAGTCAGTTAAAAAATTTAGAAAATTAATAAACAAAAACTAACGCTTTTAGGTGGCCTCGCACAAGACGCAAGAGATGATTCCAGTGGTCCAAATTATTTTGGGTTTGAAAGACCGGGAAAATTTATAGGATAGCCGAATACCGCAATACCGACAACAGAGGCTAATGGAAACCGAGAGGATGGCACCGTATGCAAAGGTGCGCATTTTATAATTTAAATTTCAGTTAATTTTGGCATTAAAAATTATTAAAATTAGTACTGGTCCTCCTGACCGCCGGTTCCCCGACACAAATCCCCGAGAATATGCCTTCTCCCGATTGTACCAGACCCCGGTATTTTGGTCACCAGCTCCGACCGTGTGTAATGTCCTTCTCCGACGATTCCCGAAAATGCCACCCAGATGCCACCAGCTTTGGCATGTCGTTTCCAACAATTCCCGAACATGCCGCCCAGATGCCACCAGCTTTGGCATGTCGTTTCCAACAATTCCCGAACATGCCGCTGACACTCCCCCCCCCCCCCCCCCTCTTCCCAGCTCCAAAATGGCGTTTCCGAATATTTCGCCAATTTTTTTTGTTGCCATTTTGGGCATCACCCCACTCCCATTCCTGATATGCCATTCTTCGATTTGATGAGGACCAAGCTTAGTTTACAATTTTGTTATTTTAAGTTGGAATTGCACCAGCCCTACATTGAGCAGGAAGTCTGTAAACAGCTTCAAAAGGATGCCAAAAGAATGTTCGTCCCGGCTCGTCCAAAAAATCCTGAACAAATGGCACGGGCACGAGCATCCGAACTGTTGTACAGACAACAACGGCCTTGGTAAAGCAGACATGATTTTCATAAATTGGGAAGCCCATAAATTTCGGGGAAATATACACCAATGTTATGAAAAGCGTTCATAAAAATAAATTTTTTTGTGTGTATTAATTAATATTAACTGCTCTTTATAAAATTTTAAAATAATTAGTTTTTATAAAGCAAACAAAATTTTTTAGCTATCTATTAGAGAAATACAGATTTTTCGGGATTGGGATGACCCAATCCCAAAGAATTCCAAAAAATGCTCGGTCGGGATCCCGATCTAGTCTGGTTTTTACTATCTATGAACAATAATAGAAAATGGAAAATTATATTTTTTTATAGAGAATTCATCCAAAGTTTAGGCGACTAACGACTTTCATTTTTTTATTCATGAAAACCTTTTTATATTTTTTAAAATCGAGAATCAATCGCTAATGTCTGGCTAAACGATTTAAATTGCGTTTTAGCGCCGCTTATTTCAACTATTCCTTACACAGGTACGATCTTGACGAAATTCGGCAACAAATAAGCCACGAATCGATCGCCAATGTTGGCACCACGCGCCAACTGTTCGAGCATCACAGTGACCTTTTGCCGGAGGAAAGGGAAATAAGGCCACGAAGAGCACAACTTCGAACCCTCGGGCAACAAATTGTTGAAGAAGAAATCGACCAAAATGCCATTGATGGGGGAAGGAATGGCACTTTCTCTGGGCATCAAAGAGTGCCGCACAATTTTTGATATTTTTTTTTGGAAAAAATTTTAAAAAAATGCTTAAATTTTATACTGTAGCTAGAATTTGAATTAGATATTTTTGTAGTGATTTAAGTTAAAAATTTAAATTCTTGCGTTCAAATTTCGTCTTTCGAAAATGTTTAATATTAAATTAATAAAACTATTTAAAAAGCGATTTAAAGCAGGGTGCGTAACAAAAAATTTTTTTAACAGTACATTGGAATCAAAATATCAGATTTATGGGGTCAAAAATCAGTACATTTAAAAAATGTCCTCTTAAAATCAGTACATTTCGTTCTAATAACTCTGCTGGTTGTTTTAAGTTTTTTTCATACTATATCCGCACTTGCCATAGTTTTGCCATATTTGCAAACTTGGCAAAAAAATTCCAATTTTTTTGAGGAAAGACATTTTTCAAAAATTTCCTGTCCAGTTTAGAATCTTGGTATAGAAATAAGTATACAAATTCGAAGAAAATGTAATGGCCGGCCGGCTGCTGTTCATTTCTCGACATTTGTTAAAAAAATTGGTCCAAAAATCACGAAGTTTACACCTCTCATAATTTGATGGCGAAATGTTCAGCAATTTAACAATTTTTGTTAAAGAATTTGAACAAAATGTTCAAAAATTGGACATTACAAAAATCACAAAAATTGGCAAATGCCATATAAATATGGTACTTAAACCACCCTGACCCAACCTTTCTTCCATTTCCCTGCAATTCTTTCTTCGCCTCGTGGCATTTTCCGTCCTCTGAATTGGTTTAGGAATTTCATTAAATTACCTATCCTTTTTTTCTATTTCTGTTTATGCTAAATGTAAAATATTTGCTTTTTGTTTTCGTTGTTTTTGTTCCATCAGTATGTTAATCGTCCAATTTCTGATCAGTTTTTGCGGTGTCAGATGGAATGAATGAATGAATGGCTGCTGGTGGTGGGAAGAGCAGCACAATTCATTATTCATTCATCATCATTTGCTTTTAATTGGTGTTGGGAAAAGCAATGGAAAATTTCGAACAAATTTACTCATAAAATAAAAATTTTAAAACAAAAAATGAAAGGAAAAAGTTAAACAATTTTTGGCGTTTTTTGTTTGTTAAGATTCATTAAACTGTATTATGTTTCTTTTCATTTTTAAATAATTAAAAATCCAATATTTGAATTTTTAAAAACAATCGAACGCCTTCAATCCGACCAAACAATGTGTGTGCTCCTTCTTCTCCTTGGCGTTCTGTTGCGTGCCACGAACGGTGAGCATACAATTTTTGAAAAAAAAGATTTTCTGTAAATGTTTGAATATATCATGTCAGACAATCAATGCCAGACATCCGCCGGGGAATTTTTCTGTGTCAAAAATTTTTTCAGAAAAAACCTGGTGCCGGGCTAGGGTGTTTTTTAATGTTACAGTACATATTTAAATATGCTGTAGATTGGCAAAAAATGTATTAAAACAGAAAAGTCCACTGCGGAAGTGTCCTCCACTACGGAAGTGCCTACTGCGGCAATGTCCACTACAGAAATGGGTAGTCACCACAATTCTAATTTCTACACTAGAGTAGGCCGGGACAGGGATTTTTGGGAAAAACCGGGACCGTAAAGCCGCGATCGGAACAAGCATTTTTGAACCGGGGCCGGGATTGACCGGGATCATAAAAGCCGGGATTGGGACCAGCATTTTTGAACCGGGACCGGGATTTTTGGGAAAAACCGTCATAAAAGCCGGGATTGGGACCAGCATTTTTGAACCGGGACCGGGATTTTTGGGAAAAACCGTCATAAAAGCCGGGATCGGGACCAGCATTTTTGAACCGCGACCGGGATTTTTGGGAAAAACCGTCATAAAAGCCGGGATCGGGACCAGCATTTTGAACCGGGACCGGGATTTTTGGGAAAAACCGTCATAAAAGCCGGGATCGGAACCAGCATTTTGAACCGGGATCGGGATTTTTTTTAGCACTTGAATGTTGGCGAGGCGCGTACGTAAACATGGTACCTGGTGGCGCTATACAGAAAATGAGACTGTGGAAATGCCCGGAGGGTTCCGCGCGTTGCCTCAAAATGCACTGCTCGATGGATGGGGCGGCTTTGAGAGAACTACAACTGACTCACGTTCCTCCGGGAAGTGCGTTTATTAAATATAAGGAGCCGATAATTTTAACAAAACAAAAATTTTGCGGGACACTTTCAAAATCATAGATCACATCTTGGACCCCTCCCCTCTCCCCCTCCCCCTCCGGTGAATTGTAGTGAAGTCGAAATGATATACCCCACGGCTTTGTCTCGACTAGCTGCTATGCACAAAACACTAGGTCCCAAGATGCGGAAATACGTTTTTAAATCGGCTCAAAACTTCTTCCTTTTTTTTGTTGTAAAGTTGACCCTTTTTTGCGCGCTTTCTGCATTTTTGATCACAAATCTGGGACTCAAATGTCTATTCTGGGCTGGGACTTAGTTGTGAGAGCCATTTCCACAACTTACCTACTTTTTCGTGTATAGCTAATCGAGACAAAGCGATTGGTAATAATATCTTTTGTGCCATTTTAAAGTGGGAGGGAGGGTTGGAGGGGGCGGGGCGTTCATTATTCCGTTGTTTTTTTAATTCAAATTGTTAAGCAAAAAGCTTGACGCTAACGTCCAAGGGCTGTCAGCCGGCAACGGACAAATGTGGACTGCCTGAAGAAAACTTCATGGGAGTCCCGTTCAAGTCACTTCAAAAGTACTGCAAAGTAACGTGCTGTGACGGTAACGCATGTAATGGCACGCTCGGACTGCGTTCCGTCGGCACGGTCGCTGCAATGATGGCATTTTTTGCGGGTAAACAAAGTTTGTATAAAATTCAATTGTTGGCATTGGCATTTAAATCGAAAGTACAATAAACTTTGCCATCTTTTAGTGCTTTTTGTCCATTGGCACTAACTGATTGAGAAGAGAATGACGAAGAATGAAGAATACTCAAAATCCAAACATCGACAATTACCCAAAGATAATTCGAATTTTATTGATGAATTTGCAAAAAAAGAAATTATGCATTTTGGAACAGATACATATTATTTATTTATTTATGTGTAACAAAAATTCGAAGTCTTCCCTCTGAGTAAATAAATTACTGAAGGCACCAACCAGTTCAACTGCAATTTTGATGAAAGATTTATTGGCATTGGAAATAGACTTTGTGCCACAATTGTAAAACAAAATGTTTGTATCTCAGCGCATGATTTTTTCTTGGCACAAAATGACCTTTTGAAAACGGCAAAATTGCTAATGAGAGAAGTGCCGGGCACTACACGCAACGCAATAAATCACATTTTAATTGTTTTTCAAATGTTTATTTGCGAAAAACGGGATGCCATGTAAAAAATGGCAATATTATGAAATTTTGGAACAATTTATTGGCAAAAATGTTAAAATTCGAAACATTTACTTGAAATTGGCCTAGCGGCCTAACATGCCTTCCAGGGATCGAACCGGATTCCGACATTTTTATGTCCGGAATCCCGGACTTTTGACGAACCTTTCAACCCGACAACCCCGTTCCCCGACTTTTCCTTCCCCGAACGTCGGAGTGCCAACCCTGTTATAATTTATAAAGGCTCGGTTCAAGTACATAAATTTAAATTTAAATAAATTCAAGTACACCCAAAATTTATTGTTATGAAATACAAAAAACACTTTTTTTTTGTTTAAATTAGAGTAGGCCGGGATCGGGCGGGATTATCCCGGTTTTTGGAATCCCGATCCCGACCCCGGTCCCGGTTCTTGAAAAGTCGTAATCCCGATCCCGGTTTTTGAAAAGTGGAAATCCCGATCCCGGTTTGAGATGCTGATCCCGATCCCGATACCGGCTTTCACAATCCCGGCCCGGTCCCGGTTTTACCAAAAATCCGGATCCGGGCCTACTCTAGTTCAAATGGCTTTTACCTATTTTTCGTCATAATGATTTGTTTAACAACATTTTCTTGTTTCCATTCAACATTTTGTGCAGCTCGCCACAAAAAAATTTTTCACATATAAACCCAAAATTCATTCAAAATTAACAGAAAGTACTTTTAGTTTTTAAGTATGCGGGTCCATTTTCAATCTCTTTCTCTTCCATTCCTTTTCGCTCTTTCTCCACCCTCTTCCTTTCTCTCTTCCTCTTCTTATTTCTGTTTTGGCTTTCTCTTCCCCCTTCTTTCTCTACTCTCTTTCTTTTCTCTCTTTCTCTCCCACTCCTTTTCTCCCTTTTTCCATTTCTTTTCTCTGTTTCTCTTCCATTTTTCTTGTCTTCCAGCTAAACCACCTTTTATCTCTGTTCGCATTTCTTTTTATATTCTATGTGCTCCTTTTTTCCTAACAAATCTGTTGCTTTCTTTCATCTCCCCCTGCTCCACATCTCTCTCTACCTTATGCCTCTCTTTCTCTCTCTCTCTCTGTACTCTCTTCTCTCATTTTTCGTCGCCTCCCTTCCACTTCACTTCCTCTTTTCCCCAGTTTAATGCATTTGCTCTGTTTTTATTCTTCCTTCTCCTCCTCTTCGCGTCCTCCGACTTCACCTCTTACTCCTCCTCTTCCTTTCCCACTATTATTCATTGTTCCCTTCCATTTGCACATAATCGATTCCTTCTTTCTCCACCTCCTCATTTTCCTTCTGCCTACTAAACCCCCAAATTTTATTTGTTATTCATGTCAATGTTTCTTCTATAGGAAGGAGTGATCAAAAATTTTGTATTTTTGTGATCAATTTTAATGTCCATTTAAAGTTTGGTTGCGCAAGACAGTCGGCTTTTCGGTTACCTGTGGGTGCAAACTTTTAATTAATTTTTCTTTAAATTTGCCATTCAAAAAATGCCACAAAATCATAAACCCGGGGTCCCAAATTCCCAGTTTTAAACATCCCGGTCTTGTTCAACAACTGATTTAAAGATTAAAAAATTCTTCCATAAATTTTAATCATTTTTTGTTATTTTAAAATTTAAATGTATTTGCCTATTTGTAGCAATTTTAAAATGTTGGTTACGGCGCCGTCAACAAATGGTAACAGCGTCGTCGTCGGTGGCGGTGGCGGCGTTCCCAAACTGTTGGCCTGTCTCATTTGCGGCCAATCGGAGCCCCGGAACATATTTATGGCACACATTGCCGAACATTTGTACGCAAATTTTGTTTGTGCCATTTATTATTTTGGCACTTTCCTGTTTTATACGCCGACTCCCCTATCCGCTAACCACAAATTGACAATAGTTTGGCACGGCACGTCAAATGCTTGATTGATTTTTAATTTTACATTTTTGGCAAATATGGTCGCGCATAACAACCATTTGTTTTATTATATTTGATTTAAACAATCATTTTTATTTATTTTCAGCAACTATCGACCACACAAATGCGCGGAGTGCGATTTCCGATCAGTGACTGCTGAACAAATGGCCGACCATGAGGCGGCCACTGAGCACGTCGGACAATTATATGTAGAGCGATTTTGATCAATAATTTTGCTGAATTTTGGAATCTTTATAATGAAATCGGATCATTTAAGATTGTGATCATGATAAGTAGGGACAGGATTTTTAGGCAATTTACCTTCCTTTTTTTGTTGTAAATACGCTTTGAAGAGGTTAAGCCCAAAAATAGGCATTTATTCTGAACAATCATTTAAAAAAAATAATTCGAAACCTGATAGTGAGGGTTTTCAAAGTCGAAGCCCAAAAGTCGGAATTTTTGCCAGACTCAAACTCGAAACTTGCCTCGAACTTTCCCTAAACTCGAGGCATAACCTTGATACGGAGGGATTCAACAGTTTTGGCACTTTTTCCTCCTGGAATGTCAATTTGGCATTTCCGGATTTGCTAAATAGTGCAATTCAAAAACCCGGAAGTTCTTCTCCGAAATTGCTCGAATTGTACATTTAACTAACAATACAATTAAATAACTATATGCCTAATTTATACATATTTTGAACCATTTTTAGGCATTGCGCAACGCGTACCTGGACCGGATGTGCCGTTTTGTGTACAACGACTGCGACTTTGGGGAGAAGAATGGGGGGCTGGAGAAGGTGCTGAAGCGCAAGCTGGTCAGCACGGTTGAGGAAGAGCATGCATCGACTGGACAAATCATTCGCCAGGCGGTCGGCACAATGATGAAGGCGGAAGAATGGTGGCTTAAAAAAATTGTCATGAACAAATTCCATGCACACATTTTTGCGCAATTTTTTCAATCTGGAGTTGTTGTCCAACTTTTTGCATATCCATTTATAGTGGTGCGCTGGCATCCATCAACTCCAAAATGCACAGTGCCATTGTGTCGGCGACGGTTGGCGATCAACGAGCTGGTCAAGCCGTACAACAATGGCTTCTACAACAACCGCAACAACATCAGTTTGATGCTGAACAACAGCAGCAGCAACAATTCTATGTGCAGTCGTCCAGCAACCAGACGCGCGGTGGCGATGAGCTGAAGTTGGAGCAGTTGTTGATGGGCAGTGCCGGGACAGCCGGTGCGGCACAACTGTTTCAACAGGTGTTGTGTTTGTTGTACCTGCTGATCAATTTGAGTCCGATCACACTGATCACAACACTGTTTTTCAGCACACGGATCAAAACAACTTTTTGGGCGATGACATTGCTGCAGCTGATGAGCATCAGCAACCGCAGCAGGAGAACGGCGCGAAGCTTGTGCCGTCCTCATCGTCAGCAAACGCGTGCAGTTCGATGCTGCAACAGTTTATTGCGCAACAACCGCAACAACAAGCGGTAGGTGATCAGAAGTTTTTACGATCAAATTACAAATGTAAAAAAATAATTTTGAGTCAAATTTCAGTTGATGCCACAACACTTTGACGGGGTTGTCGAGCAGTACATCCATGGTGGTCAGCAGCCAACGCCACCGCCGCAACTGGCCAACGGCGACGATGTGCTGCTGCAGCAGCCGACAAAGAGGAAAAGCAACAAAACATGCAAGCAGGTGTTCGAGAATGTGCAGGTCAACAACAACAACAACAAAAAACTTGTAAAAAAATAATTTAAAATTATTTTTGTTTTTAGTGCCTGAAGTGCCGTCAATTGGTGAAGGGGCGTGGCATTTGTCTGTTGTACCACATGAACACGAGGTGGGGATGGAGTACAGAAATTTTTTCGATATTTTTGGCATTTTTGTGCCAAAAATAATTTTTGTTTTTTGCAGACATTTGAAACTTCCGCTGTACCGGTGTTTGGCGTGCCCGCGCGACTTTTTCTATGTGACCGACACGACGGCCAAAAATCACATTCGCAGCTTCCACGGCAATGACTTGACACTGTTGGAGAACAACTACCACACCTACTCGGGCCTGCTGCATGGCAGCCGTCGCGAATTTTTTGGCACCGCCTTGCGTGGCAGTGAGGCGCGCACCCAGCGTGCCACGCGCAAGGAGCGCGCCGCGGCGGCAGCACGCGGCGCAGTGGCAGCTACGGCAACGCTCAAAGGACGCGCGAGCGGCGGCATGCCAAAACAGGTTGGCGCAGCAATTTAAAAAGGACAGGCAGCAAATCTTTGGCACTTTTAAAATAGCAAACATTGAAATATATTGAATTTATTTTATTTTTAACCTTTTTTTTACTTAAGATTTCTCTGCGTGATCGTCCCCAATCAGGAAGTGGACCGGGTGGGAGCAGTTCGCATGTTCAGGTAGTAATTTTTTTTATTCTAAATTTTAAGGATTCTTGAGTGGTTGGGTCCAGAGTTGTTGCACCGGATTATCCAAAACTACCGAGACCCGCTCAGTTTCTCGACCCAAAAGCTGAATTCGACATTTTTTCAAAAATGTGCCATTTTTTGAACAACTTTTTTTGCTTAATCATACAATACGTTTGTTTGTTTGTTCAGTGCCTCCAGTGCGGCGAGTTCGTCGCGTCCATCTACTCCAGTCAACTGACCCACATGAACACAAAGTGAGTCCTTTTCTTTTGTGCATAAAACCGTAGCAACAACTGACACTGGTGTTGTACTGTACTCACTTTCTCTCTTAAAACTATCGTACCTCCATTATTACTGTAGCCGCGTGGGTTTTGATCAGCAGATCAATCGCTCCTTTCTGCACTATACCCACTTTCGCACTCAAAATTACCGGACCTCTTTCACTACTGTAGGCCGCGCGTGTTGTTGTACTGTATCCACTTTTTTCGAAATTACCGCACTTCCATCACTACTGTAGCCGCGTGTGTGTGTTTTGATCAACAGACCATCCCTCCCTCCCCTCCCATTAGAACACTTTGGTTTTCTTCAATTTTTCTTCTCTTTTTAGTGCCAACCTCCTGTTCCTGTTTCAGGCATTTGCACATGGCGGTGTACACGTGCCGGCTGTGTGGCCGAGCGTTCGAGTCATTGAGCAGTTCGGCGGCCATAATGCATGTCAAGTCGGCGCATGGTCGAGGCCGTGATGAGGCGGAAGCGGAAATTGCGGAGCAGCGTGTCGTGTGCCTGAAGGAGCTCAATGAACGCTATCGATCATTTTTTAGTTGAACTTTCAAAAATTATTCCATTGTACCCCCAACCTCCAGTCCCTTGCTTGGCCTTAGCAATTTTGAAACTGCGAATTTGTGTTTATGGTTGGGCAAAAAATGATTAAATATTTCAAAAATTCCGAATTTTTGTTTGGTGATGGCAACTCTAAACTATTTTTAAATAATATTTGAGTAATCTATTTTGCGAATAGGTAGAATAGATGTTGATGAGAGAAGCTCCAAAGAATTGTACGAAATTTTTTGATTTTGAGCAACTTTTGGCCCCTAAAAACCTATTACGATGTTTTAATTTAAAGCATAGGAAATTATTTAAAGTGTAAGAGGGTTTTTTAAACGAATTAAACTGCTTTTGCAAGTATTTGGCTATTTTTATGGCGTTTTTAGCAGCTATTTTGAGGGTTTTAGAGCCTAAAAATTTGAAAGTTATTAAAAAGTGAAATTTGGCCAGCCGCGCAACAATTTCAAAATAAAGTGTTTCTGTTTATTTTGATGAACAATCAATTCTCTCTTTTGTCTCATTCATCCATCATTTTGATTATTTTATATTATGTTTTTATATGGGGGGGGGGCAGAGGGGTCGATTCTCTACAAAATTTAATTTTTATTAATTGGGTGGACAAATTGTAATTTTTGGTAATATCGCATTTTCATAGTATAGGTAACCTTTAGGCTAGACAATAAATATTCAACTGAACAGTTGTGGCCAAAAGTTAACAAAAAAGGAGGATTAAGCGTTCCAATCGGTGGCCAATTCTGTAAAGCTGGGCCCAAAAATAGTTTGTTACTGAGATTTGGCAATTTAAAAAATAAATAAAAAACTGTTTTCTGATCGTTATCGTTGAATTTTTGTTTTACTTCCACTTCCAACCCAGACAATCTGTGCCCAACCCGGTGTTAATAATGTTGAACAGTTGGCCAAAAATTAGGCTTTTGCAACAAACCAGGACATGGCTTCCTGAGCCGCCGTCAAGTCTTGGCCCAAATCCGGGCTCATCACGTTGGCCAAATGGGCACGGTGGCGGATGATTGATGCATTTAGGCTTATATGTAATTGCTAAAAACATCGATCACTGACGGCTCAGCAACAGGCAACGTTTTCACGTTGTTGAGCGCCTTTCCAATGCCAAACGAAGTCGTCAAAAAAATCACTTCCGGCCATTTGCTGGGCTCGACTGATCAGAAATTGATTGGAAAGGATTGGTGTAACGTAAGTTTGATCATTTTTTGACCGTTTGATCAATTTTTGATCTTTTTATAAATGCTGCTGATCAGAGTTCGTTTTATGGGTTGTCTTCAATAAATCGGATGGACGACTATTAACAAATTTGGCGAATTCAATTTTTGTCCGACAAATTCATTTTGTTTGTTCTAATTTTCGTAGGAAAATTTTAACCTTTATTAGTAATAGGTAGGTATATGAATAGGTGTATTTTAAGTTAAATTTATAATAAATCAAAATTTTCCAAAATTTATTTTTAAATTATTTCAATGTGCAAAATATAAGGTAACTTTTTTCAGAGATCAGAGAGTAGGTTGGGTACAGAGAGTATTTATCATATAAAACTTTGTAAAGAATTTTCTGAGAATTTTTAAATTTTCTATACAACCACTTTTAAATAAAATTAGTTCAATATTAATATAATATTACGATTTGAAATTTTTTTTTGCCATTTTTTTTTACTTCCTCATTTTGGCCAAAATGCGGATTAAATTGATGACGAAAACGCCTCGAGCGTGTAAAAACTGCACAAGGAAAAGATCCCCGGAGGGGCCAATTGGCCATCCACCGATTTTTTCTCCCGTGACTTCTGTCGATCTTCCAAAGTGATTAGAAGACCATTTATTCACTGGCCTAATTGTGTAATAAAAAAGAATTCTACCAATTTCCGCGTTAATCATTTATACCCGGTAAAGAAAGCTTCATCGTAAAACCGATAATGATGGGCTTTTCTTCTACAATTTTCTAAATTTTAAACAAAAATTGCTCCATTTAATTAAAATTCAAAATTGTTTAGTGAATATTTTTTGTTGAAATTGTCCAAAACTCCCTTTTTCGTGTCCAATTACTTGTGTCAATTTTCGTTGGGGCAATTAAAAGAGTTATAAAATTCCTGATTTATAAAAAAATGTTAATTTTTGAAAAATCTCTCAATAAAAAATCGTAACAGATTTTCTTTTTTGCAGAAAAATTCGTACAAATTCCTAGAATTCCAAATGCCATTAATCGCCTATTATTTATTCTTCTCAGAATAAAATTTATAGCAAGAAAGAAAAAAATTTTGCCCGAGGCTAAAATTAAAGACAAAAAAATTATTTTTGCCCGAAGCAAAGTCACGCAAAGCCCCAGCTCAAATGTGAAATTGTGCGCTTGTACACAATTGAGATTGCCCCATTTTTGCGCACAATCAACGGCCTCCATTAATGACAAATGGCGCCACAGGCAAAAAGAATGTACCTTTTCGTGTTACCCCCTAAGGGGAAACGAGCTCCGTTAACTAATTCTAAGGGTTTGGCATTCTTGATGGCACCCAAATTATGGCGTAAAATTTATTAAAAAATTTTCAAATCGTTCCTTTCAAAGTTTTGGTTCAATTTCGACCCAAAATTTTTTGATCAAACATTTGTTTTGATCGAACAAATATCATGAATTTCGTAACATTTTGGTCTCTGACTTAGCCCCCCTCCCTTTTTCGCTATGCCTTCGAACAAAAAAAATTGTCGAAATTCAATCCGCCGATTGACGTTTTTAAGTTCTTTTTTTTTGCATTAGCTTATAAAACAAAGCGTAAGTAGTAATTCGAGAATATCCCCCATATTGCCTGTACATAATCAATTTTTGATCTTTATGGCCCAAAAAACGTGGAAACAAAAAAAATTGAAAAAAATGTGGCCAATTTTGCC
The DNA here is from genome assembly GCA_020449905.1 of Globodera pallida. NCBI lineage: Eukaryota > Metazoa > Nematoda > Chromadorea > Rhabditida > Heteroderidae > Globodera > Globodera pallida. The sequence continues at coordinate 1,496,871 of JAIXHY010000015.1, forward strand.
CCCGCGGGCATGTGTAACAAGCAGCAGCTGTCAACAAGGCCGCCCCGCCGAATGAATGGCGGGGCGTCTGTCAGCAATTTTAATGGGTTAACAGCTGTGACACAGCCGCAAAATGTTTTATCGTCCGCCGATGTTTTGTTTGGGGTTCGTTCGCCCCGCTTTTGAGCAAATTATTATGTACATATTGCCGCGAAAAGCTAACAAATCTTTGTGAATATGTTAGCTAAAAATATCAAACCGAAATTTTTTGTTTTTTTGACGAATAAATAAATACCCAACATTTTTTTACCTACCTAATTTAAAAATTTTTCGAAAAAAAAGCTAATTTTATCTTAAATTTCCAAGCATTCCATTTATTAGGGATGCTTGAAACCCAAAATAGCCCAAGACTCGAGACCCCAAAAACCTTGACTCGAGACCCGATACCGAGACTCTCGAGCATCCTCCATGTACTAATCATTTTTCAATTTATTCAAATGCCAAAATGATTCTAATTTTTTACATTTTTATTAATGCACCAAATGCCACTTTTATTACCTTTTAAATTTTTTGAATTCCTACTTAGGTATTATAAAATAAAATTCGTTTAAATATTTCAAATTCCGACATAATCCAGGAGATTATGGCCTATAAATCATTTTTTCAAGAAAGTGCCAAATTCCGTTTGAATAAATATTGGACTTTCCCCACAAAATTTTCCGTTTCTTTGAATCCAAACGTAACATAAGAATTTATGGTAACAAAAATTTGTCCACAGCTGTTTCGGCGAGTCCATTAGGGCCATTTACGTGGACCAAAAAGGCATTTCCGGATTAGTGACGCGTGACTTTTGGCCTTTTTAACTATGCAAATGTATTAAACAGAAAGTAGAGGAGGTTGGGACCGGGCCGGGTACTGAAAGTTCCATTTTGGGACTGAAATTTGGTGTCCCGGTTTTTTCAAAATACCTTCAAAACTCCCTTTTAAATGGTCTAGGTTTTTATAAACCTTAACTTTATTTTTCTTTATTTTCGTCCATTAATTCCGGTTTTTTTGACCGCTACTTAATGTTAAATATCCTTTTTGTTTAAAATGTTAAAGGAATTAGGAAATATTATATAGAAAATCAAAGAATGCCATCCAAAGAGGGCACATTATGCCCTAGAAAAGGATGCCGGGTTTATTTAAATTTGCCTAATTGTTGGAAAATTGTTGTAGCATCCCTCGGGTACCTTCGAACAACTGTCAAGAACTAAGAAAATTAGGAAATTCAAATTTTCATAATTCCAATTTGTCAATTTCATGTAATTTTGTCAAATAAAAATATGACAAATTTTTTGAAAAAAATGCCCTTTTCCTAATTTATAACATAAAATCTATGTGCCATTGTTTGGCACACTTTTTTCGTGGCACTTTTATGAATTTAAAGGGTCGGCCGTTTTCACGCCCACAAATGTGCGCCCGTAAAAGCCTTTCATAATCCATTTAAGTTTTGGTGCCCGGCCGGCACACATAATTTTATTTCCTACGTCCAGTAGTCCCATTTTTCAGTCCATGTGATGTTTTTTTCCCGGAAAATCGGAATTTGAATTCGATTTAAAATGCCAAAATGGCCAAATTCATTCCTAGACCACACTTTTATGACGCCAAAGCCCACCAAATTTGTATATTTTTCATTTAAAAGTTTCCATTTTAAATGAATGCATTTTTTTATTGTTGTTTTAAATTAGCGTCATTTTGAAACGCCATTTTTATTTTTGAATTTGTAGCTTAAAAGCATTAAAATTTGGAGTACATTTTTATTTGATTTAAATGCGTAAGCTTTTCTGGAATATGTTGCCAATATTTGAGGTTGATCGCGAGAATCGAGCACCCCTTAATCGGCATCGATGGAATCCAAAAAAAGGATCCTCACATAATCTCAATATCATTTTTATTTAATTTTTTTTAAATTATTTTAAATATCTATAAATATTAAGAGAGCCACTAAAACGGCATTTTTTCAATTAGTTTTTCCAATCGTTTAATATTTTTTGGCACTAATTCCATGAGCACTTCACACAATGTCTTGAACGGACGGTGTGCCGCGCCCGCCATAAGGGGACGGACGGCACATTTTTGTTCTTTTGTCCCATCACTTTGGCACAAGCACATTTTGTGTCGAGATTGGCACGAGGTCCGGCCGGACGGCCGGCCGGCACCGCATAACGACGCATAAACATAATAATGTGGTGGTGAACGAAATATAACGCAAAATGTGGAGACAAATTGCCCATAGAAACAAAGACAGGGGTGTAGAGAGTGTGCGCGCATTACGCCCTTCCGATGCCAAAGATGGGAAAAGGAGGGCAAAGTTTGTGCCAAATTCGGAAAATCAAAGAAAACAGAGATGCCACCAGAGTGTGTGTGCGGTGCAGCGCACTTTTTAACGTGGCCAAAGATGAAAAGTGTGCCGCATGGCCTGCGGGCATTTGGCCCTGCGGCGGCGGCGGCGCGGTAAGGGGGCGGAAAGTGCGAGAATATGCATTCTTGATAAGGCAAAACATTTTCCTGCTGGATGAGCTTGAGAGGAAAATGCGCGCGCGAGCCTGCCGGGCATCATAAGTAATAATTATTAATTAAAAGATATATTTTTAATTTGTTTTAAATTTAATTTTAAATGTTGGTTTGCACTTATTTTTTAGATACGGACGGTCATTGCCTAGGTTTAAATAATGTACAATGTACATATACCCACAAAATGGCAAATTTTGATCGATCAAAATTGCGATTTATTTTTATTTGTTGACTTTTAAAAGGCTAACATTTAAAATCTTATGACACACCCACCATATGGTATAATCAAATGTTTAGTTAACAGCTTTACCATGTAAAAAAATTGGGTTAAACTATTCGCCATGAATTCGAAACTTTAAAAAAAAATTTTTGTTTGACAAATTTCAGTGCATTTTATTTAACCGGATTGTCAATGTTTTTGTGCATGTAAAATAAGTTTTTTTTTTGGTAAACAGCAGCTACGCCTTGAGTAAAAATAACAAAATTATCCCACCGCCCCGCCTCCCCCCCCCCCCCCTCCCAATAATGGCACTTTCTGTGTGAAATGCCGACTTTTTCTCTTCACACATTATTGGATATTGGACCTGCCAAAAAAATCAATTTGTGTGTTGTTTTGTTGCCCATCCGCAAATTCTCATTAAAATTTCCGGCATGAAAATCGAGCCCCCAGGGAAAAGGGCAAAAGGCAAGAAAATGATATAAAACTGCCTTCCGGGACCAGTGACACACCCCCGACGGACGGGACGGACTGACTTAAAATGTGGCATTCTGCCGAAAATAATTGTCTCAAAATTTTAGCGGAAATTACCCTTTTTGCTTCATTTAAAAAATATTAATTTCAAATTATTTAATTAAAATATTTATCTGTTAGTTTGATTAAAAATTGCTTCAAGCAATTTGAAAGCCAACCAAGTTTTGAATTCTCTGTAGTTTCAAATTGTCGGATAAATTTTATTGGTTTCCAATTTTAAAAATTAAATCTTCCGGAAAGAATTTAATAAAACAAATTTATTCCTCAAAAGTTATGTGACCCCAATTTCATTTTTAAATTTCTAGATTTTTTTTTGAATTGCCTGTAGCAATTTGAATTCCTGAAGCAGTATTATGGGTCAAGCCATGGGAAAACCGGCAAGCAAGCTGAAGGGGGATGACGTGAAAAAATTGGCCAAGCAGACATACTGTAAGCGGAATTTATAATTCTAAACAAAACAAAATAAATTTAAATTTTAAGTCACCGATAAAGAAATTCGACAATGGCATAAAGGCTTCGTCCGAGACTGTCCCAACGGAATGCTCACCGAAATTGTAAGTTTAAAGAAAACACATTTTTGATTTTAAGCATTTATTTTTAAATTTAGGGCTTCCAAAAAATCTACAAGCAGTTCTTCCCCCAAGGGGACCCATCCGATTTTGCTGGATACGTATTCAAAGTGTTCGACGAGAATAAGGTGATCAGAGCTTATTGGCAGGAAATGTTTCTATTATTCAGATGTTTTTGCTCATTAAAGGGTTTGATAGTGCCCTCAATCATGTATGATAAATCCCGATCAGACTAAAACAAATTCATATTTTTGCTAATTTTTTGTATAGTATGATGATTATTTATAAAAACAGATGAAAAGAGTTAAATGGAATAATGTATTTAAAATTGAAAAATCTTTTAGGATGGTGCCATCGAATTCCACGAATTCATCAAAGCCTTGTCCATCACCAGCAGAGGCAACTTGGACGAGAAACTGCAGTGGGCATTCCGGTTGTACGACTTGGACGGGGACGGGTTCATCACGCGCGAGGAGATGGGTAAGTGTTATGAATTTTAATAATTTTATTTAAAAAAATTTAAAAACAAATTTAGGGAAACGTTAAATTTTTTAATCAATATTTAGGGTAAATCTATAAAATGTTAAAGAATTATAATTATTATTTTTTATATTGAAATTAAAAAAAAACAAATTTGGGGGAACACTGAAATTTTTAAAATAAAAATTTAGGGTAAGTTTATAAAATTTTTAATGAATTTTAATAATTTTTATATTAAAAAAAATTAAAAACAAATTTGGGTAAACATTTATATTTTAATGATCAATTTAAGAGCTGATTGTGGGCAGTATCAACAGGATGGTGGGCGACTCGGTGAAGTTGGCGGAGGACGATAACAGCCCTGAGAAGCGAGTGGACCGGATATTTGCCATGATGGACAAAGTGCGTTTCTAATTATAGCATTTGTCATTAAAAATTCAAAAATGATGTAATAATTACCTAATTTGAATTTGTTTTCAACTTTTAGTGATTTTTAATGAAAATTAATTTGTCTTGTTAAAGAATAATGATGCCAAGCTGACACTGGACGAGTTTAAAGAAGGTAAAATTTAATAATAATTTTATTAAAATTTAATTTAAAACGTTGGCATTTTCAGGTGCCAAGGCCGACCCGAGTATTGTGCATGCGTTGAGCTTATACGAAGGCTTGGCCACGTAAAAAAAAAGAATAAATTTTTGATCATTTTTGCGCCATTTTATTGTACAATGTAACACAAAGTTCAGCAAATATCATTTTTTATGTGACTTTTTGGCAAAAAAATATGCAATTTTGGCCTGAAAGAGAATAAATAATATTTTGTGTTACAAAAAACGAGTTTGTAAATATATTTTTCAACATCATTAACGCAACAGATAAAAGTTTTAATTTGATTTGGACATTCTTTGACAAAATCATTTTGATCAAAATGTCAAAAACAGAATTGCTTTACAGCTCCGGTACCATGATTCCTCGAGTCCCTGGGCCAATCGTAGTCGGCAGCAAACTCGCTTGAAAAAAAAATCGGCAAATTCGGGACTCCAAAAATGCCACAATTTTGGCAATTCCCAAATGTGCTCGTCCAGTTTTGTTCCGGACTCTGAATAATAAATAAACAGTTTTGCTACGGTTTCTTAATGTGTTGCGTCATTCGCTTTTTGATCGTTGCTCGAACACAAACGTTTTCCTCAAAAATATTTATTTTTGTATATTAAATTCCTTTTATTTTCTTTTTCGATGAATCATTTACAACGGCTTCATCGTTTTGCTTCTCAAAAATAAGCCTATTCATGTTGGATGGTTCAATCTTCGTCAACTTTCTTTCGATTCTCGTAACATTTTGCCTATTCGTTTGCTGAATCATACAAAAATGAAAACTTTTGAAAGAATTTTTTGGCCTTTTGTGAGAACATTTTGGGTATATATAAGACAAAGTTGCCACTTTGGCTTCATCATTTTGCTTCTCAAATCGCCCATTTTGGTTAGATGATTCATTTGGTCGGCCCTCCATCAGATTTCACTTTCATTTTAAAACATTTTACGGCGAAAAGCCTTCTTCAAATTTTAGGATTTTAAATGTTGATAAAAGTTTTTCTACAAATTATTTTCTTTTCTGAAAAGGATTACACAAAATTATTTATTTTAATAATACAATTTCGACTTTTTTTTAAAAACAATTTAAATTCAGAAAATAAATCCAAAGACTTTCCCCCCAAAAAATTTACCCCCATTTTACCCCAATTTCTAATCAATGATCGCCCTGTTGGTCCTTCTTGTTGCGCTTGTTCATCCCAGTTTGGGAAGCTTCTGGGATCAGGGGAGCTTCTGGGATCAGAAAGGTACTGATTTTAGCGATAATTAAACTAATTTTTAAAATATTTCTGTGCAGCTGACAACTGTTACTATGCCCTCCGCCATCGTGGCACTCCGTCCGTGGAAATGTTTCGCAAAATGCAACAGTGGGGCACGTCTGACATCTGGAAGGGACTTGCACTGGACGAACATGATTGCCATGCATATTTTGACGGGTGCCAGACGTACTCGTGCATTGCCGGTTGGAAAAATTGTTTAAAAAAATATTTAAAAACAAAATTTGTTGGTTAAAATTTTTTGAATAATTTTGTGGCAGAAAATGGTGACCAGATATTTGTCGTCAACTCATGCGCTCCGGACAGTGGCAACTGCACTCACAGCGACTTGGACCCGATTTGTACCAAGGATGGTGGCACTCCCAAATGCGACATTTGCCACGAAGGCTTATGCAACAAGGCGAAAATTGAGCTGCAAAAGCCATTGCTGAAAAACGTTCAGAAGCCCAACAACCCGCCGGAGACTGGCACGGGCGGTGCCAAAAACGAATCGTCCTTCGAACAGAATGGCATGATGACTGGTGCCAAAGACAAATCGTCCTCTGAAGAGAATGGCACGGGCGGTGCCAAAAACGAATCGTCCTCTGAAGAGAATGGCACGGGCGGTGCCAAAAACGAATCGTCTTCCGCCTTGGCCGATTGAAGAGATGAGACAGAAAACGACGATGATGTACTTGAGAAAAGCGTCATAAATTCAAATTCATAATGATTTATCCGCCCGTTCCAATCAAAATATTGGCGTTGCGTTTACAATCACAAACTCTAATTAATAAATTTGCGAATTTTGATTTGTTGAACGATTGATTGGAGATGAGTAATCAAGTCACTAGTTTTTAAATCTCAGTTCAAATTAAATTTGATCAGCCATCTAGTCTCTTTAGTGATCTGTTCAGCAACAACCCCTCTAACAGAAATTTGTTTTGATTATTTTCCATAAAAAGTTTCTGTGATTGATCCCACTTTTCACCCTCTCCCCTTCTCCCCTCCCCCTCCCCCCACAAAAAATATAGTTTGGTTTTTGTGCAAAATACAATAATTACAGATTAGTGGTTAGATACCACCTACCTATATATGGACTAAAAAGTGTGCTGCTGGCGGTCTTCCGACGCCGCCGGGGATGGTCCGTCTTCGTCCTCCCCCCGCCCCATTCTCCCCGATTGTGTCAACCACCACAGACAGCAGTGGTTCCTCATCGATGCGGTGCATGCCCCCCAAACGCCAATCGATTTGTCCACCCTTCAATTTATTATGTTTCTAACAAATTTGTTTTAATTTCTATTAGCATTTTCAAACAATATTCGAGACTTTTTGTTGACATATTCATCAAATGTTTATAATTTGAAATTTGCAAAAATAAAATTGATTTAACGAACACATATTTGTTTTATTTGCAATGTAAATGACTTAATAAAAAACTATTAAATGCAAATAGTTGACACAAATAATTTGATCACCCTCATTCTTTGCCCTGGGGCTTCTCCCATCGATCATTGTCGCCAATCTCGTTAATCCCAAAGGGTCGGTCCCTTCCTCCTCTGAACTCTCACCTCTGTTCCCGACCCAATTCATTCTTGGCACATTGGCCAATATGTGAACCCTACTTTCCCGCTCGACTCGGGGAAGCTGTACCTCCCATTTGTTACCCACATATATCTCCTGGATAAAGAAGCCCGAACCGTGTACAAATGTGGAACCGGGGAGAGGAGTCCAGAGTAGAGCGAGGACGATCGAGATTCTCGTCGAGATTTTTTTCGGGATTTTTTCGAGATTTCGATCGAAATCTCGATTGACAAATTTTGCTTCTACCGAGATTTTTTCGAGATCTTGATCGAACTCTCGATCGGTTGCTCTAGTCCCGAGTGAGCCGATGTCACAGTTAAATTTTCGCTCGTAAATCGAATTTCTAAAACTTTCAAGCATAAAAACCCCTAGCTAACCTATTTAATTATTATTATAAATTGCCAAACAAAATGCTTAAATTAATATAGAAAAATTTTAAAGTTTTTTACTTTAAATACATATGGCTTCCACCTACTACATGGACCCGGAACGGGACAACCCGGAGCTAACCGAAGAACGGCGTCGGGCCAACTTTGATCCGGAAGTGTTGGGCGACTTTTTTTGGCAGGGACAGCTGAAACGGCGCCGTCAAATATGTGAATATGTGCGGAGTCAGGGTGCCAAGTTGGCACCGGCACAGCCCGTGCCGTTCATGACACGCATGGAGAAGCTGGAGGACGTGGCCAGACTGGTCAGTCAGTGGTTGGCACCAGTGAATTGCCAAAAATTGGGCAACAATAATTTGAGCAACAACAAAAAATAAATAAACTAGCGCCAAACATCGGAAAATGTTGGTGTAAAATTACAAAAGTTATAACTACGCTAAATTTCTTAATTTTTGGCCCTAATTGGTGCCCAACTCGGCAATTAATTAGCACCTGTAAATTCCATATTTTTTTAAATTATAAATTAAAAAAATATTTTGTAATTTAAACATTTTAAGTATTAAAATTTAAGTCTGTCGCGATGAGAAAACATGCTGAAAATGTGATCGATGTTGGCAGTCCGCAGGAACAGTTTTACTTCAACAGGTGGCATGCTGACATCTGACATTAGCTAATTCAATAACAAAATGCATTAATTATCGTAATAACTTAATTTATTTTCAGTTCAAATTTTTTAAAAATTTAAATATTAAAATTATCCGATTAAAATATTAAATATTTTTCAATAAAAATAAATAAATTTGTAATTATTCAAACTTGTTTAAATTTTTTTTTGAATTTTTAATTTAACATTTTAAGTCTAATCTGCGGCTATGATGGCTCTCCGTTTCACCTTCATTTCATCATGGCGCTGCCGGCCATGATCAACAACTGCGACGATGAACAAGCGGCTGAATGGTTGCCCAAATTGTTCAATTGCGAAATCATCGCCACTTATGTGCAGACCGAAATGGGCCATGGTGGGCTGATCAATACACTGAATGATTTCGTAAAATTGATTGATCAGACCGGCGGAACTGCCAATCTGATCGAATTAATCGAGCAATTATGAATTAATCAATAAAATGATTAATCCGATACCGGTCTGATCACAGCTAGTGATAATTAATTTATGATCAAATCGATCACAGTCAAAATTCAATTGAATTGTATCTTGATCAAGTTCTGCTATAATGAACTGATCAGTTTTAATCGTGGTTTAATCAAGTTCTGATCAGACCGTTTAGGCGGTTCAAAATAATTTAATATTTCCTGATCAGTTAAATTGATGAGTTCAAATCTAGTTACTAAAGCGATCTTATGTTTGCGGACTGATCAAATTATACAATCGTGCTTAAATACTTTTCTATTAATGAATTTTTACGAAATTTTATTTAATTTTTTTAAGGCACAAATTTGAAGGCATTAGAGACGACGGCCACTTATGACGCGTCTCGTGAAGAATTTGTCTTCAATTCGCCGACAATAACTTCCACAAAATGGTGGCCCGGAAACCTTGGAAAAACTTAAGTTTTTATGCCTAATTGGCCAAATGTCAAAAAAAAATTATTTGGCATTATGTCCAGGCCAATTGTTCAACTTTTTAGTGCAAATTTTGGGGTCGTGATGGCACAACTTTACACCAACGGCAAATGCCACGGCGCGCATCCATTTTGGGTTCAGTTGAGGGACATCGACAGCCATAAGCCATTGCCCGGTTGTGCAAATATTTTAATTTTGCAATTCTTAACCAAAATTTCTTATTCAAAATAACATATAAAATTAAGTATTACAGATTAGTAAATAATTTATTAAATATTAATGGATCAAACAACATTTTAACCATAATTTATGATTATTTAATTTAATTAGTCGGTATAATAATGAATTTAAATTATAAATAATTGTATTTTTATCTGACACAATTGGAAATTGTTTTTAATATAAATGGACAAATTTTTTAGGTATTACGGTGGGTGACATCGGCCCAAAATTTGGCATCGGCTCCAATGATAACGGTTTTTTACGGTTCGACAACTACCGTATACCACGCAGACATATGTTGATGAAACATGCCAAAGTACAATAATTGGTTTAAATTTTGTTAAATTAATTTGAAATTATTATTTTAGGTCCTTCCCTCCGGCGAATATGTGCCGCCAATGCACGCCAAAGTTGGCTATACGTCCATGATGTATGGAATTTTTAAAATTAAATTTGGTCTAATTTAAAATTTTTTTTAGGTACGTCCGCTCAGTGATGGTTTTATTTTTAAAATTTTAAAAATTATTATTTTTCATTTTGTTTATTTTAGATCTTTGGCAATGCGGTTTATCTGGCATGCGCCATCACAATTGCAATACGCTATTCGTGCATTCGTCGACAGGGCGAAATTACGTCCAGGGTGAATATTTTAAATGTTAAAAATAAATAAATTATTTTTATTAAATATAATTTATCATATTTGTTACATTTACATAAAAATAAATCAATTTTTCTGTGAATTCAAAGCCGTTACCGTACCTTTTTATATGGCCTTGTTTTTGAAAATTAACCAGTATTTAAGGGTAATTACTGTATTTCGCCTTGTATTTTTGAGGGTACTGTATATGTAAATTAACATTTTTAGTGCGGGAGAAGTGAAAGTGCTCGATTATCAGAACTCAACAGTATCGTCTGTTTCCCCAACTTGCGCGCGTTTATGCCATCGCCTTCACTGGCATTTACATAATGGTAATTTAAAATAAAATTTGAAAATTTAATTTACTTTTTGCTCAGGACATGTACAAGTCGGTCATCGCCAACATCAACGCAGGCGATGTGAGAGATTTTTGAACTTTTCGTGTTTTAATGCCAAAAAAATTTGGATAATTTAATTTTGCAATTAAATTTAATTAATAATACAAAAAATATTTGAATATTTATATTTCCCAATTTGGCATTCTGTCGTAGGCCAGTCTGCTGTCGGATTTGCACAGCTTGGGCTCTGGCCTGAAGTCAGTCACTTCATGGCAAGTGTCACTTGGCATTGAGCAATGTCGGATGGCATGTGCGTTTTTGTTGTTGTTTAAAATTGGGGTATTTTAATTGGAAAACCCCGGGGAGCTTCTTATCCGAGCTGAACCGTTTTTTATGATGTGCCTATTTTAAATTATATTTTATTAGGTGGTGGCCATGGCTATTCCGAGGCTAGCGGCATCCCCGCCTTGTACACAATGGCAGTTGGAGGTCAGTTTTGGCATTTTGATCACCTTTTCCTGATCAGATACTGCTGATGTTTGCTGAACAAAATTCTTGATCAATATTTCTATATGATTCTTTGTTTGGAATAGCCAAATTGATCGTCAAATTTAAAAAAAAACTTGTGATTTGTCGGATTGTGTTTATCACTAAAAAAATATTAAAATAGAAATCTTTAATCAAATTAATGAAAAATGCCTAAAGAAAATTCAAAATGCTAGGTTGTACCTATGAGGGCGAGAACATTGTGATGCTACTTCAGTGTGCCCGATCGCTGATGAAGCTTGCAGCAGAGCTACGATCTGGCGTTGCAATCATTGAAAGTAAAAATTGAATCAAAAAACGCATTTTTAAATTATGATTGAAATTAAAATCAATAATAGCTCAAAAATAAATAAAATTTTGATATTCTATAGATGGCACAAAAAGTGCCAACCCGGTGACCGGCTACCTCTACTTGGCCAACCCTCCACGAAAGTGCCGTATTACGCAAGAATCAGGCCCGGACTCCTACCTGGAGGCGTTTGAACATATCGCGCGGCAGCGCGTATTCTGTGCCTACGACCGGCTGGCACAGTTGCGGAAGCGTGGACGAAGCGCAGAGGAGGCGTGGAACGAGGCGGGCGTGGCACTGACTAAGGTCGAATTGGAACATCGAAAGCACAAAATGTTTTTGATAAGTTCACCTTTTTTTGAAATTTGATCATAAACGATCATTATAAATATTTTATGTGATCCTGATGGAAAATCGGATTAGAAAAAATTAATCAGAGCCCATTTTTTGATTTGTCCACCAAAATGTCTGATCAGAATTAATCTAATCATCATTTTTTCAGGCCTCCAAGGCCCATACAATTCATTTCATGGCCAAAACGTTTGTGGAGCGTACAAAAATAATGCAGGATCCGGCTGCTCGGGCGGTGTTGGACAATATTGTTTGGTTATTTTTGAGCTATGAGCTGCTGCAGTGTGCCGCGGCATTATTTGAGGTAAATTATATGAAATTTAATTTTAATTATTTAATTAAATTTTTATTATTTTCATAGGAATTTATAAAATTGTTATTTTAATTTTAATTAAATGTTTCAGGACTCTTTTATGTCGGCACAGCAAATGGAGTATGTTCGCATCAAAATGTACGACAGTATGCAGCGAATCCGACCGATAGCGCTCACGGTAGTGGACTCGTTCGACTTCACGGATGGTTAGAAACTTAACACATTTTTTTAAAAATTCTTTAATTTTTATAGCTGAGCTAATGTCGGTGCTGGGCCGACGGGACGGCAACGTGTATGAACATTTGCTCGAATGGGCTAAACAATCGCCGATCAATGCGAACGATGTAAAAAAAAAAGAAGCAAATTTTAAAATTTAATTATTAATTTTTTTAATTTTTTTTTATTTTGGTCCCAACGCTGTGAGTTCCGGGGGGGGGGGGGGGTAACTTAAAAAAAGTCGGAGTTTATAGGGTATTTTTGAAAAACCTACAATTACAGGGGTCGATTTTTGTGTAAAAGGCTCATTGTTTCTGCATTTTTTTCTTGTATTTTTGTTGGGTTTTTCAAGAAATTCGTTGTTTTTTTTGGGACGATTTTTTGGGACAGTGGCAACAGTCAATGCCTTGTCGCCGTGTAAAATGTTCTTATTTTTGGTTAAAAAACTTTTTTGGACTGGCGGTCGGAAAGTGCTGATGGCATGGCTCAAAAAATTTCTATTAGCGATTATTTAATAAAATTTTATATTTTTATTCATTTTTAATTATCGAAAAATTCAGGTCCTTCCCTTCCATGAAAAGTATTTGGGAAGTTTCATGAAAGAAGTGCGAGAGGAACGCGAAATGAGCAAAATTTGATACCATTTTACCAAATATTTTTGCCCAAGTGATCTAATATTGTTATCGTATAATTAACTTAAATGGAAATAGCCTCGATAAAATAAAATTTGATTGTCATGAAAACCCGGTGCGGTACGTTTCAGTGCCGCCGTTTCAGTGCCGCCGTTTCAGTGCTGCCATTTCAGTGCCGCCGTTTCAGTGCTGCCATTTCAGTGCGGCGCCGTTTCAGTGCCGCCCGTTTCAGTGCCGCCATTTCAGTGCCAGTTACAAATGCAACATTTCAATGCCAACATTTAAAAAACTACAAAATTGAAAGGATTACCCATTTTGTAACAATTTTGTTCTCAGGAACAATACATAAGAAAAAAACTATCAAAGACAACAATCTGAAAATTTGCAGGACATTTAGGGTTCATTTGGTAATTGTGGAAAATTCCTTGCAAAAATAATAGTTCAAGTGCAATCTGAAAATTGCAAGGCTTAGGAGTTCATTAAGCTTAGGCCTAAGCCACCCTGAGCTTAGGGTTCGTAAGCTTAGGCCTAAGCCACCCTGAGCTTAGGATTCGTTAGGCTTAGGCTTAGGCCTAGCTAGCCTGAGCTTAAGCTTAGGCAAAAAATAGTGGACCAGTAATTGATGTAAAAAAATAGGATGTGAAAACGATATGTATTTTTACTTAGGTATATGTATGTATGCATCAGGGTTGCGTCGAACCTTGTGTTTCTTTTGTTTCGATTCGAAAACCGGAATAAAAAAATTCCAATTTCGAAAAATTTTTCTTTGGACCCAACCCTGATATCATTTCATTGGGGCCCAAACGACCTGCTCCCTGGCTGTAAGTATAAAAAAAAGAACATTTGAATAGGAAAAAGAATTAAATTCGAAGAATTTCGCCATTTACAGCTTTAATTTTGTAGTTTTTTAAATGTTGGCACTGAAATGTCGCATTTATAATTGGCACTGAAATGGCGGCACTGAAACGGGCGGCACTGAAGCGGCGCCGCACTGAAATGGCGGCACTGAAACGGCAGCACTGAAACGGCGGCACTGAAACGGCGGCACTGAAACGTCCGTGTCCGTGAAAACCTGTTTAATTTGAATTAAATAAAAATGTTAGCAAATGTCTGATAAATTTGTTATTATTTCAAACTTCTTTAAAAAAATGTTGTTTTTTGTATTTTTTAATTCTAACATTACAAAGCCTAATCTGTGGTTCCGGTACCGATCTGATCAGTAATTTCTAGGGCTGTTCGAGATTCTCGGTCTCGGTTCTCGAGTCGAGAAATTTCTTGGTTTTTTTGGGTCTCGGTCTCGGTTCTCGGTCTCGGGTTTTTAGTCTCGGAAAACGAGACTTTTTTGCACTGGTAAAGATGGCATTTTTGGTGAGAAATCATTAAAGAATTATGTGCTTGAAAGATTTGAAAAATACACAATGACAAATTTAGAAATCCTTAATTTAATATCTTTGCACAAAATTGTCACGTAATGCCCTTGTGGCTCAGTGGTTCTGACTCTAACTTATATCTATCGGAGTTTCTACTCCCCGAGTGAAATCCATTTTATTCTTTTAATTTAATAATTACTCATTTTTATTGATTCTTACAAAAACCTTATAAAAATGAAGGTTTTTTTGCAATTTTAAGACATTTTACTAATTTTTCCCGGCGCACCTATCGGAGCCAACCGACCCCTCCTTACTTTTTACTAAAAGCTTTAAAAATATTTCCGCATTTTAAAAATTTTCGTTGCAAATCTGTTAACAAATTGAGTAAAAATTCAAAATTTTCTCGACGGCGCCTATCGGCACCGCCAACCCACCCTAAATAAAACAGAATTTGCAAAAATTTGCATTTTTTGAAAATTTCATAAAAAATGCTTAAAAAAACACCGAAAATACTCTCCTAAATTGGACTTTTTTTTAAAATTCTTTTCTCCTGCGGTTCCGATGGACTGGATATCGGGCAAAAAGCGTTCCAGAAATAAAAATGAAATACAAAATTTGTGGCAAATTGGTTGGTAAGATTTGCTGGCAAAATTAATTTTTCTACTCAATTTGAAAAGATTTTCAACAAAATTTTATGAATGCGGCTAAAGAAAATTGGTCCAAATTACGAATTATCCTGAAAATCAGTACGTCGAAATCAGTACCAAGGACACTTGGCACCCCTGAGTGTAAAATTATTTATTGAAAATTTGTGGAGCTTAAAATCAATTTTTTTTTTTAATTTCGAAAAAAAAAATTGAAATTTCTCGATTCTCGGTTCCCGAGTCGAGAAATTTCTCGGTTTTTTTGGGTCTCGTTTTCGGTCTCGAGTCTCGGGGTCATTTCTCGGTCTCGGTTCTCGATGTCATTTCTCGGTCTCGGTTCTCGATTCTCGGTAAATTTCAAGTCTCGAACAGCCCTAGTAATTTCTGCACGCAACAATTTATGCCAACAGTTTGTCAAAATTAGAGCGTTTTATTGGCACTTCCAGCAAATATTTGTACACGTTGCCGTCCCGTCGGCCAAGCGCCGACTTCAGCTCAGCTTTTTATAATATTGAAAATTTTCAAAAAAAAGTGTTAGCTGTTTTAACTATCCGTGTGGTCGAACGAATCCACTACCGCACAAAGTTATGGCAAGAGACAGCATTCATTAAATTTTTAAAATATTTATTAAAAATTTTAGCGTTTGAGGAAGGTCCCGACCCCGACTCCGAGCTCAAAAAAGGGGTCGTCCCCGACCCCGACATTGCCAACCCCGACCCCGACTTTCCCGCCCCCGAGGGGTCGTGAACCAACCCTAGTTTGAGGGAGGACGATTTGAATTCGCCACTCAACACTTTTGTTTTTCTCATATAATTTTTAGTTTTTTATTGATCGTTACTAATGAAAGATTGAAAAATTTCATGAAACTAAGACTTGCGTGGGTTTTTAATTTTTCTTCAAAAATTTACGAAGTTCAATCAAAAACAGAAAACATTAAAATGAATGGAATCGTGTTGATAAACAGCATTTTGAGTAGGGTTGGTCCCCGACCCCTCGGGGGCGGAAAAGTCGGGGTCGGGGTTGGCCGGGGTTGGCAATGTCGGGGTCGGGGTCGGGGGCGACCAAATTTTTCGGGGTCGGGGTCGGGGGTCGGGGTCGGGGTTCGGGGTTCGGGGTTCGGGGTTGAAGAAAATTTTGTTCATAAAAATTTTTTTTTCATAAAAATTCAGCAATATCTTCACTAGGCAAACATAAATATGATATAATTTTATTTTTAAATCAGTTCATCATCCTTAAAAAATCTAG
Organism: Globodera pallida; assembly: GCA_020449905.1. NCBI lineage: Eukaryota > Metazoa > Nematoda > Chromadorea > Rhabditida > Heteroderidae > Globodera > Globodera pallida. Next base: position 1,513,402 of record JAIXHY010000015.1, read on the forward strand.
AGTGAAGGGAATTTTTGTAATTTATGAAAAAATTATTTAATGAAGTCACGTCATGTTTGACTTGGCCAAACAACTCAGAATAATAGAAAATCATCAAATTGTTTCGAAAGGCGAAAACTCCTCCAAAAATCTTGTTGTAGCCAAGTTTTGCTTTGAGCAAATTTTGGTCAGCAATTTTTCTAAAAAAATTTGAGGAGGGATGGGGGATTGGCACGAGAGAATTTTAGAAATTTTATTATTTTTGTTGTGATTTGCAATTAAAAAGTTTAAAAAATGGTGGTGTTTTTAGAAGCTTTTTAGGAATGGGAGGAGTCGGCGGTGCCGATAGGCGCCGCCGGAAAATTTTTGAGAATTTTAACAATGTTTGTTAAGAAAAATTGCTTCAAAATGAACGAAAGTTGGCTAACACTTCTTAAAATTTGGAAGTTTTCAGTGAAAATTTTTGACTATAACTTGTTGAATTTTCAATTAAAGAAATAGATGGAATAAAATTGTGCTATTTTTTCTACAATATGACACTAAAATACTAAAATCATTCAACTTTGAACAAGGTAATACATTTTTGAAATAGTCACCAAATTTGTTGACCAAAAGAGTTAAAATGATCAGAATTGTCATCAAAAATTGTTTTAAAAAACGGAAACAATTTAAAAATTGTTTAGTCCGCCATTGGGATTCATATAAAGTGGTAAAAAGTTATTTACGCAATCGGGATTCGAACCCCAGCCTGACCATCCACAACCCAGACCACTCACCACCACACCACCAAATCATGAAGTGCGCGATATTTTTGAAAGTACTTATTCCACCCAAAAAAAGTCGTTCTTTAGGGGTGTTTGTTCAACCCCGATCCCCGACCCAAAAAAAGGTCGGGGACGGGGTCGGGGTCGGGGAGGCCGGGGTTGGCCATGTCGGGGTCGGGGTCGGGGACGACCCCATTTTTGGGCTCGGGGTCGGGGTTCGGGGGTCGGAGTTCGGGGTCGGGGACCAACCCTAATTTTGAGTTAATTTCTTTAGTAAAAAATTGACAATTACTTCCGATGCGACTAATTCAGCACATGCGACGATTCTTTTCAAATTTTCACCACCTCTAGAAAACAATATTATGCATCCATTAATACATCAATTTTTTGATCAATACATTTATTCATGAGTTATAGGTAGAGCCGAGATTTATATTGACTAAAAAACGCGAAATATTGACTTAAAATATTGACCAAAAAAGCCCAAAAAATTGACCAAAAATCCCAAAAAGTGCCAAAATATTGATCAAAAAATGTGCAAAAACTGACCAAATCCAGTCAATTTTTGCGTAAAAACCTTCAAATTCGTCTATCTTTATTAATTTTCCTCTCAGAATAGAAAATGTACTATTTTTCACATGTTTTGAAAAATTTTATAAAATCAAATAAAAAAATTTTTAGGGAAAATGTCGATCTTTGGGGGGTGGATTTTTGGTCAAATAAAAAGTCATTTTTTAGGGGTACATTTTTGGTTTGAAAAAATTTTTTGAATTTTAAGGCTACATTTTGTTTTTATTGAATTTTACTTAAGAAATTTTGGGAAAAACTGCCTGATATATTGAATTTCTACAAAAATTTTTGCAAAAATGCCTAAAAACTGTATTTTTCTCAAGAAAAATGCCTAAAATATGGATTTATTATGAAAAAATGTCGAAATATTGATTTATTCTCAAAAAAGCCAAAATATTGATTTATATGGACTAAAAAGTCGCCCTAATTCTAAAATTTTTCGAAATGAATGCTATTTTTGGGCTTCTCTCATGATTCCCTATTCGCAAAAAAAACATGTTAAAACTTGAAAATCTCGGCTCTAGTTATAGGTTAAAACGTTTAAATTCTTCAAACCACATTTTTTTTAATTCTCCAAACTCCACCAAATTTTGCTAGTCAAGATTTTTGAATACAGAATAATAATTTTGAGATTTCGCGTTCTATTATTCAAAAAAATATAACTTTTGAAGAAATAACATTGCATCTTCCAGAAGATTTGAGAAGTTCTTTTTTTGTTAACTATTGATTTTTATCAGAATTTGATTGTTGCTAAAGCGCCATCTTTTTCAACATATTGATGATTCCTCAATCGTTGTGGCTCCTATACATTGTATCTCCTCTCTAGACAACATTGGTTTTAAAAGATTAGAAATATCAGGACCACTAGTATGCGAAAAACGACTCAAATTTAAAATTTATAGAATTTTTTATCATATTCATTTGTTGGAATCCGACCAGTTCCTCCAAAAATATTGTTTTTTTAATATCTTTTTTATTTATAAAAATTATAAAAATATAAAAAAGCCAATTAGTTAAGAGTTGTTAGTATTTTTCGATGTTATAATATCTCAAGGCATCCAAGCAAACTTAGTTTTTAAGAAAAGCTCTATTGAAGAAAATACAGCCTTTTTAAAACTATTAGGATTTCCATTCAATAAAGAAAAAAAAGAAAAAACTAAAAAAAGAGTTTTTAGAAAGAATTATTTTTTGTTTTTTTAATAATTAAACTAACCGGTATATTTTTTAACTCTAAATACTCTCTTAAAAGTCTAGATATGCATCTACGCTGTGCTCTAGATCAACAGCTGTTGGATCACTAACCAAAACAACGTGTGACACAGCTTATCAGAATCTGTTTTTTGTTGTATAGAGTATATTTTGGCTCTGTTCAAATCTGAAAAATTTCTGAATTGACACCAAAAATAATTTTTAAAAATCGGAAATTTTTTAAAATATTTTAGAAATTGTTTCCAGCACAATATAGGTTCAGAAATAGCTCTTGTAAAGTTGGGGCTTGAAAGTGGCCTTTATTTTGCCTGTAATTGAATCCCAAAAAAGTTAGGGGTCGAAAATCCGAAAAAAAGAAGGTCAAACTATATAAAGAAAATGCGAAACGATTCACTCAAATACATTGAAACTTCGGCTTTGAGCTGGTATTTTGAGCTTCGAACTTTGGGCTTTGGTTAAATACCCGAAACATTCAGTTACAGTCGTTGATAACCAAATCGACAGTTTTCGAGGCTGGTATAATACTCACAGATTTGAAGAACCCTTTAATAAAGCTTGGAGAAATTGTTGTTTTGCACCATTATTTACCAATTTATGATTTTACATATTTTTGATTTTTGGTTAAAATTTTGAAAAAAAAATTTTCAACCCGAAACCCGAGAGCCGAAACCCGGTCTTTTTCTCGACCCGATACCCAAAACCCGAGGTTTTTTTGGCCGACCTAATACGAAACCCGACCCGACATTTGTCTCAACCCGCGGCACCCTGATGCAAATGCAAGCCCAACGTTCAGGGACGTCGCTGCGACATTTCACCGCAATAAATGAACGTTCAGTCACAAACAAAAATCCTTCTGGAATATAATAAAATGCATCGTTTTCCATTCTGATCAAAATAATTTGGACTGGCCTTGGATGAAACGGGGAAAAGCCCCCCCCCCCCCCGACACTTTCTCGAGCCAAAATTAATGGACTTTTCGTATTCACTAAGAAGCGCCGGAGGCCTTTTTAAGCTGAAGGAAAACATCATTCATGCACCACTCAATTTACTTCGGAAAAATGCCGGAGTACGCCTTCATCTTCTTCCTTCTACACCCCTTTCTTTCACTGTTTTGCCCGCCTTTGGGGAGTTTTTAGTGTCCATATATAAGTCCATATTCCGCTTCATATTCCGATCCTTAAAAAAATTAAAAAGGTAACAAAAAGAGTGCCATTTTTGGCTGGCGGCGACTGAGGCTTAGACGGTTAGAGTTAATTTTTGACAGAGAAACAGAGAGGCAGTGTCTGCGTGCCTGCATCGCCTCTGGGCAAATTCCGCCCGTCTGGCACCCGCCAGCTAATCCGCTCGCCCGCAGGCGGACTTTTCTGCCAGCCGTTGTTCCCTGGGGGCATTGGCCACAATCGAAGGAAGTGCCTGCAGGCATCTTCAGCACGCCTCGACCAGCCAATGCCGCCGAAATTTTATTGTATACTTATTCTTTTTTGACCGCCAGCGGCGTAATTGGGTCATATTAAACTGAAAATGTTTTACATTTTACATCGAAATATTTTTTGAGATGTTTTTGAAAGTTGTGAAAACAAACTAAAATTAATTAAATAAATCATTTAAATATAAGCAAAATCATTTAAAAGTCATCCATACGACAGATGCTTTTGAAATGAGTTTAGGGCTTTTAAATAAAACTTTTATTTATTTAATTCAACTTCGACATTATATTTTGGGTGCTTATGGCATGGCAATAATATGTTAATAATTTTAAATAAAATCTTTAAGGTCCATTTACCCGCTACTTCGCCTACGACTGCGCATGCTCGTACCCAAAGCATGTTTTTGTTTTACTTAAAGTCCAATCTCTAGCTGTGCTAGACCACAAAGTACATAGAAGAGAATGGTCATTGCATTCACACCGACGACACTCATTGGACTGCTCAGCGACGCCGGGCCGCCATGGCGCGTCATTGTACAAGTCCTTAAAAATTTTTTTTAAATTAAAAAAAAAAAAAAATTAGACTTCGTGGCTCGGACTTGTCCCAGCTTTAACAGATGGGCAAAGGGAATCGAACTTTGGGTGAGAAGACGAACCGTTAACCAACTGCGCCACGCCAGTGCAATGTTTAAGGGAAGAGGAATGAAAGATTTTATGATTTTGTGTGCTTATTTAAGAAAGAAAGGGAGCTGGAAACCAATCTTTTTATAAAATAATTTAAAATATATTAAGCAAAATCATTTAAAAGTCACTCATACGACAAATGCTTTCAAATGAGTTTAGGGCTTTTAAATAAAACTTTCATTTTTTTTAAATTTAATTCAACAAATAAATTTCAGTGGAAATAAATTATTATTAAAAATTAAATTTATTTGATTGTGTTGCAGCAGCCTCAGGACAATGGCACAATTTACACGAGGGATGTAACCGGGTGACATAAAAAAAAGTCCAAAATCCGGACTCAAAAATGTTTCGGAAACAGTCCGGATCCAAAAATGTCCGGAAATCCGGAATACCGGCTCCCAAAAATGTCCGGAAATCCGGAATACCGGCTCCCAAAAATGTCCGGAAATCCGGAATACCGGCTCCCAAAAATGTCCGGAAACCGAAATTCCGGCGGTTACATCCCTAACACACAAACACACCATTGGGCGCCAATTCAAATCGGGCCAGCCGTTTCTCGGCCCAAATTCATTAATTTTGGACCAAATTTTTTAACAAATTTCGTTAAATTTTAAAAGTTCCACGGCGGTGCCTACTGGCAAATAAGAACAAACTATTAAACGTTCTAAAATCTGATAAACCATCCAAAGAATTTTTTCCCCTCCTCCCCCAAACGTGTGGACTTGTCTCCATAACAGAAACCAGTGAAAGTTACTGTGATTGATCACATTTTTCGACCCGCCCCCCTCAAAAAATATAGTTTTGTTTTGTGCAAAATGCACAATAATTACAATTTTTGGTGGTTAAATATATGCACTAAAAAAATTATTATTTTTTAAATACATAAGGCCTCCAAGAAATTTTCATTATAATTAATTTATTTTATCGTTTCTATTTCAATTTAAGTTAATTGATACGATAACAATATTAATTAACATCAATAATCAATTAGGAAAAACTATTTGGTAAATTGGCACAGTCCGACGACCAGTCCGAAAACTAAAATTGAAAACAAAAACTAAGGGAGGGCCAAAATTTTTATGAATTTAAAAGGTGATATGTGTAATAAAACCATCCAGAAAGTATAATTGTTGGCGATTTCACTCTAATTAGTCTCTCTGATAATGACATTCTATTAACGCATGCCTTCGAGGCATAAATGTTGGTAGATTAAATATGTAAAAGGTTTTTAATTCTAACAAATTGAATATTATTATGAAATCTTTCCGAACTTGCGTTTTTTGTCATAAATACACGCCCAAAAATCGCCGAAAAATTAAAACAAATTTTTTTTACATTACCAAAAATATTTTGATTCCAAGAATTAACCTTATTTTTCAACATTTAAAATAAATTCATTATACCATTTTGGCCAAGAAGAAGTTGTTTGATGAGCAATTAGCTACTCGGATGGCGGAGGGAAATTTGCGCGCATAAAAATCTACTGCTTTCAATTGTAAAAAACTCTGAAAAATGAAAAAAAAAATATTTTTTAATAAATTTGAAACTTTTTTCAAAGGTACAACAAATTTTCTGGGAAATAAAACAAACAATTTTCTTCATTACAAAAAATATGACCATTTTGCGTGCCGTATATTAAAGCGGCACCAATTTATGTTGCATATTCATGACAAAAATCGCTCAAAAGTTAGGAAACAAAAAAATGAATTAATCACTTTTTCCGTCTGGTTCACTTTCATCACTTACCATCCAATCGATTTGTTTGCTTTTTTGAAATTATTTTAATAATATTTGCGCTTAATATAATTATCATCCCCTACTCTGACCACTCAGATCATTAGAGATGGGACTTTTAGGGTTCACTTCGAAAAATTTTTGAATTAGAGCGATTCTTTAGTCCCATTAAATCCCTTTTTTTGGGTTTTTTGAGAATAAATCCCTATTTCTTTCATTTTTGCGTTTTTAGTCCCTATTTTGGCACTTTTCCCCTCAAAATTTTAAAATCAATTACGATTTTTATTGACTATAACGTGAATTAAAAATAGCCAAAATATGGACCAAAAACATCAACAACAAAAAAGCGCCAAAATATTAAAATTGCATGTTTCTTTGAACGTCATGAACCCGATGGTTTCGAGTAAAATACACCCTTGGGGCTTGAAAGTGGCCTTTATTTTGCTTGTAATTGAATCCCAAAAAAGTTAGGGGTCGAAAATCCGAAAAAAAGAAGGTCAAACTATATAAAGAAAATGCGAAACGATCCACTCAAATACATTGAAATTTCGGCTTTGAGCTGGTATTTTGAGCTTCGAACTTCGGTTAAATACCCGAAACATTCAGTTACAGTCGTTGATAACCAAATCTACAGCAAACTGGAGGCTGTTCATCAAATGCCTCCTGCACATTTAACCGGCTACGCTGCTTTATAACTTGATTTGCCCGGTCACAATTAGAGTTTCTTTTTTCAAATAATAATATGTTCGTCTTCACTGCTGATTGTTATGACGACCACAAATATATAGACTTTTTCTAATCGCATATTGTAAGATCAATCGGTCCTCCGACTGTCCGTCCATCCATTCTGCTTCCCACATTCCAATTCATTCCATCTTCCATAACACTACAATATCCCAAGGGTAAAAATATGTGAGCTATCAAATAAAATATTCAACGGATGGGCTTTTTTCCGGGTAACCCAATAGATCGGGCGGCTTTTCTTGCGATTATTTTTGCTTTTTTGTCCGGACGGATGTCGGGCTTTAACTCAGATTTCGGCAAAAAATATCCAAAATCGGTCCAAATATTTGAGTTTTTTTTGAAACAGCGTAAAAGTTAGAAAATTTCTCCGCGCTCAAAGGTCACAAGATTGATTCATTCCTGAACATTCTTTATAGCGTTCTGTACTTTAAGGTTTGTAGTAGAAACCGTAAAATATCAGGCAATGTTTTAAAAAAAAGTGAAACGAAACAGAACGCCAAAATGGAAGACAGAAGCTCCAAAAGCATTTTTACGCAAAAAAATCTCTCAATTTTGCAACAAAATTAACACCCAAATGTGACATTGTGCCGCCCAATATTTGCCCAAATCTAAAAATGGACTGCTCTTCGTACCGATGTGCACATACACATATAAAAGCAATTTGCCACTTTATGGTACTTAAAAAAAATTAAATTTTGGATTAAGTAAAATTCATTTAAAATTATATATTAATTTCCGGGAACTGGATGTCGGCTCATAATTTTAATATGCGATGAGAAGAAGCCTTTATTTATTGCTCGTTGTAACCATTAGCAGTGAAGACGAACATTTTGTTTATTTCAAAAAAGAAATTCTAACCGGCTTTGTTTCTGTACGGGTCATTGTTTGGATTTCGGCTATTTGATCGACTCCGAACTCAGCACCACTTCTGTAAAAAGTTGCTTCTAGAAGAAGGGGCTCCAAAGATTTTTACGCAACTTTTGAACAAAAATCTTTGCGCAACAAAATTAACACCCAAAATGTCATTCCTTTCCGTCTTATCAAATCCGTTGAGCTAGTTTTTGAACTAATTTAATTGGTGCCATTCAATCGAAAATGGCCGATCACCTAACATCAATTATTTCAATGCACAAACAAACACCTTTAAGTAATTAGTTATATGGCTGATTACCCAAAAAATGATGGCCAAGAATCTCAATGATAAAAGATTTAACTTCAAATTTGTTAAATGATAAATAAACGTAAAGCAATAAAGTTGGATAAAGCAATTAAAGTTGTAAATTTTAAATTTTTAAATTGCCAAGTCAAAAGCTATAAATGAATGGTCGCGGTCCAGTCCCTCCTGCACATCAGTTGATTTGATAAGTTTTGCTCACCTGTTTTCCAAAGTGCGAGAGAACTGGAAAATGATGATATAAATAAATATAGCGTAAAATGTTTTAATTGCGAAACTGAAATTACTGGACTAATTTTGAAAATTAATCCTGAACCTATTTATAAAATTGTCGGAATTGAACTCATGAAATGATCAATCACATCTTTAACTAATTGTGAATGATCAAATCCTGGACTAATTTTGAAAAAGTTCAGGACTTGATTCCATTTAAAAATGATCAATCACATCCTTAACTTATTGTGAATGATCAAATCCTGAACTAATTTTGAAAATTAATCCTGAACCCATTTTAAAATTGTTGGGATTGAACTCATGAAAATGATCAATCACATCCTTAACTAATTGTGAATGATCAAATCCTGGACTAATTTTGAAAAAGTTTAGGACTTGATTCCATTTAAAAAATGATCAATCACATCCTTAACTTATTGTGAATGATCAAATCCTGGACTAATTTTGAAAAAGTTTAGGACTTGATTCCATTTAAAAAATGATCAATCACATCCTTAACTTATTGTGAATGATCAAATCCTGGACTAATTTTGAAAAAGTTTAGGACTTGATTCCATTTAAAAAATGATCAATCACATCCTTAACTTATTGTGAATGATCAAATCCTGAACTAATTTTGAAAATTAATCCTGAACCCATTTTAAAATTGTCAGGATTGAACTCATGAAAATGATCAATCACATCCTTAACTAATTGTGAGTGTGATCAAATCCAGGACTAATTTTGAAAATGATCGGGACCTGATTCCATTTAAAAAATGATCAATCACCTCCTTAAATTATTGTGAATGATCAAATTCAAGACTAATTTTAAAATGATCGGGAGCTGATTCCATTTAAAAAATGATCAATCACCTCCTTAACTTATTGTGAATGATCAAATTCAAGACTAATTTTAAAATGATCGGGACCTAAACTCATTTTTAAAATGATCAATCACATCCTTAACTAATTTCGAAAAGAATCAAATCATGTACTAATCTTAAGGCATCAACGCCCAATTATGGCCACAAATTAATAAAAACTTACATTTCAACAACGACAACAAATCCTCCACCGTAGAATTTCCCCAAATGCCACACAAACGCACAATCTCAACACACATGGTCAAAAGCTCTGCTGCCTAAAAAGGAATTTAAAAGTCCTTAATTAAATTGAATTGCAAAAAGAAAGCTTACACTATACTCAAATTGTCCAAGACCAACACTGGTCTTCAGACCATCCACGGACTCGAAACTGCAATCGTCGATTTGTACGAGAAGTGCTAAATTTCAGATAATTAAATTAATTTTTTAATCAATAAAATATGTAAAATATTTAAATGTTTAACCTTAAAATAAATGATACCGTCTTTAAAACGTTTGGCCTCAACAAGGCGCATTGAAATGACAATGCCGTTCCAGTCCACGGGAACCTGCTCCACAAGATAACGAACCAGGCCAACTGACTGCATGCATTTGCGTGCCTAAAAATAAAAAATTGGATTTTATTTAATCAGTTTCGTGTCAAAACCCAAATAAATACTCAATTTGAGGCTATAGGCGCTATTCTCACCACTGATTGGATGAGAAAAATCCATTTTTTCTTGTGCTCAGTGAGCAGCTGATCAAATAAAAAAGAGACGCGAATGCGCGACCATTTTCGATTGAAGGGCACGAATTTAATCAGTTCAAAAACTAGCTCTATGGGGACAGTTTTTGATACCATTTTGATACCAAAGACGGAAAGAAATTATTTTTAATGGGTTTTTGAATAGTTAATAATAAAGGAAAATATTTGATGGTACTTTTCTGTTTTGTTCCGACACTTCAAAATTTAAAAAAAAAACAAAAGCGCGCGCGCCGCTATTTTGGAAGCGTAGACGCCACAATCTGAGCCAAAATTTCAACAAATTTTATGCATATGGGAATGCGACAAAATTGTGTTTTTTTGCGCGACAGTTTATTCTTTTTTTTTTAATTTTGAAGTGTAGGAACAAAACAGAAAGTACCGATTTATTGCCACAAGGAGGTATTTAAATTGGGGGGAGATGGAAAATAATTATTGTAATTAACTAACCATTTCTTTTTTAGCGTCCATTGTTGTCCACAATTCAAATACAAATTGGGTAGAACTAATTAACTAAAGGTATGGGAAAATTTGCATTGAAATAATTGATGTTAGGAAAAAGAGGTTAATTAAAGGACTAAAACATTTAAAATAGTAAGTGAATATTTCACATTCGTTGAAGATCAGAACTGATATTTCAAAAAAAGTGATCAAATTTCAGAAAATATTAGAATTTGGTGAACACAATCATAATTAAAAGCTTTTTTTAATGATCAGAGCGTGTGATCAACGGTCTAATCTATTTAAACATTGACGAAATGGTTTTATGATTCTTGTTTCTGGTCCGAGATCAAAACTTGAACTCATTTTAAAAATGATCAATAACTTCCTTAACTTAAATCCAAGACTAAATTTGAAAATAATCACATCCTGAACAGATTTTTTAAAACGATCGAAACCTGAACTCATCACATCCTTAACCTGAAAATGATCAAATCCAAGACTAAATTCGAAATGATCACATCCTGAACAAATTTTAAATGATCGAAACCTGAACTCATTATCAATCACATCCTTAATTTGAAAATGATCAAATCCAAGACCAAATCATGTATAATTGTAAAAATGATCAATCACCACATCCTCAACTTGAAAACGCATCCGGTCCGAAGGTCGAATTGTCCGAAGGTCGAAAGTGTTGTAACTTTCTTCAACCTAAACCGATTAGGTCGAACATAATACCAAATGAAAGCTTGCGATCATTAGAGTTATCATTAAGTTAAAGCTAAGTGATTCGACAGTGCTTAAAAAAGTTATGGCCAAAAAAGTGAAAAACTTCAAAAATGGCCATTTTTGGAGGTTTTCTGGCCATAACTTTTTTCATAATTATCAGATCGCTTAGTTTTTGCTTATTAATTGCTTCTCCTCATAGAGAGCTTTTATTTGGTATAATTTTCGACCTAATCGGTTTAGGTTGTAGAAAGTTATAAAGCATTCGGCACTCAAACCCCTTTCGACCTTCGGACCGGTAGCCACTTGAAAATGATCAAATCCAAGACTAAATTCGAAAATGATCACATCCTGAAAAATTTTAAAACGATCGAAACCTGAGTTATCAATCACATCCTTAACCTGAAAATGATCAAATCCAAGACCAAATCATTAATTGTAAAAAAATCAATCAAATCCTTAACTTGAAAGTGATCAAATCCAAGACTAATTGTAAAAATGATCAAATCCAGGACTAATTGTGAAAATGATCAATCAAATCCTAACTTGAATATGATCAAATCCGGGACTAATTGTGAAAATTATCAAATCCAAGACCAAATCATGTACTGGTTGTGAAAATGATCAATCATATCCTAACTTGAATATGAGCAAATTCAGGACTAATTGTGAAAATGATCAAATCCAAGACTAAATTTGAAAATTATCACATCCTGAACAGATTTTAAAACGATCGAAACCTGAACTCATTATCAATTACATCCCTAAACTGAAAATGATCAAATCCAAGACCAAATCATTAATTGTAAAACAAATCAATCACATCCATAACTTGAAAGTGATCAAATCCAAGACCAAATCATTAATTGTAAAAATGATCAATCACATCCTTAATTTGAAAATGATCAAATCCAAGACCAAATCATGTACTGGTTGTGAAAATGATTAAAGCCAAGACCAAATTCAGGACTAATTGTGAAAATGATTAAAGCCAAGACCAAATTCAGGACTAATTGTGAAAATGATTAAAGCCAAGACCAAATTTAGGACTAATTGTGAAAAATGATCAATCATATCCTAACTTGAATATGGGCAAATTCAGGACTAATTGTAAAATGATTAAAGCCAAGACCAACTTCAGGACTAATTGTGAAAATGTCAAATCCTGGACTTATTTTTGGGAAGAATGATGCATTGCTATAATTGATGTTAGGAAAAGAGGTAAATTACATAAGAGGCTAAAACATTTAAAATAGTAAAATGAATATTTCACATATTTTTACCTTATTTTGATCTTTGATCAAATTTTCAAAGAAATTGGAATGTTAAGGAATGAATTGAATGTGGGGGCAGAATGGGAGGGAGTCCATTGTGGGCAGTCGGTGGACAAAATCGGCCAATTGATGTTACAATATGCGATGAGAAAAGCATATATTCATTGGGCGTTGACATTAGCAGTGAAGACGAACATTTTGTTTATTTAAAAAAAGGAATTCAAATTGGAACCGAAGAAATTGGTCGGGGCGGCGATGTGTAATCGGGGGAATTTGCCATAGGATCACATTAAAATATGGGTAGATATAAAACAGATCGTTGAAGATCAGACTGATATAAAAAAAAGTGATCAAATTTCAGAAAATCTTAGAATTTGATGGACACAATCATAATTACAAGTTTTTTTTAATGATCAGGACGTGATCAAGGGCCAAAATCTGTTTAAAAATTAGTCAAGTGGTCTTGTGATTATTGTACTGGTCCAAAACGAGACTTGAACTCATTTAAAAAATGATCGGGGCCTGAACACATTTTGAAAATATCAACCACATCCTTAACTAGTTGTAAAAATGATCAAATCCATGCCTCATTTTGAAAAGATTACATCCTGAACAAAGGCTTTTTAACCTTCAAAAATTGGAGAAACATTTCTGTCTGATAATTGAGCCCTTTTCATGAATTTTAGAAAGCATTAATAATTGATTAGTCCGCAAACATCAGATGCTTTGATTAATTATTCCTATCAAACATTAGGTTGTTTGAATCATTGAATTTAACTGATCAGGAAATAACTTAGAATCTAATAGGACATTTGATTTTCTAGCAGCTTACTTAATTTAACCCTAATTATTGATCGTTTGACACAATTCCAAAGGATTTTTGTTGCAAATGTTATGGGAGATAATGGGGGAACAGAATGGGTGGACGGACACAGTCGGTAGATAAAATCTGGCCAATTGATGTTACAATTGGCGATGAGAAGAAGCCTTTATTCAAGCCATGCCATCGGCACTGTTCGACCACCAGTCCAAAAACAATTGAAAACAAAAAAACAAAACTTAGTCAACACTTACTTCAAACAAATTCTTGAGTAAAATTTGTAATTGAATTTTTGATCATTTTTAAAACCCAAAATAAGAACATTTTTACACGGCACCAAGTCACCCGGAAACAAAGTCTTGGTAAGCTGCCTATAACAAGTTTCTAATGTATGGCACGCTATCTTTCGTGGTTTGTTATTTACTTGGTACAGCGGGCATGGAGGGGCAGCGAACACTTTTAGGCAATATTTTAAAGCGGCATGGCTTGTAGGTATTTAATTGGCTTTTAAGTATTCACAAGCATAAGCAATAAAGTAATTTGGTAATCAAAAAAAAGTAAATTTGATGATGCGACAAAGGAATTGGCTGTGGATATTGAAAGTGAACGCGGCGACGACCGTTTGACTGTGAGCAGATTTTGGCATTTCGAAGTGAATTCGGATTAATTCAGAAATCCGTTAAAAAGTTGCTTCTGTTGGTTCAGAGCAATTTTTTTTTTGTCAAAACGTGAAGTGTTTGATGAGCCCTTTTTCCCTTACAAATTAGAGAAAGATAGTAAATAAATGTAAAAGTGAAAATTAATTTTTTAAGCTCTTCAGAGTTTTTGTCTTTATCATCGTTCACACTTTGATTTCTTTTGCCTCCATCGATGAACAAAGTTCGCGCACTTTTTTCCGACGCTAATATAAACCTCGGACAATTGCCAAAGAAAACATTCAATTCCAGGCCTACACATTGAAATTTGTTTGACAGTTTAAAAATTATTAAATAATTTTGTTTTGTTAATTTTATTTTAGTTTAACACAAACGGGAATTGTTTTTATAATATGTTGCATTTACAAAAAAATAATTTCATTTTTCTGTGAATTCAAAACCGTTCCGTATCTTTTTAATATAACCCTGTATTCGAAAATCAACCGTATTTAAGGTAATTTAATTTATGTATATGCGTACTGTATTTAAAAATCACCTTGCAATTTTGAGGGGTCTTACTGTACACATTAGTTAACATTTTTTGGTGCGGGTGATTTAATTTTATTTAATTCAATTTTATGCTCAAGTCCAATTCTCGTTAGTCTGTGATTGTTTGGTCCATTCCAGCAAATATTTGTACACGTTGGCGTCCCGTCGGCCAATTTGAGGGAGGACGATTTGAATTCGCCACTCAACATTTTTGTTTTTTCTCATATAATTTTTAGTTTTTATTGCTCGTTACATGAAAGATTGAAAAATTTCATGAAACTAAGACTTTCGTGGGTTTTTAATTTTTCTTCAAAAATTTACGAAGTTCAATCAAAAACAAAAATTGTATGATCTACCTACATACTACAAAAAACTAGGGTTCAGCCCCGACCCCTCGGGGGCGGAAAAGTCGGGGTCGGGGTTTTTGAAATAAAACATTTTAAAGAAAATTTCGATCTTTTTTGCTTGCATTTTTGACCAAAAAGGCCAAGAAATGGATTTATTATGGAAAAATGGTGAAATATGGATTTTATGGACTAAAATGTCGCTCTAATTCTAAAATTTTTTGAAATGAATGCCCTATTCTGCAAACAAAAACTTGTTAAAACATGAAAATCGGCTCTAATCATCCTGCAATTTTTGTTCAAAAATTGTGGCGGCAAAAAGAGTCTTTTTTATCGGTTTTTACTGACAAATTATACCATTTAGTTAAAATATAATATTTTTTAAATTTTCTATCATTTTTTCCCATATTTAAAGTCAATATTACTTTATATATTTTGCATTTTTTGTCATAAATACACGACCTAAAATCGCCGAAAAATTAAACCAAATTTTTTTTACATTACCAAAAATATTTTGACTCCCACAATTTACCTTATTTTTCAACATTTTAAAATAAATTCATTATATCATCTTTTTGAAATTTGCGCGCATAAATCTGCTGCTGCTTTCAATTGTAAAAGAACTTTGAAATATTAACAAAAAAAATATATTTTTATTTTTTAATAAGTTTGAAACTTTTTCCAAAGGTGCACCAAATTTTCTGGGAAATAAAACAACCACTTTTATTCATTACACAAAATATGCCTTGGGCTTGAAAGTGGCCTTCAATTGTTGTTATTGGCTAATTGGTCTGTGTTGGTATCATTTAGGCTCCCATTCCACTTTTGGGCATTCCGTAATTCCGTATTCCGTGTCCCCTATTTTTTTTTGACACGGACGTCATCCCTGATATATATATATATGCACTAAATAGTGTGCTGCTGGCGGTCTTCCGAAGCCGCCGAAGATGGGTCCGTCCGTCTTCGTCCTCCCCCCACCCTCATTTTCCCCGATTATGTCAACCACCACAGCAGTGGTTCCTCATCGATGCGGTGAATGCTCCCCCCACCAATCGCCAATTGATTTGTCCACATTTTCAAATTTACGTTTACAATAATTACGGGCGGCTAACGGACGGTTATGACCACTAAAACCGTGGTTAACCTTCGCATCCGTTGTTTTTTTGAGTGCTGAAAAAAAATTTATTGAACGATTTGCTTTTATAATCTCTTTGATTTTTATTGATGTTCCACCCGACCATCCAGTGGTTGGTTGAGTGGTTAATCTCTTAAATTTATTTTATTCGCCTAGGGTCTAGCCCCTTCCACAACAATCATTTTATTTTTATTTATATTTTAATATCCCTTCTTTTTTTAGTATTATTACAACTTTTATAAATTCTGACATAAAAAATAAAATTTAAAACACTTGCATAAATAATTAGTTAATTTTTAGAACGTTCAATTACCTAAAAATTGAACGAGTTTTCTTAGCATAAGTCGTTAAATATTCAATTTTTATTTCTGATTGGTCGCGCGCTTTGTTAGATTTAATCATGAATGATTAAAAAATTAAAAAATTTTTTTTAATTGACAAAATCTGATAAAAATTACTTGCATGTTCAGTACGCATCAATTTTGATTGAATTTTAGAAAGACGACACAACAGATCGGGAAAAATTTGCTGCGGGCGGTTAACGGGTTATGAGGTTTGGAGGACGGGCGGTTACGGCAAACAAAATTGGTAGCCGTGCCCACCCCTGCTTAAGATAATTCAACATTTGAAGAAAGTAATAAATACATTTTTTAAATATTCACTCAATTTTGCTGACAAAAAAAAGTAAAAATTCTATCTAAATTGTCATTAAAAATATTTTTAAAAAACGAAAACAATTTTAAATTTTACAAATTGTTTCCTCCACCATTGATTAGGGTTCGGATAATTGGGTTAGGGCCGGGCGGGCTTTTTTCAGGGCAACCGAAAATGGCCGGGCGGGCTTTTCCGGGCAAATATTTTTTGGGGTTTCCTCCAGGCGGGCTTTGCCGGGCGAATACCGGGCTTTAGCCCGGATTTCTGAAAAAATCCCAATATTGGGCGAATATTTGAAATTTTTTGAACAGCATAAAGTTAAAAAATTTCTCCGTTTCTTTTGCCGATTTTTGAATTTTTCAACATATGTCAAGTTTTATTGAGAGTTCTGCTTCACTTCCGGGGGCGGTGGGTCGCGGCGGTGCCGATAGGCGCCGCTGAGAAAATTTTGAATTTTTGACGATTTGTTGAGATTTGCAACCGAAAAATTAACATGACAATGACAAAAACGCGGGCGGATTTCCGGGCTTTTTTGATTTTTTGTCCGGGCGGGCTTTGCCCAGCGAATACCGGGCTTTAGCCCGGACCAAATATTTACTAGTCGGGCGCCCGTCCGAACCCTACCATTGATGTCATATAAAGCAATAAAAAAAATTATTTACGTAATCGGGAGCCGAACCCCCAACAGCTTACTCCTCAGTGTTATACCACTCACCACTAAACCACCACATACATATGAAAAAAAATTACATTAAAGTATTTATTGCTCCCCAAAAAAGTCCGATCTTTAGGGGTGTTCACCTCCGATCCCCGACGGGGTTTAGGGGTCGGGGAGGCCGGGGTGGGGACGAACCCCTTTTTGGTCTCGGGGTTCGGAGGTCGGGGAGGAACCCTAATTCACAGTTTTAACGAACACATTATTTTTTTATTTGTAATATAAAATGACTTTTTTCTAAAACCATAAGCATACATTAAATAATATTGAAAAATTTAAATTTTTTCTTAAATATGGCCTCCACCCACTACATGGACCCGGAACGGGACAACCCGGAGCTGACCGAAGAACGGCGTCGGGCCAACTTTGATCCGGAAGTGTTGGGCGACTTCTTTTGGCAGGGACAGCTGAGACGGCGCCGTCAAATATGTGAATATGTGCGGAGTCAGGGTGCCAAGTTGGCACCGGCACAGCCCGTGCCGTTCATGACACGCATGGAGAAGCTGGAGGACGTGGCCAGACTGGTCAGCAGTTAGGACCAGAGAATTGAAAAAAAATTAAACCAGGATATTCAGTCTACGGCAATTTTGCTTCAATTTCTTTTCATTTCAAATTTCACCTCCAAATATAATTTTAGACTAATTTTCGGCAACTCATTTTTAGGGCCCAACCCGGCAAACTGTTGACAATTAATTAGCACCTGAAAATGCCATTTTTTCAATTTGAAATTTTGGGTTAAAAAATTTGTTTTAAATTTTAAGTCTGTCGCGATGAGAAAACATGTTGAAAATGTGATTGATGTTGGCAGTCCGCAGGAACAGTCTTACTTCAACAGGTGGCATGCTGACATTAACTAATTACAACATCATGCATTAATTATTGTAATTAATTTATTTTTTTGTTCAAATTATCGTAATCCTATTACTTTTACTGCTTTTTTTTAAACAAAAATTTAAATAATAAAATTATTAGTTTAAAATTATTAAATACAAAATAAATAAATTTCAAAATTTCAAACTTCTTTAAATCTTTTTTAAGTTTTTTGTATTTTATAATTTTAACATAATAAAGCCTAATCTGCGGCTATGACGGCTCCCCGTTTGACCTCCATTTCGCCATGGCGTTGCCGGCCATGATCAACAACTGCGACGATGAACAAGCGGCTGAATGGTTGCCCAAATTGTTCAATTGCGAAATCATCGCCACTTATGTGCAGACTGAAATGGGCCATGGTGGGCTGGCTGGGCTGATCAATACACTAAATGATTTCATGAAAATTGATTGATCTGACCAGCTGATCGAGCAATTTGAATTGATCAATGTTAATCCGGTACCAATCTGATCAGTTATTGAAAAATTGCGGACTGATCAAATTATACAATCGTGCTTAATAATTAAGTGTATTTTTACGGAATTTTATTTAATTTTTTAAGGCACAAATTTGAAGGCATTAGAGACGACAGCCACTTATGACGCGTCTCGTGAAGAATTTGTGTTTAATTCGCCGACAATAACTTCCACAAAATGGTGGCCCGGAAACCTGGGCAAAACTTAAGTTTTTAATGCCTAAATGGCCAAATTTGAAAACAAATTAACCTTTGGCATTATGTCCAGGCCAATTATTCAACTTTTTAGTGCAAATTTTGGGGTCGTGATGGCACAACTTTACACCAACGGAAAATGCCACGGCGCTCATCCATTTTGGGTTCAGTTGAGGGACATCGACAGCCATAAGCCATTGCCAGGTTGTGCAAATGTTTAAGTTTAATTAAAAAATGAATTTAAAAATTTTAATTAATTTTATTTAATTAACATACCGTATTTCCTAAAATAGAACCCCCGGGGGTTGTATTTTTCAACCCCCCAAAAAGGGGGGTTCTATTTCAGGGGGGGGGGGTTCTATTTTAGGGGGGGGGGGGGGGGTTCTATTTTTCAACCCCCCCAAAAAGGGGGGTTCTATTTCAGGGGGGGGGGGGGTCTTTAGGGGGGGGGGGGGGTTCTATTTTTCAACCTATTTTTTCAGAAAATATTAACAAAATTTGTCATTTTTGCACAAATTTTTGGAAAATTTGGACAATTTTGACCATTTTTTCTGGCAAAATCAATGCCAGAATAGAAATTTTATTATTAAATAACAAAATTTTTCGATATCTATGAGTTAGCCAACCATTTTTCTGGGAAACCCTTGGTAAGAATTAGAAATTTATTGATGCCTTCAACAATTTTTTAAAAATTCCCAATTTTTTTCTCAGCAAAATCGGAAGAATTAAAAAAATGCTTACCTAACTTAGCTTTAAGTTTGTTTAATAAAATAAAGTTTAAAATATGCAGAAAGTTTTTTTACTCATTGAGATGTTTTCTCCATTTAAAAGAATTTAAAAGTAATGTCAATTTTTGTCAAGTTAATTTTCACAAAAAAATTCATAACTACCTATCTTTAAATTAGAGATCGAATTTTAAAAATCCCCGATCAAGATCAGGATTTGGGAAATGACCAGGATCAGGATTAAAAATGCTAGGTATATGAAAGAATAATTTCTTGTCGTTTGTTTTAACTGATTTTAATCCCCAGAACGGAATACATACATTTTTTCGAAAATTCAAATTTTTGCAAAAATAATTTTTCTAAGTCCATAGAAAGATTTTTCTGGGGGTATTCGTGGGTGTAGAATCCGAATCTGACATTAGTTTCGATCAATTTCGAACCCCGGACCTGAATTCGAACAATATTTTGAAATTCAAAAATTTTCAAAAATCAATTTTAGCTTAGAAATTGTTCGATTTCGGGTAGGGGCACGGAATTGGTCTAAACTAATGTCAGATTCGGGTTCTACACCCCCCGATTACCCCTAGAAACATTTCTTTAGCGACTTTGAAAACCATTTTTATTTTTTTCAAAAATGGGGGGCACCATCTTCAGTATTACCAAAAGAAATAATGCTCGAATTCATGCTATTTCAATGAAAGCATGTGGCGGAAGGCTCATTAAATCTTATAAAAGAGCCGGAATGACAATTTAAAACTTTTTCGAATTTTCATTTTTTCTTGACAGGGATTTACAAATTTTTTAAAATTCATATCTTTGCTTAAAGTTGGCCAATGGTTTATAAACTTGGAGAAAAAAATGTAGAAAAATAAAGAGAATTTTTACGCGTGAGTTATTTTTAAAAGTTTGCAAAATCCAAAAAATTATGGCCAATTTTGCAAAAAAAAAATTCAAAAATTGGGGGGGGGGGCTCTATTTTAGGGGGGGGGGGGGGGTTCTATTTCAGGGGGGGGGGGGGTTCTATTTTTCAACCCCCTCGAAAAGGGGGGTTCTATTTTAGGGGGGGGGGGTTCTATTTCAGGGGGGGGGGTTCTATTTTAGGTGGGGGGGGGGGGGGGTTATATTTTAGGAAATACGGTAATCAGAAATTGTTAATATAATGGGCAAATCTTTTTAGGTATTACGGTGGGTGACATCGGCCCAAAATTTGGCATCGGCTCCAATGATAACGGTTTTCTACGGTTCGACAACTACCGTATACCCCGCAGACATATGTTGATGAAGCATGCCAAAGTACAATAATTGGTTTAATTTTTGTTAAATATAAATTTAATTTGAAATTATTATTTTAGGTCCTTCCCTCTGGCGAATATGTGCCGCCAATGCACGCCAAAGTTGGCTATACGTCCATGATGTATGGAATTTAAAAAAATTAAATATGGTCTAATTTAAATTTTTCATAGGTACGTCCGCTCAGTGATGGTTTTATTTTTAAAATTTTTTAAATTATTATTTTTCATTTTGTTTATTTTAGATCTTTGGCAATGCGGTTTATCTGGCATGCGCCATCACAATTGCAATACGCTATTCGTGCATTCGTCGACAGGGCGAAATACGTCCAGGGTGAATATTTTAAATGTAAAAATAAAGATTTTTTTTTTATTAAATATAAATTTTATCATATTTGTATTTACAAAATAAATAAATTTTTCTGTGAATTCAAAACCGTTACCGTACCTTTTGATATGACTCTGTTTTTGAAAATCAATCATATTTAAGGGGTTCGGCTGTATTTTTGAGGGTACTGTATATGTAAATTAACATTTTTAGTGCGGGAGAAGTGAAAGTGCTCGATTATCAGACACAACAGTATCGTCTGTTTCCACAACTTGCGCGCGTTTATGCCATCGCCTTCACCGGCATTTATATAATGGTGATTTAAAATGAATTTGAAAATTTATTTTACTTTTTGCTCAGGACATGTACACGTCGGTCATCGCCGACATCAACGCGGGCGATGTGAGAGATTTTTTGAATTTTCCGTGTTTTAATGCCAAAAAAATTTGGATAATTTAATTTTGCAATGAAATTAAATTAATAATACAAAAAATTTGAATATTTATTTCCCAATTTGGCATTCTGTCGTAGGCCAGTCTGCTGTCGGATTTGCACAGCTTGGGCTCTGGCCTGAAGTCAGGTCACTTACATGGCAAGTGTCACTTGGCATTGAGCAATGTCGGATGGCATGTGGGTTGTTTTGTTATTTAAAATTCGGAATTTTTATTGGGAACCCCCGGAGGGGGGCTGCTTCTGATCCGAGCTGGACCGTTTTTTCCCATTTTGATGTGCCTATTTTTAAATTATATTTATTAGGTGGTGGCCATGGCTATTCCGAGGCTAGTGGCATCCCCGCCTTGTACACCATGGCAGTCGGAGGTCAGTTTTGGCATTTTGCTCAAAAACTGCCTAATGCATGCTGATCAAAATTTTTCACCACGATTTTTGAATTAGATAGTAGAGAATAGCCAAATTGATCGGTCAAATTTTTTTAGAAAATTGTGAATTGTCGGATTGTGTTTATAAAATAGGAAATCTTTAATCAAAAATTAATGTAAAATGCCTAAAGAAAATTCAAAATGCCAGGTTGTACCTATGAGGGCGAGAACATTGTGATGCTACTTCAGTGTGCCCGATCGCTGATGAAGCTTGCAGCAGAGCTACGATCTGGCGTTGCGATCATTGAAAGTAAAAATGGAATCAAAAAACTCATTTTTAAATTAAGATTGAAATTAAAAATCAATAAATGTTAAAAATAAATAAAATTTTGTCTGTTGATGGCACAAAAAGTGCCAATCCGGTGACCGGCTACCTCTACTTGGACAACCCGCCGCGAAAGTGCCGTATTACGCAGGAATCGGGCCCGGACTCCTACCTGGAGGCGTTTGAGCATATCGCGCGGCAGCGCGTGTTCTGCGCCTACGACCGGCTGGCTCAGTTGCGGAAGCGTGGACGAAGCGCAGAGGAGGCGTGGAACGAGGCGGGCGTGGCACTGAATAAGGTCCGAATTGGAACATTGAAAGCAAAAAATGTTTTTGATGATCAGATTGACGCTTTTTTCTGATAGATTATTTATTACTTAGACCCCTGTTCACCCTTTGATCATTAAAAATTATGAAGATCTTGATCAAATTTTAGGATTTTCTGATATCTTTTTTTGTAAAAATTATTTGAGTCTGATCGGAAATGATCTAATCATCATTTTTCAGGCTTCCAAGGCCCATACAATTCATTTCATGGCCAAAACGTTTGTGGAGCGTACAAAAATAATGCAGGATCCGGCTGCTCGGGCGGTGTTGGACAATTTTGTTTGGTTATTTTTGAGCTATGAGCTGCTGCAGTGTGCCGCGGCATTATTTGAGGTAAATTATATGAATTTTAATTATTTAATTAAATTTTAATTATTTCTTAGGAATTTATAAAATTGTAATTTTATTATAATAAAATGTTTCAGGACTCTTTTATGTCGGCACAGCAAATGGAGTATGTTCGCATCAAAATGTACGACAGTTTGCAGCGAATTCGACCAATTGCACTTACGGTAGTGGACTCGTTCGACTTCACGGATGGTTAGAAACTTAACACATTTTTTTTTAAATTCTTCAATTTTTTATAGCTGAGCTAAAGTCGGTGCTGGGCCGACGGGACGGCAACGTGTATGAACATTTGCTCGAATGGGCTAAACAATCGCCGATCAATGCGAACGATGTAAAAAAAAAATGCAAATTTTATAATTTTTATTCATTATAATTATCGAAAATTTAAAATTCAGGTCCTTCCCTTCCATGAAAAGTATTTGGGAAGTTTCATGAAAGAAGTGCGAGAGGAACGCGAAATGAGCAAAATTTGATACCATTTTTTTTACCAAATTTTTGCCCAAGTGATTTAATATTGTTATCGTATAAATAACTTAAATCGAATAGAATCGATAAAATAAAATTTAATTGTCATGAAAAATAAATTTGAAACTCTTTCCAAAGGTGCAACGAATTTTTTGCCGAAAAATAAACAAACAATTTTCTTCAATTGCAAAAATATGCCCATTTTGCGTGCCGTATATTAAAGCGGCACCAATTTATGTTGCATATTCATGACAAAACTCGCTCAAAAGTTAGGAAACAAAACAAAAAAGAATTAATTTATTCGTCACTTTTTCCGTATGGCTCACTTTCATCACTTACCATTCAATCGATTTGTTCGCTTATTCAAAATTATTTGAATAATATTTGCGTTTAATAAATAGGGTCCGGATTTATATGGACTAAAAAACGCGAAATATGGACTAAAACCCCCCAAAATATGGACCAAAAACCCCAAAAAGTGCCAAAATATGGACTAAAAAATGTGCGAAAACTGACAAAATCCTGTCAATTTAGGCGTAAAACCCTTCAAAATTCGTCATTTTTTATTAATTTTTCTCTCAGAATAGAAAATGTACTATTTTTTATTTGTTTTTGAAAATTTTATAAAAAATATAATAAAACATTTTTAGGGAAAATGCCAATCTTTGGGGGTGGATTTTTGGTCAAATAAAAAGTCTTTTTTAGGGGTGCATTTTTGGTTCGAAATTTTTTTTTGATTTTTAGGGGTATATTTTTCGTCTTAAAGCATTTTTCCTAAGAAGTTTTCGAAAAAAGTCCGAATTTTCTTGAATTTTTGACCAAAAAAGGCCAAAATATGGATTTATTATGGAAAAATGGCGAAATATGGATTTATTCTCAAAAAAGCCAAAATATGGATTTATATGGACTAAAAAGTCGCCCTAATTCGAAAATTTTTCGAAATGAATGCTATTTCTGGGCTTCTCTCATGATTCCCTATTCGCCAAAAAAACATGTTAAAACATGAAAATCCGGACCCTATTAATAAATTATCAAGAAATTTTGTCAAAAATTTAAAATCAGTTACGATTTTCAATGACTAAAACGTGCAATAAAAGTAGTCAAATCAACAAAACAAAAAAAGCGCCGAAATATTAAAATTGCATTTTTCTTAGGAAATGTTTCATAAAATGCTGAAACATGTATTGACCAAAAACGCAAAATGAAGACCAGTTTTATTCAGACGAGATTCTCGAAAAATTTCGGATCTCGAAAAATCTCAAGCCGGAACAGTCGAGATTCGAGATTTTGATGAAAATATAATTTTTTTTTTCAAAATTCTCATAAACTCCACCAAATTTTGGTAAGGGTAAGAAGGGAGCACTAAAAGCATGCCGGCAAAATTTGGTCATGAATATAAGTTTTAGCCTGTGTTACAAGGTCTCGAAAAACGAAAGAAATCCCAGGCATGGGCACGGATACGAATTTTTGTATCCGTATCCGTCCAACCTCATCTCATATCCGTTATCCGTCCGCGGATATCCGCATTATTTAAACCCACTAAAATTGTTCAAAATTCGAAAAAATAATTTTTTTAAAGCAACTTTTATCCGATCGTGTTGTATTGTCTGATTAATTAAATCGAAATTGAAATGTATTGAGCTTCACAAGAAAATGTTATCAGATTTTTCAATGAATAAATCTCAAATCAATGATTAAAATTGAACGCGGCTGATTAGAAATTTTTCCTGTTTTTTGCTCATTATTTTTCTAAAATATTTTTAATAGAAGGGGTGGGGGGGGGGGGGGAGGGGTTCGGCGGTGCCGATTAGCGCCGCTGAGAGAAAAAAAATTGAATATTTAACGACTTTTGCTAAGAAAAATGTCCAATTTTTAGGTAATTGAGTCTAAAAATGAACTAATTATTTATGTAAATGCTTAGAACTTTTTTAATGCCTGAAATTTTTCAAAAAAAAATTGTATAAATACTAAAAAAAAATAAAGTAAAAAAATAAAAATGACGTCGCGAGAGGGGCTAGAACTTTAGAGCCAAAATAGAATAACACTAAAAAGTTTAACCACTCGGCCATATGCGCATTGTTAAATAATTTCCTCTTGAAAATCAATTAAAGAAAATCATATCAACAAATTTTCCTTCAGCAGTCTAAAAACAACGGGTACGACGGATATCCGCGGATATTATGATCATATCCGTTATCCGTCCGTATCCGGATAAATCCGCGGATATCCGGATCCCGTGCCCATGCCTGAGAAATTCAATGGTGGGATAGTGTCTGACCGACCATAGGCTGGCTATCTGAAGTTTTTTTGGCCATTGCAGCGATTTCGGTAAAGTTATTTAAAATATTTATGTTCAAATATTGGTTTTACGTCATTTTGGTCCTTTATTAATTAATCATAATTTTATATACGCGTAACACTGTCGATTCTTTTGCTAATTATGCTTTAGGTTTTAATTTAATTGTAATGAAATTAAACTTCATTTATTTGTTAAGTTCAAAACGGCAGCAATGTCTATACCAACTGTGGTGCGAAAGCGCATTTATTGGTTGGTTCCTCCCAAAAATTAATTGGGCATAAGCTCCCGGGCTCGAATAAGACAACAAATGGAGGCGTCAAGCAATGAGATTAATAATGATTTTATTTGATAAAATTATAAAAAATATCGCTGCAACTAATTTCAAAATAATTTCACGAAAGAAATAAAAGCGCATAACTATTTGTTTGTTTGCTTTGTCATAGAGAACGATTCTCGAATAGATAAAAATAAATAAAAACTTAATTGTTCCGTATTCTTCTATTATAGTTCGAGAGAAGTCAAATGATATATACCGTTTTGCCTCTGGACCATATGATCTCCATATTTTCCAAATTTCCTAAGAAAAATGAAATTTTAAAATTTAGCGATTTTTTGTTTTTTTCCTATATTTTGAATGGTAATTAATTTAAATTAAATCGATTGGATGGTAAGTGATGGAAGTGATTGACTGTCAGACAAAAACAAGTGAAGAATAAATTAATTCTTTTTTTCCTAACTTTTGAGCGAGTTTTGTCATGAAAATGCAACATAAATTGGTGCAGCTTAATACTTTTTTATTGAAATGCGCGCAAAAAATGAATTTTTGCTTCAATTTTCGTAACAAATTGCAGATACTTGCAAAAAATTTCACGGCGGCATGCACCGCACCTATTCCTTACTCTAGTTTAAATAAATTTTTAAAAATTCCCGTCGAAATGTTCTCATTATGAAGTTGTACAAAATATTATGAAAACGACAAAATAAGGACGGAGGCCTCAAATAAGGGCAAATCTCACAAATCCGGGCATTTTTATTTTATAAGATCAGGACCAGGGCTGGACGTCATGACGCTGACGCCAATTACGCCGTTTTTGAGCGGCGTCATGACGTATGACGCTGACGCCGTCACTGGCAATAATACCACCAATTAGCAGGCGTAATTTGGGCATTTTTAATTTGCACAATTTTGAGCTATAAACAATAAAAAGATGTGGAAAACAATAGCGAAATGCAATCAAAAATATAATTTTTACTTAAATTAAGCTTGACTTTTTAACAAAAAAAGCTTGTTCCGCTACATTTGGCTCTGGTTTAAATACTTGAGAGCAGTTCACAATTGTCAAACATTGGCACTTTTTTTTAAATGCTTTTTCGTCCGGATTTGCGAGTCCACCAATATTATGAGATTTAAGGGTCAATTGCAATTTTTTGACTAATTTTCTTAACAAATTGCCATAAAATTTGTTTTGTCATTATTATTTTTCAAATCTTTAAGCTCAGCATTCTGATGATTCTTACCAAAAACACTATCTATTTGAATAAATAGGGTGCTAAAAGAAGAGAGAGAGACAGTGTGAGTCAGATTCTTGAACATTTTATTTGTTTTTGATGAAATAGTGTGCTAAAAAGGGAGAGTGTCAGGCGACGAGAGTAATTTAGGCATCAACGCACCCTATCTAAAAATTGTTTTAGTCTTTCTTTAAGAAATCAGAAATTGTGTGGCGCGTTGACCGACATGTCGTTGCCTATATGTACATACAAATTTTTGGAATTGTCGGACCGAAGGGTTGGACTTAAACCCGTTTTGAATAAAGAATTATTTCACTATTTAAATTTAAATACTTTCTTGCACATTTAAACTAATCAAGAATTACTGTGCTAAAAAGAGAGAGTTAGGCGACAAGAGTAATTTAGGCATCAACGCACCCTATCTAAAAATTTTTTTAGTCTTTTTTTAAGAAATCAGAAATTGTACAGCGCGTTGACTTACCACAAGCACAAGTCCAAAAGGTCCTAAAGTGTTTTTTGCGCTTGATTTTCTAAAATTATTTTGTTGAGCGGTTTTTGGCAATCATCGAAAATGTGAAACTTAAATATTAAAGCAATCAAAAGTAACTTGCTTTTTTTTTTATTGAATTTCTGTCTTAAACATTAAAATCTTTTGTTGAAAAAAGATTGTTTAACACGCAAAAAATTTTGGCCAATCATTATAAAAATTCCGAAATCAATACAATAAATAATTCGTCCATAGATTTAGCGCCCACGGGTTGGCACTTTTAGTGCCATCTACAGAATATCAAAATTTTACTTTTTTATGATTTTTTAATTTTAATCATAATTAAAAAGTTTTTTGGTCAAATTTCTATTTTCAATCGCAACGCCAGACCGCAGCTTTGACGATAAATTTGGCCATTCTTCACTGATCTACATTGATCAAGAATTTACCTTAAAATTCATTCATTTTCCATAACATTCCAATATCCTGTGAAAATTTAATCCGATCAGAAAAGAGTACAAATATGTGAAATATACACCTACTATTTTAAATGTTTTAACCTTTGATTTACCTCATTTTCTTAACAGCAATTATTTCAATTCAAATTTTCCCATACCTTTAATTAATTAGTGTTTCCCATTTTATATTTGAATTTTTTGAGTGACCATAATGGACGCCAAACAGAAAAGGCTTGGTTAATTACAATAATTATGTTCCCCCAATTATAATGACTCCTTGCGGCAATAAAATATTTTCCTTCACTCATTAACTATACAAAAACCATTCAAAATTATTCCTTTCAGCCTTTGGTATCAAAATGGTATCAAAAACTGTCCCCATAGAGCTAGTTTTTGAACTGATTAAATTCGTGCCCTTCAATCGAAAATGGTCGCGCATTCGCGTCTCTTTTTTATTTGATCAGCTGCTCATTGAGCACAAGAAAAAATGGATTTTTCTCATCCAATCAGTGGTGAGAATAGCTGAAGAAGTAGAGCGCCTATAGCGATCAAATTGATTTGGGGATTGGAATACAGTGATTAAATAAAATGTCCAATTTTTGATTTTTAGGCACACAAATGCATGCGGTCCGTTGGCCTGCTTCGTTATCTGGTGGAGCATATTCCCGTGGACTGGAACTCTGTTAACGGAAACGCCATTGGCATGGCGATGCGCACGGTTGAGCCCAAGCGTTTTAAAGACGGTATCATTTATTTAAGGTTAAACATTTAAAGATTTTAAATATTTTTATTAATTAAAAATTAATTTAATCATCTGAAATTTAGCACTTCTTGATCAAATTGAGGATTCGGGCAGTTTTCCGTCTGTGGAGGATCTGAAAAGCAGAGTTGGCCTTGGTGACTTTGATTATAGTGTAAGCTTTCTTTTTGCAATTCAATTTAATTAAGGACTTTTAAAAATTTTTTTAGCCTGCGGAATTTTTGACGATGTGCGTCCAAATTGTGCGTTTGTGTGGCATTGGGCAAAATTCTACGGTTGAGGATTTGTTGTCGTTGTTGAAATGCAAGTTTTTATTAAATTGTGCGCCATAATTGGGCGTAGATGCTTAAAGTTTTATCCAGGATTTGATCGTTTTCAAATACAGTATTTTGATTATTCACAATTAGTTAAGGATGTATTTGAACATTTTCAAAATGAGTTCAGTTCACGATGATTTTTGAAATGGGTTCAGGATGTAATCATTTTTAAAATGGGTTAAGACGTGATCATTTTCAAAATTAGTCCGTATTTTGATTATTTTCACAATTTGATAAAGATGTGGTTGAGCATTTTCAAAATGAGTCCCAATCATTTTTTAAATGGGTTCAGGAAGTGATATTTTAAAAAAGTCCAGAAAGGATTTGATCAGTTTCCCAATTAATCCAGTACTGGATTATTTTCACAATTATTAAGTATGTGATCGATCTATTCAAAATGAGCTCATGTCTCGCTCATTTTTAAAGAGGGTTCAAGATTCATTTTCAAAATTAGTCCAGGATTTAATCACCTTTGAAAGGATGCCAGAATGCAAAGTTCTTAGGGATTTCCGGTTTTACCTAAAAGCAGGGGTTTCCTAATTATTATTTTTGATTTTTAAACATTTTAACGCTTGATTTATACCCAATCATTTTCAGTTCTTTCCGGGTTTGGACGCCAGGTGACCAGCGTGTACCAGATCACCTGAATGTTGAGAAAAAGTGTGGCTGGAGGGTCTAAGCCTTTTATTTATTGATTTTGTCATTGCAATTTATTTAAATTTAATACTACTTTAATTGTGTGTTATCCGTCTAATGCGTATAAGTAAATATTCAAAAAAAAAGTAACGCCTAATGCGTAATAAGTAACAGTCATCGAAAATTTTTGAGTTTACGCACAAAAATAGTTTAGAGAGAGATTTTTATTGTTGCAAAAATTTGGATTCTTCGGATCATTGGATACTTTTTTACAAAAATTAGCCTATATTTAAAACTTGACCACTCAATTGGCTGGTGAATGCGGAATTTGCAAAAAAATTTATAATTGGACAAAAAAATTTGGACTAAAGAATGAAGACTTGGTTTGTTCAGAAGTATTTTGGTGCAAAATTTCAAACATTCAATGGGACAAAATCCGACTGGTGATTTGTGCAAATTTTTGAGCCTAAAAGTATCAGCCCTGGTAATAAGCAATAAATAATTTTCCAAAAATTTTTATTAACTCTTGGAATTCTAAAAAGACGCAAAAAATCAAAACAATTCAAATTTAACGTTTTTCTTCATACATTTTTTTGGCTTTCAAGGGAAATTGATGAAAACAAAACATTTTGAATATTTATGTTTCCCAATTTGGCATTCTGTCGACGGCCAGTCTGCTGTCGGATTTGCACAGCTTGTGCTCTGGCCTGAAGTCAGTCACTTCATGGCAAGTGTCACTTGGCATTGAGCAATGTCGGATGGCATGTGCATAGCAATATTTCGGCATTTTTCCAAAAATTTCTAAGAAAAATGCAATTTAAACGAAAAAATAAAAAACATTGTTAGATGCTAACAGTATAATTTTGTAAAAAAATATCCTTGTTTAAATATTTAACCATTTTCTAGGTTTTTCTGCTTTCATACATATATTTTTAATTAAAATTTCTTTTACAAAAATTATTTTCCAATAAATGCACGGAAAAAATAATAGGAAACACTTCCTTCAGCAAACAATTTGTTTTTTTGTTTGGATTCGTTTCTTTGTTATTATTATTTTTGGATGTATTTTTTTAAATTTTTACCATTAAAAAAAATTAAAATGAAAAGGTTTCAAAAAATTTTAATTAAAAATAGTAATGAATTTATTCTAAAATAGTTATTTATTTCTACAATTTTTTAGAAAATTTGCGTAATTTTTGGCAATAAAGCAACAAAAACGAGAAAAACATAAATTTGCACGACATTTGTGCCAAAAATAATTTTCTGCAATTTAACAAAAATTTCCCATCATGTTATGGTTAAATAAATTCTTGGAAACAAGGCGCCCCCACACCCCCACCCCCCCTTTCAAAAAAAACCCCCCGAATACAAATTTATTTGGTTGCTTCTGGTCAAAAATAAATCTTTCATTCATTCATTTTTATTCCATCTTTTGTCCAATGAATGTGTTGGGGCAGCGGCCGGCGCCAAATTTGTCGCATTGGACACGCGATGTCATAGAAAAAGTTTTTGGGCATTTAGCGGCAACAGGTGGGCGATATGCGTAACCAATTAACCCAACCAGCCATGTAAATTGGTGGCGGCCTCATTTTGGCCGCAAGCAAATATCCCCGCTAATTAGCCTCTCTGAAAATTTTATTCTATTAGCGCATGCCTTCGAGGCATAAATGTTGGTGGATTAAAGAAATAGCAAAGGTGGTTTTTGATTCCATTATAATAATTATTGTATATTTATTCGTTCCGATATTAATTATTATTATTATTAGAGAGTACTTAAAATTAGAAAAACTGAGAATACAAAGATTCGCTTGGCGCATTCCCTTAATTTTCTTTCAAAAATAATAAGCCCAGGTTTGAAATTTCGTTACTCAACAATCTTTCATCAGATCATTTTTGCTTTTTACTTGCTACTAAGGCTCTTGTCGGTTTCAAACCGAACCGAGACCGAAAACCGACATTTTTCGGTTCGGTTAACCGGCATTTTTTAGTTAGGTTACCGGTTTCACTTTTTGTTAGTCGAAAATTTTTTGAAACCGACAGCCTTACTTGCTATTATTTTTAATTTTTTAAGTTTAAAAGTTTCATGAAATAAGATTTTTGTGTGGTTTTTCTTAAGTTTTCTTCAAAAATCAGGCCCCAATCAAAAACAGAAATTGTATGATCCCCACTTACATACTACAATAATAATTCTTACCTTAATATTTTCTTACAACATTTTTGTTTCATTCATCCATTTCATATCTTAGAACAATTCTTTGCTCTATAGCCTCGTCAAAAAGCTGAATTGTTAACGCGTGTGCCCGCTTTTTCGTGCCATCATGAAATTTAATCGCTAGGCTTGCGAGAGGAGGAGGAAGGTGTCGTCCCCCCAGGGGAATTTTTTGCCCCAAAATTTCCCATCCACCAAATTTCGGGAGAGTGCCAATTTAGCAATTTGAGTAAAACGTGCAAAAAAGAGAGTAAAAATGGGAGCAAAAGCAAACAAAGAAAAAAAGGAAGGCGCTACCGCCGAATTTGGGGTCTAGCCCGCCTCAGGCAATGTTTTAAAAAAAAGTGAAACGAAACAGAACGCCAAAATGGAAGACAGAAGCTCCAAAAGCATTTTTATGCACAAAAATCTCTCAATTTTGCAACAAAATTAACACCCAAATGTGACATTGTGCCGCCCAATATTTGTCCAAATCTAAAAATGGACTGCTCTTCGTACCGATGTGCACATACACATATAAAAGCAATTACATTTTTGTGAAGAGTGTGTCCAATCTGTCAAAGTGTAAAATCTTTGGCTCATGCCATTTGCCACTTTTTGTCCTTTAAAAAAAATCAAATTTTAGATTAAGTAAAATTCATTTAAAAATTATACATTTAATAAATAAAAAGGAGCATTTTTCTATCTTGTGTAGGAGAACTTTTCTATTTTGTGTACTTAAAAAAAAATCAGAAATTTTGTTTCAGAAATTTGCCAATTATTTGCCAATTTAAAATTTCCATGAATTCAATTATTACTTTTACTTTTCTTTAAGCGTTTTTGGAAAAGTTTTTTGTTTGGGTGTTAGTTAATAACCAATGAATGTGGGGCTATCTAATATTTTGTGGACAAAATCCGAAGTATAAACACACACACGCACATATTATTCACATTTTTATCAGTTTTTGATTATGAATCATCAGCTTGGGCAATTTTTGTTCAAAATTTGTGACATCAAAAAGAGTCTTTTCATCAATTTTTATGGACAAATTATGCCATTTTGGTAAAAATATGATATTTTTCTTATATTTTTAAATTTTCTACATATATATAAATCATTCATAATCAATAAACAGCCACAATTGTTTTTGTAGCCATGTTTTGACATTATTCCCCATTTGTTTATCTATTTTTTTCTCCAAATTTATGTCACAATATTATTTTATATTTTTTGCATTTTTTGCCATAAATACGCTCCCAAAAATCGCTGAAAATTAACCAAATTTTACATAACCAAAAATATTATGACTCCAACAGTTTCACCGTATTTTGTCAACATTTAAAAAGAGTCCATTTTTATCATTAATTGAAATTTGTGCGCATAGATCTGGCTCCTTCAATTGTAAAAAATTAAAAAAATTATTTTTTAATAAATTTAAACTCTTTCCAAAGGTGCAACGAATTTTTTGCCGAAAAATAAACAAACACTTTTCTTCAATTGCAAAAAATATGCCCATTTTGCGTGCCGTATAAGCTGCACCAATTTATGTTGCATATTCATGACAAAACTCGCTCAAAAAGTTAGGAAACAAAAAAAAAGAATTAATTTATTCGTCACTTTTTCCGTCTGGCTCACTTTCATCACTTACCATTCAATCGATTTGTTCGCTTCTTCATAATTATTTTAGCTTTAAATATAATTAGGAAAGTTTTAAAACAATTAAAACCAGACTATTGGTAAGAAATTTTAAATTAATTAAAAAAAGCGGCAAAATATTAATTAGGAAATTTCCCATAAAATGTTGGAATATTGACTAAAAACGCGAAAATGGCATTCCCGTTCCTTTTTTGCTTTTTTATAACCATTTAATTCCTAATTACAAAAGTATTTAAAAATATTCAATACAAGAAATGAACGTCATAACCCCGATGGATGTGTATTTTCTATTTGTGTCAGCCCGTGCCATGTGAGCCCGGGCAGGTCACGTTGGGGCATCACAGGAATTTTTTAAATTTGCGCAACTTTGAACAGCATTTTCAATAGCCCCCTCCTACCCCCTTCAAATTTACCTAAAGTCCCCGCAAAACTCTCGACTCGAAAACTGTGGCCACCGCCTCCCTCCCCTCCCCCCCCCCCCCCCACGGCGCTCTCGGCCTTCTCGAGACCGACAAATGCATTGTTTGCTGAGGAGGCAAAAGCATCCACAAACACACACACACTTGTCTATGTGAGAGAATTTGCTGCCGGACAACAACCAACAAATATAGGTGTACAAATTTGGCCCTTCACCCGGCACCGGCCGCCCCCCTTCCCCGGAATGAGTCAGAAAATGTGGAAACAAAATGCCGGCAATTTTTAATTGATACCAAAAGCGGAGCCGGCTGCCGGCACTCTTTTATCATAGCATAAAAACAGTAATGATACCGTATGACCGTTATCCAATTGGCTAGCTAATTAATGTTGGTGATTCCGGAACAAAAAATTTCGACAAATTTGATGGACAAACGCAAACAGCTAAATATTAGTGTCCAACCTTCTGAAACCAAATTTAAAAATTTTTTTTGAAAAAGTTAGTTAATTTTATTTCATTTAAATTATCTCTTTTTGAGTATTGTATTCAAAATGATTAAAACTTCCATTTGTTGAAAATATTTTTTTATTCAAAAAATGAAGGTGAAAATTTATTTTTTAATTTAATTTTTGCATTTTTGATACAATTATACCTACTTAATTTGATATTTTTATTTAAAAGCATTTAATATTCTTTTTGTTGTTTTTTTGATGCCGGATCCGCTGATTTTGGTATATTCCATCGTTGAATCGTGCCTGGCCCTGTTTATTTTGGCGACCAATTTTGTTGTCATTTTTGTTTATTTGCGCGCCACACACCTCCGTACACCGTGCAACGTCCATTTGCGCGCCATACACATTCGCACACCGACCAATATGTACATCTTCAGCTTGGCCATCACCGATTTCTTGGCCGGCGCTGTCGGCATTCCATTCACGGTACGGTAACCGGTGTACAGTTTAGTAATATTTTTGAAAAATGATTTAAAAATACATGGATAGTAGTATTTCTCTCTTTAAATTTGCTATACAAAAATGAAATCGAGTCTTAACAAAAAACCGAATCATAAACCCGGGTTCAAAAATGCCAGTTTTAAACACCAGTCTTGTCCAACCCTATTTTAAAGCGCGTTAAAATACGGGCACACATTTTATGCCCTAAATTTGATTGATACTAAAATAACAAAATGTATTTTAAAAAGACTTCATGATTATCAGGCTTATAAAAGGTCGTAAATTTTAATGCCGAGATTTTGGCTTTAGTAAGTTTGTGGCACTTTCAGGTCATTTCCGTGCTCACCAGGTGGCCCTACA
The DNA here is from genome assembly GCA_020449905.1 of Globodera pallida. Classification (NCBI taxonomy): domain Eukaryota; kingdom Metazoa; phylum Nematoda; class Chromadorea; order Rhabditida; family Heteroderidae; genus Globodera; species Globodera pallida. The sequence continues at coordinate 1,549,027 of JAIXHY010000015.1, forward strand.
GATTCTTTCCGTGCTTGGCAATTCATCTGATTCTGTGCGCGTTGTGCACCATCTCCACCTTTCACCTGTTGGCCATGGCTGTGGACAGATATTTGAGCATTTGTTGGAGAAGGTGTGCAAATTATTCAATTTGTTAAAATTCTTTATTTAAAATAAAATAATTTTTTTTTTCAGCATTTTTTAGACAATTTTAAATTAGGGTTGCTCCCCGTCCCCGAACCCCGACTTTTTTTAGTCGGGGTTTTTGTCCCCGACCCCGACTTATTTGAATTTTTCGGAGTTTTTGCTGGGAAAAACCCCGAACCCCGACTTTTTCCGTCCCCGAGGGCTCGCGGAGCAACCCTATTTTAAAAGCAAATAATTTTAGTTGATGTTTCGAAACAAAAAAACACGGCATAAATCCAATTAAAATCTATTTAAAATAACGATTTAAACAGATTTGATCATCAGCATCACTCAATCACAAGAGCAACTCGAAAAACTCGAGCCCGTTTTTTGATCGCTGTCTCATGGACAATCGGATCGTTTTTAGGCGGCCTTCCGTTGTTGGACGGTTTCGGATTTGCATCAAAAACGATGGGCAAATTCACGGGAGAATGTTATTTTACGGATGTAAGATTTGTTATTTAAACAATTAAAACAAATATAATGGGTCAATTAATTTGTAATAATTAGATTTAATTAAACAAAACAATGTTTTTTTCACCGCAAAGGTCGTCGATTACCGGTATTTGGTGTACGTCATTTTCATCACAACCATCATACTTCCATCCGGGCTAATCGCATTCTGTTACATCGCCATATACTCGCATATCCGGCACGAAGAGAACGGCGTCCAGGAAATGATTGGGTTCTATTTATATTAAATAAATTTTCCTAAAATTTTTGGATTTTTAAAAATAATTTTGGGCTCGGGATTACACTGTGTTTAAAAATAAATGAAAAATAAAAAAATTTCTTAATTGTCGTTTAAAAAAACAAACAAATTTCAGAGGCAATGAACGCGAGCGGCGGATTGTCGCTCGACGGGTAAAAAAACATTATTAATCAGAAAAAAATAAGTTGTTTTTTTTTGCTATTTTGCTTTTAGAAGCTGGTCCGAATTTTGATCATCCTGGTGATGACATTTGCAATATGCTGGTATTAAAATAAAAAATTTTAAATATTTATTCGTATAATATGTATAAATAAATTGAAATATTTTTGTAATATAAAAGGTACCCGCTTTACATCATCAACACCTTCGACCTGTTCTTCCAAATGCGTGCCAACCGAGCAGTAACACTGACGGCCGTCGTGCTGTCCCATGTGAACTGCGCATTGAATCCAATGATTTATGCGTACGGAGTAAGTGCTGGATATCGTATCTGATCAGCAGGATAAAATTGCACTAAACTAAATATTGATAAATTCCCAAAATGAGGCCCCCGTGTTGAGTCTTGAATGAATATATATGTCGGCGCATTGTTTGAATATTACAAATTATTCGAGTAATTCTTTATTTAAAATATTCAAATTTAGTATACGGGAGCCCGTTTTGTTTAAAAAATTAATTTTAAATTCAGTAAAATTCAAATGTTACTAAAACCAACCTTGTAAGAAATTCAAATAAATGATCTCCTTGTACTAGGAAATTCTAAAAGTTTTTTGCAAAAATTTGGTGGAGTGCTTTATTTTAGGAAATACTGTATATTACCGTTTGCACTTTTCATGTTTATCCATTTTTTTAAAGGTGCCTGGCTTCAAACAGCACCTGCGACGCTTCAAATTCTTCCGTTTCTTCAGCCCGGTGAGCAACATCAGCATGCAGGGCACACTGCCTGGAGGCGGCGTCGGCGGCGGCGGTGGCGTGCCATTGCCCGGCATCAATGCGCACGCGGCATGGTGCAACAATTTGGCTAGAAATTCGTCGTGCACTAACGGCGGAGGTGCCATGAACAACAGCAGACGAGCCGGCAGCATCGGCACGGACAGACGGCAATCAACGCCACAAACTGTCACCGCCGCCAGCGCCACCACAGTGAACCAGTCGGGAAGACGTTCAGTGAGCACGGTGAACCCTGGTAAGATTTTTTTTTAATTTCCCGAGACACGAGATTTGTTTTTTTTAGTATTTTCAAATGCTATGTTGCGCGAGTCACGGCATGTTGCACAGTTTCGGCACCATCACAGTGTTATGCGATGGCAGCAGCAACGGCACGCTGCTCCACCGCAAAATTCCATTGAAACGGACGAAACGGTGGCCGATGAAATTTTGGAAACAGCGCCGAATGCAATGTCGTTTGACAACTCGTTTGGCACAAATGGTTCTTCGCAGGGTAATTTACAAAATTAAAAATAATTTTAAAATGCCAAAATTTTACATTTTTGGAAAATAAATTTCCAAACGCTTTTTGTGCTATTAAAAATTGTGAGTAAAATATTTTTTGCAAATTTGTTTCTATTTTAAAATGTTGCAGCTGACAAATGCACCGGAGAATGCTGTCAAGTCCAACAATCAGAAATTGATCGAAAGCGATCAGGACAAAGCATTGCGAGCAGAATTTCGGTGTGGAGTTTGCGCATCTTCACCGGACAGTGGAGGGTAACAATTATTTTATGATCGAAATGAGACGAGACCGCTGATTAAATTTCACGAGATTTTAATTGAAAAATCCGAAAAAATTCGTGATCCAACATTTTTTTAATCAAAAATTCGTTGGCAAACCGATTTTGTCCAATTCCCCATGCCCCAAAAACGTCCTAAATTCTGTTTCATTAAACTTCACAGATCTTTAAGATGTTGAGAAGACGGAAGAGCAGCACTCAAAGTTGCAAAGAAAGTGGAACAGTGTTGAGCGAGACTCATACAGAAAATTCGAATGCCATAAAATATCGAAACAGAGAAGCACGGAGAAGGAATGATGAAGCGGAAGAGTGTAAAATGATCGGAAACGGAAAGAATGAGGAGGAAGAAGAGTAGGATGGAGGATCAGCGTCGGATGAGAAGAAGAAGGATGAAGAGGAAAAGTATAAAATAATCGGAAAGAATAATGAGGAAGAAGAATAGAATGGGATCAGGCGATGGGTCGTCGGATGAGGAAGTAGACATTTTGTAAATTATGAGGATGAATAGGAACAGTGCACAATATTGGAATAGGAAGGACTGATGAGGAAGAAGAATAGACTGGATGATCAGACGAAGGGTTGTCTCGGATGAGAAGAAAAAGAATGAAGAGGAAGAGTGTAAAATGTTCGGAAGAGGAAGAAGAATAGAATGGAAGATCAGACGAAGGGTCGTCTCGGATGAGGAAGAAAAAGAATGAAGAGGAAGAGTGAATGATCGGAAGAGGAAGAAGAATAAGTTGGAAGATCAGACGAAGCTATGATTTTGGAAAAGGATGAATGGCACAGATCACATAAAGTGAATCGGAGACGGAGACATATCGGTTGATTAGCGAGGAGGGTTGGATAATGATGAACATTCCCAAATTGATCAAGGGTCAATCAAACTCACGAAATATTCAAAAACAATTACCCAATTTTGCAAATTTTATTCAATTCAAGTGTAGAAAACGTTTGTAATTTTAATATTTAATCATAATTTTCTTCAAAATGTCTGTAAATATTTTGTAGTAAGATAATTAAAATAAATCTGTGTTTTAATTTGTCAGCCCGTTAATTTTTCTAAAAGCGAATTAAATTTTTTTTAAATTTTAAATTTCGTATCACTGAAAGTTTCAATGTGAACTGAAAGACAAAAATTATATTAGCGACACTTGACAAAAAGTAAATTTTAAACAGGATTTTAAAATAATAATAAAATAAAATTTGGGATTATCATTTAAAAAATGAAGGGCACAAATTATCATCCGCAAAATAGAAAATAGATAGGTAGGTAACTTAAAACATGAAAAATAACGAGCCAATGATCAAATTCCGAGGCATTCAATTCAGCAAAATTTAAAATTGAAAATGACAATATTTTGAAGAAAAAAAATTTGGACAACTGCTAAATATAGGTAATTTTAGTAATTAAAATCACAATTCGAGTTTTGAATTCGTTTTTTTTATTGCACAGATCTGTTAAAAGAAATGCTTCCCGAAAACATTGTACTAGTGCTGGCTGTCCCAATCAAGGCTGGACGTGATCACGGTCACGGATTTTTTGAAATAATCCGTGACTGGTATTGGAGTAAGGATTGATTATAAAAAGTTTTCGAAACGAATTCATTTAATCATATAATGGGGTCATAACTATTTTATTGTTCCAAATCTTAAGAGATTAAATTCGAAGCCTCGCCTGTTCATCGTTTAATGACACAAGAAAAACAATTGTTATTTAAATTCATAAAATAGTGTCACCTAAACTCACGCTATGCTAATGTATTCAAGGCTTTAGAAAAAGCAAAGAATTCCATCGTTTATTCATAATTATGTGGTCATAATTGGAATTAAGGATTACTGAAAATAAATTACGATTATGAAACCCATAAAGCAGCATTTGAATCTCATAAAATTGATAAATAATTTAATAATTGCGTTGACTAAAGAATGTTTGTAGCAGGTTACAAAGGCTGATTGGGCATAAATTGACTTTGCCTTCCGCCCCACAAAAGTGTCATTTGAATTAGCTAATGGCAAATTCTGGTTTTTTAGTTTGCCCCCATTGCACATTCATTCACACCTACGCTTACAAATTTTATTGAAAAGCATTAAATATTATTTTCTTATTTACAAAAACTTGAAATGCAAGTCGTTTCAAATTAAACTCTAAAAAACAGCATGATAAGCAAGATAGTTTAGTTTAATGATAAATAACTGCAATTTATTTTTATTCTGTTAGCTCATTTGTAGAGAAATTTAGGTCAAGAATTTAGTTCAAAATTTTTGATCATATCGCTTCCATTCAGTGAATTCCAACGTATACCTTACCTTTTCACATTGTTGCTTTTCCATATAAAAAAGTCAAATTTGCATTTTGTTCAATAAAATCTATTTCCAATTCTTAAATAGTTTACGGGTTTAATATAAATTAGAAGATTTTTAATCAGGGCTCGCAGATTTGATGCTTTAGCATCATTTTGGTGGGAATTTTCTTATAAAAACCCCTCATTTTCGATTATTTTTTTTTAATGCAAAAAAGCATCACATTTTCTGCAAATTTAGTTGCAAATCTCTTAACAAAATTCATAAATCTTTAAAAAAAAATTTTATAATTTATTTTGATTAGCGGTTTGCTTCCGCGAATGTACAAGAAGCCCTCACCATGGCCCCAGAACCAAAGGAGGAAAATGAAGGTGCCGAAGCACATATTGTTGCGAAGAGCAGAGAGACTGCAACGGATATACGAAAAAGCTCATTCACTGTTAGCAATGAGCCGTGGGAAAAGAGGCTTCAGTGCGAGATTTTTTTTGAAATCTTTGCCGGACCGGATTTGCGGGATAAATCCCGCAAATCCCGCAATTTAAAGATTTTTCTTAAACTGTTCCAAATCAAAATTTTTCCGAGTGAAATTCAGTCTGATATTTTAATTGATGATGCATTGGACAAAGTTTTCAATCACTTCCTAGTAATGCTCGAGACCTACATTTACCAAGACTTGATCCCGAGACTCGAGAATTGACCCCCAAAATTAAATAATTTTTTTTGAGAATTCTGCTTTCATTCCTGGGGGGGAGGGGGTCGCGAGAAAATTTTTGAATTTTTTTACTCATTTGTTAAGGGATTTGCAACCATTTTTTGAAGCTTTTTAGAAATGGGAGGGGCTCGGGGAATGTTTTTGATGGAATTGTTAAAAAATTGGTCTTGATTTTTAAAAATTACAAAACAAAAGGGTCTCTCTATGATATATTTTTTTCAATTTAATGAAACAAATAAAACATTTTTATGCCTTCAAAAAATTTTAAAACTGAAATATTTAAAAAATTTTTAGAAATTGTTTCCTTTACCATCGAAGTGTTGTTTGGGAAAGGCACAAAAATGAATGTAACTTTGCGAAAAGTGATCGGGCACCTCGACGGGCTTTCGTCCCCCTCCCTCACCAAAAAGTGAACGTCCGCACGATGGCCCGTATCCAGCAAATGTTGCATCCGTTCTAGCGAAGAGTTTGCTTTTGGCATAGCTAAATAAATTTTAAAGCGAAAATACATAACCCAAAATTGTAAAAAAAACAACATTTTGAATTTAAGGTCTCGTAACCGCCCGCATCCGTGACGTTCCAAAATTTCAAATTTTTTATGTTTTTTTGTTTTTAAAGAAAAAAATTTAATTTTTATGATTTTTTAAAATTAGTACCAATGTTTTGGTGAATCTATTTGGTAAATAACATTGATTATAAGCATGAAAAATTGCCAAAATGCACATTTCTATTTATGATAAAACTCAACGAAATGCAAGAATGGCAGGTTTGAATGATGCTTTCGTTTATGCGGCTTTTTATCAATCGCTTTTAATGTGATTTCGGTTCGAATTATTTCCGGCAAAATGTAAGCCTTAGAAATAGCATTGTCAGCGAAGAGAATGGAGGAATGCGAGAGAATGTTGCCATTGGCGTGAAGCCAAACTTTGGCGTTGGCATAAACGGCCTGGCTTGTAGTCTTTAGAAAACATTTTTATCAGTTGAAAATAAACTAGATAGATGGACCAGTCGGTTCACATGACTTTGTGCAATTTTAAGCTTCACATTTGCTCTTTTTCATTCGACTACCAATTATTGATTGTATTCCATAGTAATTGAGTCTACGGGTCGCCAAAAGGAAGCCTTGAGGCTAGAGAATGGGACGGCTTTTGATGTTTGAAATTTACCAAGACCCCAAAAAACCCGACTTTCCTCGGGACTGCTTTTCAATTTGTTGGTCATAACTTTGTTTAGCTTTCTTTTATCGATTAGCTTCTGCTTTTCAGTTGCTTTTTCCCGTCGAGTGCTTTTATTTGGTATGCTGAATGACAAATTTGTTCAGGTTGAAAGAAGTTACCTATTATGTGAAAATCGACCCGCCGAAACGATTCAACAGTCTGCCACTGGTTAATCACGTGATTTTAGAGCTCCATTTGCCAAAGATGTTCGTTTTATGGCTTTTGGGATATGGAAGATCGAATTTGTTTATTAATTTCAATCGGTCGATTTTGAGAAACCAGCTGATGTGTTTGTGTGATGCTCTGGGTTCGAAATCGATCGGAAAAAAAAATTGAATTTTACCGGTCCGGAAATCCCACAAAAAGCATAACCCCGCAGCGCCGGACTTTTCCTGTGCCGTTGGGACTAAAAATGCACCCCCTAAAGATTAACTTTTTTTAAATAGCCCCCCCCCCACCCGAAAAAATTCCTGGTTACACCTTTGATCAGCATAACATGTGGAACAAATCACCGGCAGAATCGGCGACAAATAAATTTGGGGTGTCTGGAAATGAAATTAAAATTTGATTAAATTAGTAAATTTGGTGTTGATCAAACTTTTACTTTCTCACCTAAACGTTCGCTTTTGAACCGGTTTAAAAACTTGAAAATTAAGGAAAAAGAAACTTTTGAGTAACAAAAGCGGATTAATGAAAGGCCGCTGGCGGCCCGCCAACAGCGAGCATGCGGAGACGGAGCAAGTAGTGGGGCGAGACGGAGGGCGGAGGAAGAAGTCTGACGAGCGCCACTGGGGGGCGAGCGCGCGGGGACCCGCGGAGCGGGCGCGCGCGAGACCCCCAGCCGGGTCACGCGCGGACTTCTTCCGTAGCCCGGAGTCTCGCCCCACCTACTGGCCGCCGTAGTCGAGTGTGCGGTACTTTGGCTGCTATTTTCCACCTTACTGTCTAACTTTTCCCCCTATCGGGGTTTTGTTATTTAAAAGTCGTTTTCCTTAATTTTCAAGTTTTTAAACCGGTTCAAAAACCGCTTTGAATTCTCAATTTTGTTTTTCTATCAACTAATTCCTAATTGTGAAAGCCAATAAAGTGATTTTTCCCATTTTTTTAATCAGTGGACAACTGAGTCCCCAGTCAAAAGACACTTCAGTCCCGGGCTCATAGCTTGCTTCAAAGTGGTTTCCGCAAAAAAAATTTTCCGGATTTTACAGACCGAGAGGAGTCGATTGATATATATTTAGTTCGATTTTGAGTGTGGGACCTATGATACATATTTTCCCAAAAATGCCAAGCATAATTTCGAATTTCACTAAGTTATGGAAAATCCGGGTCAAAATTTCCGGAACCGGATTTTCAATTTTGAAAATTTACCGGAGGGATTTTTCCGAATAAATCCGAATCCGGAAGGGTCAAAGGATTCCGGTCCGGCACCGATCCCTATTTCTTATAAATAAGAGCAAATGGGAGCTTTAAACTTATTTAAAACGGCCCAAAAACGGAACTCAAATACATTTCCGGGTTTCAGACGCTAAGCTTTTAAAAGCTTAGAGCTTTTGAGCGGCATCTTGTTTGTTGATTTATTAAGTTTAAAAAAGTTTGAAAACAAATTCTTCTGTAAAATTTGCTTCATTTTGGCTTTGTCTAAAAATTTCTGAAATTATAATAAATTTAAATAAAAAATGGGTACTATTTTTTGCACATTTTGATCACCTTCTCAACAAAATTTTTTCAACAATGAACTTCCATAAACAAAAAAAAGTTATGAAAAGATAAAATTTTTACTTTAAACTTAATTAAAACGACCCAAAAACATTACTTAATACATTTCCCGGCACCATAAAAGAATGATTTTTTTAACCAAAAATGAACCTCTAAAGAAGATCGATTGATATTTTCAAAATTTTAACCGAGAACAATTGGAAATGTACTTGATTTGCAATTGCGCGCAAAGGAACTGATTTTTTGAATTTTAACAGCAGTAGAAATAAAGTAAAAAAATTACACATTTTTGAGGCAAAGTTTGGACCAAGTTTTAAATATATCCAAAATGCTTTTATGATTTGATCAGAAAAATGTATTTCTTTGGCGATCCACTGATCGGAAACGACGACAACTTTGACATATTTCCAATACTAATTTTTGATCAAATTATTTGGTAATATTTATCTGTTTACTCCGCTGTTTTAAAATTTGCTTTTTTACAAACATTTGCCGAATAGCCTCGTTAAAACGACGAAATTTCCGACTAAAAACATGTTTTTCGCGCTTAACTCGCCAAAACAAAGCTCCAGAGAAATAGATAAAAACCAAAAATAGCTTCCCTATTGATCATTAGGGCCACATACATATTATATGGATACCCAAATCCGACTGCTTTCGGCGGGGGGGGGGGATGCCTGCAACAACAGCCAAATCATTTACTAACAACAAACCGCGGGTCGGATCGATCAGAGTTGTTGAACGCGGCATTTCCTGTGCACTAAACACTGTCAGGATTCAGATCACGAGCTGATGGTTAGAAACCAGATCACATAACCTTATCCGAGCTTTATTCGGGGTACCGTCATGTCAATATAAAATAGCGGGCGACCATTTTTAGAAAAAACCAAACTTTTTAAATTTTGGACAAATTCTTCTTCATGGGCAATCGTTTCGCCAAAAATCCGATCAGATTTATTTTTTCGAATATTTGCAGCTTAAGTGCATGGGATGTGCAATTGATCATATTGCCTGCCCCGACGCGCCTTTTTATTCCTGGAGGCGGGCGGTGAGACTGTTGGCGTCGGACGAGCTTTGATCGATTGTTCGGCTTTTTATACTTGCATTTTCTTTTGGAGAGTTGCGCTAAGAAGTTCTATTTTTGGCGCTGATACTAGGACTTTTGAAGATTTGCTCCAAAATTTCAAATTGTTGGGGGCGAGGCTCTTACGACCCGCCAACCCTTTTAGGGATGTGTTATGAATTTAAAGCCCCCCCCCCCCCCCCCCCCCTCGAAATTTGTTTTTAAATTCAACCAGCACTTTCATCGACTGCCACAAATAAGGAGGTGCTTGTGCTTGTTAAGTAAAATTTATGCGTATTATGCCAAATGATTTCTGTTTAAAAAAAAGTTTCAATAACTCGGCAACTCTGAGCAGAGGCCGCATATGGAATGCAAGCGACCCGAAAATGAAAATGGAGAAACAATTTTCTTAAGTTTTATAATGGCGAGGGTTGTCCGCATTGTTTAATTGTGTCGAAACTTCACGGGCAAAATTAAAGTGTTTTTTTTTTATTTAAATTTACTAAAATAACAAAAAGTTTTTATGGCATAATTTATTAAAAAGGGCATAAATTAATAATAAAATATAAATTGGGCATGTCGGAGCCAATGAAATACAGCCAAAAGGCGTTCTTTCGGTCACCATCGGACGCTGATCGCCGGTTTTTCAAACAGTTCCAGCGACAGCGGATACGGAAGAGTGATTCGCCGTGCACATTTCGCCGTTTTTAAATGCACGTTTTCTATGGTATAAGTATTCGTAGGTCGCGAATCCAAGCTCGGATTTTGCGAAGTTAACTTTTTATAAAAATATTTATGCGCGAGTGGTTTGGGTTCAAATAAAACTACCAGCAATCGATTCCTCTCGTCGAGCTGAGCACAAAGCCACAAAATTTGCGCCGGAAACCAATTAGAAGAAAGTTAAAAGCAAATTAAACTGGCCAAAACCCATAGGAAAAGAATAAAAAGGCTGGCAAAGTGTTTAGCATTAAATGTATTATTTAATTATGATTAAATAATTTTAAAAAAGTTCAAATTATTGTCTAAATTGTAAAATATAGAATTTAGCAATGGTTTTCACAAGGGAAAGCGCCATATTGGCTAACGCCAGCAGGTGGAACGAGAGAAACTGGCGCAAAGAACGCGCATTGTCCGAAAGGACACTCGAAAATCTGCCAGCCAGGGTGTGCGTCCATGAAATTGGCCACACCCTGTGCCATTGGTTTGTGGCCGATGCTGAGCGTTTCACCGACGTTTACTTTCACTTGATTCAAATTATCGAAAAGAGCATTGTTTAGTGCACAATACTCCCCACGGATCAATTTGACGGCGCCACTTTCTCGGAAGAAAAGGCGCAGTACACCTTAAGCGAGCTTAAGGCGCGTTTGGTCGTGCTCTTTGGCGGGAAAATTGCCGAACTCGAATTTTTTTCGACCGCCGTGGGGATCGACTCCGACCAGCAGGATTTAATGGAAGACGTCGAAAAGGTATTTACTTCTATAAGTAAAGTAATTTTCACCGGCACGGACTGTCAATGCCGTCATTTAGTGTCTATTTCAGTGTGCAGAAAAGGGTTGCTTTTTTTTTTTGCCATTTTGGCCAAAAATTCGAAACTCCATCGCTGTTTTCTTTAATTTTTATGGCATTGAAATGCCCGTTTTACTACACACTGAATGGTGGGCGCCATACTTGAAAGTACTGTAAATAAAATAGAAATTAAGAAAAAAAAATGGATTAAAAAATTAATGAAAAAATAATGGCAGATCGTCGAACGGAAGACGAAACTCCGCACGCGCCTTCAACACAGAAACGCGAGAGAGCGCTTGTTGGAGGATGCGGAAGCAGCGGCGCGTGAAGTGCTGTGTCGTCGGCGGCCATTGATAAAAAAGGTTAATAAGATCCTTGAGGAATAAAAAGATTTAAAAAGCACTCACTACAACTCTCAAATCACCGTCAAATAAAGCACAAGAGATAAATAAAATGTGGTATTCCTGTTGGGGGGGGCAAAAATCAAATTTAAAAAAGTGCAAAAAACACGAATAAGAAAACGCTAAATTCACGCCACAAAAACTCGAAAAGATATGATGAATCAAGCATTGCTCGTTCCAAGTTTTTTTTTATTTCGATCACCAAGTTGGGCTCAAATGTTTGCGTGTAAGCGCCAGAAATTGGATCTACATATTTCTTTTTGTCATTTTTTTAGGCCCCAAATAGGAAAGTACCAAATATGTAAATAGAAGATATATAGGTACAAAACAGAGATGCGGAAATCTAATTAAACAATTAAACATCGATTATGTGATAAACCCTAGGGGTAACGGTATTAAACCTTTAAATTTGAGAGCACCATTGCGAACCATTAAGATTTATTTACCAAAATTTTAGTGTGCGCTAGAACTCTTTCTTCGAAAGACTCTTTTGTACGCGGACATTCGACGGTATTTTATATATTTAAAACAAAATATGGGGGTCCATTTTCAGACTGGTTGGGGAAGACCCTGTCGGGCCCAATACGCCGCCAAGAACCCGTCGTAGGCGACGCCGCCGGCGATCCAACTCAGTGGATGAGTTTTTTGAAATCGAGTGTGGTGGAGTGGAGTATTTTAGGTTGGTCTTTAAGGTGGGGTTTGCAAATAGTTTAAAATGCAAAACAGACATATTGATTTGCTAAATAACGATGCAAGTGAATGGATGCGGTTTATTGGCGCTCGGGGGAAGGGAGAATGCAAAGCTGATAGGGAGAGAAGAGGGAAAAGAAGGGTATGGGAAAGAGAGAAAATGGAGTGGGGGGGAAGAGAAACAGAGTAGAGAAAAGTGGCGAGAAAGCAGAGAAAGAAAGTAAACGTTTGTATGTACGTATGTGGCGGAAAGTGCCCAAAATAAATTTAAGACTGGGGGTTTTCACTTTCGGATTTCTTTCCGAAAGTATTTGACCGAGACTTCTTCTCGGACCGAGATGTTTTCTCGGAGGTGACCTGGAGAACAAAGGGAAGGGAGAGACTCTGAGGGGGATTTGAACCCTTCAGATTTTGACCGAGATTTATCTCGGGACCAAACAAACAAATCCAATTCTTTCCGCTAAAAGCGACAGACTTTATTTGGATAGTGAAAGAAAGGGAATTAATTTGAAATGTCCGAATGAAAGGTTTGAAAGGATTGAGTGATCAGAATGGATTGGTGTTCTGAACGGATGGATCGATTGAATGGTTGAATGAAATTTGAGTGAATGGTAATTAGTGATTGAAATCCCCTCCTTTTTATAGGCTCAAAAGGGGCGGGGCGAAAGGACACAAACGGAAAGGGATCAAAGATCACGGGGGAAGGGAAATGAAATGACTGAAATCGCTTAAATCGATTTTCCCTCTGTCGCTTTGGCGACAGGCTCCGGCCCGCGCGAAAGTCAATTGTTGCGGCGCTTCTTGCAACAGTGCTCCGGGCAGGATGAGTTGGAAGATGACGAGGATTTGTCGCGCTTCCGGCCCTGTCGTCGTCTTCGTCCCAATGGTTCTGAGTTTCCCCCTGTTAATACAGGTGGAATTAACTTCTCCAGCTTCTCGACGGCCGTTCCCAGAGTGGTTTGGAACGTGCGGATCGTCTCCTGGAGCAACCGAATTGCCTCCTCAACTTCCTTGGCTGTCCCCGAATGTTTGCTGATGCTGCCCGATGGTCCGGGAAGGTCCGAATTTTTCGGCCTTTCGCTGGACACAACGGTTGGACCAATTGGTCCAACCACTTCGCTCAACGAAGCGCTCGAGGGCATGAAAATGGTTTTCATCCCGACGCGCACGCATTTTTTCGAATTCAGTGCCACCTGGTCCTGTAATGGACCGGGGTTACGGGTTGGTGAGGGAGGAAGGATTCTGTCCTTCTTTGGTGGTGGCTCTACGGGAAGCCTATCCTTCCCGTAGAAGGGGCATTTCCGTGAACCCCGCCGGTGTCCCGGGACTTTACAGAGTTGGCAGGTGGGAGGTCTTCGTTTTCCTCCCACCCCCACCGGTCCTTCGGGTTGGTTTTTTTGAAGAGAAGGGGGAGGTTCTCCCCCCTTTTCTGGCCCGCCACTAACCTCTCTGTCCAAATCCGCACTGGATTCGGATAATTCTCCTTCCGAAAGTGAGGAAGAGGACATTTTTTCAGAGATGGAAAAAAAATGAGAAGGATCATTTCTTGGAGAGGTTTAAGTACCTCCAAAAAAAGGGTGAATCGAAGTGACTCATTATTTTGGGGATTTTCAAAAATATGATCAACCCCCTCCGAAAGGTCATTTTTCGAAATGACCTTTTCCCCATTTTGCAAAAAAATAGGATTGTCATTCCATTTCATATTTGCTGGTGATGAACCCACCGCTTCAAAATTCATTGAAGTGTGCAATGCTTCTATTTTCGTTAGAAATATAAGCATAAAATCATAGCCCTTGCTATTGATCTAAAAGGGGGAGACCTTCTTTGAAGGTTTGCTCCCTCATTTTGTATCCGGCAAATCTCAACCACTTCTAGTGGATAGAAGTTTACGTGAATTCGGTTTCTACCGGGATTGTACCCACCGTAGTCCATTAAACACGGAGTATGGGGGCTGATTGGGATTCTTCTTCTTAGAAAGTGTTGAAAGACGGCCCATCCGGGTCGAAATTCGATCCCGGAAGCCCCATATTGCGAAAATCCGTCAAAGTTCAATTGAACTTGACGATTTTGGAGATGGACTGTTCTAAGAACAGCTCCTTCATTCTCCACTAATCCGCGCAATTTTTTCTCAATTGCGCGGCGGTCGTTTGGGTCTTTGTACCAGGAGCGTCCGCCATGCTCTTGGCGATTGATCCAATCGCTCAATCTTTCGGTTCTTTCTGGGGGATTTCCTTCCCCAACTCTTCTTCCTGGGGGATTTAATTCCCCAATTCTTCTTTCTTGAGGAGGTGGACGGTTAGGCCGTCTGAAGAAAATACCAGGTGCCACCTGAGCCGGTTCTCTCCCATTTGGGAGGACTGGCTCTTCAAAAGCCAAATTCGCAAACTCTTCTTCCAGAGAGATGGAAGAATTTGAACTGGTGGAACGGGAGTTCCACCGTCTTCCGAAGGGAACAGGCATTGTTAGAGAAAAAGGGGGATGTGACTGAAATTTGTTCAGCCTTTCCCTTTTATATTGGTTTCTGGGGGCGTGTCCCCAAATAACTTTGAGTGGCATTTTTACCAGGGAATCACAGGTCAAAGACCAATGATCGTGGTGACTTATTTGGTTACCGAGGCTGTTTAAAAAACAGCTTGTAACCAGGATTAACTGGAGGAGAACTCCCATTAAGGAGTTTCCTCGATTGTTTCCTCCCCTTTGGGATGAAGCTTCCTCGCTTTCTCCTTGATGACAGAGGTCAATGACCTCAAGGGGATAATAGGTAATTCTTCTGGGATCAAACCCCGTAAGAATAACTGGAAGGTCCGGGTCGATATCGATTCCGTACTCATTAAATTGGTTTAAGACCGAAATACCGGATCTTATCATCATTTGTGAGGCTTCTCGTTCCGAGAGGCCTAGGAAATCCACTATTCCTCGGGGTTTAAGTGATTCGTACGGAGTAAGAAAGCACCATTCATCAGGATTTCCTGAAGAAGTGCCTCCGCCGATCTCCGTCCCATATTGTACCACTCTGGTCCACATATCCGCGTGAACCAATCATTCAAAGGTTCGCGCTCATTAACAGGCCAAACATGAAGTGGTGGATTCCAATCCTGGCCAACAGGACTCGGAGTCCGTTCCTCAAACCCTCTTCTCTCATTCAATGAAGGGTTGAGGTGCCCATTCAATGTATTAATGTGTTCGTTCGCACGACGAACCCAAGAGTTTCGAAGCTCTTCCAGTCCTTCTTCATCCGAAGAAGGGTTGAATTGCTCGTCTGTGGGTTCTGCCCACAATTCCAGAGCCCCTATTGGAAATTCCCCCGGAGTTGGTGAAACATTAAAAACGCGAAAGGCGTCTTCATTCTCCGGCAACTCTTCCGGAGGATTTTCGAAACTTTCGAAAAAAATCTGGTTTTCGATTGGGTCCACATTTTCTCGCTCCCAAGGGTTGGGTAAACGAGTGTTTGAACGCCTTCTTTCAGGAAGATTGCTGGCATTTCCCGTGATTTCCCTAAGGGGAAAACGTCGCATGTTGGGATGGGTAAGTAAGTGAGGAGGGCGGGATTGGCCCTCATCTTTTATACCCCATTTGAGTGTCACGTGACTCATGCATTCCGTGACAAAATTTTTCCGGAGGGGATAGGATTCATATCCGAAGGATCCTCCCCCCAACAGAAATAGTACAGCCATCTGAGTCACCTTTGGTGACCTTCGGTCGATTAAAGCACCTGATATGAACTTCCAGGTTCTAAAAACAGGCGAAATTTTGATAAAGATGATGAGGCAAAAAATGCCGACAATCATCATCATTAAGAAGATGAGGCTTGTTCGCAAACCCATCAAAGACCAAAGACTGGCTTTCCAGTCGAAAGGTTGTAAATGTCCAATGGAAGCCGCCGCTCCGGACTTTCCATCATTTTCTCAAGATTTAGTGAACGGCAATTGCAGTTCACTGAACCACCGGAATGGTCCGGTATACAGTCTGAGCATGCCTTCATGCCCAGTGTACAATTGAAATCCAGGGCCTCTGCTGATCCCTGCAATGGAAATCATCGGTCAAACCTTCTCGAACGAGAGCCATATCGGTTCCGTCAAAAATAAAATCTGAATTGAGGATCGGGGCGGGTGGAAAAGTCACTCCAATCGGGGTGATACTGATATTATTCCACTTTAATGTCCGTCCGGGGCGAAGGTATGTGTTTATGGACGCTGGTTCTGCCAATGTGTCCAGTTTGATGGTAGCATGTACCACGAATTCCCATGAGTTGCAGCCTATGACTTCATAGGCAACTCTTGATTTGGGTTTTGCGTACCAGCGGTAAAATAGACAAGCACTTCCTGCCAGGAAGCATTTGTTGCCCCAAAAAGCTGTGCTATCCACACAAAAAGAGTTACCGGGATGCTCGTTGGTATCCCGAAGTTCCGGTATCCGGGTGTCAGACCGGACTTGGCTGCAAAAGGTTCCAAAACAGGAACCCATTTTGGGGCAGCGCTTCTCCGACGCTAAACCAATAGCGTATGAGCGTTGCCAAGCTTTGGTATAGCTTTGGCATTCTAGTGCCAAAGCTTTGAGAACGACTTTAATTGATCCGAGGGCAATTCCATCTTCTGTTTTCAACAGAAGGGTATTGGTTTGCCCTGCCGGTAAGAGCGCAAGGGTAGCCGTGTTTTCTACGGTACACCTTAAATTCGTAGCCGTTTTGAGGCAGTTGTTTGATTGTGCCATTATGGCCACAGTTTCTGCCCCTCCCTGAACCAGGGGGAGCAGAAGTTCACCAATGAGCACGACAAAGGCTGCCGATCGAAAAATGCGTCGTGAAGTCCAATTTTGAGATGCCGAATTTCTAGGTGAATTCCGGCTTCTCCGTATGAAAGGTCGTCCTTCCATATCTCCCCTTGTACGGGGGTTTTGATTCTGGAAGACAAAATGAACAATCGGGGTCAAGAGTTGTGTTATCAACCAGATGATTATTCTGACTCCTGACAGAAGGACTTTCAAGGACGAAAAGATTAAAAGGCCCTACACTCAACAGAGAGAGGCAAAGCCCCCCCGCAAGCATCGATGCAATCAAGGGATTACACGTCGGGTTGGCTAGTTGATCCATGCACAAGGTGCAGTCAATGAGCATACACTCATTGACTGGTGGACAGACAATTTCTTTTTTGAACATGTGTTTGGAGTCTATCCAAAAGTGTCCTTGACATCGGTAACTGTTTACGAGTACCTCGACAGGTAATTCGAAAACCAGTTTGCTGAGCCTTTTGTGTATGTAACACTGTTCCGCACAGCAAAGTTCAATTTTCTTGATTTCGGGTGGGATAAGTATCGCAACCCCTCGGGTGCTGCAAGATAACCCACATTCATCACAATGGTCCATTGGATAGGCCAAAGAAGAAAGGGCGCTGAACATGGCCAAGACCATTATTGTCAGAGGGATTGGGGGAACCTTTGCCCACATTTTCCCTTTGGTGAAAGTTTTGAAGCTTTCTTCCCTGGGTTGGGACTCTTCCTCCACCTCTTTTGAGGGTGGAGCTTTGGCCCAAACCCTTCCTTCAGTAAGGGCTTGATATTTTTGTGCATTTGTTTGAGGAGGTGCTTCGTCCTCTTGTGCATTAGGCTCCT
This sequence comes from Globodera pallida, assembly GCA_020449905.1. Classification (NCBI taxonomy): domain Eukaryota; kingdom Metazoa; phylum Nematoda; class Chromadorea; order Rhabditida; family Heteroderidae; genus Globodera; species Globodera pallida. The sequence continues at coordinate 1,566,847 of JAIXHY010000015.1, forward strand.
CCACCGGTAGTTCCGGCGGAGGTTCTTCCCGTGGAGAATTGGTTTCTGAACTAATTTCCAATGGAATTATTCGACTGACTGGACGGGTTAACACCGTTCGTCTGGGAAGGTCTCTGAACCTTCGTTTTTCTGAACCTCGGACTGGGATTTCCACTTTGACGCTCCGGATGGAACCGGGCTGTCCGTGAAGTTCGATGATTTTTCCCATGGACCATTGATTCCGGGGAACGAAGTCCTCGGCGATGAGTACAATCATCCCTTCCTTAGGTTCTTCCTGAGTCTGAAGTCGGGGGCCTTTGTGCTCCCATTTTGATCTTTCCCGTAGGAGTATCAGATACGAACTGTACCATTTTTCCCAAAAGGAGTTGTGTGCCTCCCTTAGGGTTTGAAAGCGGGCAGCAAGTCGCTGCTGAGTGGATGCTCCCCTTTTCAGGAACATCGATTTCCGTGGTTGTGGTTGGCCAAGCAATTTGTACTTCCGGTTGAAGGAAGTCCACTGGCCGAAGCGGCTGGGGCCCATCGTCCGCGTCCGAGATGGATGTTATGGGACGATGGTTGAGCGTAGCTTCTACCTCGGCAACGAATGAAGTTCATTTCGTCGTAGCCCAAGGATTTTTCTCCCCAATGTCCGCTTTGAAACAATTTTTGCACAACTTGTACGAGTCGTTCATAAAATCCGCCTGCCCAGGGACTGATTTGTGCAATAAATTTCCATCGAATTTTGCTGAGGGCCAGAAAGTCTTCGACTTGTTGGCCTGGTCCTGGGGTGGACAATAGTTCTAGAGTTTTCTCTGCCAACTTGAATGAGGTGGCATTGTCACTCCAGATTATGTCCGGTTTGCCCCTCCGACTAATAAAACGTCGGAGGACATTCAAAAATGATTCTGCTGTCGTATCCAGCATTGCTTCTAAGTACACAGCTCGCGTTGCGAGACAAGTCATGAGAATTATCCATGATTTGACTTTCTCCCCTGCCAACCGTACTTCGGTTGGACCTAGAAAATCAATGCCAATGGATTGAAAGGGTGCGTGCCGACGCACTCATTCTTTTGGTAATTGTGGCATTGTTGGTAATGCCAATGGGTATGCATTTATTCTCCGACATCTTCTGCATTCTTTCAAAACTCGTTTTACTGTTGAACGAGCTTGAGGGGCCCAATGTTCACTGAGGAATTCCGTGAGGGTGGTTTCCACCCCCAAATGATGTCGCTTTTGATGGCATTTAAGGATGATCAGCTTAAGTATGGCTGAATGTTTGCTGAGAAGGATTGGGTGAGAAAACCCATAGGGCTGGTCACTCCTTTCCACTCTCGTTTTCAACCAAAGTATTCCTTCCTCGTCAATGGCGGAAGGAAATTTGTGAAGGGTTTCAGCATCATCCATTTGATCCATGCGGATAATGAGTTTTTCCGCTAGGACAACGTCCTCTGCGGTAAAAGAACCTTCCCGTGAAATACGGGCGACTGCCCTTCTGCGGGTTTGAATATTGGCTGGGCATGGTTTCCCGGTTTTGATAAATCTCAGACTTAAAAATCTGAGGATGATCATCATGATCCGAACAGTGTGAGTCCAAGAACTAAATCTAGAGACTTCAAAAAGTGGCTTTTCCTGGGGATTTTGTGTATGAGTTCGGGCCAGAAAATTGACATCTTCGGCCGTCTCATGTTCGTTCCCCGGATTGTCGGGAGATTCTTCCTCCTTCCATTCAAAGGAAAGTTCCTCCGGCCATTGAGTTTTGGGTTTGGAGAGCCAAGGAGGGCCATTCCACCAAAGTGGATTTTGTTGGAGCTCCTTTGGGGTGGCTCCCCTTGTGGCAATATCTGCCGGATTTTCGGCCGTGCGGACAAAATGAAAGGTGCAGTCCGCATTTCCCCGAATTTCTTTGAGCCTTCGCTCAATAAATTGCGGGTGGATCTCCTTTGAAGCGACCCAGCTCAAAGCAATCTGAGAATCACTCCACAAGTGTGAGCTAACAATTGGTCTTCGTAGTTGCTCCACTACGAATTTTAATGCCCGAGATCCTATGAGAATGGCCAGAAGTTCCATTCTCGGGATTGTCAGCGCCTTTGAGGCGTTTTTAGGTTTAAGACGATTTTTCGAGAAGATAAGCCATGACTGGACTTTGTCCTCGGCTTCTGCTCGGAGATAGATTGCAGTTGCAAATGTGTGTTGAGAGGCATCGGAAAATGCATGTAGCTGAAGGAGACATTCTCCTTTTAGCATGGTCCTTCTTGGTATGCGAAGGACCTGATCCTTCCAATTCTCTTGGAGAATATTCCATCGGGTTTTGTCTTCCTCTGGTAGGATATCGTCCCACCCTTTCTTCTCTTCCCAAAGTGTTTGGAAGAAAAGTTTGAAAGGCTGGATGCACGGCCCCATTATTCCCAAAGGGTCGAATAATGAAGCAAGGAAACTTAAAACAAGCCGACGAGTGATTGGCTTGGATAAGTCGATTGAAGGGAATTCAAAGACTATTTCGTCCTTATGAATGTCCCAAATGAGACCAAGGACTTTGACTTTGGGTTTGTCCAATCGGTCTTCTAATGGAATCTTCTCCATCACTTCTTCAGAGTTTGTGATAAACTCTCGAAGGTTGAAGCATCCTTCTTTTAAGATTGCTTTTGATTCTCTGTATTTGGACATTGCTTCTTCGGGTGTTTCACACCCAAGAAGGGCATTGTCCACGTAAAGCGACTCCGCCAATTCTTTGGCTGTCGCTGAATCGTAGTTTTTTAGGTGATGTTGAAGGGTAGCCGCCAGGATAAATGGCGAACTAACCACTCCAAACGCGACCCTACAGAATCTGAATATTCTCAGATTTTCGGGATTCGGAGGTTTATTAATGTTTTTGAGCCACAAAAACTTTGTGACTTCCCTGTCCTCCGGCTCCAGTGATATCTGGAGAAAGGCCGCTTGTATGTCACAAAGGAGCGGTAATGTGGGGCACCGGAATTTCAGTAACATACCCATAAGATCGGGTAATATGACTGGGCCCCGGAATAAGGCAGTCATTGAGACTGTTAGTTCCTCGCGTGTGGGCACTTGCATCGTAGACGACGCGAAGTTTCTTGCCCTTAGCCAACACCCCCTGATGAGGGATGAAGTGCTCTAGGGTATCCTGACCCCTTTTCAGCTTCCTCAATTATCCCTTTAGGACAATTGTTCTTGGATTGTGGCATCATATTGCGCCATGAGCTCTGGAGAATGTCTGAGTTTATTGACCGTAGACATTAACCGGGAAAATGCCATTCGAAAGTTAGGAAGAAGGTCAGGGACCTCCTCCTTCCATGGCCATTTCACTGAGTATCGTCCGTCTTCCTCTTGACGAATCGATTTGTTGAATAATTGCATGGCTGTTTGATCATCATCTTCATTTGGATCGTCTTTGATTCCCAAGGACTCCAAATTGAAGAAGTATTCTATCCTCCTTCGTGTTGGGCATTTGACCAACGTTGCTTTCGTGAATGGTCATCATTGATAGTCCAGGTTTTGGCCCTTCGGGTCCAAAGTCTGACTCTCCATTCACAAGAGGTCCAAGGGTTGTTTGAATGACGAACAATCCTGGGGAAACCTCCTTTTTCCCTTGGAAAAATTGCCAAAAGTGCCGCGCACTAATGAGAATTTCTGGTTCCTCCCGAGAGAACGTCAAGGCTTGACTCAAGTCTCGCTCTTCGGGATTGAAATCTTCTGAATTCCACTCCGCCATTTTGAATGGGGAGGCAATTTGTTCTGTCCGATTTAGTAGGATCTCTTCCCACTTATTATCGGCTCTTTTGAGTTGTATGGAAAAGACGGGTGAGTGGAACCTAATAGGTCCATTTTATCATCCTCCAAATCCGAAGACTTCCATTTCTTCGGAAGTTATTTTGTGTGGTTTGAGCTTACGGATGAGGGAATCCGAAATGTAAGAAGTCTGACTTCCCGGATCAAAAAGAACGGGGACTTCGAACCAAGCTCGACGGTCACGTTTTGACGTGACCATTATCCGACGTGTCATTAAAAACGCGTGGGGTTTTTTGACAACATTGGTCAAAACATTAGTCCTAATTTCTGGTACCGGGGGTTTTTCCAACGGTTCCTCCCGTTGGGTAACCACATGATTTTGAGACGACTTAGTCTCTCTCGGTTTTGATGCCGTTGGCCCTTTTTGGTTGGGACCCTGACGGGACGTATTCCCTTTTGTTTCATGATAACAAATCATAAAGTGATGGGTTTCTCCACACAAGCTACATTTTCTCTGCGACGTACATTGCTGAGAATTATGGCCAGTTTGGAGGCAATTAAAACATCTTTGCTGCTCTGTGAGCCGCTTTCTCCGGGCTCCCGGGGTTGAATACTTTGGACACCGACTTGGAGGGTGTCCTTTGCCTTCACAGAGTGAACACACTCTGTTAGGCGCCTTCTCTCGACGAGGAGGTTGAGACTGGTGGTTGATCGTGGAGAACGATCGGTTTTGTTGCGAGGGCATTCCCCCACTTTCATTTCTTTGGTTGGGTCTCCACAGTTGTCTCGACTGGGAGTTGTTGGGAAAACGGGAATTTATCCCTCTCCCCGGGAAGTTCCTTCCCTGGTTTGGTTGAGGGGATAAGAAAGCCTTAGCTTTTTCTTCCCCCCGGAAGATTTGTGCGCATCTCTGCACTTCTTCCTTTACTTCCACAATAGAAGTGATTGCTCGTCGAAGATCGGAACAATTGAATATTCCTCCTGACGCCATCTCCTTCTCAATCACCTGGGTGAGAAGGTTGAATGGAAGTTTGGACTTAATGGTAGAGGCCATGAACTTATTTTGTTCATTCTCCCCAAAGTCCAAAAGCTGATGACAGAGCCTTTCAATGGACTCTGAAAACATCCTTAGAGACTGAGTAGAATCAGTCGGTTTGGGTAGATGGAGGAGCTCAGCCTGGAGCGACTCTATCATCGTTTTTTCATCTCCAAACCGTTTCTTCAGAATGTCCACTACCCGAGGGTAATTTTCATCTGAAGGTGGGTATAGATCAATCGCTCGACGAGCGATGGATCTTTCTGGGAGACATCCCAGCAGATAAATGTGCTTTTTGAAATCTTCAATCTGAAGACTTTCAACGGAACTCTCAAAGAGTTTCCAAAAGAGAGGCCACTCTCTTGATTCTCCCGAAAACTTCGGGAGAGTGATTGGGGGAAGTGTCACATCATGTCGAGGATGTAACACTTGATGGTGGACAGTTGGTTGTTGGGGATTATTATTAGGCGGAATTGGTCCGCCATCCCCATTTTCGGAGAGGCCCAATGCCCCTTCGATGGTGTCCACAAGCCCTCGGGCTTGGTCAGCCCAGCTCATGAAGGGTTTCCCTTCTGGCTGAAATTCCCTGTAAGCCTCCTGTTCTTCGAGCAGGACTTGGCCTTTGATGCGTAGGAAGACCGCTTCCCACTTATCATTGTATTTCTCCAAAAGAGAAATGGCTTTGCGGAGATTTTGCCTCTCCGCTAATAAATCTGCCCGAACGCTTTGTCCCTCCAGGTCTTTGCCCAAATTCTCTTGGGCTGTCTCAATGTACAGTTTGAGACGCACCACAATTGGTGCGATGCTGATTCGGTAGAGCTCACTCATTGCTCTCGCCGATTTTTTGGTTTGGAGGGTCGTGCTTGCGATTGGAAGCTGACCCCTACGGGGCTCCAAATTTTGTGGCGGAAAGTGCCCAAAATAAATTTAAGACTGGGGGTTTTCACTTTCGGATTTCTTTCCGAATGTATTTGACCGAGACTTCTTCTCGGACCGAGATGTTTTCTCGGAGGTGACCTGGAGAACAAAGGGAAGGGAGAGACTCTGAGGGGGATTTGAACCCTTCAGATTTTGACCGAGATTTATCTCGGGACCAAACAAACAAATCCAATTCTTTCCGCTAAAAGCGACAGACTTTATTTGGATAGTGAAAGAAAGGGAATTAATTTGAAATGTCCGAATGAAAGGTTTGAAAGGATTGAGTGATCAGAATGGATTGGTGTTCTGAACGGATGGATCGATTGAATGGTTGAATGAAATTTGAGTGAATGGGTCCCGAGGGCCCTTGATTGGAAACAAGGCGTGAAAGGATTGGTATGAATGGATGAATGGTAATTAGTGATTGAAATCCCCTCCTTTTATAGGCTTTAAAGGGGCGGGGCGAAGGGACACAAACGGAAAGGGACCAAAGATCACGGAGGGAAGAGAAAGGAAATGATTGAAATCGCTTAATCGATTTTCCCTCTGTCGCTTTGGCGACACAAAATATGACTTATAAATTAATCATATTTTATGACTAAAAAACAAAATCATTTCATAAAAATCCGGGCACTAATGGCTGCCAAATAATTGATTTATGCGAATAATTAAAGACAATTCATCCGATGACTTTTCGAAGAAATTAATTTTTTGGTTTATAAATTATAATATATTGTAAAATAAATCTTTTTGTTTATTATTTTATAGCCAAAAGTTCGTGAATCGGACGCCGTCAAATTCCGTTTCTATAAGCCAAAGCGACGCTTTGACCCGGCCATCATTCTGCTCTGGCTTCTGGTTCTGCTGCCAGTCGCATTCGGCTCAATTTGGTCCGTCAAATTAGCGAAAGATCGCTTTGTTCGGAGGTCGACGGTTCGAAGAGAGGGCGCCGGCGACGAGAGCGGAGGTCGAGAAGGGCAACTAATCAATTTATAAATTACCTATTAATTAGTATCGTGCACTTCTTTCTATCTTAATTCCTTCATCGCTAATTGTTTTTTATTAAAATAAACAAATCTCTTAGCTCAAACTGTTGAAATGGAACAGCCGCAATCAACAGAAGATTGCGGCACATCAGCAGAAGAACAACAACAAAAAGAGAGTGCCGAAAGTGAGGAGGAAAAGAGCAATTGCTGCGACTTGCAGACAATGTTTTGGCTTTTGGTCATCGTGCTCTTCTGCTTTTTCATTATCACTTTGCACAAATTGGGTTCGTGAAAGAATTAACAACGACTTTTTAATAAACATTTCCCATTTCTTTAGCTATTTTGGTGCCACTTTTTTATACACTTTTGGGCACTTATTGCCTTTCAAAATGTCTGTTCGCCCTCTTCAAATATTTCATTTTCCCCAACCAACAAGGAGACCAGCGCGTTTTGCTCTCATTTGGAAAGTTAGAAAAAATATTATCAAATTTTTGAAAACAAAAAATCAATTCGAAGGTTCCGTCTGAGCCTGTTGGGTGTCCTCTGTTACGGCATTTCTGCCGTAATTTGTGTTTGTTGGCTCCTGTTCCGGAAACATCCGTTGGCATTCGTCCTTCTGGATCTGATCAATGTAGCGATGGTCGCCCATTGGCTCAGATACGTTGTGTTTGAACGACTGAAATCCAACAAAAATGATTTGACTCTGAGGGTTAGCTTTTTAAAAAGTGATCAAAGCGCCAAAAAGGCTTTTGATCACGTTGTGTCTCCAATCATTGCATGAACACAACGATTAGTAATTAAATCAAATTATAGAATTTAGATGCAATTCATCGCCTTGATCATTTCGGCTTTGCTGGGAGTTGTTATTCTCGTCTGGTTTATCTTGTTCCCGCCTAAGGTAATTCAAACTTAGCAAAATTACAAATAATAAAATAATTCATTAATAAATTGCAACAATTCAGCAAACATGCTCGCCAACAGCTCCAATAGATTCGGTAATTATTGTAAAAGGAAAAGCCGCGACTTTAATAAAAAACAATTAAATTTTCAGTCGGTTTTCTACTTTTTCATGCCAATGCTTAATGATCCGTTGGACATTTGTTGGGATGTGGAGGTCCAACTGGGCTATCATAGCCACAGCGTTTTCCTGCCCGTTTTGGTTATATCCGGTAGTTAAAAATAACAACAAAAAAAATGATTTAACATTTAATTTAGCCGGTTATTTGCCCTATTGGTTTTACATTGACTTCATCAATGACCACAAAATGCTCCCTTATGGACTGATAGCATTTTCAGGTCAGTTGTATAAAATAAGTGAATGGATTTTATTTATTACATTCTCATATAATACATACCTAAAAGTAGAGACCGGCCGAGATCTCGACCGAGATTTTCCGAGAGTCTAGGTCTCGAATCTCGGAAATTTGTCGAAAACTCCGAGACCTAGACTCTCGGAATTATATGGCATAAAAAGTAGGATTTTTTTTGTGAAAACTTAACCAGTATTGGCTTGCCGCACGGTAGTCTGTGCAGTTCGGGACCGAAATTAATTGAAATGTGATAGAAATAATTTTTTAAATTATTTAAATCAAAAACAAAAATATTCCGATGATAAATTGGAATGGCGTAGTGTTTGTTTAACTTAAAAATCCCATCCCTAATAATAATTAGGGCTGCTACTTTTAGGACCGAAAAATCTCAAAATAGGATCCTAAATAGGTGAGAAAAAAGCTCGAAATAGGCACAAAAGTTCAAAAAAGTCGCCAACCCTCTTCTAGACCAAATAGCATATAATGATGGAACGCCAAAATAGGCTCAAAAATCTTCAAATACCCGAAAGAGGATCGGTCCTATTTTAGGATCAAAAACCCCAAAATAGGTATTTTTAGGACCAAATAGGATCGTTTTAACGACGAAATTTTCGACTAAAAACTGTTTTTCGTGCATAACTCGTCAAGAAAAAGCAGCAGAAAAAATAAGTTAAATCCTAAAAGTAGCAGCCCTAATAATAATATTGAGGACATTTTTAAGACAAGTAAAAAGTTTTGGAACATTGCCAAATGTTTTAGCCTACGCTCTCTTTGTCTTGCCACTTTTCGTCCTGGGCATGCCGCACGCCCTTTTCGACACGTTCGATTTTGACTTGATCTTGGCGCTGCCAATGCCCGCTGTCGCCGGCACAATTTTTTCGCTGGTCAGCGGCACTTTTTCTAAACTTTGGAAGGGCGAATTGAAATTTTGACGGAGAACAAACAGAAGAACGTATGTGAAAATGACGGCCGAATTTGTTATAACTTTATTAAACTCAACCGATTTGATTGAATAACATACCAAGATGAAAACCCTCGACAATTAATGCATTTAATTTAAAAAATGACGCGTATCAATTCTTGGCATTAAAGTTTAAGGCGGAAATCAAGAACGGTGCCAAAGTTACAAGTGAGATTTGGTATAAGAAAAAAAAGGCCATCAGCAGAGTCACTTTGTATAAATGGAAAAAGCCAATTTAAACCACTTGGGAAATCGAACTCGGGAAGTATTTAGAATTTTGGCGGATATTAGGCACAAATATGACACCCATTTTCGAAAAATTTAAAAATTTATTTATGATCAACAAAATTAAACTTTTGAACAAAAACAATTATTTTGGTGCCGACAAATCATTGATGAAAAAATGATTTAAATTAAAATTATTCACTTTAATTCTATTTCCTAATCTTTTGGCATAAACCATCAAGACTTAAATCTGATCTTTTAAACATCCGAATAAGCTTATAACTAACTAACTATACTGTGGCGGAAAGGATGCCTCAAAATAAATCGGGGGTTTTTTGGATCCTTTTCAGAAGAATCGACCGAGACTTTCTCGGACCGAGAACACTTTCCTCGGAGGAAGACCTGAGGAGCGGAAAGGGGGGAGATTGGTTTTGAGGGAGGGTGGAACCCTTCCGAATTTAACCGAGAATTCTTCTCGGGACCAAAGCAATCGACTCAACACTTCGCTGAAAGCGATAGATTTATTTCAAAGCGAATTTGAAAGAAATGTGATAAAATGGAATCGAAATGGTGGAAATGGAATTGAATGGTTGAATGGGAAGTTCGAATGAATGAATGAATAGTGAAGAATGGGCTCAAAAAAGGCTTTTTAAAGAAAAGCTTTGGATGGGCGGGGCCAAAAAAGGGACCAAAAACATCTTTTAAAATTCAAATGCACGCGAACGGTTTGAGGCGGGCGAAAAAAGGAGGGAATGAATTATTGATTTGTCCGTTTTTTCCTAAGAAATTTCTTTGAAATTCTGTCGTTTGGCGACATATAAATTACTTCCTCAAATTGTGACCAATAATTTTCTGGTTGGCAAAAATTTGGAAAATTCGCAACCCATTATTGATTTTCTGAGTGGTTCCAAAGATTTTGTATAATTTGCATTTATTTGGGCTAAAAAATTCACTATTATTTTATTTTATTTTGTGATTTTATTATTCTTTAAAATCTTTCTGCAAAAAATTCTTAAACATAAAATTATTGACAAATTTTTGCAATCGAATTTTGCATTTAATTATAAAATTAAATTGTAAATTCAGAAGTTGTTTTCTGCCCAAATAAAATGGCAGAGTTTTGGATTTTAATTTTTGTGTCATTCTTCGCAACAAATTTACCGGACAAAGCCAAATCCGTAAAATTGGAGGAATTGCCACTCCAAACATTTGACGAATTATTCGTAGAAGAATGGTGGGACAAAGATGAAGCCGAAGATTTGCAAAGGCCGCCAACAAACTTTGGACAAAATGTCCTTCACCAAATCGACCGACAGAACACCCAAATTGGACAAATTGAACCCAATTCAACTGATCAGAATCCTCCTCTCACAGAGTCTGATCACTCTGGACGAATGCTACCCAATTCAACTGATCAGAATCCTCCTCTCACAGAGTCTGATCACTCTGGACGAATGCTACCCAATTCAACTGATCAGAATCCTCCTCTCACAGAGTCTGATCACTCTGAGAATGACAAAAATGGTAAAGAACAGAACGAAGTTTCTTCAACAGAAAATTATGCTGAAGATGAGCGAAAACATAAAATTATCGACAAATTTGCCGCAATGAAAGACGAATTTAAGCAAAAAGAAAAATATTCGAAAAAAGAATGGGTTCAAATTGAGAATAAAATTGCTAAACATTTAAAAGTCAGTCGCTCAAAAATATATAAATGGAAAAAAGAATTTGGCATAACTCAAATAACTCCAAAAAATGAGCGAAAAAATTTAATAGAGAAATTTGATCAAATGAAAGCCGAGTTAACGCGGGACAGATTCAAAAACTCTCAAAATAAATTAGATGAAACTGTCGCAAAAGAGTTGGGCCTCAGTTTAAAAACAATTTACAATTGGAAACGAAAACTTGGCCAAACTAGTGAGTATTTAGAGCCCAATTATTATTTATTTATATTAAGTAAAATTCTTTTGCAGAGCCAAAACCTAAACACTCCGACAGCGAACAAAAGGAATTGATAAAACTTTATTATGAATTAAAGGACAAAAATCCTAATATTAAAGACAAAGACATTGCTAAAATGTTGAAAATTGATGCAAGCACTTTGTTTAGATGGAAAAAACAATTTAAACGACAGCAATTTCATCAAAATTCTGTCGATGGACAATCTGTGGAAGTGAATGCCGGCTCAAATCTTCATGAAATTGGGCACTCGAACTCGGGAAGTATTTGAATAAACCGCTGCTCAACAGAATTTTCTACAATTCACTTTTTTCTCGATTTCTAATAGAGCTAAAAATTGGTTATTTATCTATTAGCGTTTTTTAAAATTTTAAATTGTTACGAATTTAAAACAAGATAACTTCGAAGGCTTTTTAAATGAAAAAGAATCATAGTGAAAAAAGCCAAGCGATTCAATTCGTTTTTGAAAAGTCAATGAGAAAAAGCACGCTTTATTGAAATAACCTTTTCACAAAAAATTTTCGAATTATCCAGAATTGACCGATATCAAAATGCGTAATAGGGTAGGACAGTACCTTTTAAAAACCGGTACCCCCGCTTTTCGGTTAACCGGGTTTTTAGAGACCCGGTTTTCCTAACCAGTTTAGAACTTATGACCGGTTAACCGACCGGTTTTTTCGGTTTATGGCCAGTGTTTTCCTATGCCAACTTTTTTGGACCTGTTCTGTTCTCAAAAACGTTTTGAAATATTTTTCATTAAAAATATAAGATATTTTAATTTTCATAAATTTGCTAAGAATTTTTATAAATTTTCAGACCGCCCTGCTTTTAGGATTTCACAGGTGGCTAGCCCTTCTCGAGACACGAGAATTTTGAAAAAAATTTAATTTTAGAAATGTATTTTTGGATTTATTGCATTTTTTTTTGTTAAGAAAATTGGTCAGGAATACAACTTTTTTTTGCGAATTCTGCTTTACTTTTAGGAGGGAGGGTCGGGAAAATTTCGTATTTTAACTTAATTTGTTAACAGAGTTGCAATCAAAATTTTTTAAAACGGTGGTCTTTTTGAAGTTTTTTAGGAAGAGGAGGGGTCCGGCGGTGACGATAGGCGCCGCCGGGGGAAAAATGAAAGTTTTGTGAATTTACTTAGGTGCCTAAAATTTGCAAAAAAAAAAAATCCACGTTTATAAGGTTTTCTGAGTGATGGTTTTGTTGTAGTAATTATTAAATTAAAAGGATAAAAAGGACTTCCAACCAGGGAGAAGAAACTCCGATGAATATTTAAGAGATACATCGTTTAACCACTGAGCTACACTTGCATAAAATAAAATGCAAATTAAAAATATTTAAAATTAACCAAAAAAGTCCAATAACTAGGGGTGCGTAAACCGCCGGTTTGGGTAACCGGGTTTCGGTTAACCGGAATTTTGAAGACCCGGTTTTCGTAACCGGTTACTTTCCCAAAATACCCGGTTTTCGTAACCGGTTTCGTAACGGTTTAACCGGTACTGTCCTACCCTACTTAATAGCTACAGCGATGCAGTTCGTCAAGCTGTACATTTTGTTAAGCAGCATGCGCAGCTACGATAGATGAAGCGCAATCTTTAATCTCTAATTAAACTTTAAATAGGTACTAACCGGGGTATTCGCCGTCGCCGCCGTCTTCTAACATCCAGTCTAAGAATTTATCGTGGGTGACCGGCCACTCAGATTTAACGTCTCGAATTTTATTATATATATATCTTATTATTTTACCGTTAAAAAAATTGGTCGGTTAAAAAATCATAATTAAGAGAATTTGGATTTTGGACGAATTTTGTTTCAAAGTAGTTTAAAAATAGATTGAATTTCATTTAATTGTGATTTTGGAGAGCAATCCCCGTGGCTCAGTTTTTGCACTTTTTCAAATGACCGTCAATTTTGGGCTGTTTTTAATGCAATTTCCGGGACAATTTTGTCCGTATTGAAATGCATGAATTTATACAAATTTGATTTTTTGGGTTGTAAGTGGACAATCCGTCAGAAGACAATCCGCCAGAAAATTTTTCTGTTTACAAATCATGTATTTGAATGAAAAATTGTGCCTACATGCTGGCGCGGGTTAAAAAATGTCCTATATAAGCTTTCCCCTGTTATTCTATCCGGCTTTGGTGTTACTGACAAGTTTTTCTTTTAATTTTCAAAAATTCAACCGCGGCTAAAACCGGTTTATTTTCTGTTGCGAATTCGTAATCAGTGCCTCAAATAACATATTTTTAAACATTTATTAGATGCTTCCAAAAATTTTTGCAAAAGGACCCCCCTATAGTTTTTGGGCAACTTAATTTGCTAACTCCTTAGGCCCTACATTTCAATTATAGCTTGTTTTTAACTCATTTTGTATTCTATTTATCGAAACAAAAGTGCATTGTCGAATTTTATTTGACCAATCGTATTCAACAAACATTGATTACTCATTCAAATACTTCCCGAGTTCGAGTTATCAATTTACTGAACATTTTACGCGGCATTTTCTTCCACAGAATGTTTATCGACAGAATTTGGATGAAATTGCTGTCGTTTAAATTGCTTTTTCCATTTATAAAAGTGACTGTTCCAATTTTCAACCTTTTGGTAATGTCCTCGTCAGTAATTTTAGGCTTTTGGTCCTTCGTTCTCTGAATATTTCATCAAATAACTGTACGGATTCGGCTTTGTACAGTGAATTTTTTGTTGCGAAGAATAGCACCAAAATTAAAATCCAAAACTCTTCCATTTTATTTGGGCAAAATATATTCAAATTTTTACAATATTAATAAATATTATTTATTTTTCCAACCCTTTTGAACCTGGACCAAATCGATATTACTAACTTCTAATAATATTTCTCTATAAACATCGTTTAAAATAATGGTGATCGATTGTGAATAGCTAAATGAATATTTTTTAAATAATTTAAAATCTGCAGGTTCTTTTTTGAAATTTAACAATTAACATTCCGAGAGGATGCGCAGCATACCACCGCAATAAGATTTTGTAAAAAAACTGTTGCTTTCTGTCAAATATTTGCGCTTTCGGCTTTTTTTTGTAGAAACTTGTTTACGAATCATTTTTGGCTAAAAGACAACCCTATGTAGTTAAGATCCTCAAAAAATGCCATAATGCTTGCAGTAGTAAAATAAGTTGTTTTTTCTATTAAAATATGCAAATTTTTGAAATTCGACATTTCGTGGTTTTTGGCTGAGGTTTTTGGGAAAGGCACAAAAATGAATGTAACTTTGCGAAAAGTGATCCAAAAAAATGCATCAACATGGCATACGAATAAAGAATCAAAGCTCTACTCAAAAAATGTAAAACCCCAAAAATTAATGCGCTCTCGGCCAACATATGTGCCTTTAAAGATGTCTTTTCCATTTATCTCTAAATTAAAACAAAAATGGTCAAGAATAGTTTAAAACGACTAAATTGAGGGCATTTGTTAAAAATTAATCCATAAACAGCTTTTATTTTTAGAATTTGGAAAGCATGTTCGGGAAAGGCACAAAAATGAATGTAACTTTGCGAAAAGTGATCCAAAAAAATGCATCAACATGGCATACGAATAAAGAATCAAAGCTCTACTCAAAAAATGTAAAACCCCAAAAATTAATGCGCTCTCGGCCAACATATGTGCCTTTAAAGATGTCTTTTCCATTTATCTCTAAATTAAAACAAAAATGGTCAAGAATAGTTTAAAACGACTAAATTGAGGGCATTTGTTAAAAATTAATCCATAAACAGCTTTTATTTTTAGAATTTGGAAAGCATGTTCGGGAAAGGCACAAAAATGAATGTAACTTTGCGAAAAGTGATCCAAAAAAATGCATCAACATGGCATACGAATAAAGAATCAAAGCTCTACTCAAAAAATGTAAAACCCCAAAAATTAATGCGCTCTCGGCCAACATATGTGCCTTTAAAGATGTCTTTTCCATTTATCTCTAAATTAAAACAAAAATGGTCAAGAATAGTTTAAAACGACTAAATTGAGGGCATTTGTTAAAAATTAATCCATAAACAGCTTTTATTTTTAGAATTTGGAAAGCATGTTCGGGAAAGGCACAAAAATGAATGTAACTTTGCGAAAAGTGATCCAAAAAAATGCATCAACATGGCATACGAATAAAGAATCAAAGCTCTACTCAAAAAATGTAAAACCCCAAAAATTAATGCGCTCTCGGCCAACATATGTGCCTTTAAAGATGTCTTTTCCATTTATCTCTAAATTAAAACAAAAATGGTCAAGAATAGTTTAAAACGACTAAATTGAGGGCATTTGTTAAAAATTAATCCATAAACAGCTTTTATTTTTAGAATTTGGAAAGCATGTTCGGGAAAGGCACAAAAATGAATGTAACTTTGCGAAAAGTGATCCAAAAAAATGCATCAACATGGCATACGAATAAAGAATCAAAGCTCTACTCAAAAAATGTAAAACCCCAAAAATTAATGCGCTCTCGGCCAACATATGTGCCTTTAAAGATGTCTTTTCCATTTATCTCTAAATTAAAACAAAAATGGTCAAGAATAGTTTAAAACGACTAAATTGAGGGCATTTGTTAAAAATTAATCCATAAACAGCTTTTATTTTTAGAATTTGGAAAGCATGTTCGGGAAAGGCACAAAAATGAATGTAACTTTGCGAAAAGTGATCCAAAAAAATGCATCAACATGGCATACGAATAAAGAATCAAAGCTCTACTCAAAAAATGTAAAACCCCAAAAATTAATGCGCTCTCGGCCAACATATGTGCCTTTAAAGATGTCTTTTCCATTTATCTCTAAATTAAAACAAAAATGGTCAAGAATAGTTTAAAACGACTAAATTGAGGGCATTTGTTAAAAATTAATCCATAAACAGCTTTTATTTTTAGAATTTGGAAAGCATGTTCGGGAAAGGCACAAAAATGAATGTAACTTTGCGAAAAGTGATCCAAAAAAATGCATCAACATGGCATACGAATAAAGAATCAAAGCTCTACTCAAAAAATGTAAAACCCCAAAAATTAATGCGCTCTCGGCCAACATATGTGCCTTTAAAGATGTCTTTTCCATTTATCTCTAAATTAAAACAAAAATGGTCAAGAATAGTTTAAAACGACTAAATTGAGGGCATTTGTTAAAAATTAATCCATAAACAGCTTTTATTTTTAGAATTTGGAAAGCATGTTCGGGAAAGGCACAAAAATGAATGTAACTTTGCGAAAAGTGATCCAAAAAAATGCATCAACATGGCATACGAATAAAGAATCAAAGCTCTACTCAAAAAATGTAAAACCCCAAAAATTAATGCGCTCTCGGCCAACATATGTGCCTTTAAAGATGTCTTTTCCATTTATCTCTAAATTAAAACAAAAATGGTCAAGAATAGTTTAAAACGACTAAATTGAGGGCATTTGTTAAAAATTAATCCATAAACAGCTTTTATTTTTAGAATTTGGAAAGCATGTTCGGGAAAGGCACAAAAATGAATGTAACTTTGCGAAAAGTGATCCAAAAAAATGCATCAACATGGCATACGAATAAAGAATCAAAGCTCTACTCAAAAAATGTAAAACCCCAAAAATTAATGCGCTCTCGGCCAACATATGTGCCTTTAAAGATGTCTTTTCCATTTATCTCTAAATTAAAACAAAAATGGTCAAGAATAGTTTAAAACGACTAAATTGAGGGCATTTGTTAAAAATTAATCCATAAACAGCTTTTATTTTTAGAATTTGGAAAGCATGTTCGGGAAAGGCACAAAAATGAATGTAACTTTGCGAAAAGTGATCCAAAAAAATGCATCAACATGGCATACGAATAAAGAATCAAAGCTCTACTCAAAAAATGTAAAACCCCAAAAATTAATGCGCTCTCGGCCAACATATGTGCCTTTAAAGATGTCTTTTCCATTTATCTCTAAATTAAAACAAAAATGGTCAAGAATAGTTTAAAACGACTAAATTGAGGGCATTTGTTAAAAATTAATCCATAAACAGCTTTTATTTTTAGAATTTGGAAAGCATGTTCGGGAAAGGCACAAAAATGAATGTAACTTTGCGAAAAGTGATCCAAAAAAATGCATCAACATGGCATACGAATAAAGAATCAAAGCTCTACTCAAAAAATGTAAAACCCCAAAAATTAATGCGCTCTCGGCCAACATATGTGCCTTTAAAGATGTCTTTTCCATTTATCTCTAAATTAAAACAAAAATGGTCAAGAATAGTTTAAAACGACTAAATTGAGGGCATTTGTTAAAAATTAATCCATAAACAGCTTTTATTTTTAGAATTTGGAAAGCATGTTCGGGAAAGGCACAAAAATGAATGTAACTTTGCGAAAAGTGATCCAAAAAAATGCATCAACATGGCATACGAATAAAGAATCAAAGCTCTACTCAAAAAATGTAAAACCCCAAAAATTAATGCGCTCTCGGCCAACATATGTGCCTTTAAAGATGTCTTTTCCATTTATCTCTAAATTAAAACAAAAATGGTCAAGAATAGTTTAAAACGACTAAATTGAGGGCATTTGTTAAAAATTAATCCATAAACAGCTTTTATTTTTAGAATTTGGAAAGCATGTTCGGGAAAGGCACAAAAATGAATGTAACTTTGCGAAAAGTGATCCAAAAAAATGCATCAACATGGCATACGAATAAAGAATCAAAGCTCTACTCAAAAAATGTAAAACCCCAAAAATTAATGCGCTCTCGGCCAACATATGTGCCTTTAAAGATGTCTTTTCCATTTATCTCTAAATTAAAACAAAAATGGTCAAGAATAGTTTAAAACGACTAAATTGAGGGCATTTGTTAAAAATTAATCCATAAACAGCTTTTATTTTTAGAATTTGGAAAGCATGTTCGGGAAAGGCACAAAAATGAATGTAACTTTGCGAAAAGTGATCCAAAAAAATGCATCAACATGGCATACGAATAAAGAATCAAAGCTCTACTCAAAAAATGTAAAACCCCAAAAATTAATGCGCTCTCGGCCAACATATGTGCCTTTAAAGATGTCTTTTCCATTTATCTCTAAATTAAAACAAAAATGGTCAAGAATAGTTTAAAACGACTAAATTGAGGGCATTTGTTAAAAATTAATCCATAAACAGCTTTTATTTTTAGAATTTGGCAAGCATGTTCGGGAAAGGCACAAAAATGAATGTAACTTTGCGAAAAGTGATCCAAAAAAATGCATCAACATGGCATACGAATAAAGAATCAAAGCTCTACTCAAAAAATGTAAAACCCCAAAAATTAATGCGCTCTCGGCCAACATATGTGCCTTTAAAGATGTCTTTTCCATTTATCTCTAAATTAAAACAAAAATGGTCAAGAATAGTTTAAAACGACTAAATTGAGGGCATTTGTTAAAAATTAATCCATAAACAGCTTTTATTTTTAGAATTTGGAAAGCATGTTCGGGAAAGGCACAAAAATGAATGTAACTTTGCGAAAAGTGATCCAAAAAAATGCATCAACATGGCATACGAATAAAGAATCAAAGCTCTACTCAAAAAATGTAAAACCCCAAAAATTAATGCGCTCTCGGCCAACATATGTGCCTTTAAAGATGTCTTTTCCATTTATCTCTAAATTAAAACAAAAATGGTCAAGAATAGTTTAAAACGACTAAATTGAGGGCATTTGTTAAAAATTAATCCATAAACAGCTTTTATTTTTAGAATTTGGCAAGCATGTTCGGGAAAGGCACAAAAATGAATGTAACTTTGCGAAAAGTGATCCAAAAAAATGCATCAACATGGCATACGAATAAAGAATCAAAGCTCTACTCAAAAAATGTAAAACCCCAAAAATTAATGCGCTCTCGGCCAACATATGTGCCTTTAAAGATGTCTTTTCCATTTATCTCTAAATTAAAACAAAAATGGTCAAGAATAGTTTAAAACGACTAAATTGAGGGCATTTGTTAAAAATTAATCCATAAACAGCTTTTATTTTTAGAATTTGGAAAGCATGTTCGGGAAAGGCACAAAAATGAATGTAACTTTGCGAAAAGTGATCCAAAAAAATGCATCAACATGGCATACGAATAAAGAATCAAAGCTCTACTCAAAAAATGTAAAACCCCAAAAATTAATGCGCTCTCGGCCAACATATGTGCCTTTAAAGATGTCTTTTCCATTTATCTCTAAATTAAAACAAAAATGGTCAAGAATAGTTTAAAACGACTAAATTGAGGGCATTTGTTAAAAATTAATCCATAAACAGCTTTTATTTTTAGAATTTGGAAAGCATGTTCGGGAAAGGCACAAAAATGAATGTAACTTTGCGAAAAGTGATCCAAAAAAATGCATCAACATGGCATACGAATAAAGAATCAAAGCTCTACTCAAAAAATGTAAAACCCCAAAAATTAATGCGCTCTCGGCCAACATATGTGCCTTTAAAGATGTCTTTTCCATTTATCTCTAAATTAAAACAAAAATGGTCAAGAATAGTTTAAAACGACTAAATTGAGGGCATTTGTTAAAAATTAATCCATAAACAGCTTTTATTTTTAGAATTTGGAAAGCATGTTCGGGAAAGGCACAAAAATGAATGTAACTTTGCGAAAAGTGATCCAAAAAAATGCATCAACATGGCATACGAATAAAGAATCAAAGCTCTACTCAAAAAATGTAAAACCCCAAAAATTAATGCGCTCTCGGCCAACATATGTGCCTTTAAAGATGTCTTTTCCATTTATCTCTAAATTAAAACAAAAATGGTCAAGAATAGTTTAAAACGACTAAATTGAGGGCATTTGTTAAAAATTAATCCATAAACAGCTTTTATTTTTAGAATTTGGAAAGCATGTTCGGGAAAGGCACAAAAATGAATGTAACTTTGCGAAAAGTGATCCAAAAAAATGCATCAACATGGCATACGAATAAAGAATCAAAGCTCTACTCAAAAAATGTAAAACCCCAAAAATTAATGCGCTCTCGGCCAACATATGTGCCTTTAAAGATGTCTTTTCCATTTATCTCTAAATTAAAACAAAAATGGTCAAGAATAGTTTAAAACGACTAAATTGAGGGCATTTGTTAAAAATTAATCCATAAACAGCTTTTATTTTTAGAATTTGGAAAGCATGTTCGGGAAAGGCACAAAAATGAATGTAACTTTGCGAAAAGTGATCCAAAAAAATGCATCAACATGGCATACGAATAAAGAATCAAAGCTCTACTCAAAAAATGTAAAACCCCAAAAATTAATGCGCTCTCGGCCAACATATGTGCCTTTAAAGATGTCTTTTCCATTTATCTCTAAATTAAAACAAAAATGGTCAAGAATAGTTTAAAACGACTAAATTGAGGGCATTTGTTAAAAATTAATCCATAAACAGCTTTTATTTTTAGAATTTGGAAAGCATGTTCGGGAAAGGCACAAAAATGAATGTAACTTTGCGAAAAGTGATCCAAAAAAATGCATCAACATGGCATACGAATAAAGAATCAAAGCTCTACTCAAAAAATGTAAAACCCCAAAAATTAATGCGCTCTCGGCCAACATATGTGCCTTTAAAGATGTCTTTTCCATTTATCTCTAAATTAAAACAAAAATGGTCAAGAATAGTTTAAAACGACTAAATTGAGGGCATTTGTTAAAAATTAATCCATAAACAGCTTTTATTTTTAGAATTTGGAAAGCATGTTCGGGAAAGGCACAAAAATGAATGTAACTTTGCGAAAAGTGATCCAAAAAAATGCATCAACATGGCATACGAATAAAGAATCAAAGCTCTACTCAAAAAATGTAAAACCCCAAAAATTAATGCGCTCTCGGCCAACATATGTGCCTTTAAAGATGTCTTTTCCATTTATCTCTAAATTAAAACAAAAATGGTCAAGAATAGTTTAAAACGACTAAATTGAGGGCATTTGTTAAAAATTAATCCATAAACAGCTTTTATTTTTAGAATTTGGAAAGCATGTTCGGGAAAGGCACAAAAATGAATGTAACTTTGCGAAAAGTGATCCAAAAAAATGCATCAACATGGCATACGAATAAAGAATCAAAGCTCTACTCAAAAAATGTAAAACCCCAAAAATTAATGCGCTCTCGGCCAACATATGTGCCTTTAAAGATGTCTTTTCCATTTATCTCTAAATTAAAACAAAAATGGTCAAGAATAGTTTAAAACGACTAAATTGAGGGCATTTGTTAAAAATTAATCCATAAACAGCTTTTATTTTTAGAATTTGGCAAGCATGTTCGGGAAAGGCACAAAAATGAATGTAACTTTGCGAAAAGTGATCCAAAAAAATGCATCAACATGGCATACGAATAAAGAATCAAAGCTCTACTCAAAAAATGTAAAACCCCAAAAATTAATGCGCTCTCGGCCAACATATGTGCCTTTAAAGATGTCTTTTCCATTTATCTCTAAATTAAAACAAAAATGGTCAAGAATAGTTTAAAACGACTAAATTGAGGGCATTTGTTAAAAATTAATCCATAAACAGCTTTTATTTTTAGAATTTGGAAAGCATGTTCGGGAAAGGCACAAAAATGAATGTAACTTTGCGAAAAGTGATCCAAAAAAATGCATCAACATGGCATACGAATAAAGAATCAAAGCTCTACTCAAAAAATGTAAAACCCCAAAAATTAATGCGCTCTCGGCCAACATATGTGCCTTTAAAGATGTCTTTTCCATTTATCTCTAAATTAAAACAAAAATGGTCAAGAATAGTTTAAAACGACTAAATTGAGGGCATTTGTTAAAAATTAATCCATAAACAGCTTTTATTTTTAGAATTTGGAAAGCATGTTCGGGAAAGGCACAAAAATGAATGTAACTTTGCGAAAAGTGATCCAAAAAAATGCATCAACATGGCATACGAATAAAGAATCAAAGCTCTACTCAAAAAATGTAAAACCCCAAAAATTAATGCGCTCTCGGCCAACATATGTGCCTTTAAAGATGTCTTTTCCATTTATCTCTAAATTAAAACAAAAATGGTCAAGAATAGTTTAAAACGACTAAATTGAGGGCATTTGTTAAAAATTAATCCATAAACAGCTTTTATTTTTAGAATTTGGCAAGCATGTTCGGGAAAGGCACAAAAATGAATGTAACTTTGCGAAAAGTGATCCAAAAAAATGCATCAACATGGCATACGAATAAAGAATCAAAGCTCTACTCAAAAAATGTAAAACCCCAAAAATTAATGCGCTCTCGGCCAACATATGTGCCTTTAAAGATGTCTTTTCCATTTATCTCTAAATTAAAACAAAAATGGTCAAGAATAGTTTAAAACGACTAAATTGAGGGCATTTGTTAAAAATTAATCCATAAACAGCTTTTATTTTTAGAATTTGGAAAGCATGTTCGGGAAAGGCACAAAAATGAATGTAACTTTGCGAAAAGTGATCCAAAAAAATGCATCAACATGGCATACGAATAAAGAATCAAAGCTCTACTCAAAAAATGTAAAACCCCAAAAATTAATGCGCTCTCGGCCAACATATGTGCCTTTAAAGATGTCTTTTCCATTTATCTCTAAATTAAAACAAAAATGGTCAAGAATAGTTTAAAACGACTAAATTGAGGGCATTTGTTAAAAATTAATCCATAAACAGCTTTTATTTTTAGAATTTGGAAAGCATGTTCGGGAAAGGCACAAAAATGAATGTAACTTTGCGAAAAGTGATCCAAAAAAATGCATCAACATGGCATACGAATAAAGAATCAAAGCTCTACTCAAAAAATGTAAAACCCCAAAAATTAATGCGCTCTCGGCCAACATATGTGCCTTTAAAGATGTCTTTTCCATTTATCTCTAAATTAAAACAAAAATGGTCAAGAATAGTTTAAAACGACTAAATTGAGGGCATTTGTTAAAAATTAATCCATAAACAGCTTTTATTTTTAGAATTTGGAAAGCATGTTCGGGAAAGGCACAAAAATGAATGTAACTTTGCGAAAAGTGATCCAAAAAATGCATCAACATGGCATACGAATAAAGAATCAAAGCTCTACTCAAAAAATGTAAAACCCTAAAAATTAATGCGCTCTCGGCCAACATATGTGCCTTTAAACTAACTTTCAATGGGTCCAATAATTTAGGTTCAATAGCAAAAGTTTGTGAAGCCCCCAGCCATGACTAAGCTGAATTTATAGAATGTTTGTCCACTCAGGCTCAGATCTTTGCTGCGCCCAGAAAACTAATACATCAGTTTGAGCTATGGCGCTGGCTAGCCTTTGTGAAGCCCCCAGCCATGACAAAGCTGAATATATAGAATGTTTGTCCACTCAGGCTCAGATCTTTGCTGCGCCCAGAAAACTAAGACATCAGTTTGAGATAAGGCGCTGGCTAGCCTTTGTGAAGCCCCCAGCCATGACAAAGCTGAATTTATAGAATGTTTGTCCACTCAGGCTCAGATCTTTGCTGCGCCCAGAAAACTAAGACATCAGTTTGAGATATGGCGCTGGCTAGCCTTTGTGAAGCCCCCAGCCATGACAAAGCTGAATTTATAGAATGTTTGTCCACTCAGGCTCACATCTTTGCTGCGCCCAGAAAACTAAGACATCAGTTTGAGATAAGGCGCTGGCTAGCCTTTGTGAAGCCCCCAGCCATGACAAAGCTGAATTTATAGAATGTTTGTCCACTCAGGCTCACATCTTTGCTGCGCCCAGAAAACTAAGACATCAGTTTGAGATAAGGCG
This sequence comes from Globodera pallida, assembly GCA_020449905.1. Taxonomy (NCBI): domain Eukaryota; kingdom Metazoa; phylum Nematoda; class Chromadorea; order Rhabditida; family Heteroderidae; genus Globodera; species Globodera pallida. The sequence goes on from JAIXHY010000015.1 coordinate 1,590,651, forward strand.
CTGGCTAGCCTTTGTGAAGCCCCCAGCCATGACAAAGCTGAATTTATAGAATGTTTGTCCACTCAGGCTCACATCTTTGCTGCGCCCAGAAAACTAAGACATCAGTTTGAGATAAGGCGCTGGCTAGCCTTTGTGAAGCCCCCAGCCATGACAAAGCTGAATTTATAGAATGTTTGTCCACTAAGCTCAGATCTTTGCTGCGCCCAGAAAACTAAGACATCAGTTTGAGATAAGGCGCTGGCTAGCCTTTGTGAAGCCCCCAGCCATGACAAAGCTGAATATATAGAATGTTTGTCCACTCAGGCTCAGATCTTTGCTGCGCCCAGAAAACTAAGACATCAGTTTGAGATATGGCGCTGGCTAGCCTTTGTGAAGCCTCCAGCCATGACAAAGCTGAATTTATAGAATGTTTGTCTACTCAGGCTCAGATCTTCTGCGCCCAGAAAATTAAGACATCAGTTTGAGATATGGCGCTGGCTAGCCTTTGTGAAGCCCCCAGCCATGACAAAGCTGAATTTATATAATGTTTGTCCGTCCACTCAGGCTCAGATCTTTGTTGCGCCCAGAAAACTAAGACATCAGTTTGAGATATAGCGCTGGCTAGCCTTTGTGAAGCCCCCAGCCATGACAAAGCTGAATTTATAGAATGCTTGTCCGTCCACTTAGGCTCAGATCTTTGCTGCGCCCAGAAAACTAAGACATCAGTTTGAGTAAAAACTAACTTTCAATGGGTCCAATAATTTAGGTTCAATAGCAAAAGTTTGTGAAGCCCCCAGCCATGACTAAGCTGAATTTATAGAATGTTTGTCCACTCAGGCTCAGATCTTTGCTGCGCCCAGAAAACTAAGACATCAGTTTGAGATAAGGCGCTGGCTAGCCTTTGTGAAGCCCCCAGCCATGACAAAGCTGAATTTATAGAATGTTTGTCCACTAAGCTCAGATCTTTGCTGCGCCCAGAAAACTAAGACATCAGTTTGAGATATAGCGCTGGCTAGCCTTTGTGAAGCCCCCAGCCATGACAAAGCTGAATTTATAGAATGTTTGTCCACTCAGGCTCACATCTTTGCTGCGCCCAGAAAACTAAGACATCAGTTTGAATAAAAACTAACTTTCAATGGGTCCAATAATTTAGGTTCAATAGCAAAAGTTTGTGAAGCCCCCAGCCATGACTAAGCTGAATTTATAGAATGTTTGTCCACTCAGGCTCAGATCTTTGCTGCGCCCAGAAAACTAAGACATCAGTTTGAGATATGGCGCTGGCTAGCCTTTGTGAAGCCCCCAGCCATGACAAAGCTGAATTTATAGAATGTTTGTCCACTCAGGCTCAGATCTTTGCTGCGCCCAGAAAACTAAGACATCAGTTTGAGATAAGGCGCTGGCTAGCCTTTGTGAAGCCCCCAGCCATGACAAAGCTGAATTTATAGAATGTTTGTCCACTAAGCTCAGATCTTTGCTGCGCCCAGAAAACTAAGACATCAGTTTGAGATATGGCGCTAGCTAGCCTTTGTGAAGCCTCCAGCCATGACAAAGCTGAATTTATAGAATGTTTGTCCACTCAGGCTCAGATCTTTGCTGCGCCCAGAAAACTAAGACATCAGTTTGAGATATGGCGCTGGCTAGCGTTTTTGAAGCCCCCAGCCATGACAAAGCTGAATTTATAGAATGTTTGTCTACTCAGGCTCAGATCTTTGCTGCGCCCAGAAAATTAAGACATCAGTTTGAGATATGGCGCTGGCTAGCCTTTGTGAAGCCCCCAGCCATGACAAAGCTGAATTTATAGAATGTTTGTCCGTCCACTCAGGCTCAGATCTTTGTTGCGCCCAGAAAACTAAGACATCAGTTGAGATATAGCGCTGGCTAGCCTTTGTGAAGCCCCCAGCCATGACAAAGCTGAATTTATAGAATGCTTGTCCGTCCACTCAGGCTCAGATCTTTGCTGCGCCCAGAAAACTAAGACATCAGTTTGAGTAAAAACTAACTTTCAATGGGTCCAATAATTTAGGTTCAATAGCAAAAGTTTGTGAAGCCCCCAGCCATGATAAAGCTGAATTTATAGAATGTTTGTCCACTCAGGCTCAGATCTTTGCTGCGCCCAGAAAACTAAGACTTCAGTTTGAGATATGGCGCTGGCTAGCGTTTGTAAAGCCCCCAGCCATGACAAAGCTGAATTTATAGAATGCTTGTCCGTCCACTCAGGCTCAGATCTTTGCTGCGCCCAGAAAACTAAGACATCAGTTTGAGATATGGCGCTGGCTAGCCTTTGTGAAGCCCCCAGCCATGACAAAGCAGAATTTATAGAATGCTTGTCCGTCCACTCAGGCTCAGATCTTTGTTGCGCCCAGAAAACTAAGACATCAGTTTGAGATATGGCGCTGGCTAGCCTTTGTGAAGCCCCCAGCCATGACAAAGCTGAATTTATAGAATGCTTGTCCGTCCACTCAGGCTCAGATCTTTGCTGCGCCCAGAAAACTAAGACATCAGTTTGAGATATGGCGCTGGCTAGCCTTTGTGAAGCCCCCAGCCATGACAAAGCTGAATTTATAGAATGTTTGTCCACTCAGGCTCACATCTTTGCTGCGCCCAGAAAACTAAGACATCAGTTTGAGATATGGCGCTGGCTAGCCTTTGTGAAGCCCCCAGCCATGACAAAGCTGAATATATAGAATGTTTGTCCGTCCACTCAGGCTCAGATCTTTGCTGCGCCCAGAAAACTAAGACATCAGTTTGAGATATGGCGCTGGCTAGCCTTTGTGAAGCCCCCAGCCATGACAAAGCTGAATTTATAGAATGTTTGTCCACTCAGGCTCACATCTTTGCTGCGCCCAGAAAACTAAGACATCAGTTTGAGATATGGCGCTGGCTAGCGTTTTTGAAGCCCCCAGCCATGACAAAGCTGAATTTATAGAATGTTTGTCTACTCAGGCTCAGATCTTTGCTGCGCCCAGAAAATTAAGACATCAGTTTGAGATATGGCGCTGGCTAGCCTTTGTGAAGCCCCCAGCCATGACAAAGCTGAATTTATATAATGTTTGTCCGTCCACTCAGGCTCAGATCTTTGTTGCGCCCAGAAAACTAAGACATCAGTTTGAGATATAGCGCTGGCTAGCTTTTGTGAAGCCCCCAGCCATGACAAAGCTGAATTTATAGAATGCTTGTCCGTCCACTCAGGCTCAGATCTTTGCTGCGACCAGAAAACTAAGACATCAGTTTGAGTAAAAACTAACTTTCAATGGGTCCAATAATTTAGGTTCAATAGCAAAAGTTTGTGAAGCCCCCAGCCATGACTAAGCTGAATTTATAGAATGTTTGTCCACTCAGGCTCAGATCTTTGCTGCGCCCAGAAAACTAAGACATCAGTTTGAGATAAGGCGCTGGCTAGCCTTTGTGAAGCCCCCAGCCATGACAAAGCTGAATTTATAGAATGTTTGTCCACTAAGCTCAGATCTTTGCTGCGCCCAGAAAACTAAGACATCAGTTTGAGATATAGCGCTGGCAAGCCTTTGTGAAGCCCCCAGCCATGACAAAGCTGAATTTATAGAATGTTTGTCCACTCAGGCTCACATCTTTGCTGCGCCCAGAAAACTAAGACATCAGTTTGAGTAAAAACTAACTTTCAATGGGTCCAATAATTTAGGTTCAATAGCAAAAGTTTGTGAAGCCCCCAGCCATGACTAAGCTGAATTTATAGAATGTTTGTCCACTCAGGCTCAAATCTTTGCTGCGCCCAGAAAACTAAGACATCAGTTTGAGATATGGCGCTGGCTAGCCTTTGTGAAGCCCCCAGCCATGACAAAGCTGAATTTATAGAATGTTTGTCCACTCAGGCTCAGATCTTTGCTGCGCCCAGAAAACTAAGACATCAGTTTGAGATATGGCGCTGGCTAGCCTTTGTGAAGCCTCCAGCCATGACAAAGCTGAATTTATAGAATGTTTGTCCACTCAGGCTCAGATCTTTGCTGCGCCCAGAAAACTAAGACATCAGTTTGAGATATGGCGCTGGCTAGCGTTTTTGAAGCCCCCAGCCATGACAAAGCTGAATTTATAGAATGTTTGTGTATTCAGGCTCAGATCTTTGCTGCGCCCAGAAAATTAAGACATCAGTTTGAGATATGGCGCTGGCTAGCCTTTGTGAAGCCCCCAGCCATGACAAAGCTGAATTTATAGAATGTTTGTCCGTCCACTCAGGCTCAGATCTTTGTTGCGCCCAGAAAACTAAGACATCAGTTTGAGATATGGCGCTGGCTAGCCTTTGTGAAGCCCCCAGCCATGACAAAGCTGAATTTATAGAATGCTTGTCCGTCCACTCAGGCTCAGATCTTTGCTGCGCCCAGAAAACTAAGACATCAGTTTGAGTAAAAACTAACTTTCAATGGGTCCAATAATTTAGGTTCAATAGCAAAAGTTTGTGAAGCCCCCAGCCATGACAAAGCTGAATTTATAGAATGTTTGTCCACTCAGGCTCAGATCTTTGCTGCGCCCAGAAAACTAAGACTTCAGTTTGAGTAAAAACTAGCTTTCAATGGGTCCAATAATTTAGGTTCAATAGCAAAAGTTTGTGAAGCCCCCAGCCATGACAAAGCTGAATTTATAGAATGTTTGTCTACTCAGGCTCAGATCTTTGCTGCGCCCAGAAAATTAAGACATCAGTTTGAGATATGGCGCTGGCTAGCCTTTGTGAAGCCCCCAGCCATGACAAAGCTGAATTTATAGAATGTTTGTCCACTCAGGCTCACATCTTTGCTGCGCCCAGAAAACTAAGACATCAGTTTGAGATATGGCGCTGGCTAGCCTTTGTGAAGCCCCCAGCCATGACAAAGCTGAATTTATAGAATGTTTGTACACTCAGGCTCACATCTTTGCTGCGCCCAGAAAACTAAGACATCAGTTTGAGTAAAAACTAACTTTCAATGGGTCCAATAATTTAGGTTCAATAGCAAAAGTTTGTGAAGCCCCCAGCCATGACAAAGCTGAATTTATAGAATGTTTGTCCACTCAGGCTCAGATCTTTGCTGCGCCCAGAAAACTAAGACTTCAGTTTGAGATATGGCGCTGGCTAGCGTTTGTAAAGCCCCCAGCCATGACAAAGCTGAATTTATAGAATGCTTGTCCGTCCACTCAGGCTCAGATCTTTGCTGCGCCCAGAAAACTAAGACATCAGTTTGAGATATGGCGCTGGCTAGCCTTTGTGAAGCCCCCAGCCATGACAAAGCTGAATTTATAGAATGCTTGTCCGTCCACTCAGGCTCAGATCTTTGTTGCGCCCAGAAAACTAAGACATCAGTTTGAGATATGGCGCTGGCTAGCCTTTGTGAAGCCCCCAGCCATGACAAAGCTGAATTTATAGAATGCTTGTCCGTCCACTCAGGCTCAGATCTTTGCTGCGCCCAGAAAACTAAGACATCAGTTTGAGTAAAAACTAACTTTCAATGGGTCCAATAATTTAGGTTCAATAGCAAAAGTTTGTGAAGCCCCCAGCCATGACAAAGCTGAATTTATAGAATGTTTGTCCACTCAGGCTCAGATCTTTGCTGCGCCCAGAAAACTAAGACTTCAGTTTGAGATATGGCGCTGGCTAGCGTTTGTAAAGCCCCCAGCCATGACAAAGCTGAATTTATAGAATGTTTGTCCGTCCACTCAGGCTCAGATCTTTGTTGCGCCCAGAAAACTAAGACATCAGTTTGAGTAAAAACTAGCTTTCAATGGGTCCAATAATTTAGGTTCAATAGCAAAAGTTTGTGAAGCCCCCAGCCATGACAAAGCTGAATTTATAGAATGTTTGTCTACTCAGGCTCAGATCTTTGCTGCGCCCAGAAAATTAAGACATCAGTTTGAGATATGGCGCTGGCTAGCCTTTGTGAAGCCCCCAGCCATGACAAAGCTGAATTTATAGAATGTTTGTCCACTCAGGCTCACATCTTTGCTGCGCCCAGAAAACTAAGACATCAGTTTGAGATATAGCGCTGGCTAGCTTTTGTGAAGCCCCCAGCCATGACAAAGCTGAATTTATAGAATGCTTGTCCGTCCACTCAGGCTCAGATCTTTGCTGCGACCAGAAAACTAAGACATCAGTTTGAGTAAAAACTAACTTTCAATGGGTCCAATAATTTAGGTTCAATAGCAAAAGTTTGTGAAGCCCCCAGCCATGACTAAGCTGAATTTATAGAATGTTTGTCCACTCAGGCTCAGATCTTTGCTGCGCCCAGAAAACTAAGACATCAGTTTGAGATAAGGCGCTGGCTAGCCTTTGTGAAGCCCCCAGCCATGACAAAGCTGAATTTATAGAATGTTTGTCCACTAAGCTCAGATCTTTGCTGCGCCCAGAAAACTAAGACATCAGTTTGAGATATAGCGCTGGCAAGCCTTTGTGAAGCCCCCAGCCATGACAAAGCTGAATTTATAGAATGTTTGTCCACTCAGGCTCACATCTTTGCTGCGCCCAGAAAACTAAGACATCAGTTTGAGTAAAAACTAACTTTCAATGGGTCCAATAATTTAGGTTCAATAGCAAAAGTTTGTGAAGCCCCCAGCCATGACTAAGCTGAATTTATAGAATGTTTGTCCACTCAGGCTCAAATCTTTGCTGCGCCCAGAAAACTAAGACATCAGTTTGAGATATGGCGCTGGCTAGCCTTTGTGAAGCCCCCAGCCATGACAAAGCTGAATTTATAGAATGTTTGTCCACTCAGGCTCAGATCTTTGCTGCGCCCAGAAAACTAAGACATCAGTTTGAGATATGGCGCTGGCTAGCCTTTGTGAAGCCTCCAGCCATGACAAAGCTGAATTTATAGAATGTTTGTCCACTCAGGCTCAGATCTTTGCTGCGCCCAGAAAACTAAGACATCAGTTTGAGATATGGCGCTGGCTAGCGTTTTTGAAGCCCCCAGCCATGACAAAGCTGAATTTATAGAATGTTTGTGTATTCAGGCTCAGATCTTTGCTGCGCCCAGAAAATTAAGACATCAGTTTGAGATATGGCGCTGGCTAGCCTTTGTGAAGCCCCCAGCCATGACAAAGCTGAATTTATAGAATGTTTGTCCGTCCACTCAGGCTCAGATCTTTGTTGCGCCCAGAAAACTAAGACATCAGTTTGAGATATAGCGCTGGCTAGCCTTTGTGAAGCCCCCAGCCATGACAAAGCTGAATTTATAGAATGCTTGTCCGTCCACTCAGGCTCAGATCTTTGCTGCGCCCAGAAAACTAAGACATCAGTTTGAGTAAAAACTAACTTTCAATGGGTCCAATAATTTAGGTTCAATAGCAAAAGTTTGTGAAGCCCCCAGCCATGACAAAGCTGAATTTATAGAATGTTTGTCCACTCAGGCTCAGATCTTTGCTGCGCCCAGAAAACTAAGACTTCAGTTTGAGTAAAAACTAGCTTTCAATGGGTCCAATAATTTAGGTTCAATAGCAAAAGTTTGTGAAGCCCCCAGCCATGACAAAGCTGAATTTATAGAATGTTTGTCTACTCAGGCTCGGATCTTTGCTGCGCCCAGAAAATTAAGACATCAGTTTGAGATATGGCGCTGGCTAGCCTTTGTGAAGCCCCCAGCCATGACAAAGCTGAATTTATAGAATGTTTGTCCACTCAGGCTCACATCTTTGCTGCGCCCAGAAAACTAAGACATCAGTTTGAGATATGGCGCTGGCTAGCCTTTGTGAAGCCCCCAGCCATGACAAAGCTGAATTTATAGAATGTTTGTACACTCAGGCTCACATCTTTGCTGCGCCCAGAAAACTAAGACATCAGTTTGAGTAAAAACTAACTTTCAATGGGTCCAATAATTTAGGTTCAATAGCAAAAGTTTGTGAAGCCCCCAGCCATGACAAAGCTGAATTTATAGAATGTTTGTCCACTCAGGCTCAGATCTTTGCTGCGCCCAGAAAACTAAGACTTCAGTTTGAGATATGGCGCTGGCTAGCGTTTGTAAAGCCCCCAGCCATGACAAAGCTGAATTTATAGAATGCTTGTCCGTCCACTCAGGCTCAGATCTTTGCTGCGCCCAGAAAACTAAGACATCAGTTTGAGATATGGCGCTGGCTAGCCTTTGTGAAGCCCCCAGCCATGACAAAGCTGAATTTATAGAATGCTTGTCCGTCCACTCAGGCTCAGATCTTTGTTGCGCCCAGAAAACTAAGACATCAGTTTGAGATATGGCGCTGGCTAGCCTTTGTGAAGCCCCCAGCCATGACAAAGCTGAATTTATAGAATGCTTGTCCGTCCACTCAGGCTCAGATCTTTGCTGCGCCCAGAAAACTAAGACATCAGTTTGAGTAAAAACTAACTTTCAATGGGTCCAATAATTTAGGTTCAATAGCAAAAGTTTGTGAAGCCCCCAGCCATGACAAAGCTGAATTTATAGAATGTTTGTCCACTCAGGCTCAGATCTTTGCTGCGCCCAGAAAACTAAGACTTCAGTTTGAGATATGGCGCTGGCTAGCGTTTGTAAAGCCCCCAGCCATGACAAAGCTGAATTTATAGAATGTTTGTCCGTCCACTCAGGCTCAGATCTTTGTTGCGCCCAGAAAACTAAGACATCAGTTTGAGTAAAAACTAGCTTTCAATGGGTCCAATAATTTAGGTTCAATAGCAAAAGTTTGTGAAGCCCCCAGCCATGACAAAGCTGAATTTATAGAATGTTTGTCTACTCAGGCTCAGATCTTTGCTGCGCCCAGAAAATTAAGACATCAGTTTGAGATATGGCGCTGGCTAGCCTTTGTGAAGCCCCCAGCCATGACAAAGCTGAATTTATAGAATGTTTGTCCACTCAGGCTCACATCTTTGCTGCGCCCAGAAAACTAAGACATCAGTTTGAGATATGGCGCTGGCTAGCCTTTGTGAAGCCCCCAGCCATGACAAAGCTGAATTTATAGAATGTTTGTCCACTCAGGCTCACATCTTTGCTGCGCCCAGAAAACTAAGACATCAGTTTGAGTAAAAACTAACTTTCAATGGGTCCAATAATTTAGGTTCAATAGCAAAAGTTTGTGAAGCCCCCAGCCATGACAAAGCTGAATTTATAGAATGTTTGTCCACTCAGGCTCAGATCTTTGCTGCGCCCAGAAAACTAAGACTTCAGTTTGAGATATGGCGCTGGCTAGCGTTTGTAAAGCCCCCAGCCATGACAAAGCTGAATTTATAGAATGCTTGTCCGTCCACTCAGGCTCAGATCTTTGCTGCGCCCAGAAAACTAAGACATCAGTTTGAGATATGGCGCTGGCTAGCCTTTGTGAAGCCCCCAGCCATGACAAAGCTGAATTTATAGAATGCTTGTCCGTCCACTCAGGCTCAGATCTTTGTTGCGCCCAGAAAACTAAGACATCAGTTTGAGATATGGCGCTGGCTAGCCTTTGTGAAGCCCCCAGCCATGACAAAGCTGAATTTATAGAATGCTTGTCCACTCAGGCTCAGATCTTTGCTGCGCCCAGAAAACTAAGACATCAGTTTGAGTAAAAACTAACTTTCAATGGGTCCAATAATTTAGGTTCAATAGCAAAAGTTTGTGAAGCCCCCAGCCATGACAAAGCTGAATTTATAGAATGTTTGTCCACTCAGGCTCAGATCTTTGCTGCGCCCAGAAAACTAAGACTTCAGTTTGAGATATGGCGCTGGCTAGCGTTTGTAAAGCCCCCAGCCATGACAAAGCTGAATTTATAGAATGCTTGTCCGTCCACTCAGGCTCAGATCTTTGCTGCGCCCAGAAAACTAAGACATCAGTTTGAGATATGGCGCTGGCTAGCCTTTGTGAAGCCCCCAGCCATGACAAAGCTGAATTTATAGAATGCTTGTCCGTCCACTCAGGCTCAGATCTTTGTTGCGCCCAGAAAACTAAGACATCAGTTTGAGATATGGCGCTGGCTAGCCTTTGTGAAGCCCCCAGCCATGACAAAGCTGAATTTATAGAATGCTTGTCCACTCAGGCTCAGATCTTTGCTGCGCCCAGAAAACTAAGACATCAGTTTGAGTAAAAACTAACTTTCAATGGGTCCAATAATTTAGGTTCAATAGCAAAAGTTTGTGAAGCCCCCAGCCATGACAAAGCTGAATTTATAGAATGTTTGTCCACTCAGGCTCAGATCTTTGCTGCGCCCAGAAAACTAAGACATCAGTTTGAGATAAGGCGCTGGCTAGCCTTTGTGAAGCCCCCAGCCATGACAAAGCTGAATTTATAGAATGTTTGTCCACTCAAGCTCAGATCTTTGCTGCGCCCAGAAAACTAAGACATCAGTTTAAGATAAGGCGCTGGCTAGCCTTTGTGAAGTTCCCAGCCATGACAAAGCTGAATTTATAGAATGTTTGTCCACTAAGCTCAGATCTTTGCTGCGCCCAGAAAACTAAGACATCAGTTTGAGATATGGCGCTGGCTAGCCTTTGTAAAGCCCCCAGCCATGACAAAGCTGAATTTATAGAATGTTTGTCCGTCCACTCAGGCTCAGATCTTTGTTGCGCCCAGAAAACTAAGACATCAGTTTGAGTAAAAACTAGCTTTCAATGGGTCCAATAATTTAGGTTCAATAGCAAAAGTTTGTGAAGCCCCCAGCCATGACAAAGCTGAATTTATAGAATGTTTGTCTACTCAGGCTCAGATCTTTGCTGCGCCCAGAAAATTAAGACATCAGTTTGAGATATGGCGCTGGCTAGCCTTTGTGAAGCCCCCAGCCATGACAAAGCTGAATTTATAGAATGTTTGTCCACTCAGGCTCACATCTTTGCTGCGCCCAGAAAACTAAGACATCAGAACTAAATGGGTCCAATAATTTAGGTTCAATAGCAAAAGTTTGTGAAGCCCCCAGCCATGACAAAGCTGAATTTATAGAATGTTTGTCTACTCAGGCTCAGATCTTTGCTGCGCCCAGAAAATTAAGACATCAGTTTGAGATATGGCGCTGGCTAGCCTTTGTGAAGCCCCAGCCATGACAAAGCTGAATTATAGAATGTTTGTCCACTCAGGCTCACATCTTTGCTGCGCCCAGAAAACTAAGACATCAGTTTGAGATATGGCGCTGGCTAGCCTTTGTGAAGCCCCCAGCCATGACAAAGCTGAATTTATAGAATGTTTGTCCACTCAGGCTCACATCTTTGCTGCGCCCAGAAAACTAAGACATCAGTTTGAGTAAAAACTAACTTTCAATGGGTCCAATAATTTAGGTTCAATAGCAAAAGTTTGTGAAGCCCCCAGCCATGACAAAGCTGAATTTATAGAATGTTTGTCCACTCAGGCTCAGATCTTTGCTGCGCCCAGAAAACTAAGACTTCAGTTTGAGATATGGCGCTGGCTAGCGTTTGTAAAGCCCCCAGCCATGACAAAGCTGAATTTATAGAATGCTTGTCCGTCCACTCAGGCTCAGATCTTTGCTGCGCCCAGAAAACTAAGACATCAGTTTGAGATATGGCGCTGGCTAGCCTTTGTGAAGCCCCCAGCCATGACAAAGCTGAATTTATAGAATGCTTGTCCGTCCACTCAGGCTCAGATCTTTGTTGCGCCCAGAAAACTAAGACATCAGTTTGAGATATGGCGCTGGCTAGCCTTTGTGAAGCCCCCAGCCATGACAAAGCTGAATTTATAGAATGCTTGTCCACTCAGGCTCAGATCTTTGCTGCGCCCAGAAAACTAAGACATCAGTTTGAGTAAAAACTAACTTTCAATGGGTCCAATAATTTAGGTTCAATAGCAAAAGTTTGTGAAGCCCCCAGCCATGACAAAGCTGAATTTATAGAATGTTTGTCCACTCAGGCTCAGATCTTTGCTGCGCCCAGAAAACTAAGACATCAGTTTGAGATAAGGCGCTGGCTAGCCTTTGTGAAGCCCCCAGCCATGACAAAGCTGAATTTATAGAATGTTTGTCCACTCAAGCTCAGATCTTTGCTGCGCCCAGAAAACTAAGACATCAGTTTAAGATAAGGCGCTGGCTAGCCTTTGTGAAGTTCCCAGCCATGACAAAGCTGAATTTATAGAATGTTTGTCCACTCAGGCTCAGATCTTTGCTGCGCCCAGAAAACTAAGACATCAGTTTGAGATAAGGCGCTGGCTAGCCTTTGTGAAGTCCCCAGCCATGACAAAGCTGAATTTATAGAATGTTTGTCCACTCAGGCTCAGATCTTTGCTGCGCCCAGAAAACTAAGACATCAGTTTGAGATAAGGCGCTGGCTAGCCTTTGTGAAGCCCCCAGCCATGACAAAGCTGAATTTATAGAATGTTTGTCCACTAAGCTCAGATCTTTGCTGCGCCCAGAAAACTAAGACATCAGTTTGAGATATGGCGCTGGCTAGCCTTTGTGAAGCCTCCAGCCATGACAAAGCTGAATTTATAGAATGTTTGTCCACTCAGGCTCAGATCTTTGCTGCGCCCAGAAAACTAAGACATCAGTTTGAGATATGGCGCTGGCTAGCGTTTGTAAAGCCCCCAGCATGACAAAGCTGAATTTATAGAATGTTTGTCCACTCAGGCTCAGATCTTTGCTGCGCCCAGAAAACTAAGACATCAGTTTGAGATAAGGCGCTGGCTAGCCTTTGTGAAGCCCCCAGCCATGACAAAGCTGAATTTATAGAATGTTTGTCCACTCAGGCTCACATCTTTGCTGCGCCCAGAAAACTAAGACATCAGTTTGAGATATGGCGCTGGCTAGCGTTTGTAAAGCCCCCAGCATGACAAAGCTGAATTTATAGAATGTTTGTCCACTCAGGTTCAGATCTTTGCTGCGCCCAGAAAACTAAGACATCAGTTTGAGATAAGGCGATGGCTAGCCTTTGTGAAGCCCCCAGCCATGACAAAGCTGAATTTATAGAATGCTTGTCCGTCCACTCAGGCTCAGATCTTTGTTGCGCCCAGAAAACTAAGACATCAGTTTGAGATATGGCGCTGGCTAGCCTTTGTGAAGCCCCCAGCCATGACAAAGCTGAATTTATAGAATGCTTGTCCGTCCACTCAGGCTCAGATCTTTGTTGCGCCCAGAAAACTAAGACATCAGTTTGAGATATGGCGCTGGCTAGCCTTTGTGAAGCCCCCAGCCATGACAAAGCTGAATTTATAGAATGCTTGTCCGTCCAATCAGGCTCAGATCTTTGCTGCGCCCAGAAAACTAAGACATCAGTTTGAGTAAAAACTAACTTTCAATGGGTCCAATAATTTAGGTTCAATAGCAAAAGTTTGTGAATCCCCCAGCCATGACAAAGCTGAATTTATAGAATGTTTGTCTACTCAGGCTCAGATCTTTGCTGCGCCCAGAAAACTAAGACATCAGTTTGAGATATGGCGCTGGCTAGCCTTTGTGAAGCCCCCAGCCATGACAAAGCTGAATTTATAGAATGTTTGTCCACTCAGGCTCACATCTTTGCTGCGCCCAGAAAACTAAGACATCAGTTTGAGATATGGCGCTGGCTAGCCTTTGTGAAGCCCCCAGCCATGACAAAGCTGAATTTATAGAATGTTTGTCCACTCAGGCTCACATCTTTGCTGCGCCCAGAAAACTAAGACATCAGTTTGAGTAAAAACTAACTTTCAATGGGTCCAATAATTTAGGTTCAATAGCAAAAGTTTGTGAAGCCCCCAGCCATGACAAAGCTGAATTTATAGAATGTTTGTCTACTCAGGCTCAGATCTTTGCTGCGCCCAGAAAACTAAGACATCAGTTTGAGATATGGCGCTGGCTAGCCTTTGTGAAGCCCCCAGCCATGACAAAGCTGAATTTATAGAATGTTTGTCCACTCAGGCTCACATCTTTGCTGCGCCCAGAAAACTAAGACATCAGTTTGAGATATGGCGCTGGCTAGCCTTTGTGAAGCCCCCAGCCATGACAAAGGTGAATTTATAGAATGTTTGTCCACTCAGGCTCACATCTTTGCTGCGCCCAGAAAACTAAGACATCAGTTTGAGATATGGCGCTGGCTAGCGTTTGTAAAGCCCCCAGCCATGACAAAGCTGAATTTATAGAATGTTTGTCCACTCAGGCTCAGATCTTTGCTGCGCCCAGAAAACTAAGACATCAGTTTGAGATAAGGCGCTGGCTAGCCTTTGTGAAGTCCCCAGCCATGACAAAGCTGAATTTATAGAATGTTTGTCCACTCAGGCTCAGATCTTTGCTGCGCCCAGAAAACTAAGACATCAGTTTGAGATATGGCGCTGGATAGCCTTTGTGAAGTCCCCAGCCATGACAAAGCTGAATTTATAGAATGCTTGTCCGTCCACTCAGGCTCAGATCTTTGTTGCGCCCAGAAAACTAAGACATCAGTTTGAGATATGGCGCTGGCTAGCCTTTGTGAAGCCCCCAGCCATGACAAAGCTGAATTTATAGAATGCTTGTCCGTCCAATCAGGCTCAGATCTTTGCTGCGCCCAGAAAACTAAGACATCAGTTTGAGTAAAAACTAACTTTCAATGGGTCCAATAATTTAGGTTCAATAGCAAAAGTTTGTGAAGCCCCCAGCCATGACAAAGCTGAATTTATAGAATGTTTGTCTACTCAGGCTCAGATCTTTGCTGCGCCCAGAAAACTAAGACATCAGTTTGAGATATGGCGCTGGCTAGCCTTTGTGAAGCCCCCAGCCATGACAAAGCTGAATTTATAGAATGCTTGTCCGTCCAATCAGGCTCAGATCTTTGCTGCGCCCAGAAAACTAAGACATCAGTTTGAGTAAAAACTAACTTTCAATGGGTCCAATAATTTAGGTTCAATAGCAAAAGTTTGTGAAGCCCCCAGCCATGACAAAGCTGAATTTATAGAATGTTTGTCCACTCAGGCTCACATCTTTGCTGCGCCCAGAAAATTAAGACATCAGTTTGAGATATGGCGCTGGCTAGCGTTTGTAAAGCCCCCAGCCATGACAAAGCTGAATTTATAGAATGTTTGTCCACTCAGGCTCACATCTTTGCTGCGCCCAGAAAATTAAGACATCAGTTTGAGATATGGCGCTGGCTAGCGTTTGTAAAGCCCCCAGCCATGACAAAGCTGAATTTATAGAATGTTTGTCCACTCAGGCTCACATCTTTGCTGCGCCCAGAAAATTAAGACATCAGTTTGAGATAAGGCGCTGGCTAGCCTTTGTGAAGCCTCCAGCCATGACAAAGCTGAATTTATAGAATGTTTGTCCACTCAGGCTCAGATCTTTGCTGCGCCCAGAAAACTCTGTCATTCTTAAAAACTAACTTTCAATGGGTCCAATAATTTAGGTTCAATAGCAAAAGCTTTTTCCATACTTTGAAGTTCTTATTTTTGATGAAAATTCTAAGACTCAAATCTTTTATGAAAGTTGGCTGTCATTCTTAAAAACTAACTTTCAATGGGTCCAATAATTTAGGTTCAATAGCAAAAGCTTTTTCCATACTTTGAAGTTCTTATTTTTGATGAAAATTCTGAGACTTAAATGTTTTATGAAAGTTGGCTTTCATTCTTAAAACCTAACTTTCAATGGGTTCAATAATTTAGGTTCAATAGCAAAAGCTTTTTCCATACTTTGAAGTTGTTATTTTTGATGAAAATTCTAAGACTCAAATCTTTTATGAAAGTTGGCTGTCATTCTTAAAAACTAACTTTCAATGGGTTCAATAATTTAGGTTCAATAGCAAAAGCTTTTTCCATACTTTGAAGTTCTTATTTTTGATGAAAATTCTGAGACTTAAATGTTTTATGAAAGTTGGCTGTCATTCTTAAAAACTAACTTTCAATGGGTTCAATAATTTAGGTTCAATAGCAAAAGCTTTTTCCATACTTTGAAGTTCTTATTTTTGATGAAAATTCTGAGACTTAAATGTTTTATGAAAGTTGGCTGTCATTCTTAAAAACTAACTTTCAATGGGTCCAATAATTTAGGTTCAATAGCAAAAGCTTTTTCCATACTTTGAAGTTATTATTTTTGATGAAAATTCTAAGACTCAAATCTTTTATGAAAGTTGGCTGTCATTCTTAAAAACTAACTTTCAATGGGTCCAATAATTTAGGTTCAATAGCAAAAGCTTTTTCCATACTTTGAAGTTCTTATTTTTGATGAAAATTCTAAGACTCAAATCTTTTATGAAAGTTGGCTGTCATTCTTAAAAACTAACTTTCAATGGGTCCAATAATTTAGGTTCAATAGCAAAAGCTTTCCATACTTTGAAGTTCTTATTTTTGATGAAAATTCTGAGACTTAAATGTTTTATGAAAGTTGGCTTTCATTCTTAAAACCTAACTTTCAATGGGTTCAATAATTTAGGTTCAATAGCAAAAGCTTTTTCCATACTTTGAAGTTGTTATTTTTGATGAAAATTCTAAGACTCAAATCTTTTATGAAAGTTGGCTGTCATTCTTAAAAACTAACTTTCAATGGGTTCAATAATTTAGGTTCAATAGCAAAAGCTTTTTCCATACTTTGAAGTTCTTATTTTTGATGAAAATTCTGAGACTTAAATGTTTTATGAAAGTTGGCTGTCATTCTTAAAAACTAACTTTCAATGGGTTCAATAATTTAGGTTCAATAGCAAAAGCTTTTTCCATACTTTGAAGTTCTTATTTTTGATGAAAATTCTGAGACTTAAATGTTTTATGAAAGTTGGCTGTCATTCTTAAAAACTAACTTTCAATGGGTCCAATAATTTAGGTTCAATAGCAAAAGCTTTTTCCATACTTTGAAGTTCTTATTTTTGATGAAAATTCTAAGACTCAAATCTTTTATGAAAGTTGGCTGTCATTCTTAAAAACTAACTTTCAATGGGTCCAATAATTTAGGTTCAATAGCAAAAGCTTTTTCCATACTTTGAAGTTCTTATTTTTGATGAAAATTCTGAGACTTAAATGTTTTATGAAAGTTGGCTTTCATTCTTAAAAACTAACTTTCAATGGGTTCAATAATTTAGGTTCAATAGCAAAAGCTTTTTCCATACTTTGAAGTTCTTATTTTTGATGAAAATTCTAAGACTCAAATCTTTTATGAAAGTTGGCTGTCATTCTTAAAAACTAACTTTCAATGGGTTCAATAATTTAGGTTCAATAGCAAAAGCTTTTTCCATACTTTGAAGTTCTTATTTTTGATGAAAATTCTGAGACTTAAATGTTTTATGAAAGTTGGCTGTCATTCTTAAAAACTAACTTTCAATGGGTTCAATAATTTAGGTTCAATAGCAAAAGCTTTTTCCATACTTTGAAGTTCTTATTTTTGATGAAAATTCTGAGACTTAAAGGTTTTATGAAAGTTGGCTGTCATTCTTAAAAACTAACTTTCAATGGGTTCAATAATTTAGGTTCAATAGCAAAAGCTTTTTCCATACTTTGAAGTTCTTATTTTTGATGAAAATTCTGAGACTTAAATGTTTTATGAAAGTTGGCTGTCATTCTTAAAAACTAACTTTCAATGGGTCCAATAATTTAGGTTCAATAGCAAAAGCTTTTTCCATACTTTGAAGTTCTTATTTTTATGAAAATTCTGAGACTTAAATGTTTTATGAAAGTTGGCTGTCATTCTTAAAAACTAACTTTCAATGGGTTCAATAATTTAGGTTCAATAGCAAAAGCTTTTTCCATACTTTGAAGTTCTTATTTTTGATGAAAATTCTGAGACTTAAATGTTTTATGAAAGTTGGCTGTCATTCTTAAAAACTAACTTTCAATGGGTCCAATAATTTAGGTTCAATAGCAAAAGCTTTTTCCATACTTTGAAGTTCTTATTTTTGATGAAAATTCTAAGACTCAAATCTTTTATGAAAGTTGGCTGTCATTCTTAAAAACTAACTTTCAATGGGTCCAATAATTGAGGTTCAATAGCAAAAGCTTTTTCCATACTTTGAAGTTCTTATTTTTGATGAAAATTCTAAGACTCAAATCTTTTATGAAAGTTGGCTGTCATTCTTAAAAACTAACTTTCAATGGGTCCAATAATTTAGGTTCAATAGCAAAAGCTTTTTCCATACTTTGAAGTTCTTATTTTTGATGAAAATTCTAAGACTCAAATCTTTTATGAAAGTTGGCTGTCATTCTTAAAAACTAACTTTCAATGGGTTCAATAATTTAGGTTCAATAGCAAAAGCTTTTTCCATACTTTGAAGTTCTTATTTTTGATGAAAATTCTGAGACTTAAATGTTTTATGAAAGTTGGCTGTCATTCTTAAAAACTAACTTTCAATGGGTCCAATAATTTAGGTTCAATAGCAAAAGCTTTTTCCATACTTTGAAGTTCTTATTTTTGATGAAAATTCTAAGACTCAAATCTTTTATGAAAGTTGGCTGTCATTCTTAAAAACTAACTTTCAATGGGTCCAATAATTGAGGTTCAATAGCAAAAGCTTTTTCCATACTTTGAAGTTCTTATTTTTGATGAAAATTCTAAGACTCAAATCTTTTATGAAAGTTGGCTGTCATTCTTAAAAACTAACTTTCAATGGGTCCAATAATTTAGGTTCAATAGCAAAAGCTTTTTCCATACTTTGAAGTTCTTATTTTTGATGAAAATTCTAAGACTCAAATCTTTTATGAAAGTTGGCTGTCATTCTTAAAAACTAACTTTCAATGGGTCCAATAATTTAGGTTCAATAGCAAAAGCTTTCCATACTTTGAAGTTCTTATTTTTGATGAAAATTCTAAGACTCAAATCTTTTATGAAAGTTGGCTGTCATTCTTAAAAACTAACTTTCAATGGGTCCAATAATTTAGGTTCAATAGCAAAAGCTTTTTCCATACTTTGAAGTTCTTATTTTTGATGAAAATTCTAAGACTCAAATCTTTTATGAAAGTTGGCTGTCATTCTTAAAAACTAACTTTCAATGGGTTCAATAATTTAGGTTCAATAGCAAAAGCTTTTTCCATACTTTGAAGTTCTTATTTTTGATGAAAATTCTGAGACTTAAATGTTTTATGAAAGTTGGCTGTCATTCTTAAAAACTAACTTTCAATGGGTTCAATAATTTAGGTTCAATAGCAAAAGCTTTTTCCATACTTTGAAGTTCTTATTTTTGATGAAAATTCTGAGACTTAAATGTTTTATGAAAGTTGGCTGTCATTCTTAAAAACTAACTTTCAATGGGTTCAATAATTTAGGTTCAATAGCAAAAGCTTTTTCCATACTTTGAAGTTCTTATTTTTGATGAAAATTCTAAGACTCAAATCTTTTATGAAAGTTGGCTGTCATTCTTAAAAACTAACTTTCAATGGGTTCAATAATTTAGGTTCAATAGCAAAAGCTTTTTCCATACTTTGAAGTTCTTATTTTTGATGAAAATTCTGAGACTTAAATGTTTTATGAAAGTTGGCTGTCATTCTTAAAAACTAACTTTCAATGGGTTCAATAATTTAGGTTCAATAGCAAAAGCTTTTTCCATACTTTGAAGTTCTTATTTTTGATGAAAATTCTGAGACTTAAATGTTTTATGAAAGTTGGCTGTCATTCTTAAAAACTAACTTTCAATGGGTCCAATAATTTAGGTTCAATAGCAAAAGCTTTTTCCATACTTTGAAGTTCTTATTTTTGATGAAAATTCTGAGACTTAAATGTTTTATGAAAGTTGGCTGTCATTCTTAAAAACTAACTTTCAATGGGTTCAATAATTTAGGTTCAATAGCAAAAGCTTTTTCCATACTTTGAAGTTCTTATTTTTGATGAAAATTCTGAGACTTAAATGTTTTATGAAAGTTGGCTGTCATTCTTAAAAACTAACTTTCAATGGGTTCAATAATTTAGGTTCAATAGCAAAAGCTTTTTCCATACTTTGAAGTTCTTATTTTTGATGAAAATTCTGAGACTTAAATGTTTTATGAAAGTTGGCTGTCATTCTTAAAAACTAACTTTCAATGGGTTCAATAATTTAGGTTCAATAGCAAAAGCTTTTTCCATACTTTGAGGTTCTTATTTTTGATGAAAATTCTGAGACTTAAATGTTTTATGAAAGTTGGCTGTCATTCTTAAAAACTAACTTTCAATGGGTCCAATAATTTAGGTTCAATAGCAAAAGCTTTTTCCATACTTTGAAGTTCTTATTTTTAAATGTTTTATGAAAGTTGGCTGTCATTCTTAAAAACTAACTTTCAATGGGTCCAATAATTTAGGTTCAATGGCAAAAGCTTTTTCCATACTTTGAAGTTCTTATTTTTGATGAAAATTCTGAGACTTAAATGTTTTATGAAAGTTGGCTGTCATTCTTAAAAACTAACTTTCAATGGGTTCAATAATTTAGGTTCAATAGCAAAAGCTTTTTCCATACTTTGAAGTTCTTATTTTTGATGAAAATTCTGAGACTTAAATGTTTTATGAAAGTTGGCTGTCATTCTTAAAAACTAACTTTCAATGGGTCCAATAATTTAGGTTCAATAGCAAAAGCTTTTTCCATACTTTGAAGTTCTTATTTTTGATGAAAATTCTGAGACTTAAATGTTTTATGAAAGTTGGCTGTCATTCTTAAAAACTAACTTTCAATGGGTCCAATAATTTAGGTTCAATAGCAAAAGCTTTTTCCATACTTTGAAGTTCTTATTTTTGATGAAAATTCTGAGACTTAAATGTTTTATGAAAGTTGGCTGTCATTCTTAAAAACTAACTTTCAATGGGTCCAATAATTTAGGTTCAATAGCAAAAGCTTTTTCCATACTTTGAAGTTCTTATTTTTGATGAAAATTCTGAGACTTAAATGTTTTATGAAAGTTGGCTGTCATTCTTAAAAACTAACTTTCAATGGGTTCAATAATTTAGGTTCAATAGCAAAAGCTTTTTCCATACTTTGAAGTTCTTATTTTTGATGAAAATTCTGAGACTTAAATGTTTTATGAAAGTTGGCTGTCATTCTTAAAAACTAACTTTCAATGGGTCCAATAATTTAGGTTCAATAGCAAAAGCTTTTTCCATACTTTGAAGTTCTTATTTTTGATGAAAATTCTGAGACTTAAATGTTTTATGAAAGTTGGCTGTCATTCTTAAAAACTAACTTTCAATGGGTTCAATAATTTAGGTTCAATAGCAAATGCTTTTTCCATACTTTGAAGTTCTTATTTTTGATGAAAATTCTGAGACTTAAATGTTTTATGAAAGTTGGCTGTCATTCTTAAAAACTAACTTTCAATGGGTCCAATAATTTAGGTTCAATAGCAAAAGCTTTTTCCATACTTTGAAGTTCTTATTTTTGATGAAAATTCTGAGACTTAAATGTTTTATGAAAGTTGGCTGTCATTCTTAAAAACTAACTTTCAATGGGTCCAATAATTTAGGTTCAATAGCAAAAGCTTTTTCCATACTTTGAAGTTCTTATTTTTGATGAAAATTCTGAGACTCAAATGTTTTTATGAAAGTTGGCTGTCATTCTTAAAAACTAACTTTCAATGGGTCCAATAATTTAGGTTCAATAGCAAAAGCTTTTTCCATACTTTGAAGTTCTTATTTTTGATGAAAATTCTGAGACTTAAATGTTTTATGAAAGTTGGCTGTCATTCTTAAAAACTAACTTTCAATGGGTTCAATAATTTAGGTTCAATAGCAAAAGCTTTTTCCATACTTTGAAGTTCTTATTTTTGATGAAAATTCTGAGACTTAAATGTTTTATGAAAGTTGGCTGTCATTCTTAAAAACTAACTTTCAATGGGTTCAATAATTTAGGTTCAATAGCAAAAGCTTTTTCCATACTTTGAAGTTCTTATTTTTGATGAAAATTCTGAGACTTAAATGTTTTATGAAAGTTGGCTGTCATTCTTAAAAACTAACTTTCAATGGGTTCAATAATTTAGGTTCAATAGCAAAAGCTTTTTCCATACTTTGAAGTTCTTATTTTTGATGAAAATTCTGAGACTTAAATGTTTTATGAAAGTTGGCTGTCATTCTTAAAAACTAACTTTCAATGGGTCCAATAATTTAGGTTCAATAGCAAAAGCTTTTTCCATACTTTGAAGTTCTTATTTTTGATCAAAATTCTGAGACTTAAATGTTTTATGAAAGTTGGCTGTCATTCTTAAAAACTAACTTTCAATGGGTTCAATAATTTAGGTTCAATAGCAAAAGCTTTTTCCATACTTTGAAGTTCTTATTTTTGATGAAAATTCTGAGACTTAAATGTTTTATGAAAGTTGGCTGTCATTCTTAAAAACTAACTTTCAATGGGTCCAATAATTTAGGTTCAATAGCAAAAGCTTTTTCCATACTTTGAAGTTCTTATTTTTGATGAAAATTCTAAGACTCAAATCTTTTATGAAAGTTGGCTGTCATTCTTAAAAACTACCCTCGATCCCCGACCCAAAAAAAGGACGGGGTCGGGGAGGCCGGGGTTGGCAATGTCGGGGTCGGGGACGACCCCATTTTTGGGCTCGGGGTCGGGGAGGAATCCTAGTGCAAATTATCATCCGCAAAACAGATAGGTTGGTAACTTTAAACATGAAAAATAACGAGCCAATAATCAAATTCCATGGCTTTCAGTTGATCGGAAAAGATGAGTAATTTTTCACTAAAAATTCCATTGCACAAAATTTTGCCCATATTGAAGTGATTGGACAAATGCAAAGCAGCGGTGGTCATGTCCATTCTCTGTTAAATTGACACTATATATTTTATTTATTTAATTCTTTAACTTCATTAGAAAATAAAAATAGAGCACAAAATTCCAATATTTTTCGCAAATATTTGGCAGACCAAATGCAGAATTCTGTGTTTAATTTGACTTTTTAAACAAGATTGTGAGTGCGCTTTAGTGATCGGCCAGAATGTTCCGGTCGGTACTATTCGGTAAAGTACCGAAAATGCCGAAAAAGCGTCGGTACTTTCACGTACCGACCGAACACTAGTGCGCATAGCCCCAAAATTGTGAACTTCCCTTTTTTTGCCGAACGTTGTTTGTCAAATTTAACATAAAATTGTTTGCATTCATTATTTTTGCATCGTTTAGTACAAAATGAGTGCTTTGTTCAATCAAATTTTACCATTTCGAATTGCATTCCATTTTTGATGGCTTCTTCCCATTCCGCCAAATCTTCGCCCACTAAATGTAAAAGCTTTAAACAAATAATAACACTAAAGTTACAACGATTCTTTATGTCGAAAATAACCGGAACCCGCGCATATCCTTCCCATATTTTTTGAGCGTATGTAAACGGCCTTTTCGGTCGCTTTTGTTCTTCTACTTTGGAAACCAATCCGCATTCTTAAATTTGATAATAAAACATTAGAAATACGCATATAGTTTAAATCGTTAAAATCGCTAAAATCATATATACCAGAGGTCGTATGTAAATTTCCAAAACAGCATCTGGCTAACAAAAAAGCATAATTTGTGACCAAATGCATCAAATTCATAAATTTTGTTGAGATCCGAGCCCGGCTTTTAACTGTTGTTATCTGACCCTATCGACACCAAAGTTTTTTAACAAAAATGTTAAAAATCCTAATAAAAATGTTCCCGACGGCGCCTGTTTGCATCATTTAATGGGTCCAACAAATTTTTTTAGAAAGAACGTATTGCAAATATGTTTCTAATAGTTTTGCCGGTTCTGCTGTGATCGTTATTTTGAAAATGTGCATTATTTTTGCCAGCTTTTAATAATTTAATAAGGTCAGTGAGTGAGACCTAACCCAATATGAAATCAAACAAAACAAAAACCCACTTTTTGTTAATTCCTCGTATAATTGTTGTGCTCGTCCTTTTGTCCAAGATATATCTCCGCCATCTTCGAGAGGGTCCTCTTCTTCCTACATATATCATATTAATGGGGTGTTTTAAATCAGTTTTAAGTACCGTAATCACTAATTAACACTAATTAGTAGACCTGCTCTATGGTAGTCTCGGGTCGTTGTTCCCCGCACCATTCCAACTCACGAATCTGTTTAACAAGATCGCGCGTTACTTCACAGTCATCTCCAAGATCGTCACAAGCTGACGTCCCCAGATACTTGAAACAAAAAACAATTCATAAATAGCTTAGATAATTCAAGTTCATTAAAAATCAATTAGTATGCAAACTTTGTTCGGGTCGTTTTCATAGGGAAGCAAATTTGATCTTTGGATGATTCTCTTTGAGAAATTAAGTTCCGTTAATTGGAAGAAAATGACCAAATCTTCATCAGACGGCGCGATAAAATGAAGCTTTTTTGCACAACTTCCATTAATCAGTTGCGGTGAGATGTGATCGAGAACTTGCCCAATTCCATCCTTCTTGAAGTTTAAACATTTTGAATTGGATCCCGGATTTATGGGTATATTTGTTTTCAGATTTTAGCGCATTTAAGTTGCGATAAACTTAATTAAAAACGCTGGGCAAATATAACATATAAAAACTTTAATAAAAAAAAATTCTCAGTTAAATATAGAAAAAACCATTATTAATCGGTTTTTAACCAATGCGAAAATGCCTTTTTGGCCATTTTTGGTCCATTAAACCCAGGCTCTAATTATAATGAGTTAAATTGGCAAATTTTGTTAAACAAGCACCTCTTTAATCCATTCATTTGAAATGCGAATTGCACTTTGACGACGTTCATTACCAAATTCGATGAAAAAAGTAGGAATTTCTTTCATCATCTCCCGAACTAGGGTTCGGATAATTGGTCTGGGGCCGGGCGGGCTTTTTTCCGGGCACCCCAAAAAGGGCCGGGCGGGCTTTTCCGGGCGAATATTTTTTGGATTTTCCTCCGGGCGGGCTTAGCCGGGCGAATATTTTTCGGTTTTTTGTCCGGGCGGGCTTTGACGGGCGAATATTTTTTGGTTTTTCGTCCGGGCGGGCTTTGCCGGGCGAATACCGGGCTTTAGCCCGGATCGAATATTTCCTAGTCGGGCGCCCGCCCGGCTCGGCGCCCGCCCGTTGCCCGCCCGACCCGGGCGCCCGTCCGAACCCTATCCCGAACTACTTCAGATGAAATCAAATATTTTCTGCTTACTTCAAAACTTAAATTAACAAATTTATTTATTTGAATAAATCAAAATAATTTCAATCAATTGTTATTTATATTTATTTCAATTTTTGTTTACGTCTTGTCGGTGAATGAAAAGTCGAGAAATGACTTAACAATCAGCGATTTTTCATCTTCACGATGGATGCATTGCCCACTCTGAAGCCGTCCACATTCGAAAAAGCTCCAATATGCTTTTCACATTTTTCTAAATAAAACCGGAAAACTTTAATTATTTAAAAAATAATAATTTGTTATTGTTTTTTTTTGTTTAATTTTGTTTTTGATAAAAAAAAAAAGTTTAAAAAAGTCGCTTCAATTTCAACTAACCCCGGATTGAAAAAATGCCCGAATTCTGCCTTTCCAGTGAACTGTTGTAACATACATAAAATTCCACGAAACTAAATAATTTTTTGATTTAAATTAAACGTTTTTTTGTACACACATACATTGCGCATTTCAATTCTGGCACTTTTAAACAGGAATCGACAAAGTCTTGTCTAATCTCCTTAGCAGTGGCATAATCCTTTTAAATTGTTCACATCCAAGAAGATAGGGAAAGACTGAAATGTTCAGCACAAAAAAGGGAGTTTCTAATGGAAAAGCAATTTCCGTGCAGTTGAAGCCGCCAACATGGTCAATACGTGAAGCTGTTGGCTTTACAGAGCACTTAAGCAACAAATTTTTGGCAAAATTGAATTTTTGGAAAAATTGGCCCAAAACAAATTCAATTGAACCGTTCTTTTGCACCAATTCGAAGAATCGGCATCCCCAGCAGATGCGAGGTCAAGTGCAAAAATGCGCAGGGACATGCCGTAGTCCTCGAGGAATGTAACAAAATGTTGCGCATTTTGAAACTCTTCGTCGAATGGTTCGTACACTTAAAAGTTATTAAAATAAATATTTTTACGAATTTATTGTTTAAAGCCTTTTGTGATATTAATGTCCAAGTTTTTCTCCGTTTTGCTGACAATGAAACCGGCCCCAAAATCCGCATTCAGTGCCATACTAAATTAAACAATTTTGAATTTTGCAAAAATTATATTCATTTCACCTGTCGGATGTCTCGAATGTCATTTGCAGGGCTTCCACTTTTAGGCAAATGCCTATTTTTTCTGCGAACTTGGCACAGTGAGTTAAGCACGAAAAACATGTTTTTAGCTTTATTTGGAGCTTCTAGAGTGGACTTTATAATGCCTATTTATGCCTATTTTGGGGTTTTTGTGCCTAATGCCTATTTGTGCCTATTTCGACATTTTTGTGCCTATTTCGGCATTTTTGGCGACTTTTTTCAGGATTTTGAGATATTTTACAAAAAATGCCAAAAATATTCAATCGTGCGAAGTGGAGCGTTCGTTTTCAGCATACAAAAACATTTTGGCCGACAATCGGAATATAACAAATGATTTGCCTAAAGTGTAATTTAAAAGCAGTCCGTTTTCCGTTATGGTGCACGCTTTCCATGCATTTTTGTCCGGAGGGTCGCTAATATTTTAATTTAATTTTACGAATTAAATTTTTTACTT
Organism: Globodera pallida; assembly: GCA_020449905.1. NCBI lineage: Eukaryota > Metazoa > Nematoda > Chromadorea > Rhabditida > Heteroderidae > Globodera > Globodera pallida. The sequence goes on from JAIXHY010000015.1 coordinate 1,616,990, forward strand.
TATAAATTTTACTTTTCATGAACAGCACAGGTCTCCAAACCAATACAAAGTAGTACTCCGAACAATAACATCAAATTCATTCAGCCAAACTGAATAGATTTAAAGGTTTTCTTAGATTCTAAAAAATCAAAAATAAATTAGATTTTTCATTTTTCGGAAAAACATTTAAGAATATTTGTGGGGCAAAATGGATGGGCTAGTGTTAGTGTCGATTTAACAGAGAATGGGCATGACCATCGCTGCTTTGCATTTGTCCAATCACTTCAATATGGGCAAAATTTTGTGCAATGGAAATTTTTAGTGAAAGAATTACTCATCTTTTCCGATCAACTGAAAGTAGGAAACTTTTTATTAGAGAATTAATGCTAAGTCCACCTATTGGGTCAGCCAGCAGCACACCGGGAAGCAATTCTTTGACAGATTTGTGTAATTAAAAACAAATTCAAAACTCGAATTGTTTTTGGTGGATTTAAATGGCCAATTTATCAATTTCTTAACACTTTGGAATGACCAAAATTATTGACCCGATCGGCATTCATCATCTCCAATCAATCGTTCAAGCATACAAAAGTTGCAAATTTTATTAAAGCTTGTGATTGTATATCTGTACGCCAATATATTTTGATTGGAAAGGGCGGAATCATTATGAATTTGAATTTATGATGCTTATCAAATACATCTTCGTCGTTTTCTGTGCCATCTCTTCAATTGGCCGGGGTAGAGGACGATTTGTTTTTGGCACCGTCCGTGCCAGTCTCTTTGGAGGACGATTTGTTTTTGGCATTGTCCGTGCCAGTTTCAGGGTCGCCGCGCTTCTCAGTGATTTTCAGCACTGGCTTTTTCAGCTCAATGTCCGCCTTGTTGCATAAGCCTTCTTGGCAAATTTCGCACTTGGGAATGCCACCATCCTTGGCACAAATTGGGTCCAAGTCGCTCCGAGTGCATTTGCCACCGTTAGGAGCACATGCATTGACAACAAATATCTGGTCACCATTTGCTGCACAAATTATTCAAAAATTTATATTAATCAACAAAATGTTTTCTTAAATACCCACCATCAACGCACGAGAACGTTTGGCATCCGGCAAAATTTCCAAAACAATCATGTTCGTCCAGTGCAAGTCCCTGCCAGATGTCGGTCGTGCCCCACTGTTGCATTTTGCGAAACATTTCCACGGACGGAGTGCCACGATGGCGGAGGGCATAGTAGCAGTTGTCAGCTTCAATAAATAATTTAAAAATTAATTTTAAATTATCGCCAAAAATTAGTGAGTACCTTCCACATCCCAGAAGCTCCCCAAACTGGGATGAACAAGCGCAATAAGGAGGACCAACAGGGCAATCATTGATTAGAAATTGGGGTAAAATGGGGGTAATTTTTTGGGGGTAAATTCTTTGGATTTATTTTCTGAATTTAAATTGTTTTTTAAAGAAGTCAAAATTGTATTATTAAAATTAATAATTGTTTAATCCTTTTCAGAAAAAAAAATAATTTGTAGAAAAACTTTTTAACAAAATTTTTAAATCTTAAAATTAGGCTTTGCCGTAAAATGTTTTAAAATAAAAGTGAAATCTGATGGAGGGCCGACAAAATGAATCATCTAACCAAAATGGGCGATTTGAGAAGCAAAATGATGAAGCCAAAGTGGCAACTTTGTCTTTTTATACACAAAATGTTCTCACAAAAGGCAAAAAATTCTTTCAAAAGTTTTCATTTTTGTATGATTCAGCAAACGAATAGGCAAAATGTTACGAAAATCGAAAGAAAGTTGACGAAGATGAAACATCCAACATGAATAGGCTTATTTTTGAGAAGCAAAAACGATGAAGCCGTTGTAAATGATTCATCAAACGAAAATGAAAAGAATTTAATATACAAAAATAAATATTTTTGAGGAAAAAGTTTTTGTTCGGGCAACGATCAAAAAGCGAATGACGCAACACATTAAGAAACCGTAACAAATCTGTTTATTTATATTCAGAGACCGGAACAAAACTGGACGGGCACATTTGGCTATTGCCGACATTGTGGCATTTTTGGAGTGCCGCATTTGCACATTTTTGTTGCGCACCGGCTACGATTGGCCCTAGGGCGTGATTGGCAGGGAATGGGCCTGAGACGGTACTGGCCCTAACTATAAGTGACGGGACGGGATTGACCCGCTTCGCTACAATTGGACATTTGGGGACCGAAACAGCTTTAAATTGGCCAAATTTATGGCACGCACAACTCAGTAGCAGTCTAAAACCCGGTTTAACGTCTTGCCCAATTTTTTGATTATTTCTAATTTTTTAGCACCTGGTAGAAACCCTAAAAAGTGGTTTTGTGTAAGTTTGAAAGTCTGGAAGGTACAATGAAATTTACCAGAAATGTGATTACAATTTTTTTTATTCAAAAAAATAGATGGCACACATTTACATCCAAAAAAAAACGCTGTGGTATAGTTATAGAAAAATAACTTTAAAACATGAAAAATTGTTCCCAGAAAATTTATTCAACTTTTTTTGTCGACGTCGTTGCCTCTGTTGACAAATTGCGCTTCATTCTTGCTTTGCCCGAAATGTATGAGTCGTAGAAGAATTGGGCGAACAAATACAAGTAGGAAAGGTACATCAGGCCACCCAGGGACAGCATATTCCAACTAAATTTTATTAAAATAAAAATTAATTCAAAAAATTAAAATTTTTTGACATATTTTTGCATACTTTACACCAACCAAAAGCTTGTCGAACCAAGCTTCTCGTTCAAAAGTGAATGTTTTGATTAATTAAAATAACACAATTCTTTTTGCTTAAAATATTTTAAAAAATTTCAAAATTTTGTGACATATTTTGGCGCACTTTACACCAAAATGAATGCCTGCCGAACACCAGGCTTTTCAATCGAACCAGAATGTTTTGTTAATTACTTATTCTTTAATTTTTGGACTTTTTGAGTTAACTTTTTGATAAAAATATTTGTTGCTTCACCTCGCATCGCATGGCGTCGTATCGGCGTATTTGATGTACACAATGTGTGTGAAAATGTAAACGGAGATGACAAATTGCAGAATTTGAATGCTCGTGATGAATTTGGCCACAGGGCGTGGTGCCCGCACTTTCATTGCCTGGAGGCCAAAATAGCTGAAAATCCATTTTTGTTTGTTGGCATTTTATTGCTTTTTTAATACATCTATTAAGTAAAATAAAATAAAATTTAATATTGTTAATTATTATAATATTATAGCAAATAGCACTTACAAGTACATGACCGTGTGAACACTGAGGTTCAATGCCAGGGACCAGCGGCACCATGCCTGCTTCTCCGCATACGTGATGGTGGCGTAGAGAAATGTGAGTGCGTGGTGGTACCAATGCAGGAAAATCACGGGACGCTTACGAAGAATCTGGCATGCAAAATAAATTTTGGCAAAATTTTGTCGTTTATGGGTAACAAATTTTTTTTGTTGAATTATATATACCAATCGACTGCTCTCATTTTTTAGATCAAAAATTCAAAAAAATTTTGCGCAAAAGGCACCTATGAAGAAGGTTAGTATCTAAACTCTGAACTGAAGTGTCCCTTATCAACGGGGACTCAGTTGTCTATTGTTAAGAAGTGCTCAAAAACACTGATACTATTTTCTAATATTTCAAAAAATTTAAAAATTAGTTTTTAATATATAAAGAAGCTTTCCGATTTTAACTTATACGTGTCCAACCTAACTTACCAGGAACATTGTGTCGCCCAGTTCTGGCGCTTTGCTCATCACGAACATCCATCCCCAATATCCCGTCGATGAATCATTGTAATACTCAGCATTTTGACAGTACGTGCCTGCACATAAATTCGATAAAAATTACATTTTTAAACAATTAATAATTTTAATTACCGACAAAGCCGTGCTGCCGAAACATTTTGAACATTTCGGGCAACAGACAATAGGCTGCATAGCCGCTGAAGATGGAGAATGAGAAATTCCACAGCGCCAACACAATGTTCATTGCCTTAAAATTTTGAATTTAGCGTTTTAAATGTTGGCATAATGATGATATGCCTTGCTGTCAAACGCCTTCCGTGTGAACATCCACTTTTGGCCCCAATAAACAATGGCCAAATAGGCCAACTGTGATTTTGTAGGACATTGGCACCCAACTGTGCCTGAATAATGGAAAAAGTTTAAAATGCAATTAGGTAAAAGCATAATTATTAAATAATGAATTTTGGAATGAAAACTGACTGCATGTAATGCGTTGTTTTCTCCAGGCTCCAGTCATTGCTAAAAAGCAGTTCCGGTAATGAAATGTCATGCAATGTGCCATTGTCGGTGGTCATTGTGCAAATGAAATATGTTTGCTATTTTTATTTGCTAAAAATAATTAATTGCAACCTATCGTTACGCTAAAGCATTGCAATTGGACAAATCTCAAAAAAGTTATGGCCAGAAACTCCAAAAAATAAAAATCCGGAATTTGTAAATTTCTTTTGAAACTTGCCCAATCGAGTTAAATATCTCTTAGAATGTCAGAATCAGTTAAGGTTGAAGCAAATTATTGTACCCCGGTCTGGGTTTGGACCGGTCTGGGGATTCGGTTTGGTAGCCAGAAAATGTATTAAAAAACATAAAATATTTTATTTTTTGTATTTGGATTTTAAAAATAATATTTGGCCAAATTAATAAGGTATCTTTATGCAATTTTAGCAACTTTAAATATGATTTTAATTGGAAAGTCTCGATAAAATATTCTATGGAATTTAATTGCATTTTGTCGTTAAGTTGTTCCAAATTTTATAGAGACAATTTAATCGTTGTTGGCCTTCAAAAACTGCTCACTTTCCCTCATTCACCTCGAACCACCAAAAATTTTGTGCTGATAACGCCCAAAAACATTCACGTGAAGCAATGTGTCAATAGAATTAAACTTGTCAATCACATTGAATTTGCAAGAAAATTTAAATTTAATTTAAAAAACATTAAACAAAGAATTCAGAAGGAAGATAATAATTAATTCAACCAAAAAATCGCATATTTTTTTTGTATGGGAGGGAACTATTTTCGTCAATTTTGTGATGCAATTACGTTGTAAAAAATTCTTTTGTGCATATTTTTTAATGCACAATTTCTTTCCCCTGCCCAAAGAATTTCTGAACATTAAAATTTGAATAAATTTAAGAGACCAGACAAAATAATTTTGCGTACCCTAAAATTAAGGCAACGTCGTGGATAATAAACTTTCAGTAAAAATTCCATTGAAAATTAGTCCAAATCGATCGCTAAAAGCAAACATAAAAAAAACAATTTTATGACCAATTTTTATACGTACTTTCAATTAAAAAGGCTAATTGACTTTTATATGCAAAAACTAAACGATTTGTTGAATTTGGGTTACTTCCATTAAAAATATTTATTGCTTCATTTTCTTTTTGGTCCGCAATTGTTCGTGCCAACCAGCTTCAAAAGCGAGTAGTGCTTACTAGAGATCGGGCCTGAGGACCGATCGAGATTTCGATCGAGAATCTCGATAGTCTTGCATCTCGAAAACGAAAAAATCTCGGTAAAAATTCGTCGATCGAGATTTCGATTGAAAATCTCCAAAAAATTTAGTCGAGATTTACCGAGATTTCGATCGAGAATCTCGATCGGTCCGATCTCTAGTGCTTACCGATCATGGCTGGACAAAACTTGGCTCACACTACTCGAATGAAACAAAAAATTTGAAAATTAAAAACACGAAATTTTGTCCAGCAGCCCTGCAGGGGTTGGAGGTTATGTGACGACGACACATTTTAATTAATGATGATAAAAAAAATGATAGCATCCTAAAACAAAATTGCTCGCACCGTTTTCTTTCGCCATTCATCGGTCCGGCCAACAGGGTTGTTGGCTTTCCGAAACAAATACTTAAAAAATGATCAAATTCTCGGAAAAACCCATTTTTATTTATTTTTTAACAAAGAAAACCAAAACGAATTCACTAGATTAAATTTTCATTTAGTTAAAATTTTTGAAAATTAATTTTCTGTCAAAAAAAAAGTCGATCTTCATAGGGCTGCCCAATTTTTTTTCTCAGAATTAGTCAATAATTAGTATAAATTAATATTTTTATCCAAAATTAAGATTGCTACAAATATGTACAGAATGTATGAAAAACAATAAAAAAAAGTATAAATAACAAACGCCACAGAGAAAAATTGAAAAATAAATTTTTGTAATATAATTTTGAGTTATATAAATTTTATTTTTTATTAATCTAATAAAAAAATGTTTGGTCAATATGTTTATTTGATCGATTATTTTTTCTCGCGTTTTTGCTTCCGTTGTCGCACCCTTTGTTCGGCCTCCCGCAGCTGCTCACGTTTGATGAGAAAGAAATTCAATTCCTAAATTTAAATAAAACAATTACAAATTTTTTTTGTTGTTTTATCCAAAATTGACCTCCAAAATTGTTGAGTACTGCTCCACCGGGATGCCCAATCGTTCCATGTGGATCCGGATGATTACGAAGAAATGCAATGTCTGCCGGCTTGTCACAAAATCTCAGCAACATGTCAAATGCATTCTCTCGGCCGTTGCTGCTGCACCCGCCGTTGTTGTCCATGTCCAGCATGTCGCCCTGTTGATGGTAGATGGAGCCCCGTGAACGAAGGCTCACCAACTGAGGCCTTCTGGGCAAAAAAAATAATTACATCAATATAGCTCTGACTAGGGCTGGCATTTTTAAGCATTTTCCTGTTTTTTTGCTCATAGTCTATGATAAAAGAAGCTCAAAAATAGCATTTCCCGAAGACTTTGAAATTAAAACGAGTTTTTGAGTGCCAATAAAATTCCTATTTTGGAGTTTGGCTGTTAGTGCATATTTTAGAGCCGATCTTGCTATTTTGAATTCTTAAGAAAAATGCAATAAAAAAGGTACCCCTGAAAATTGATTATTCAATTTTAAAAAAGACTAAAAAAATGTTCCACTAACAAATTTCTACGAGAAATTAGCATAATTTAAACCATTTTGATGTTTTTAGTGCCTATTTTGACGGGTTTTAGTGTCTAAAAATCCCAGCCTTATATTGGCTCTTCGTAAAAGTTGGAAAAAAAAATTGTTAATTTCCAATCCATTATTTTGATTAGATTTTTGGATTTAAATTTTATATTTGTAAATAATAAAGTCACTAAATACCGCAGAGAACTTCGAGTGCGCTGCAAAATTTGCCGTTTTATGCCATATTTTCGGGCACTGGAGCGTTCTCCCATCATCGATGAAAAGAGATTGGAAAGCATCTAATTTGTAAGTGCAATTTGTAATTAATTAAAAATATTAATCATTTTTAATGATTTTATAAACAATATTTGGGTGATTTTTAAGAGAGAATACTATTTATAAAATATAGTTATTAATTATAGTGAATTATTAAATTTAAATTATAAACAAATAAATGCAAAAATATATTGCCTGAATCGGATTTTTGCTGGCATTGGACCGTCGATGAACAGCTCCATCAAGTTGGAAAGCGAGTACTCGCCGCTGTTGACGTCCCAGCAGCCGATGTCGATGAATTATTATTGTTCACCCCAAGCGTTGTCCGTGAGTTGATGGAGGCACAGGTCGAGTTTGTGAAGGAGGAGCTGGACACCGACCCATCCGTTGTGGCACTGACCACCGCATTCTCAAGGGCACAAAAGTCCGAAATTTTCAAAAAATGTTCATTGACAAATTTAAGTGTTTAAATTAAATTCTTTGTTTGGCAGTCAACCAAAATTCGATACAAAATGTCAATTCATTTATTGACAAATTATTATTTTCACATCTTGACCCTGCATTTTTCCAATGCCAAATTAAAGATAAATTTTCAAATTAGTTGAAAGATGACTTTTTGATTCTAAAAGAATGAAATTTAGGCTTTCCATATCCTGTTTTCTTCTTTATTTATTTTGTTTTTATAGAAATATTTCCTTTCAAATTGTTTTATAAATATCACTTACCAGCTTTGTGGACGCTTCTTCTGGTTCCTCTTCAGACTGAGGCTGTTCGTCATTGCCTGGGTTTTCATCTACGGCATTCAAAGACAAATCCAACTGCTGATGGTCTGACGCCATTAAACTTCTAAAAGATCACCATCATTGACCGGCCACAATATTCCAATTGAGAACTTAGCCAAAACTAGTTATTTGATTAATCAAAAAGTGGGCCCGATTTATCTGAACTTTTTGCATATTTTTTTAGTGTTTTGTGCTGATTAAATATGCGGTGACAGGAAATTCTAATTTTTTTTTTACAAAATTGAGGCCTTTTGGAACAGAATTTCGACAAAAAATCAAAGAAAAATGCTGATTTACACAAATTGCATGGGTATCCTAAGCCAATTGTGCGGCGGTCCTTAGGAGCTCCTTTCTCTCTCCCCCCCCCCCCTTCACAGCCACTCCAATCATTGCTCGGACGGGAGCGGGGCCGAGAACCCCCAAAAATTCCTCGCCCCCCATTCAGCGAACATCGCGCCAATCGACGACGTCGTTTAAGGTCGTAGGAGGAAGACGAATGAGAGAATTGCTTGAGGTTCAACCACCAACCTCCCCCCCCCCCAGTTATTAATAATATGAATTTTGTTTGTTTGTTATTTAAATGGAATTCAAATTGTTATCTGATTGAGACAATGATGTGCTAAGCGTTAAGCAGAGGAAATCAAATGCACATCTATCTATATATGATCAACTCTTTTATAACGGAAATTTTAACTGGTGAAAACTTTAATTAATTATTTTAGACAACTAAACATCCGCCGCCCCCCCCCCCCCCCCTCCCAAATTAATCACAAAATATACTCGAAAAAAATTGATCGCAAACGCACTGAGCAAATAACAAAATATAAAAGTGTCATAGTCATAAAATATTTATTTTAGCTTTTCGACCTTATTTTATCTAGCTTTTCTTTTTAAGCTTTGGTCAAAGTTAAGATTTGTCTTTTTTTCTATAGAAAAAACAAACATAATCTGATGATGTCATAGATCAATCTTAGGTTAGCTTAGTGTTCTCGATTGTTTTGGCCTAAAATAATGCTTTTCTAAAAGAACAAAATAAAAATGCGCGGTTTACGATCTAGCGACGACGTTACGCCGCAAACGTAATAATATTGGCTTTTAAGACGTAGACAAAAAGACACCAAAATTTTATTTATTGCATCAAACTCGTCCCTGACCCAAGCACATCAGCCAGCGCTCTCGACGAGTGCGCGGAATGTTTTTTTTTGGTTCCAACAATTTGACATATATTTTCCATGCATTTCGCCCGCTTCTTTTGATGAATGGTCGGTTGGTTGTTGTTGATGAGCAATTCGTAAAATGTTGAAGATTGAAAATATTTTTAAACAATCTTTGCAATGTTGTGACGTTATGTTTATTGTTGAAAACTAATTTTCAAGAAAAAAAACTATGAAAAGCCTAGTCTGGGTTATTGGGGGGATTCATTCCTTTAAAAAAGTGAAAACAGAAATTTAATTTCCGTGATTTTGGCTGGTGAGAATTCTGCTTCTCTTCTGCTTCTGGGGCGGGGAAGGGGAAGGGGTCGGCGGGCTGATAGGCGCCATCGTGAAAATTTTAAAAGATTTTACGATATTTGTTAAGAAATTCAAAAACAAATTGCAATATTTCAAAATTTGGCGATCCGTCAATTTCAAATCGATTAAAGTAAGACGCCACGTGTATTTTCGTTAAAGAATCAATCATAAATAGGGATAGGATTTATATGTGCTAAAAAACCCAAAATATGTATGTTTTTATGTGCTAAAAAATGCCAAAATATGTTTTAATATGTGCTAAAAAGTCGCCCTAATTCAAAAATTTTTCAAAACAAATACTATTTTTGGGCTTCTCTCGTGGTAAGGAATCCACGAAAAAAATATGTTATAACATAAAAATCCTATCCCTAATCATAAATTAATTGACAAATTAAAAGCAGAAAATTCTTGGCTAATAAAATTATTAATCGATATAAGGTTTAAATAATTCGTTATAAACCATTCTTATTGTTTTTACAAATAAGGATCACGGACGGTTCCGTTGGTTGCCATTTGTGACTCAAACGGTCGCGGACGAGTTAAAGTTCCGAACAAAAAGTGGGTGTATGAGATTAGGCTGATCCAACGTCTGCGCGCAATGTCCAATGGAATAACGTTGTGTTCGATGGGGTAGTTGAATTTGTTGTTGTTCAAATCGCAGCATTGTGGGCCGGCTCGCAAAATACCGACGAGAACTTTTCTCCCAGTGGGTTCGCTAAATTAGGTTTATTTATCAATGATTTTAATTGTTAAGAGTAATTAAACTTACTATTTGCAAACAACACCCGAGCCGGAGTCTCCGGCACAAACGGCTTCAGAGTTGTTTCTCAAACAAATTGTTCCGGTAGGAAATTTGTGGCCCCAACGTTTGCCCTGTAACAAGTGAGATTTATAAGTGTTGCATGAGAGTCTCGGTCTCGAGTATCGACTCGAGAAAGGCTTCGAGCTTTTTTTGGTCTTCGGCTTGAGTATTAATTTCGAAAAAATCGACTAAAGATGGTATTTTTGATGTGAATTTTACAGAATTCTGAGCTTGAAAAATAAAAATACATAATAAATCAAATTTAAAATTCCTTAATCTAATATCTTTTGCACAACATTCCAGGGTCAGTTTGGCGTCGATCAATTTGGCGTCGACGTGTTTGAAACGTTATAACTTTTTGGTATTTGACCAAAACAAACAATTTTATTCTCATTCAAAAGCACTATATCTGTAGATGCTATTATAGAAATAAACAAAAGTTTATGACTCACCGCGCCAAACTGACACGAGAAATGGCAATTTTCGGTATTCGCAAAATCCGAGCTCAGATTCGTGTTCTACACATTTATTTACCTTAGATTCAACAAAAAGAGGGCTTTTGTATGCTAACTACTTTGTTTGACTTGCTCATTAATAACTAAATTTCCAAAACGACCGGACCCGCCGGGGTCAGTACGGGTTTCATGGATCCCGTAGCCCGTAAATTTTTTTATTGCAATGTTAAAACTTACCAGTTGACTTACGGCGTCATTGCAACACCTGAGCGAGATTAATATCCCTGAAATATAAAGACGTTGCATCTTCTCGCTGCATTTGTCTCCTTGTTCGGTAAACGATTGACCGTTGCCTTAACTAACGACTTTTTACTAAGGGATAATTACGCTGATTACCAGCAATCTGGCACTCGCTCCATCTGTCCGATGTGAACGCTGCTGGTTCAGAGCTCGCGAATCCAATGGTGCCCAATTTTCCTTTCACCAAGTCAAATGCGGGCTCAACCTCCACGATGGCCAAGTCAAAAGCGTAACGATTCGCCGCGTAGTAGGCCGGATGCAAAACAAAATCCTTGACCTTTCGAGAAACCCCGCTTTCAACGTTCTGATGGTCATCGACACCTGCATATGCTGTCGAACCGTTTATTTGGGCAAACTCCCAGCAGTGCGCACTGGTGAGAATGAGAGAAGGGCTGAACAGAACACCGCTGCATTGATTCATCGTATCGCCCTTAAACCAAGCCAAATTTAAAAATATGGCAATTTTTTTGAAGCTTTTTAGGAGTGGCAAGAATTAAGGATTTAACGAATTTCTTAAGAAATTGGTCTAATAATTACCAATTTTACAAAGAAAAAAGTAAACAATTTTTAATTATTTGTTTCGCCCAAAATGCTATCCGAAAGCGTAAAAAATACTTTACACATTCGGGGGTTGATCCCTCAACCAAAAACCTTACAGAACCCACCAATCACCATTACACCACCACATCCATTGTACCGCTAATAATTTAAATCCAATACAAAACGGGAAAACTCTCATAAAAAGCCCACCATTAGGTTTTATTTTTAAACCGGTACCCCGGTTTACGGTTAGGCCGGTTTTACGATCCCTGGTTTCAGGTTTTGGTTCGGTTAACCGACAGTGAACAACACCAATTGTAAAGCTTAAGAAATGTCCGGGTCACTAAATAATTCAGTAAAGAAATTAATCCTAAACAAATTTTTTAAAGTTGAAAAATCTAAAAACATTTGTCAACTATCAACGAAAAGCTACAGAACCGTTAACTTAACCGGGTGTCGAGAAACCGGGGTAATTGGAAAGGCGAATCCAAAATCATTCAAAAAACATAGGGCCCAGACTCGAAATCACTCAAAACCACTTTTATAGGTTTTCTTAGGTGATAAAACAGATAGAACAATCAATTTTTTTGTCGCTCCGACTTTAAAAGTTTTCAACGGTTTTAAAATTGCCAAAATTGAGATGTCAAAAATCTCAATTTTTGGCAATTTTAAAACCGTTGAAAACTGGTTTAAAGGCGGAGCGTCAAAAAAATTTTAGTTGTTCTATCGGTTTTCGCACCTAAGAAAACCTATAAAAGTGGTTTTGAGTGATTTCGAGTCTGGGCCCTATGATCCATATTTTCATGACTAAAGTCCTTTTTAGGGGTGCATTTTTTGGTAAGAAAATTTTTGATTTTAAGGGTACATTTTTCGTTTAATTGCATTTTTCTTAAGAAATTTTAAAAGTGCCAAAATAGGCAAAATTGGGATTTATTCTCAAAAGCCAGAATTGGGATTTATAGGTGTCAAAAATTTTTCGAAATGAATGCTATTCTGGACTTCTCTCGTCAAACCCTGTTCGCTAAAATAAATAGATTACGCCTAAAAATCCGGTCGCTACCATGCCCTACAACCAAAATTAAAATTTTTTCGGAAACTTTAAAAAAATAAAATATTTTAAGGACATTGAATATTTTGGAACAACATTTCAATCTTTTGAAATGCAAATTGATGATTCTGGAAATTAATCTTCCACAGGTCACTATTGTAAACGAAAGTTTCAAATAAAAGATCAAATAACTTTAAACTTACTGATTCTTTAATTGATAGGTGCACAAAATATGTCGCGTCGTGATAAGGACCGGTGTGGGATCCAAACAAGATTCGATTGCTTGGCACTTTTGTCGGACATCGAGATTCCGTTGACCGGGACCTGAAAACTTGGGAAATCCGTCCTGGTCCCGTACTAATCTAATAAAAACTACAAATTATTGTAAAACTTACTCTTCTTCTTCATCGGGCAAGACTCCAGTGGAAATTGCATACAATCTTTATTAAGAATATTGAAGCAAAAATTTAGAAAGGTGTGTGAATTTTTAATCCTTTTTACGACATTTTAATTTTAAAAATATTTGAAAATTAATTAAAAAGTATACTGGGGGAAGCGTATGTAAACTAAAACAGGCAAAACAATAAATAGTGGTTTCACTCAAGTGGGTTCGAACCCAGTACATAACATAAAATTTGGGAAAGACAAACCACTAGGTCATTGGTGTATTAATCCTTGTAGAAAAGAATTTTTGTCGCTAGATGTCATCATTAGGAGGTGTAAATTTTGTCCCGGTCTTGGCGGGACCAAAAAGCCAGGACCGGGACTTTCATTTTCAAAAATCCGTTGACCGGGACCTGAAAATCCGTCCCGGTCCCGCACTACCCTAATAAAAACTACAAATAATTTTAAAACTTACACTTCTTCTTCATCGGGCTCGGCTCCGGTGGCAATTGCTGAGAACACGGGGCTGAAACAATAAACTTAGATATAAAATTACAAATTATTTTAAAACTTACACTTCTTCTTCACCGGTCTCGAGCCCGGTGGCAATTGCATTCACTGCAAAAAGCATTAGAAAAGTTAGTAAAAGCATTTTTTTGCGGGCCTGAAATTAAAAAAGAAGCCAATAACATATGTATCAAAACCGTCTAAAGAGGACAGGGTTTTTTTGTTCTATCTTTGCTTAATTAAAACCAAAACATGAGTGCTGACGGAAGTAATGCGACTCAGGGAGCTCAGATTGACCTTTTTATGGCAAAGCCATTATGATATTAAGTTTTTTTTAAGTTGTTATTGATAAGATATAAAAGGGTGGTAGGGGGTAAATTTTGATGTTGATTAGCAGGGCTGCTATTTTTAGGTTTTTATCTATTTTAGGATTTCGCTCTAAAATAGGTTCGAGCCTATTTGGCGTTTTTAGTGAGATGTGTGGCATGATTTGGCCTTAGGCAATAATGTCATCTGATTTGAAAAACGAATTATAGTTGATTTTATTTTTTGAATCGGTCAGCTATTTTGGGAATACGAAATATTAGGTTAAATCGGTAATGTACACTTTTCTAATAGTGCGGAGTGCGCTGGCCTAGAAAAAATGGTGGTATCCCGAAAATTCGAGGTTAAATTTCAAACTTCGAAATTTGAGGGTTAACCAAAAAATCCACGGTCAAAATTCAAATTCAAACTTAAATTAGCTTTTGCAGAAAACGACGCATGCCTTACAAATGGCACGAAGAAAATGCAGTGAATTAACTAATATTTAGCTGATGCGTGAAATTGTCAAGAATTTTAATCAAAATTGTGCACTAGTTTGCGAATGAAGTGACATCTTAATCAGGTCGCTATTATAACTCCCTAATGAATTGGTGTACTGATTCGTAAACTGAGAGACATACGTCGCCCGAGGGGATGTTTAACATATTTTTAATATACCATTAAGCCCGTGTATTTACAAAACAGAAAAAATTCAAAGTTGGAGGCAGGACCCGTCTTTTATGCTATCCGTCCATTCCGCCGTTTCCTCGGGCCAGTTAGGAGCAAGGTCCGAGTTCATTTTAGTGTTGCCACAGGCAAGAAAGAGTGTCAGCTGTCAATCCACCATTTTGTTTGTCCTCGTGGAAGTTGAGAGCAAGCCCAATTTTAGTTGCCAAGGGCAAGAAAGAGTGGCAGCTGTCAATCCTCTATTTTGTTTGTCCTCGGGAAGTTGAGAGCAAAGTCTAGCTAGATACATTTTAGTTGCGAAAAGCAAAAGAAATTCATTAGAAATTAACTGTTCAAAATTAATTAATGTGGTTCTGGCAAACAAATACGAATTATATTATTAAAATTTTGCAGAATTTTATGTGTTATCCTTAAAGCAAAAAAGTTGTTTTCTCTCGCTATTTGGCCTAATTGGTTATCCACCGAAAGACAGCCATTCTTCAAATCAATAAATTTTGTTGACATTTAATAAAACATAAGAATGATTTACGGAAACACTTATTCATATTTAGCAATTTAAACCATTTTTTCCAAATCATTATACCAAAAGCGAAAAAGTTTATAGGACTCACGAAATTTTGATTGGACTCATAAAAAAGATGATTAGAAACTATTTAATTCACGTTTATATTTAGACCGTTTTTGAAAATCACACCGGTTTCCCATTATTTACTTTCACAGATGTCGGTGGTTGTCCCTATTTTGTTTGTAAAATTTATCAAAACCAGGTTTTCGTTTATTTCCCACCAAAACGCTTTAATTATTTATTAACCCCGGTTTCGTTTATTTTTCACCAAAACCCTTTAATTCACGTTTAGAATTTATCGTTTTTGCAAATTGTTCCAAAACCGGTTTCCGGTTATTACGTAGTTCACGTTTATTATTTTAAATCCTCTTTGCAAATTAAAATTTATCAAAACCGGGTTTCGTTTATTTCCCACCAAAACGCTTTAATTTACGTTGAGCAATTTACCGTTTTTGCAAATCGGTCCAAAACCGGTTTCCGGTTATACAGATGTCGGTGGTTGTGCTAATTTGTCACGAGAACTACGTAGTTCACGTTTATCATTTTAAACCGTTTTTGCAAATCATCATTTGGGTTTCGTTATTTTTTTCATCGAAATCATTTACGTAATTTTAGCAATTTAGCGTTTTTGCAAATCATTATCTACCAAGACCGATTTCATGTTATTTTCACCGAAACCATTTAATTCAGTTTATCATTTTATACCTTTTTTGCAAATTATTATTTATTAAACCCGGTTTCGTTTATTTTTCACCGAACTATTTAATTCACGTTTATAATTAAACCGTTTTTGAAAACCACAATTTATCAAAACCGGTTTCCCATTATTTACTTTCACGATGTCGGTGGTTGTCCCTATTTTGTTGTTCACGGAAACCATTTAATTCACATTTATCCTTTTAAACCGTTTTTGAAAATCATCATCTGGTTTTCGTTTATTTTCATCAAAATATTTACTAATTCACGTTAGCAATTTAGGGTTTTTGCAAATCATTATTTATTAAACCCGGTTTTATTTAGTTTTAAGCGCAACCATTTAGGTTACGTTTATCAAAACCATTTTGCAAATCACAATTTGTCAAAACCGGTTTCCGGTTCCTATTTTACGGAAACTACGTAGTTCACGTTTATCATTTAAACCGTGTTTTCAAATCATAATTTATCTAAACCGGGTTTCGTGTATTTTTCACAGAACCATTTAATTCACGTTTATCATTTTAAACCGTTTTTGCAAATCATCATCTGGTTTTCGTTTATTTTCATCGAAATCATTTACTAATTCACGTTCGCAATTTAGGGTTTTGCAAATCATTATTTACCAAAACTGTCTTTTGTATTCTCGTTTAGCAATTAGCGTTTTTGCAAATCATTATTTACCAAAACCGTCTTTTGTATTCTCGTTTAGCAATTAGCGTTTTTGCAAATCATTATTTATTAAACCCAGTTTTAGTTTATTTTTCAGCGAAACCATTTAGTTCACGTTTATCAAAACCATTTTTGCGAATCACAATTGTCAAAACCGGTTTCCGGTTCACAGATGTTGGTGGTTTTTCCTATTTTGTTTGTTCACGGAAGATACGTAGTTCACGTTATCATTTTATACTGTTTTTTGAGAAAATAATTTATTAAAAAAATAATATTTGAATATTTAATGTTTGTTTTAAATTGGTGCGCAATATCATATGCAAATGACTTTCCTGCATTGTGCGCGCAATACTGTATCCACCGTTTACTTCCGAGATTCAACCCCCAAAAAGTCCACAAAATAGTCGAGTTTTTCAATTTGTTGGCCATCATTTTTTTGCGACAGTCGGACGACGGTTCGACACTAGCGGACCGGTAGGCCGCGCCATTTAACATTATAGGTTTTGTTACTTTTTTCGAACCCTGACCCAGAATCGAACAATTTCCCAGAATTTGATTTTCTTCCACAGCACGAAATGCCAGCGAACAAATGACAAATTCAACAAACGATTAAATACGCATGGGTAAAAAAAAATCTGCTCCCACAAATGAAAAACCATCATCAGCAGACAACAAATAATATTTAAAATAATTCATTACAAAACAAGTTTTAAATTGTATTTTTACAAATGGGATGTATCCTTGAAGGCTCGTTCGGCCGCCTTTCGTGACTTAGCCGGTCGCCGCTCAGTCAAAGACCCGTGTTTAAAGTGGTTGGTTGCAACTAGGCTAATCCAGCGTCTGCGCCAATATGTCAATGGGACAATATTGCGCTCAATTGGATCATTCAATTTTTTGTCGTTTAAATCGCAGCACTGAGGGCCTGCTCGCAAAATACCGATGAGAACCTTCCTCCCAGTGGATGCGCTAAATGCTTATTAATCAATGATTTAAATTGTTAAGAGTAAAAAACTTACTATTTACAAACAACACCCGAGCCGGAGTCTCCGGCACAACCGGCATCGGAGTTGTTTCTTAGACAAATTGTTCCGAGCGGAAATTTCTGGCCCGAAGGTTTGCCCTATAACAAGTGAGATTTACCCTGTTAGAAAGACTAGAGCCCGGTAAAATAAAAATTCAGGGAACGGAAATTTAAAAAATTTAAACGGAAAGCGAACGGAAACCCCGTCTTTTTCCGTTCTATGAAATTCAATCAAATGTTTCAGTATAAATGTTAAAACTTACCAGTCGGCTTACGGCGTCATTGCAGCAGCGCAATGAAACTAATATCCCGGACATGTACATTCTTTGCAGCTTATCGTGACATTTGCCTCCTTCGGTAAACGATTGTCCGCTGCCTTAATTAGTTTTTAGTAAAAACATTTGATAATTAAGCTGCTCACCTGCGATCTGGCACTCGGTCCATCTGCTTGAAGTAAACACATTTGACTCAGAGCTAGGAAAGCCGATTGTTGTCAATTTTCCTTCAACTAAGTCAAATGGAGGCTCTATCTCGACGATAGCAATGTCAAAAGCGTCACCATTTAGAAGGTAGTACGATGGATCCAGAACAAAATTCTTGACCTTTCGAATAACACCACTTTCAACGTTTTGACGGTCGTTGACACCTGCATATGCTGTCGAACCGTTGATTTGGGCGAACTCCCAGCAATGTGCACTGGTGAGAATGAGCGATGGGTTGAACAAGACACCGCTGCATTGATTCATCGCACCGCTCTTAAACCAATCAAATTTACCGATTATAAACAAGTGGCGGCACTAAATCCGGTCGAATATTCGGGATCCAAGTCCGTTTTTTAATCTTTCTGCCAGATTACGAATAAATTTTTCTTCAAATTTTCTTAATAAAAATCGTTTATAAAATCTCAGCAATACGGTATTTTGAAAAAAGTTCACTCTTTGAGACCCAAATTTAAAAAATTAAAATCCAGTTCTGGAAATTAATCTTCCAATAGTTTCAAATAAAAGATTACTAACTTTAAACTTACTCTTCCTTTGATTGATAGGTGCACAAAATAGTTTGCGTCGTGATACGGACCGGTGTGGGATCCAAACAAGATTCGATTGCTGGGCACTTTCGTCGGGCATTGAGATTCCGTTGACCGGGACCTGAAAACTTGGGAAATCCGTCCTGGTCCCGCACTACCCTAATAAAAACTACAAATAATTTTAAAACTTACACTTCTTCTTCATCGGGCTCGGCTCCGGTGGCAATTGCTGAGAACACGGGGCTGAAACAATAAACTTAGATATAAAATTACAAATTATTTTAAAACTTACACTTCTTCGTCACCGGTCTCGAGCCCGGTGGCAATTGCATTCACTGCAAAAAGCATTAGAAAAGTTAGTACAAGCATTTTTTGCGGGCCTGAAATTAAAAAAGAAGCCAATAATATATCAAAAATTGTCTCAATGGGGGCAATAAAATTGAACGTGATTGGTTATAAATTTTAATTTTTCAACAAATTTCCCAAACCGATAAAATAAACGCAGTATCGATGAGAAGAAGCTTAAATTTTTAGGGACTAAAAACGGTAAAATTTAACATAAAATATGGATTAAAATCAGGGCTGACAGCCATGATTCGAGATCACGGCCTTGCAAAAAACGGCTCCATTGACGTGATCCATGATTTAGAAAAATAAATAAATAAAGAGAACAGAACATTTTTTTGAAATTATTACTGTTAGGTAGTAAAAAAATCCGAAAAATCCGGGATCACAATTTAAACTCAAATTTAAAATTTGCTTCTGCAGGGATCGGACATCTCTTACAAATTGCAGGAAAAAATACAGCGGATAACTAAAATTTAGCTGATCCGTGAAATTGTCAGAATTTCAATGCAAATTGTCCCGTTTTGAGCGTCTATTTAAGGCTTATGAAAATGGCATCTTCATTTCTGGTTACTAATAAATTGGTGTAGATTTGCTAAACTGAGAGACCTACGTCGCCCTGAGGGGATGTTTATCATCATTTTAATATACCATAAGCCCCTTCAACCGTTCCAATATGCCAATAACGGGGATTACAATCGGTTTAACCATAAGGCCCAAGTGACAAAAAAAATGCCTGAAACCCGTGCTTTCTTTTTTTTATTCCCATCATAACGTCTGATCTATAGAGTCATAATTTTAACTGGGAATAACTACATTTTATCATGCAAAACAAGCTGCTAAATTTCAGACTGAATTTCACTCGAAAAATTAATTTGGAACAATAATAACATTTACACAAAAAAGGATGTAAAAGCAAAAAGAAAGGAATGCCAAAAAAGGACAAAACTGACTTTTATGTTATCTGTTCTTTCGCCGTTTTTTGGGGCAGTTAAGAGCAAAGTCCGATTACATTTAGTTGCAAAAGGCCAGAAAGAGTGTCAGCAGCTCTGTCAATCCTCCATTTTGTTTGTCCTCGGGGCAATTGGGAGCAAAGACTATAAACATTTTAATTGCAAATGGCAAGAAGCAATAAATGCACACTGAAGAACGATGGTTGCTTGCAAATTGAAATTAGGAATTAACTGTTCAAGTTTACGTTATTTTATCAAAACTCATATTAATTATATTATTAAAAGCAGAATTTTATGTACATATGATCCCTAAAGCTAAAAAGGATTGTTTATCTCTCGCCATTTGGCCTAATTGGTTATCCACCGAGGCACAACCATTCTCCGAATCAATAAATTTTGTTGAAGCTCCATTTGTAATAAACATAAAAAATAGATTTGCTAAGTTTCGATTCTCGGTAAGTTTTTTAGAATTTTAAATTTTGTTAAAAAATTGTAAAAATTTAAAAAAATTTGGCCGATTCGAATTTTTCAAAAATGCAAATTTTTGAGAATTATGCTTTATTTTTAGGGGAGTGAAGGTTGGCGGTGCCAATAGGCGCCGGCGGCAAAAATTTTAATTTTTTTGATGGAATTTGTTATGAAAACTGGCTTTAAATGAATAATTTTGCAAACCAAAAGGGCCCCCCGTCAAGAGAAAAAATCGAATATTTAACGACTTGTGGTAAGAAAAGTCGTCCAATTTTTTGGTAATTTAACGTTCTAAAAATGGGCTAATTATTTATGTGCTTAGAATTTTATTTTTTGTCTGAAATTTTTAAAAAAGTTGTAAGTATACTAAAAGGAAGAGTTAAAGTATAAATAGATGTCGGTGGTTGTCCCTATTTTGTTTGTTTACCGAAACCATTTAATTCACGTTTATCAAAACCGTTTTTGCAAATCATCATCTGGTTTTCGTTAATTTTCATCGAAATCATTTACCTAATTCACGTTTAGCAATTTAGCGTATCATTTACCAAAACGGTTTTCGTTTATTTTTCACCGAAACCATTTATGAAAAAACGAAAATCGGCAAAATTTCTGCTCAATTTTCTCAACAAAAACGTTTCAACTTCTCCCCTCCTTTCCCTCTTTAATCGAATTTCCTTCTCCTCAAATTCCTCCGAATCGGAAAAGCCAACTTCGCCAGCGATTTTAGTGCTTCAACTTCATCAAATAGTAAATTTAAATATTTTTACTAATTTTTTTACTTCTTTTTTTCTTAATTAGCGACTTTGAGTTCAGAAAAGTCAAGGCCATTAATCAGTGAGTCCTCCGCTCGCCACCAAAATGCCCGTTCTGCACCGCAAAAGATGACGATGTTGGGCAGACATTCCATCGAATCGCTCGGGGAAGGGGGGGGGGGAGCAAGGAATCGGGTAACCAAATTGCTACGGGGCACCTTGTGATTTAAGCTAAAAATGGATTTGTCTGGAATTAGGTTTGATATTAACGCGTTTTCTAAGCATTTTGAGAGCAGCAGCATTTTTCGAAAATTTTGTTATAATTCTGGAATTTGAAGTAGGGTTGCTCCCCGTCCCCGAACCCCGACTTTTTTTAGTCGAGGTTTTTGTCCCCGACCCTGACTTTTTTCAATTTTTCGGGGTTTTTGCTGGGAAAAACCCCGAACCCCGACCCCGACTTTTTTGGTCGGGGACGAAAACCCCGACCCCTGACTTTTTCCGTCCCCGAGGGCTCGGGGAGCAACCCTAGTTTGAAGTTATCGGACGGAAGGAAAATCCATTTTTTTGTTTGTTTATTTTGGTTCTTCTTATGGCACTCGTCCATTTTTTAATATTTGGCAATTAAATTTTTTTTATAAATCATAAAAGGCGTTTCTAGGCGGTTTTAAAGGTCGTAAAATTCGAATCTAATCTCCATTCGAACAATTTTTAATATAATAAACAAAATCAGATTATTATTATTATTAAACCTATAATATAACAAACAAAAATTCTGCGGCATTTTCAAAACATTAAAATTCGGAGCAACCATAGGTAAAAGTGAATTTTAACGACTCTAATCTGTAGAACAAATTCGCGGATTCGGGATCCCAAAAAATGTCCCTAATTTCCGAAAATTTCTAAATCTCCACAATTTGACTTTTTCTATTTTCCGCGATGCAGTTCGTGGGCCTGCTTAAGTTTGGGGACATGACTGATACAATTTGGGCCAGAGTTTCATCGCGGGATCATCAATTGAGAATGACTTTGTTGTCTCCGCCGCGCGCAAATTTGTTGACATTTTTTAAATTTCAAAAGAAATACTCAATTTTATTCCCTTACCCCTCGACTCAATTTGTTAAGAGATTAGCAACTAAAATTTAAAGGTATGGTAATTTTTTGAGCTTTTAAAATTATTTTTTTCTTGTTTTATATAATTTTAATCTTTTTGCGTTGCGTTAAATTTGAGTGACAAGAACTCTTAATCAGTGCACAATACTTTGTAATAAATTTTCGTATGAATGAGTTGGGTATGGATGAGTTGGGTGGGACCCGGGGAACTCCGGTACGGACCGCCTGAGCGCTAGAATTTTAAACGCTAAATAATGGTAAACGTCCGCTCAACCACAATTTTAAGGAGAACCCATAAACAACGCATCATAAGCCTATTAGAAACCAAACCACTAGCTTTAATTTAGTATCTTGTAAATATTCGAAGACTTATATTTCGAAAGAATAAAACTTGTAGACGAATAATTTTTTCCTTACGAAACGTTATTAGTTATAGATAGTTATAAAAATTTTGAAAACGTATTGTTCTAACATTAAAATTCAACATCAACAAGCAAACGGAAACGATAATTAACAAATCTCGCAACATCAACATATCAAATCCGTTGCATTTCCTTAAAGAATTAATTTATATAAATAAAATACTTTATTCATTTGGCTATTCACTATCGATCGCCGTTTTTATTAAATGATTATTATTTAAAAAAATATTTACGAAATGTCAGGAATATTGATTTGGTCCCGGTTCAAAAGGCTTAGGAAAAAATTTATGAGATGTCACGAATATTGATTTGGTCCCGGTTCGAAAGGCTTAGGCGATATTATTAAAGAATTATTTTATGTGAAAGCCCATTTCAATTTTGGGCTGTTCATTTATTACTTTCAAAAAAATTTTATAAAAGCCATATAAAATCTTAAATTCATTGCCCAAATAAAATGGAAGAGTTTTGGATTTTAATTTTGGTAGCATTCTTTGCATCAAATTCACTGGACAAAGCCGAATCCGTAAATGTAAAATTGGAAGAAACGCCACTCAAAACATTTGATGAAATATTCGGAGAAGGCTGGTGGGACAAAGGTGAAGCCGAAGATTTGAAAAGGCCGCCTACAAACTTTGGACAAAATGTCCATCACCAAATCGACCGGCAGAACAACCAGCTTGGACAAATTGAACCCAATTCAACTGATCAGAATCCTCCTCTCACAGAGTCTGATCACTCTGATAATGCTAAAAATGGCGAAGAACAGAACGAAATTACTTCGAACAAAAATATTGTTGAAGATGAGCAAAAACGTAAAATTATCGCCAAATTCCACGCAATGAAAGACGAATTTAAGCAAAAAGGAAAACTTTCAAAAAAAGAAAGAACTCAAATTGAGCATAAAATTGCTAAAAATTTCAATGTCAGTCGCCAAAAAATATATAAATGGAAAAAAGAATTTGGCCTAAGTCGAAAAGTGTACACTAAAAAAGAAGAACGTAAACATTTGGCGGAGAAATTTGATCAGAGAAAAGCCGAGTTAAAGCGGGCAGGATTCAAAAATTCTTATCATTACGAAATTGACAAAATTGTCGCGAAAGAGTTGGGCCTCAATTTTGAAACAATTTACAAGTGGAAACGTCAACTTGGCCAATCCAGTGAGCATTTCGAGTCCAATTTTATTATTTATTTATATTAATTCAAAATTCTTTTACAGCATCAAATAAATACCGCCACAGCGAACAAAAGGAATTGATGAAACGTTATTATGAAATTAAGAACCAAAAAATCTTAAAATTAGAGATGAGGACATTGCCAAAATGTTTAAAATTGGAACAAGCACTTTGTATATTTGGAAAAAGCAATATAAACGACAGCAATTTCATCCAAATTCTGTCGATGGACATTCTATGGAAGTGAATGCCGCGGCAAATCATGAAATTGGGAATTGAATTCGGGGAGGATTTGAATAAATAATGATAAAATGTTAGGACCCGCACTTTTCGAGCTGTACCTCGGCAAAAACCCGCTCAATTTTCGGAACAAGTAAAGGCATACGCGCGCAACATTCTTCAGATTTCCTTTTGAGCCAGTCCATAGGATGTCAAGGCTAGCACAACTTTCAAAATTCTGATCACTTCTGCGATTGGCCCCCTTCCTACACCCCCAACAAACGCCGATTTTGCCTTCAACTGTAGAACGTTGGAATCCCCCAAAAGCATTCGCGCCTATGTGACGAAATTTCGTCTTTTAAAGAGAAGCATCCCTTGAACTTTCTTGAGAATGAACGGCACACTAATTGTCGGCTAGGACAACAATTTCTGCCAATTTGGTGATCGCATTTACAATGGCTTGAAATGGTTTCACAATATATTCCAATGAGAGGCGCGGGCGTGGGCCCCGGGAAACAATCCCGATTTCTAATTTTGCTGCGGTAATTTTTGGTTGAGCGTCGTATCGTTCTTTTCATCTTCGTTCTGGCAATCTCTGAGGCCTCTACCAATATACCTATCGCGATTTTCGCGTCATGTTCACTTAAAAAATTTATACAGTTTTAATGGATTATATTGATTTGTTCTTTTAGATCGCAATACTGTGAAATTTGGGGGTCAATATTATGAAAAATTGAACATTTATGTAACATACCTATTATATTATGGACAAAATTTCTCACTAAAATTTTTTAAAACTCTAAAAACAATTGAAGGATTTATTTTTATCAACTAATTTTCAATTGGAATCTGCGATAAACCTGTTTCTCTATAAATAAGATTTATGGTCAGATCATTTTTGTGTCAAATTTGGTTCTTGGTTGGCAATAAAACATTGTAGAACACAGAAGATGCTTTTTATAAATACAATCAGGCATTGAAAAGTGCCGGCTCTCAAGTGTTCAAAAGTTTGACAAGCTTCATAAAACACGGTTGAGCAGGAAGAAAACAGAAACAACAACCTTATTTAAACCATTTTTTGAACCATTATTTACCAAACATTTTTGGTAAAAAATTGATCAGTAACAGATCGGGCTTGGCAGAAATCAGCTTTTTGGCCCAACAACAAATGCTTTATCCATAACAATGTGACAGAACTTTGAAATAATTTGGTATCGTTTTTTGAAAAAATGGATTAATTTTCTTAGCAAAAGTGATCAAAATTTTGCAGCGATGCCTAACGCACTCACCAGAACTCTTCAGAAAACATAATGTAAAATCAGTAATTTAAAAAGTAAAAACGTTTTGCCACAAATTCCACACACAATCAATACTCGTTGGTCAGGTCGGTCGAGCTGACCGCCGCTATTGCCGCCTCGCCTCCGTTGTTGACAACTGCACGCACCTGCAGCACAGCTGCGCGCACCGCCTCGCCCGTCTTGGCATCATTGTACGCGTTGATTGCCTCAAACACCGTCTTGCGCGCCTCTTCTATGCCCAGCTTGATCAGTTTGTCGTCCACCTGCAATGTTTTCATTATTCACTTGAATGAATGTGATGTGATCACCACACTGATCAGACATTGATGAGATCAATTAATTTTAAATGTTCCAACCGAAAGATAAAAGTATTTCTATATGAGTTAGAAAGCACTAATCGACCACCTCCAACTCCTCCTTGTACATCTTCATTGCGTATTTCATGTGCTTATCGGTACAGTCACCCTTCCTCATTTTCTTGCCCACTTGGCACACGTAAGAAGCCATGACTGCAAGCAGTGCTTGTGCAAGATAAAAACGATTCAGCTTCTGCAAAAAAAGGTGCAAAGCAGTGATTTCAACATTGAACTTTTAAACATTCACTCAATTTTGCTACAAAAAAATCAAAATTAGAAATATTTCTGAATTGTCACCAAAAATATTTTAAAAAAACGGAAACTATTTAAAAAATGATCAGAAATTGTTTTCTACTCAATAGATGTGTTCATAGAATGTGATAAAAAAGATTTCTGCAGACGGGATACGAACATCCACCCGACCACCCACACAACTCACCACTACACCACCTCACAAAAGTACTTATTCTCACCTCAAAAAAAGTCCGATCGTTAGGGGTGTTTGTTCAACCCCGATCCCCGACCCAAAAAAAGGTCGGGGACGGGGTCGGGGTCGGGGAGGCCGGGGTTGGCAACGTCGGGGTCGGGGACGACCCCTTTTTTGGGCTCGGGGTTCGGGGTCGGGGACCAACCCTACTTTAAATCATTTAAAATTTATTTTTGTAATGTTCAATTATTATAAACAATTGCCATGTCCGCCGCGTTGGCATTGCGCATCAGTGCCTTTGCCGCCATGACAATTTCATTTGGAACGCCTGTGCATTTGTTCAAAAACGACACAATTTGATTCTCGTAGCAGAGGCAAGAAGATAATTTTATCTGATCCAAATCAACCGCTTCAAGCTTATATGGCCCTTGAAAAAAAAATTTCATTAAATATTGACATCCATAAAATAACGCAATTAATAGGCGGCTGCCGGACAATCCGTCAGTGAAGGACAATCCATCAGAGGACAATTCGTCAGTGGGCAATTTATCCGTGATTATTAAAAAAGGTGTTTCTAGGGTTATTTTTTGACTTCTTTTAGACCAATTCTAAACCCCTGACCCGAATCCGAACAACTTAAAATTCAAATTACAAAAATCAATTTTTTGCCTAAAAATCATTCAAAAAGACCAATTTTTTTGTTTTTCCTTCGTCAGTCGGCGGACGGTTCGACACTGGCCACATTTACCATTATAAGTTGGGTTTGTGGACAAAAATGCGGTGTCAAAGTTCAGCAGCCATGGCCTTTTTGTGAGCTCTTCCCATTTTTGGTCGTCCAGCCCCAAACTTCGTTTGACATTTTGTGTAAATTCAAAAAGTGTGCCACTTTTAGCAGAAATCGCGCTAAATTGAGCCAGATTCAATGGTGTCTCGAAGTATTGCGTCAAAACGCCGAACAGAGCAGCATTTGCCTTAAATGATTAATTTATAGAGAAGATCCAAAATTTATAGGAATTTTTTTTTTATTGTTTTTATGATGGTTCATAATTATCGAACAAAGTTCTTTTTGAGCTAAAAAGTTTTCAAAAAATTATTATTTAAAATAAAAAGTCCCATTACTAGGGATGGGATTTTTATGTTTTTTATGTTTTTAGTACTTATATGTTCTGAAGAATACGGCCCAAAAATAGCCTTTTCGCGTTGGTTTGAGCTTTTTTGGACAAGGTTGAAATTACATATTTTGACATATTTCGGGGTTTTTGGAGAAAAAAGCATATTTTGGGGTTTTGAGCATATTTCGAGCATATTTTGGCATTTTTTGACAAAAAATTTGAAAAAATACACCCAAAATCATTGATTTTTTGCTGTTTTTGAAAAATAATTCATCTTTAACTATGGACTTTTAGTCATTTTCGAAAAAAAGGCTTGAAGAATTGAACATTTGCATAAAAATATTGGGGAAAATATCGGCGCTGAAATGGCGCAACGCTCCAGTGGCTGGCGCGGAGATGGCCAGTATGGCGATGAATTGGCCCGACAGTTAAAACTACCGGAATTTTTTTGAATTTTTCAACTTTCCAAAAATACTAAAATAATATGCGAAAAGGCTTTAAATCTACTTAATTAAACGCTAAAAGAAGAAAAAATTAAGTATTAAGCAAATTAATGCACGAAAAGTGGTATTTTTCAGTGCATATTTGGTGCATATTTCGGCATTTTGGCATATTTTGGTGCATATTTTGGCCTTTTTTGGAGCATATAAATCCCATCCCTACCCATTACATATATCATTGATGATTTTCCCTGGTTATTTTGGGAGTCAAATCTCATTCAGCAATTTTTCATTATGCCAATTTGAACTAAAGACTTCTTAAAATAAAACTAGTTTTGGCCGGGATCGGGCGGGATTATTTTGAAAAGTCGTAGTCCCAATCCCGGTTCAACATGCTGGTCCCGGTCCCGGTTTTTACCAAAAAATCCCGATCCCGACCAACTCTAAATAAAGCCCCCATTTGCTTGCTACCATCGTTTGTTCCTCTTGATGGAGTGAGGCGTTTTGATTTTTCTCGACCAATTCTGTCATCGAATTCCATCTGTTTTGCAACTCTTTGCTGATTTCGGTCTCGCTGTACTCCGAATAAGGCTTTGTTTTCCCACTCAAATACGTCAACGAATTTTTTTCCAAAAATTCTTTTAACTAAATCAAAAGGACAAGAATTGGGGTTTAAACAAGAAAATATTTTTGTTTTGTTAATACCTTTGCTTGAGAGTTTCCCGGATTTGCAAGGTTCGGCTGTTCGCCAACTTTTTCCGTTAACACCGTTTCCAATGTTCGAGTGATTACGTTCGCGCGGAGCCACGCGTTGAAGTTGTCCCAAAGTTGTTCATCCAATTTGGTTTCATTTTTCTGATCACAAATTTTTTAGATCAATCTACAGTCCACAAGTAAGTTGACATTTTACCTGATTCGTTTCATTTGTTTTCTTCAAAAAAGTTTTGACAAATTCCGCTCCCGCAGTTTTTGCCTTGGCGTTGAGCGCATCAAAGTACTGCTTCCAGAACTTTGCATTCACATTGATACTGTAGTTACCATCTTGAAGCTGTACATTGATTTGTCGGCCATTGATCAATTGCGGCACCATTATCTCTATAAGACCCTCATCTTTGACCATCCATTCCAAGCCCGCCGCACGGTCGACCATCAAAATGCTGCATTTTTAAATGATAATTTGTATCGATTAATTTTAATAATTTTAAAATGTACGAGAATAAAAATGCCAAAAACCCTACTTGAACATCTCCAGAATCTTCTGCATCAGCTCGTCTTCTCCCTCCGTCTTCTGGTACTTGTTGAAATGTTGGCCCACAGTTTTGATGATTTCCACCGATCCGTCAATGTATTCGCCATTGAAATAGGCAAAAGGTGCCGTCCCCTTCGAGTGCGAGCCCAGAAACACTTGGTTGCTGATTCTCTATGCAGGGAAATCAATGTTTAAAAAGTGATTGATTCCGACAAAACCTATTCAAAGTGATTTATTAAACTATTTATCAACACCCGCTCTGGTGGATGGAACAGTGTTTAAAATTAACTGATCAGATAATTTTTAGTCAAATTACGTAAACATTGACAGGAAGGTGATTTATCCGATTCCCGACATTTTTGGGCCTTACCTCCGCACCCCCGACTTGTTGCCCCGAACAACCCCGATTTCCACCCCCGAAGGGTCGGGGAACAACCCCGAATTTAAAATACTAATTTGTCAAATTTTTTGCTTGTCCCAAAATTTTACATGGAAAGGAATTTGTTTCCAGTGTAGCCATGTCTCGACCATCAGGTTGTAGGCTGCTTGGCTTGGAGTTGTCGATGTTCTGGGGAACTGGAACACGTACACAACATTTTCCAACGGATTATGCACCAGCGTGGCATTTTCATCCAACAATTTGAAGACGCCTCAAAGCATAAAA
The DNA here is from genome assembly GCA_020449905.1 of Globodera pallida. NCBI lineage: Eukaryota > Metazoa > Nematoda > Chromadorea > Rhabditida > Heteroderidae > Globodera > Globodera pallida. Next base: position 1,646,504 of record JAIXHY010000015.1, read on the forward strand.
CGTAAATAATTTGAGCTCATGGAACAGTCGAGCGAGACGGACCGTTTCAGTCTCGATTTTGAGATTAACAATTCCAAGAATCAAGCTAAATCTCGATTTGTCTAGCTAAATGTCTTGAATTCACATTTGGTGGCCCCTGGCATTACACAAAGTGCTCTCACCCACCATCAACGGGAAGCAAGACTGTTGAGGACAGCAGCACAGTCAGGGCAAAATGGGAGGCCAAGCTGTGGCTGCTGTACATCATTGAAGCGGACGATTATGAATGTGAATGTGGCAGAAAGAGTGTGCCTGAAATGGAATGTGGCACGGCTTTTTTGTGAATGTGTGGGAGGAGGGAAAGTGCCAACAATGGAAATCTGGCATGGCCTTTTAATACATGTTTAAATGCACTTTGCTACAAACAATACACCCATCCTCAATCAAGCATCACCTGATTTATGCACATGATATGATGTTGGATTGTGAATGGAAAATGATTTTGCCACAATATTTTACAATGCGCCTGTTTATGGGGGACCCCCACAGCAAGTTAGGGGGGGGGGGGTAACCTTCAAAAAAGGTATGTATAACAATTAGGGACCGGTGAAATCAAATTTCCGGACCCGGATTTTCAATTTTGAAAATTTCCGGAGGGATTTCCCCGGATAAATCCGGAAAAATCCAAGTCCGAAAAAAATCCGCAAGGGTCAAAAAACCCGGATTCCGGACCCGAAAAAATCCGGCCGGCACCGGCCCCTAATATCAATTTAAAATAATTATTTAATAAATTGTATATTTGGACCAGGGTTGAGAAAAAAAGTTCTAGTCGAGTTTCAAGATTAGAGTCTAAAAAAGCGTTGAGTTTCGAGTTTCGATCGGTAACCCCGATTTGGACTAAATATTTGTGCTTCCTGCGTATTTTGTACCCGCGGCAAAAATCCGGGTCCCCCGGATATAGCACAAAAACACCCGATACAGGTCTAGAAATATCAACAAAAAAAATGTTTCTAAGCCCAGTTTTAGTTTATTTTCAGCGAAACCATTTAGTTCACGTTTATCAAAACCATTTTTGCGAATCACAATTTGTCAAACCGGTTTTCGCTTATTTACCTTCACAGATGTGGGTGGTTGTCCCTATTTTGTTGTTCACGGAAACTACGTAGTTCACGTTATCCTTTTAAACCGTTTTTTCAAATCATAATTATCTAAACCGGGTTTCGTGTATTTTTCACAGAAACCATTTAATTCACGTTTATCATTTTAAACGTTTTTGTAAATTATAATGTCAAAACCGGTTTCCTGTTATTTACTTTTACAGATGTGGGTGGTTGTCCCTATTTCTTTGTTCGCGGAAACTACGTAGTTCACGTTTATAATTTTAAACCGTTTTTGCAAACATTATTTTTAAACCGAGTTTTAGTTTATTTTTCAGCGAAACCATTTAGTTCACGTTTATCAAAACCATTTTTGCGAATCACAATATGTCAAAACCGGTTTCCGGTTATTTACCTTCGCAGATGTGGGTGGTTGTCCCTATTTCTTTGTTCGCGGAAACTACGTAGTTCACGTTTATAATTTTAAACCGGTTTTGCAAATCATTATTTTTAAACCGAGTTTTAGTTTATTTTTCAGCGAAACCATTTAGTTCACGTTTATCAAAACCATTTTTGCGAATCACAATATGTCAAAACCGGTTTCCGGTTATTTACCTTCGCAGATGTGGGTGGTTGTCCCTATTTCTTTGTTCGCGGAAACTACGTAGTTCACGTTTATAATTTTAAACCGGTTTTGCAAATCATTATTTATTAAACCCGGTTTTCATTTATTTTTCAGCGAAACCATTTAGTTCACGTTTATCAAAACCATTTTTGCGAATCAAAATTGTCAAAACCGGTTTCCGGTTATTTACCTTCACAGATGTGGGTGGTTGTGCCTATTTTGTTTGTTCACGGAAACTACGTAGTTCACGTTTATCATTTTAAACCATTTTTGCAAATAATAAATTATCAACCCCGGGTTTTGTTTAATCTTCACCGATCCTTATAACCCGTTTTTTGCAAATCATTATCTACCAATACCGGTTTCATGTTATTTTTTGCAAATCATTTTTTATTAAACCCGGTTTTCGTTTATTTTCTGCGAAACCATTTAGTTCACGTTTATCAAAACCATTTTTGCGAATCACAATTTGTCAAACCGGTTTTCGCTTATTTACCTTCACAGATGTGGGTGGTTGTCCCTATTTTGTTGTTCACGGAAACTCACGTTATCCTTTTAAACCGTTTTTTCAAATCATAATTATCTAAACCGGGTTTCGTGTATTTTTCACAGAAACCATTTAATTCACGTTTATAATTTAAACGTTTTTGTAAATTATAATGTCAAAACCGGTTTCCGGTTATTTACTTTTACAGATGTCGGTGGTTGTCCCTATTTTGTTTGTTCACGGAAACTACGTAGTTCACGTTTATTATTTAAACCGTTTTTTAAAATCATAATTATCTAAACCGTGGTTTTGTGTATTTTTCACAGAAACCATTTAATTCACGTTTATCATTTTAAACGTTTTTGTAAATTATAATGTCAAAACCGGTTTCCTGTTATTTACTTTTACAGCTGTGGGTGGTTGTCCCTATTTTGTTTGTTCACGGAAGCTACGTAGTTCACGCTTATCATTTGAAACCGTTTTTTAAAATCATAATCAGGGATGCTACTTTTAGGCAAATGCCTATTTTTTCTGCGAACTTGGCACTGTAAGTTAAGCACGAAAAACATGTTTTTAGCTTTATTTGGAGCTCCTAGAGTGGACTTTATAATGCCTATTTATGCCTATTTTGGGGTTTTTGTGCTTAATGCCTATTTGTGCCTATTTCGACATTTTTGTGCCTATTTCATGCCTATTTTGACATTTTTGGCGACTTTTTTCAGGATTTTGAGATATTTTGCAAAAAATGCCAAAAATAAAGGTCGAGGTTTGGTTTAGCTTTTTCGGCATACAAAAACATTTTGGCAGACAATCGGATGCGCTTTACGCCGGAAAATATCGAAAAATTTTTGATTTGTAACTGCAATAAGCAGAAATGATCGCTTTTTTTTTTGTCAAAACCTTCGGTAAAAAATTTTATGTGCCTATTTTTGTGCCTATTTGAGGATTTTTGTGCCTATTTGAGGATTTTTGTGCCTATTTCATGCCTATTTTAGAACTTTTTTGTGCCTATTTAGGCGCCTATTTTGCGATTTTTCGTGCCTAAAAGTAGCATCCCTGATCATAATTATCTAAACCGTGGTTTTGTGTATTTTTCACAGAAACCATTTAATTCACGTTTATCATTTTAAACGTTTTTGCAAATTATAATGTCAAAACCGGTTTCCGGTAATTTACTTTTACAGATGTGGGTGGTTGTCCCTATTTTGTTTGTTCACGGAAGCTTCGTAGTTCACGTTTATCATTTGAAACCGTTTTTTAAAATCATAATTATCTAAACCGTGGTTTTGTGTATTTTTCACAGAAACCATTTAATTCACGTTTATCATTTTAAACGTTTTTGTAAATTATAATGTCAAAACCGGTTTCCGGTTATTTACTTTTACAGATGTGGGTGGTTGTCCCTATTTTGTTTGTTCACGGAAGCTTCGTAGTTCACGTTTATCATTTGAAACCGTTTTTTAAAATCATAATTATCTAAACCGTGGTTTTGTGTATTTTTCACAGAAACCATTTAATTCACGTTTATCATTTTAAACGTTTTTGTAAATTATAATGTCAAAACCGGTTTCCGGTTATTTACTTTTACAGATGTGGGTGGTTGTCCCTATTTTGTTTGTTCACGGAAGCTACGTAGTTCACGTTTATCATTTGAAACCGTTTTTTCAAAATAATTATCTAACCCGGGTTTCGTGTATTTTTCACAGAACCCATTTAATTCACGTTTATCATTTTAAACGTTTTTGAAAATCATAATGTCAAAACCGGTTTCCGCTTATTTACCTTCACAGATGTCGGTGGTTGTCACTATTTTGTTTGTTCACGGAAACCATTTAATTCACATTTATCCTTTTAAACCGATTTTGAAAATCATCATCTGGTTTTCGTTTATTTTCATCGAAATCATTTACTAATTCACGTTAGCAATTTAGGGTTTTGCAAATCATTTTTACCAAAACTGTCTTTTGTATTCTCGTTTAGCAATTAGCGTTTTTGCAAATCATTATTTTTAAACCCAGTTTTAGTTTATTTGTTCAGCGAAACCATTTAGTTCACGTTTATCAAAACCATTTTTGCGAATCACAATTGTCAAAACCGGTTTCCGGTTATTTACCTTCACAGATGTGGGTGGTTGTCCCTATTTCTTTGTTCGCGGAAACTACGTAGCTCACGTTTATCATTTGAAACCGTTTTTTCAAATCATAATTATCTAAACCGGGTTTCGTGTATTTTTCACAGAAACCATTTAATTCACGTTTATCATTTTAAACGTTTTTGTAAATTATAATGTCAAAACCGGTTTCCGGTTATTTACTTTTACAGATGTGGGTGGTTGTCCCTATTTTGTTTGTTCACGGAAACTACGTAGTTCACGTTTATCATTTAAACCGTTTTTGCAAATCATCATCTGGTTTTCGTTTATTTTCATCGAAATCATTTACTAATTCACGTTAGCAATTTAGGGTTTTGCAAATCATTTTTACCAAAACTGTCTTTTGTATTCTCGTTTAGCAATTAGCGTTTTTGCAAATCATTATTTTTAAACCCAGTTTTAGTTTATTTGTTCAGCGAAACCATTTAGTTCACGTTTATCAAAACCATTTTTGCGAATCACAATTGTCAAAACCGGTTTCCGGTTATTTACCTTCACAGATGTGGGTGGTTGTCCCTATTTCTTTGTTCGCGGAAACTACGTAGCTCACGTTTATCATTTGAAACCGTTTTTTCAAATCAAATTATCTAAACCGGGTTTCGTGCATACAGAAACCATTTAATTCACGTTTATCATTTTAAACGTTTTTGTAAATTATAATGTCAAAACCGGTTTCCTGTTATTTACTTTTACAGATGTGGGTGGTTGTCCCTATTTTGTTTGTTCACGGAAGCTACGTAGTTCACGTTTATCATTTGAAACCGTTTTTTAAAATCATAATTATCTAAACCGTGGTTTTGTGTATTTTTCACAGAAACCATTTAATTCACGTTTATCATTTTAAACGTTTTTGTAAATTATAATGTCAAAACCGGTTTCCGGTTATTTACTTTTACAGATGTGGGTGGTTGTCCCTATTTTGTTTGTTCACGGAAGCTACGTAGTTCACGCTTATCATTTGAAACCGTTTTTTAAAATCATAATTATCTAAACCGTGGTTTTGTGTATTTTTCACAGAAACCATTTAATTCACGTTTATCATTTTAAACGTTTTTGTAAATTATAATGTCAAAACCGGTTTCCGGTTATTTACTTTTACAGATGTGGGTGGTTGTCCCTATTTTGTTTGTTCACGGAAACTACGTAGTTCACGTTTATCATTTAAACCGTTTTTGCAAATCATCATCTGGTTTTCGTTTATTTTCATCGAAATCATTTACTAATTCACGTTAGCAATTTAGGGTTTTGCAAATCATTTTTACCAAAACTGTCTTTTGTATTCTCGTTTAGCAATTAGCGTTTTTGCAAATCATTATTTTTAAACCCAGTTTTAGTTTATTTGTTCAGCGAAACCATTTAGTTCACGTTTATCAAAACCATTTTTGCGAATCACAATTGTCAAAACCGGTTTCCGGTTATTTACCTTCACAGATGTGGGTGGTTGTCCCTATTTCTTTGTTCGCGGAAACTACGTAGCTCACGTTTATCATTTGAAACCGTTTTTTTCAAATCAAATTATCTAAACCGGGTTTCGTGCATACAGAAACCATTTAATTCACGTTTATCATTTTAAACGTTTTTGTAAATTATAATGTCAAAACCGGTTTCCTGTTATTTACTTTTACAGATGTGGGTGGTTGTCCCTATTTTGTTTGTTCACGGAAGCTACGTAGTTCACGTTTATCATTTGAAACCGTTTTTTAAAATCATAATTATCTAAACCGTGGTTTTGTGTATTTTTCACAGAAACCATTTAATTCACGTTTATCATTTTAAACGTTTTTGTAAATTATAATGTCAAAACCGGTTTCCGGTTATTTACTTTTACAGATGTGGGTGGTTGTCCCTATTTTGTTTGTTCACGGAAGCTACGTAGTTCACGCTTATCATTTGAAACCGTTTTTTAAAATCATAATTATCTAAACCGTGGTTTTGTGTATTTTTCACAGAAACCATTTAATTCACGTTTATCATTTTAAACGTTTTTGTAAATTATAATGTCAAAACCGGTTTCCGGTTATTTACTTTTACAGATGTGGGTGGTTGTCCCTATTTCTTTGTTCGCGGAAACTACGTAGCTCACGTTTATCATTTGAAACCGTTTTTTCAAATCATAATTATCTAAACCGGGTTTCGTGTATTTTTCACAGAAACCATTTAATTCACGTTTATCATTTTAAACGTTTTTGTAAATTATAATGTCAAAACCGGTTTCCGCTTATTTACCTTCACAGATGTCGGTGGTTGTCCCTATTTTGTTTGTTCACGGAAACTACGTAGTTCACGTTTATCATTTAAACCGTTTTTGCAAATCATCATCTGGTTTTCGTTTATTTTCATCGAAATCATTTACTAATTCACGTTAGCAATTTAGGGTTTTGCAAATCTTTTTTACCAAAACTGTCTTTTGTATTCTCGTTTAGCAATTAGCGTTTTTGCAAATCATTATTTTTAAACCCAGTTTTAGTTTATTTGTTCAGCGAAACCATTTAGTTCACGTTTATCAAAACCATCTTTGCGAATCACAATTGTCAAAACCGGTTTCCGGTTATTTACCTTCACAGATGTGGGTGGTTGTCCCTATTTCTTTGTTCGCGGAAACTACGTAGCTCACGTTTATCATTTGAAACCGTTTTTTCAAATCATAATTATCTAAACCGGGTTTCGTGCATTTTTCACAGAAACCATTTAATTCACGTTTATCATTTTAAACGTTTTTGTAAATTATAATGTCAAAACCGGTTTCCTGTTATTTACTTTTACAGATGTGGGTGGTTGTCCCTATTTTGTTTGTTCACGGAAGCTACGTAGTTCACGTTTATCATTTGAAACCGTTTTTTAAAATCATAATTATCTAAACCGTGGTTTTGTGTATTTTTCACAGAAACCATTTAATTCACGTTTATCATTTTAAACGTTTTTTTAAATTATAATGTCAAAACCGGTTTCCGGTTATTTACTTTTACAGATGTGGGTGGTTGTCCCTATTTTGTTTGTTCACGGAAGCTACGTAGTTCACGTTTATCATTTGAAACCGTTTTTTCAAATCATATTATCTAAACCGGGTTTCGTGTATTTTTCACAGAAACCATTTAAATCACGTTTATCTTTTTAAACGTTTTTGTAAATTATAATGTCAAAACCGGTTTCCGGTTATTTACTTTTACAGATGTGGGTGGTTGTCCCTATTTTGTTTGTTCACGGAAACTACGTAGTTCACGTTTATCATTTAAACCGTTTTTGCAAATCATCATCTGGTTTTCGTTTATTTTCATCGAAATCATTTACTAATTCACGTTAGCAATTTAGGGTTTTGCAAATCATTTTTACCAAAACTGTCTTTTGTATTCTCGTTTAGCAATTAGCGTTTTTGCAAATCATTATTTTTAAACCCAGTTTTAGTTTATTTGTTCAGCGAAACCATTTAGTTCACGTTTATCAAAACCATTTTTGCGAATCACAATTGTCAAAACCGGTTTCCGGTTATTTACCTTCACAGATGTGGGTGGTTGTCCCTATTTCTTTGTTCGCGGAAACTACGTAGCTCACGTTTATCATTTGAAACCGTTTTTTCAAATCATAATTATCTAAACCGGGTTTCGTGCATTTTTCACAGAAACCATTTAATTCACGTTTATCATTTTAAACGTTTTTGTAAATTATAATGTCAAAACCGGTTTCCTGTTATTTACTTTTACAGATGTGGGTGGTTGTCCCTATTTTGTTTGTTCACGGAAGCTACGTAGTTCACGTTTATCATTTGAAACCGTTTTTTAAAATCATAATTATCTAAACCGTGGTTTTGTGTATTTTTCACAGAAACCATTTAATTCACGTTTATCATTTTAAACGTTTTTTTAAATTATAATGTCAAAACCGGTTTCCGGTTATTTACTTTTACAGATGTGGGTGGTTGTCCCTATTTTGTTTGTTCACGGAAGCTACGTAGTTCACGTTTATCATTTGAAACCGTTTTTTCAAATCATAATTATCTAAACCGGGTTTCGTGTATTTTTAACAGAAACCATTTAATTCACGTTTATCATTTTAAACGTTTTTGTAAATTATAATGTCAAAACCGGTTTCCGGTTATTTACTTTTACAGATGTGGGTGGTTGTCCCTATTTTGTTTGTTCACGGAAACTACGTAGTTCACGTTTATCATTTAAACCGTTTTTGCAAATCATCATCTGGTTTTCGTTTATTTTCATCGAAATCATTTACTAATTCACGTTAGCAATTTAGGGTTTTGCAAATCATTTTTACCAAAACTGTCTTTTGTATTCTCGTTTAGCAATTAGCGTTTTTGCAAATCATTATTTTTAAACCCAGTTTTAGTTTATTTGTTCAGCGAAACCATTTAGTTCACGTTTATCAAAACCATTTTTGCGAATCACAATTGTCAAAACCGGTTTCCGGTTATTTACCTTCACAGATGTGGGTGGTTGTCCCTATTTTGTTTGTTCACGGAAGCTACGTAGTTCACGTTTATCATTTGAAACCGTTTTTTCAAATCATAATTATCTAAACCGGGTTTCGTGTATTTTTCACAGAAATCATTTAATTCACGTTTATCATTTTAAACGTTTTTGTAAATTATAATGTCAAAACCGGTTTCCGGTTATTTACTTTTACAGATGTGGGTGGTTGTCCCTATTTTGTTTGTTCACGGAAGCTACGTAGTTCACGTTTATCATTTGAAACCGTTTTTTCAAATCATAATTATCTAAACCGGGTTTCGTGTATTTTTCACAGAAACCATTTAATTCACGTTTATCATTTTAAACGTTTTTGTAAATTATAATGTCAAAACCGGTTTCCGGTTATTTACTTTTACAGATGTCGGTGGTTGTCCCTATTTTGTTTGTTCACGGAAACTACGTAGTTCACGTTTATTATTTAAACCATTTTTGCATTTATCCAAACCGGTTTCCGGTTATTTGCTTTCACAGATGTGGCTGGTTGTCCCTTTTTGTTTGTTCACAAAAACTACGTAGTTCACGTTTATCCTCCTTTTAAACCATTTTTGCAAATCAATATTTGTCAAAACCGGTTTCCGGTTATTTACTTTTACAGATGTGGGTGGTTGTCCCTATTTTGTTTGTTCACGGAAGCTACGTAGTTCACGTTTATCATTTGAAACCGTTTTTGCAAATCATCATCTGGTTTTCGTTTATTTTCATCGAAATCATTTACTAATTCACGTTAGCAATTTAGGGTTTTGCAAATCATTTTTACCAAAACCGTCTTTTGTATTCTCGTTTAGCAATTAGCGTTTTTGCAAATCATTATTTTTAAACCGAGTTTTAGTTTATTTTTCAGCGAAACCATTTAGTTCACGTTTATCAAAACCATTTTTGCGAATCACAATTTGTCAAAACCGGTTTCCTGGGTGGTTGTCCCTATTTTGTTTGTTCACGGAAGCTACGTAGTTCACGTTTATCATTTTAAACCATTTTTGCATTTTTCCAAACCAGTTTCCGGTTATTTGCTTTCACAGATGTGGCTGGTTGTCCCTATTTTCTTTGTTCACAAAAACTACGTAATTTTAAACCGTTTTTGAATTTAACCAAACCGGTTTCCGGTTATTTGCTTTCACAGACTTTTGGCAGGGGTGAGATTCTGGCGAGTGGGATTCGGACCGGTAGCCAAAAATATTTTTAAAAAAAATTCAAATCTCTGCTTAACGTTGGCCAATCCTAATAAAATGGAGAAAAATTAGACAAATTTTAACGTATTTAGTATTTTCACATTTTTGAAAAATCTAAAAGTTATGGCCAATTTTAAAAAAATTCAAAAAAGTAAAAATCCAGGTCCAGGTCTGGATCCAGGTCCGCATAAAGCATTCTGGATCTGGATATCGTGAAAACCTGGATTTCTAATCCAGGTAAATCCAGACCCAGGTCATTTCCAAAATCCAGGTCCAGCTTTTTTTTTAAAATTCCGGTCTCTAATAATTAGAGTACTCAAATGGACCTATGCCATTGTCATTTATCGATCCCTTTGTGTCACACGCATCCCCCCCCCCGCCCCCCCCCCCCCCCCCATAAAACTTTCGTCATTCATAAACAGTGAGGTGCATAGGTAATTTTGTCTATGTCATGCCGCTGCTCCCTCCACCCCCAAATCGTTGTTGTTTCTTCTTTATAATTTCTTTCTTCATTAACTCGTTTATCTGGGGATTTCCATTTTGACCAATTTTAAGCCTCTACCCGAATTTGAAACACAATTTTGAAAATTTGGTAAACCTGAAGATATTCAAAACATTTGATTTCTCAACACTATTCGACTCCCCTCGCCGCGCTGAGCACGAATCCGAAAATTTCAAAAAGCAATAAGAAATAAAATGAGAATTTAAAGCCGCTTTTTGAATCGGTTGATAAGAAACGCAAGTTTTGCGAAAAGTTAAAAGCAACTTTTTTTAGAAAATTGAAAAGTCATTAAAATTCAAGCGACTCCTATAACAAGGTTTTCGTTATGTCAAATTCGAACTCTGTGAACAGTCGACGGAAGCGTTTGCTGAACACGGGCAATGGGGCGGACGTGCACTTTTTGGTTGGGGACGGAGACGAAAGGGAGGCGAGTTTCATTTGAGTTAAAAGAGGTCTTCTCTTTCAAACAGTTGTGAATTTGAAGCTTTTGCCTGCACATAAAGCACTTCTGGGGACGGCCTCCGATGTGTTCGAGACAATGTTCCGTTTTGACGCGGAAAATGCAAAGCCCACCGCCACCGCTGGGACGGGTGCGAATGAATTCAATTTAAAAATTTTTTTATTAATTATTTTAGCTCATTCTGAAGAGATTAAGCACTATCGAAGGTGCCCGACGTGGAGGTGGGCGCGTTCAAGACAATGCTGAGCTACATTTACGCCGACGAGTTGAGTGGACTGGACGGAGACAACGCAATTTCTGTGCTTTATGCGGGTGAATTTGTAGATTTAAATATATTAATTCCTTTTTTTCATAATTTAATATGAAAGTTTGTTGATAATAATTAAAAATTACGGGTTGGCTCTGCAGAGTTTATGCAATTATGTGAAGTACTCGGGGTTAACGAGGCCGCTGATGACGAGTATGACAACAGATTATCATACTGACCTCCATTTCTACCAAGTTCGAACCTTGGGCTCGAATGCGAAATCATAAATTAGATGCCCGGAGTACTTCACAAATAATTTTCTTTAGAAAGACAGAAGTGCCAGCAAATGAAATTTTCAAAACAAAAATAAATATTTATAATGTATTAAATTGTCTTTTAGCCAAAAAGTATGACGTGCCCGAACTGATCAAAGCGTGCGTGGACTTCCCCATACCGAATTTGCGCAATGTTTTCTTCGCATTTGACCATGCTCGTTGCATTGATGAAAAGGTGGGGAATATTTATTTGAGAAATTTTAAATTTAAATCACAGACTCGTCAAAAGTTAGTTTTGGTTTTGAATGCTGAAAAGTGAATAAATCTTTGTGCTCATATTCAAAATAATAAAATTTCATTTTGGGCACTCGCTCGCCGCTGTTTGCATTACATTGATATGAATGCGCACAATTTAATTCAATCAGAAGAATTTCTGCAAATTGATCAAAGATTGTTGTGCGAGATTTTGGACCGTGATCAGCTGTTTGACTGCGCAGAAATGGCAGTTTGGATGGCTGTAAATTTGCAAAATATTAATTAAATTTCGAGATTTATTTGTTAACCATAATTAAAATTAATTGGGTTTATGTAGATCACAAGCTTTAAATTAAAATTTTTCTAGACCTTTTTATGGGCGGACGAAAAATGCCGTCAAAGTGGCAAAAAGTGTTCGGCGGAGAATCGACGCGCAATGCTCGGCCCGGCACTCTTCAAAATTCGTGTTCCTCTCCTGCCACTGAAGGATTTTTCTGAGAATATTGGTTGGAACTTTTTCTGGGGACGGCTTTTCAATGATCTTTTTGATTTTAAACCTTCACTTTTTGGCAGTTACGTCTGGACTGTTGACGGACGCCGAGCTGATCAGCGTGTATCTGCATCATTCTCACCCGCATGTCACGCTTACCGAGCAGTACCCGCTGCAATTCCCAACAAAGCGACGGACGGCATCAGATCCCTATAAAGCCAAAGGCCAAATTGTGCTGCAAATTGACAAAGTGTCGAAATTTGCGGGATACGAGAACAGTCGCCGACTCTCCGAGGCGGTGTACATCCGGGGCCTTCCATGGAAAATTTTGGTGACTTCGCAAACCATCACCGACCAAATGGGCGTTTATCTCCAATGCAACGCAGAAGACAGTGGTGGGGGCATTATTAGCATGACAAATTGATCCTTTTAAAGTAGGACAAAGTCGGTTTTCAGTTACCTAACCGGAAAGCGGGGCTTTTAAACCCCGGGCTTTCTAAATTTTAAATCAGATTTTTTTAAAATTGCCACTTAAAATAAACACCAGGTCGTAGTATAATCGGGTTTCGAGAAATCATAAACCGGGTGCCCAAATCTCGAGTTTAAAAACCGGTCTTGTCCTACCCATGTTTCAAGCCCACATTTGTTAGAGTGCCCAGGTTGAGCGTTCCAACCGCACCCACCAATAAGTGCCGCTCAAGTAAAATGGGACAAGAATTCTAACAAAAATAAACGTCTCCCGGGATTTATAATTTATTCATTTTGAACCATTTCGGAACTGTTGGCCGGGATTGTCAAGAAACCGATTTTAAACAAGCCCTATTATTTAATATAAAGATGCTAATTGGAGCTGTGCCTGTTCGGCAACACTGAGGATTGGGTTGCAAAAGAAGGGCAAAGAAGATCTCACTCGAAAGAAGGACAACAACATTTTCAACTCGACCATGAACATCTTGGGCTTCGACCAGTACATAACGTTTAAGGTTAAGAGAAATGATGATTTGTGATCAAAAATGATTGGAATTAAAGTACATAAATTTAGAAATTGTTGGACCCGAACAACGGATGGTACGACGCGAAGAATGACACGGTGATGTTGTCTGCCGATGTAACTGCGGACGAACCTCACAGAATCGAGTGAAAAACAACAAAAATGCCACCAAACCGTTGCCACAATTTTTCAATAAGCTCATGCTTCTTAACAATTTTTACGGATTTTTTTATCCAAAACAATTGAAGCATTTATTTTTATCAACTAATTTTCAATTGGAATCTGCGATAAACCTGTTTCTCTATAAATAAGATTTATGGGCAGATCATTTTTGTGCCAAATTTGGTTCTTGGTTGGCAACTAAAACATTAACATTGTAGAGCACTAGATACGATCATTGGCATTGAAAAGTGCCGGCTCTCAAGTGTTCAAATGTTTGGCAGAGCTTCAGAAAATGGTTGAGCAGGAAGGGGAAAGAAACCACCTTATTTAAACCATTTTTTACCAAACATTTTTGTTTAAAAAAATTGATCAGTAATCAAAACAGATCGGACTTGGCAGAAATAAGCTCTCTGGCCCAACAACAAATGCTTTATCCATAACATTGTGACAGAACTTTGAAATAATTTGGTATCGTTTTTTAAAAAATGGACTAATCTTAGCGAAAGTGATCAAAATTTACAAATTTTGCAGCGAGGCCTAACGCGCACTGCACTCACTAGAACTCTTCAGAAAACATATGTAAAATCACTAATTTAAAAAGTAAAAACATTTGGCCACAAATTCCATACTCAATCAATACTCGTTGGTCAGGTCGGTCGAGCTGACCGCCGCTTTTGCCGCCTCGCCTCCGTTGTTGACAACTGCACGCACCTGCAGCACAGCTGCGCGTACCGCCTCGCCCGTCTTGGCATCATTGTACGCGTTGATTGCCTCAAACACCGTCTTGCGCGCCTCTTCTATGCCCAGCTTGATCAGTTTGTCGTCCACCTGCAATGTTTTCATTATTCACTTGAATGAATGTGATCACCACACTGATCAGACATTGATGAGATCAATTAATTTTAAATGTTCCAACCAAAAGATAAAAGATTTTCTATATGAGTTAGAAAGCACTAATCGACCACCTCCAACTCCTCCTTGTACATCTTCATTACGTATTGCATGTGCTTATCGGTACAGTCACCATTCGTGATTGTTTCATTGCCCACTTGGCACACGTAAGAGGCCATGACTGTAAGCAGCGTTCGTGCAAGATAATAATGATCCAGCTTCTGCAGAAAGGGTTAAAGCAGTTATTTATTATTCTTTTTTTTTATTTTTCAATTATTATCAAACGTTTGCCTTGTCCGCGTTGGCAATGCGCATCAGCGCCTTTGCCGCCATGACAATTTCATTTGGAACGCCTGTGCAATTGTCCGAAAACGACACAATTTGATTCTTGTAGGAGACGCAATCAGATAATGTTTTCTGATTCAAATCAACCGCTTCAAGCTTATATGGTCCTTGAAAATACAAAGTTGTTTTTTTTGAATTAAAATTTGAAAAAGTCCCCAAGAATAAACCAATTTTAGGCAAGTCTACATTCAATATTGCATAAAAAATATTATAACAAAAAAAATAATATTTTGAATATTTAGTAGGGTAGGACAAGACCGCGACTTTTGGAAAAACCGGGACCGGGACTAAATTTGGTCCCGGTCAAAAAAAACCGGGACCACTGGACAAAAACAAGAAAGAAAAAATGCTTGGTAAAAACCAGGACCATTATAAGGGGATTTTAAAGGATTTTGAAAAACCGGGACCAAAATTTCAGTACCAAAATGGGAAAATTGACCATTCAGTACTGGTTCCCGGTCCCGTCCTAGCCTAATATTTAGTGTTTGTTTTAAATTGGTGCGCAATACCGTATGCAAATTATCTGCTTGCATTGTGCGCGCAATACTGGGTATTCCCCCGTTCGCTTCCGATGAATTCAACCCCCAAAACTTATGGCCAGAGAAAGCTTCCAAAATTAGCTTTTCAAATTTTGGCCATCAGTTTTTTTTGTTGGGTTTATTCATCGACACTCGCGGACTGGTAGCCGCCGCCCCATTTACCATTATAAGTTGGGTTTGTGGGCAAAAATGCGGTGTCAAAGTTCAGCAGCCATGGCCTTTCCGTGAGCTCTTCCCATTTTTGGTCGTCCAGCCCCAAACTTCGTTTGACATTTTGTGTAAATTCAAAAAGTGCGCCGCTTTTAACAGAAAACGCGCTAAATTCAGCCAAATTCAATGGCGTCTCAAAGTACTGCATCAAAACACCAAACAAAGCCGCATGTGGCTTAAATGATTCATTTATAGTTTATGGAGATGTTCCTTTTAGAGTTAAAATCTTTGGACTTATTACTAACATATTTAAATTAAAAAGTCCCAAAATATCATTTTGATCATATAATTAAATCGTTTTCACCCAGTTATCAGAAATCAGAACAACAACAAAAACCAGATCAGGATAAAATTGGACGCTTTTTGGGACTCAAATCTCATTCAACAATTTTTCATTATGCCAATTTGCACTAAAGCAGGGGTGCCAAATGTCCTTTTTTTAAAGATTTGTCCTTTTTTGAGGTACCCCAATCTTTAAAAAGAAATGTCCTTTTTTTAAAAATTTGTCCTTTATTTAGTCTACACGTCCTTTTTGTCCTTTATTTGAGTTTTTTGAAGAATTTTTGTTGGCACCCCTGCACTAAAAGTCTTCTTAAAATAAAGCCCCCGTTTGCTTGCTGACCATCGTTTGTGCCTCTTGGTGGAGTGAGGCGTTTTGATTTTTCTCGACCAATTTTGTCATCAAATTCCATCTGTTTTGCAACTCTTTGCTGATTTCGGTCTCGCTGTACTCCGAATAAGGCTTTGTTTTCCCATTCAAATCCGTCAACGAATTTTTTTGCAAAAACTCTTTTAACTAAATTGAGAGGAGGACCTGAGTTGGGGTTTAAACAAAACAAAAAACCAGGTGTGGGCACGGATACGAATTTTCGTATCCGTATCCGTCCGTCCTTATAATCTCATATCCGTTATCCATCCGTGCCCTTCCAAAATCCCATATCCGGATATACAGCGGATATATCCGGATAAGTGGGCTTTTCATATCCGTCATTCGTCCGTATCCGTAACGATCCAAAAAAGCATATCCGTTATACGTCCGTATCCAGATATATCCGTGCCCACGCCTGCAACAATGTTTTTTGTTAATACCTTTGCTTGAGAATTTCCCGGATTTGCAAGGTTCGGCTGTCCGCCCACTTTTTCCGTTAACACCGTTTCCAATGTTCGAGTGATCACGTTCGCGCGGAGCCACGTGTTGAAGTCGTCCCAACGTTGTTCATCCGTGCCATTTTTCTGATCACAAATTTTTTAGATCAATCACAGTCCACAAGTAAGTTGACAGTTTACCTGATTCGTTTCATTTGTTTTCTTCAAAAAAGTTTTGACAAATTCTGCTCCTGCAGTTTTTGCCTCGGCGTTGAACGCATCAAAGTACTGCTTCCAGAACTCCGCATTCACATTGATACTGTAGTTACCGTCTTGATGCTGTACATTGATTTGTCGGCCATTGAACAATTGCGGCACCATTATCTCTATAAGACCCTCATCTTTGACCATCCATTCCAAACCCGCCGCACGGTCGACCATCAAAATGCTGCATTTTTAAATGATAATTTTGTATGAAATTATTTTAATTTAATAATTTTAAAATGTACGAGAATAAAATGCCAAAACCTACTTGAACATCTCCAGAATGTTCTGCATCAGCTCATCTTCTCCCTCCGCCTTCTGGTACTTGTTGAAATGTTGGCCCACAGTTTTGATGATTTCCACCGATCCGTCAATGTATTCGCCATTGAAATAGGCAAATGGTGCCGTCCCTTTCGAGTGAGAGCCCATAAACACTTCGTTACTGATTCTCTATGTAAGAAAATTGTGCAAAATTTCGCATAATTTTGAGCCATAAAATGAGGCTAAACCTCATTTAAAAAATTTAACCTCAGAGGGCTATCAAAAAGCCACAAAATGAAGCTAAAACCTCAAATTTGGTAGCCCTGTTTACAAGTGATTGATTCCGGCAAAATCATTCATAGTGATTAATCCAAAATATTTCTGATCAACATCCGCTCGGTGGATGGAACCGTGTTTTAATCAACTGATCAGATAATTTTTAGTCAAATCATGTACACATTGACAGGGAAGGGATTTACCCAACCCCACCCCAACATTTTTGGGCCTCACTCCGGACCCCGACACGCTGCCCCTGAAGAACCCCGACTTCCCACCCCCGAAGAATCGGGGAACAGCCTCGAATTTAAAATTCTAATTTGTCAAATATTTTGCTTATTTTACATGGAAAGGAATTTGTTTCCAATGTAGCCATGTCTCGACCATCAGGTTGTAGGCTGCTTGGCTTGGAGTTGTCGATGTTCTGGGGAACTGGAACACGTACACAACATTTTCCAACGGATTATGCACCAGCGTGGCATTTTTGTCCACCAATTTGAAGACGCCTCAAAGCATAAAAGCGTTAATTTTAGAAATTTGCTCAAATTTCAAGCTCAATCTCGATTTGTCTAGCTGAATGTCTCCAATTTACATTCAGTGGCCTCTGGGCATTACACAAAGTGCTCTCACCATCAATGGGAAGTAAAAATGTTGAGGACAGCAGCAAAGTCAGGGCAAAATGGGAGGTGGCCAAGCTGTACCTGCTGCTGTACATCATTGAAGCGGACGATTATGAATGTGAATGTGGCAGAAAGAGTGTGCCTGAAATGGAATGTGGCACGGCTTTTTTGTGAATGTGTGGGAGGAGGGAAAGTGCCAACAATGGAAATCTGGCATGGCCCTTAATAAATATTTAAATGCACTTTGCTACAAACAATACACCTATCCTCAATCAAGCATCACATGATTTATGCACATGATATGATGTTGGATTGTGAATGGAAAATGATTTTGCCACAATATTTTACAATGCGCCTGTTTATGGGGACCTCCACAGCAAGTTAGGGGGGGAGGGTTAACCTTCACAAAATTTTAAAGTAAATGAATAGGTTATGTATAACAATTAGGGACCGGTGAAATCAAATTTCCGGATCCCGATTTTCAATTTTGAAAATTTCCTGAGGGATTTTTCCGGATATATCCGGGAAAATCCGAGTCCGAAAAAAATCCGCAAGGGTCAAAAAACCCGGACTCCGGACTCGAAAAAATCCGGCCGGCACCTGTCCCTAAAAATAAATTAATTTAACAAATTCTATATTTGGACCAACAGGGTTGAGAAAAAAGTTCAGGTCGAGTTTCAAGATTAGAAGTAGGGTTAAGCCCCGACCCCGACCCCCGACCCCCGAACCCCGACCCCGAGCCCAAAAAAGGAGTCGTCCCCGACCCCGACATGGCCAACCCCGGCCTCCCCGACCCCGACCCCGTCCCCGACCTTTTTTTGGGTCGGGGATCGGGGTTGAACAAACACCCCTAAAGATCGGACTTTTTTTAGGGGGGAATAAGTACTTTTGAAACGATTCATCTTTGATTATGAGGTGGTGTAGTGGTGAGTGGATCTGTGTTGTGGGTTATCGGTTTGGGTTCGGATCCCGTCTGCAGAAATCTTTTTTATCACTTTCTATGAACACATCTATTGAGAAGAAAACAATTTCTGATCATTTTTTTAATAGTTTTCGTTTTTTTTAAATATTTTTGATGACAATTCAGAAATATTTCAAATTTTGATTTTTTTGTAGCAAAATTGGGTGAATGTTTAAATTCATACCTTTTTTCAATGTTGAATGCTCTTAATTTTTAGTGTCATATTTGTAGAAAAAAAATCAGCGCATTTTTCCATATCTTTTTAAGTAATTTGAAATTCAAAAAGGTATAGTCAGTCATTTAACAAAAATTTAGAAATTTTTACTAGCAACTCCCAAAATCTAAGAAGTGTTGGTAAATTATTTTAAAGCAATTTTTCTTAACAATATTGCTAAAATCTTTTTTAAAATTTTCCCGGCGGCGCCTATCGGCACCGCCGACCCCCCCCCCCATTCTTCTAAAAAGCTTCAAAAAGCAAGGCGATTTTTTAAAATTTTGATTGCAAATCAAAAAATTTCTAAATTCTTCTCTCGCGCCAATTCCCAAAATTTTGGAGAATTTTCGTCTTTCGAAATTGGTGTTTTGGAAGACCGTCTGTCAGATCCTCCTTGTCAAAGCAAATTTGGACAATAGATTAGCGCCGGCAAATGATGATAGTAAGGTGGAAAGCGAATATGATGAATAATTTTGTGGATGAATGGATTTGAAAATTAAATAAAATATTTAAGATTGCCCAGTAAAGACATTGCAGAAATTTTATGGAAAAAAAATTTTTATGAACAGAATTTTCTTCAACCCCGAACCCCGAACCCCGACCCCACCCCCGACCCCGACCCCGAAAAATTTGGTCGTCCCCGACCCCGACCCCGACCCCGACATTGCCAACCCCGACCAACCCCGACCCCGACTTTCTCGCCCCGAGGGGTCGGGGCTCAACCCTAATTAGAAGTCTAAAAAAGCCTTGAGTTTTGAGTTTCGATCGGCAACCCCGATTTGGACTAAATGTTTGTGCTTTATGCATATTTTGTACCCGCGGCAAATATTTAAGTATTAAACATTTTTCCATTAAATAGAAAATTTTTGATTGATTCTCTCGTTTGGTCGCGCATAATATGCAAATCTTCTATTCCGAAACGGTTGGAAAGATCAAACAAAAAAATATTTCTAATTTTGATTTTCCATTTCCGTTCAAATAATTATTTGTTGCGAAATGTTAAATCAAATGTTATGGGAGTGGACCCTTTTTTGCGGATTCGCTCGTTTCGGCGCGGTTCAGTTCGGCGCGATCAGTCATAACCTACTAGGAAAATTTTGAATTTTTGGAAGGATTTGTTAATAAATTGGTCCAATAATGTCCAATTTTACAAAGAAAAAATTGAAAAATTTTTTATTATTTGTTTCGTCCATCAAAGATTAGAGTCCGGACCAAAACCAAAAACCAAAAATTTGGTTTTGGTCAAATTTAAAAAAATCGGAAATTCTAGGCTTTTTGTATGTTTTACTAAATTTTTTTGTTTTGTATAAAATTTTGGGTTTTGTCAACCCAAAAAAATATCCAAACCAAAATAAACCCAAATAATTTTGTACAAAATTTTGTTTGGGCTGAGTTGCCGGTCTTGAACAAAGTTATCTTTTTAAATATCCAATTAAACAAAAAAAAGAAATGTGAATTGTATTTAATTTAAAAAAATTGGGGAATCTAAAAAACTTTTGGAATTGTTTAAACACCGTAAAATTCAGAAATTTTATGGGAGGACGAAAAATGCCGTCAAAGTGGCAAAAAGTGTTCGGCGGAGAATCGACGCGCAATGCTCGGCCCGGCACTCTTCAAAATTCGTGTTCCTCTCTTGCCACTGAAGGATTTTTCTGAGAATATTGGTTGGAACCTTTTCTGGGGACGGCTTTTCATTGATCTTTTTGATTTTAAACCCCCACTTTTTTAACAGTTACATCTGGACTGTTGACGGACGCCGAGGTGATCAGCGTGTATCTGCATCATTCTCACCCGCATGTCACGCTGAGCGAGCAGTACCCGCTGCAATTCCCAACAAAGCGACGGACAGCGACAGATCCGTATAAAGCCAAAGGCCAAATTGTGCTACAAATTGACAAAGTGTCGAAATTTGCGGGAGAGGACGAGAACAGTCGGCGACTCTCCGAGGCGGTCTACATCCGGGGCAGAGATGGGCAAAATTTCGGATTTCGGGTTTCGGAAATTTCGCGTTTTTTGGCCGTTTCGGATTTCGGAATTTGAGCAAAATTTTGGATTTTACACCCCTAAGAATGAGATTTTTAAGGAACCGAACAGTTTGGTGTTGGTATCAGGGGTGGACGAAAACAGAATTTTTCATTTACGAAAACGAAACCGAAACGAAAAAAAATATTTTTTCATTTACGAAAACGAAACCGAAACGAAAAAAAATATTTTTTCATTTACGAAAACGAAACCGAAACGAAAAAAAATTCTGGGACGAAAACGAAACACGAAAACGAAACCCAAAAACTCACGAAAACACGAAAAACACGAAACCGAAACGAAATTTCGTCCACCCCTGGTTGGTATAGTGGGGAGTGGTAGGGTTAGTTGAATTTTGGGTGTGGGTTCTGGTCCCCGATTGTGTTAATGGTTTTTTCCGACTTTCTCTGCAAACCGACCATTTTTCAATAAGCTTACGCTTCTTAACAATTTTTACCAAAATTATTTTTATCAACTAATTTGCAATTGGAATCTGCGATAACCCTGTTTCTCTATGAATAAGATTTTGGTCAGATCATTTTTGGGCCAAATTTGGTTCTTGGTTGGAAACTAAAACATTGTAGAGCACTAGATACGATCATTGGCATTGAAAAGTGCCGGCTCTCAAGTGTTCAAAAGTTTGACAGAGCTTCAGAAACAGGGCTGGACGTAACCGGTCCCCGAGGCCGCGTAACGCGTAAGCGTAATTTTTTTAGAAATGCCAGTTATGGCGTAAGCGTAATACGTAATTACGCCGCTTAAAAACGGCGTAATTGGCGTAATCGGCGTAAGCGTAAGCGTAACTGGTTAAAACAAAAATCCTAATTTTTTAAAAAATTTTTTATTGATTCTTAAATAATACCACCAATTAGCAGGCGTCAATTTGGGCATTATTTATTTGAGCTATAAACTAGGGTTGCACGGGACCAGGACTTTTTGGAAAAACCGGGACCGAGACTTTTTTGGAAAAACCGGGACTTAACGGGACCAGAAAAACCGGAACTAAAATTGGCAATCTTTGTTAAGGAAATTGAAGCAAAAATCCAGAAAGACGTGATGAACTTAATTACGTCCAGCCCTGTTCAGAAAACGGTTGAGCAGGAAGAAAAAAGAAACAACCTTATTTAAACCATTTTTGAACCATTATTTCGTTAAAAAAACTGATCAGTAATCAAAACAGATCGGACTTGGCAGAAATCAGCTTTTTGGCCCAACAACAAATGCTTTATCCATAACAATGTGACAGAACTTTGAAATAATTTGGTATCGTTTTTTGAAAAAATGGATTAATTTTCTTAGCAAAAATGGTCAAAATTTTGCAGTGTTGCCTAACGCACTCAGCAGAACTCTTCAGAAAACATATGTAAAATCAGTAATTTAAAAAGTAAAAACGTTTTACCACAAATTCCACACTCAATCAATACTCGTTGGTCAGGTCGGTCGAGCTGACCACCGCTTTTGCTGCCTCCCCTCCGTTGTTGACCACTGCACGCACCTGCAGCACAGCTGCGCGCACCGCCTCGCCCGTCTTGGCATCATTGTACGCGTTGATTGCCTCAAACACCGTCTTGCGCGCCTCTTCTATGCCCAGCTTGATCAGTTTGTCGTCCACCTGCAATGTTTCCGTTATTCACTCGAATGAATGTGATGTGATCACCACACTGATCAGACATTGATGAGATCAATTAATTTTAAATGTTCCAACCGAAAGATAAAAGTATTTCTATGAGTTAGAAAGCACTAATCGACCACCTTCAACTCCTCCTTGTACATCTTCATTACGTATTGCATATGCTTATCGGTACAGTCACCCTTCGTGATTGTTTCATTGCCCACTTGGCACACGTAAGAGGCCATGACTGTAAGCAGCGTTCGTGCAAGATAATAATGATCCAGCTTCTGCAGAAAGGGTTAAAGCAGTTATTTATTTATTTTTGTTTGCTTTAAATAATTTAAAATTTATTTTTCAATTATTATAAACAATTGCCTTGTCCGCCGCGTTGGCAATGCGCATCAGCGCCTTTGACGCCATGACAATTTCATTTGGAACGCCTGTGCAATTGTCCGAAAACGACACAATTTGATTCTCGTAGAAGAGGCAATCAGATAATGTTTGCTGATCCAAATCAACCGCTTCAAGCTTATATGGTCCTTGAAAAAAAAGTTTGTCAAATTAGATATTGACATCTATAAAATAACGCCAATTAATAGACGGCTGCTGGACAATCCGTCAGTGAAGGACAATCCATCAGAGGACAATCCGTCAGTGAAGGACAATCCATCAGAAAGTCAATCCATCAGAGGACAATCCGTCAGTGAAAGACAATCCATCAGAGGACAATCCGTCAATGAAGGACAATCCGTCAGTGAAGGACAATCCATCAGAGGACAATCCGTCAGTGAAGGACAATCCATCAGAGGACAATCCGTCAGTGAAGGACAATCCATCAGAGGGCAATCCGTCAGTGAAGGACAATCCGTCAGTGAAGGACAATCCGTCAGTGAAGGACAATCCGTCAGTGGGCAATTTATCCGTGATTATTAAAAAAGGTGTTAAAAGGTATTTCGAGGGTTATTTTTTGACCTCGTTTAGACCAATTCTAAACCTCTGACCCGAATCCGAACAACTTTAAATTAAAAATTTTACAAAAACCAATTTTGCCTAAAAATCATTCAAAAAGACCAATTTTTTTGTTTTTCCTTCGTCAGTTGGCGGACGGTTCGACACTGGCCACATTTACCATTATAAGTTGGGTTTGTGGACAAAAATGCGGTGTCAAAGTTCAGCAGCCATGGCCTTTTTGTGAGCTCTTCCCATTTTTGGTCGTCCAGCCCCAAACTTCGTTTAACATTTTGTGTAAATTCAAAAAGTGCGCCGCTTTTAACAGAAAACGCGCTAAATTCAGCCAAATTCAATGGCGTCTCAAAGTACTGCATCAAAACACCAAACAAAGCCGCATGTGGCTTAAATGATTAATGTATAGAGAAGATCCAAAATTTATAAGAATTTTTTTTAAGATGGTTCATAATTATCGAACAAAGTTCTTTTTGAGCTAAAAAGTTTTCAAAAAATTATTATTTAAAATAAAAAGTCCCATTACAATAGGTATCATTGATGATTTTCCCTGGTTATTTTGGGAGTCAAATCTCATTCAACAATTTTTCATTATGCCAATTTGAACTAAAGACTTCTTAAGAGTTGGCCGGGATCGGGCGGAATTATCCCAGTTTTTGAAAAGTCGTAGTCCCGATCCCGGTTCAACATGCTGGTCCCGATCCCGGCTTTCACGATCCCGGTCAATCCCGATCCCAGTTGTTACCAAAAAATCCCGATCCCGGTTCAACATGCTGGTCTCGATCCCGGCTTTCACGATCCCGGTCAATCCCGATCCCGGTTTTTACCAAAAAATCCCGATCCCGACCAACTCTAAATAAAGCCCCCATTTGCTTGCTGACCATCGTTTGTTCCTCTTGATGGAGTAAGGCGTTTTGATTTTTCTCGACCAATTCTGTCATCAAATTCCATCTGTCTTTCAACTCTTTGCTGATTTCGGCCTCGCTGTATTCCGAATAAGGCTTTGTTTTCCCATTCAAATCCGTCAACGAATTTTTTTCCAAAAATTTTTTTAACTAAATCAAGAGGAGGACCTTAGTTAGGGTTTAAAAAAACAAAAAAATGTTTTTGTTAACACCTTTGATTGAGAATTTCCCGGATTTACACTGTTCGGCTTTCCATCCACTTCTTCCATTAACATCGTTTCCATTGTTCGAGTGATCACGTTCGCGCGGAGCCACGTGTTGAAGTCGTCCCAACGTTGTTCATCCGATTTGGGTTCAGTTTTCTGATCACAAATTTTTTAGATCATCTACAGTCCACAAGTAAGTTGACAGTTTACCTGATTCGTTTCATTTGTTTTCTTCAAAAAAGTTTTGACAAATTCGGGTCCTGCAGTTTTTGCCTCGGCGTTGAACGCATCAAAGTACTGCTTCCAGAACTCCGCATTCACATCGATACTGTAGTTACCGTCTTGAAGCTGTACATTGGGTCGGCCATTGACCAATTGCGGCACCATTGTCTCTATAAGACCCTCATCTTTGACCATCCATTCCAAGCCCGCCGCACGGTCGACCATCAAAATGCTGCATTTTTAAATGATAAATTGTATTTTAATTTAATAATTTTAAAATGTACGAGAATAAAAATGCCAAAAACCCTACTTGAACATCTCCAGAATGTTCTGCATCAGCTCATCCTCTCCCTCCGCCTTCTGGTACTTGTTGAAATGTTGGCCCACAGTTTTGATGATTTCCACCGATCCGTCAATGTATTTGCCATTGAAATAGGCAAATGGTGCCGTCCCTTTCGAGTGAGAGCCCATAAACACTTCGTTACTGATTCTCTATGCAGGGAAATCAATGTTTAAAAGTCTGTCTGAAAGCCTCATTTTGCACAATTTTTATTTAACCGATAAAAAAATATTTAACGTTTATATTTTTGGTATGCTATGATCGACAAAATTTGGCAAAACTTTCCTGAAATAGTTCTGGGAATCCGTTGGGAAGGGATCCGTTGGGGAGGGTCGACGGCGCCTATTGGCACCGTCGAGAAAATTTGTTGTATAATTTTTAACGCTTTTATTAAGAAAATTGTGCAAAAAAAATTTCGCTAATTTTAAGCCACAAAATGAGGCTAAAATCTCAGATTGTGCAGCACACGCTGCACCCGAACAACCCCATCTTCCCACCCCCGAAGCGCGGGGAGCATCCCCCGAATTTAAAATTTTAATTTGTCACATTTTTGCTTATTTTACATGGAAAGGAATTTGTTTCCAGTGTAGCCATGTCTCGACCATCAGGTTGTAGGCTGCTTGGCTTGGAGTTGTCGATGTTCTGGGGAACTGGAACACGTACACGACATCGTCTAACGGCTTATGCACCAGCTTGGCATTTTTGTCCACCAATTTGAAGACGCCTCAAAGCATAAAACATAAATCTTTGAAATTAAATATCGAGTTTCAGAACTCAGTCTTGACCGTTGCAAAGAGCAAAAATCACGACAAGTTTATCCACACTACTACCCAATCTTGCTCAAATTTGAGCTCGTGAACTAGCCAAGACAACCCGTAGATAACAATTCCAACAATTAAGCTAATCTCGATTTGTCTAGCTAAATGTCTTCAATTTACATTCGGTGGCCTGCCTCTGGCATTACACAAAGTGCTCTCACCATCAACGGGAAGTAACAATGTTGAGGACAGCAGCAAAGTCAGGACAAAATGGGAAGTGGCCAAGCTGTACCTGCTGCTGTACATCATTGAAGCGGACGATTATGAATGTGAATGTGGCAGAAAGAATTTCACAATGTGCCGATTTATAAGGCCCCCAGCAAGTCAGGGGGGGGGAGGTAACCTTCAAAAAAGTGAATGAATATTACTATTTTGAAATAAATTATTTTAATAAATTGTGTATTCTTAAATCCGCCACATATATTTTATGAAGTAATTTCATGCTTAGCACTATTAAAAAAAATTTGTTAAATCAGTAACGCCTTATACCATTCGAGAGCTCCAAATGAGTAGAGAAAGCATTACAGCCAGGGACGTAACCAGGGGGGGGGGGGGGAAGGGGGGGGGGGAATTCCCCCCCCCCCCCCCCCCCCCTCCAAAATAAAATTTTACAAAAAAAACAAGAGGGGGGACCCTATTGTTTTGTACTTTTACAATTTTTTTGACAAATTTTCTTAACAAATTCCAATTAAAATTCAAAAATTTTCACCCCTAAAAATCGAACATTTTTTGAAAAAATTGCTTAACAAAAAAAAAGCAAAAAATACACACCCTAAGAATCGACTTTTTCCCCCCCCCAAAAAATTTTTTCTGGTTACGTCCCTGATTACACAGCAAAGGCGAAGTGGTTTGATAAGTTTCAAAAAAGTTATACTGTAAAATTGCCAAAAATTGGGTTTTTTTCGTAGTTTTCTGATCATAACTTTTTTAAACGTTGATTTACTGCTTAGTTTAGTTTTACAAACAGAAAACGTGTGAGAATCGCCATTCTCGTGCTAGTTTGACGCGGTTAGTCATAACTTCCTTTGTTTAAGTCGACTTGCCTAGCTCTTTTCTATTAAAGCATCTACAGACATGGCGCTTTCGAATAATATCAAGAATGTTTGGTTTGGTCAAACTAACAAAAAGTTATAACGTTTGAAACCTGTCGGCGCCGAACCGAGCCCGACTCGTTTAATTGCGAATCATTATTTTATCAAAACTGCTACCGGGGGTTAATTTACTTTTACAGATGATGTCGGTTTATTAAATGGTTGGTTTTGTTAACATAACATTTACTGAAACTGCTTCCAAACTGAGGAGTGACGGGACGACATATTTATACTTAATTACCCAATAAACCAACGGGAAAAGTGCAATAATGGGGAGGGTAGGGAAGGGTCGCTCACTGATTAAACAACGAAAGAATCCGTTGAAATGAAATTTTTAAATAAATTATTTGTTTCAAAAAATTTTGAACCCCATAAGCAAACATATCGCCACAAAAGCGCTGTTTGAACAGAGCTCGGGGGAAGAAAAAAAATTAGAAGAAATTTCTTCTCTTGCCTGTCTAGACTCTAGACATCCTGACGGACTAGAGTGCGGCAAAATTAATTTTCCGGATTCTGTAACAGGATTAAAACTCAAAATATTGTACGGGACCAGATCCTCAGAAGTTATATTTTACAGGATCCTGAACAGGATTACAGGATTGATTTAAAATTTTTCAAAATCAATCTTGGCCTCAAAATTTGGGCTGCCCTCCCCCCGACCCTCGGCCCAGGCTTATTTTTAAGAATAAGGTAACTTTTTAAGGACTGCCCTTGCCATTCAAGGACGCATCTACAAACCTACAAACCCTGTTACAAACTAAAGTTAAAGAAATTGTAAAAAACTATTCCGATACGAAAAAACTGTAAAGTGGAATTTAAAAAAAGAAAAACATTGTAAAAATAAAATAAAATTTTTCGAAATTCCGGTTTGTGTCCCATATCCATTAAATATTATTGTGAAATTTAAAAAAATAATGAATCATAATTGTCATCTTTAAAATCATAATTTGTCCTCCACCCATTCAAAGACTTAAACTGTGTTTGGAAATTTAAAAGTTTTTTTTTTTAATTTTAAAAGTTAAAAACATAATTTTGGCATTTAGAGGCAAAAAATGGATTTCCATATTCTCACGATGACTAGGGTTCGGATAATCGGTCTGGGGCCGGGCGGGCTTTTTTCCGGGCAACCCAAAAAGGGCCGGGCGACGGGCTTTGCCGGGCGAATACCGGGCTTTAGCCCGGATCGAATATTTCCTAGTCGGGCGCCCGCCCGGCCGAATGCCCGCCAAGGCTGCACAAAATTTCGTTTCGATTTCGTGTTTTCGTGGGTGTTTGGGTTTCGTTTTCGTGGGTTTTTGGGTTTCGTTTTCGTGGGTTTTTGGGTTTCGTTTTCGTGGGTTTTTGGGTTTCGTTTTCGTGGGTTTTTGGGTTTCGTTTCGTGGGTTTTTGGGTTTCGTTTTCGTGTTTTCGTGGGTTTTTGGGTTTCGTTTTCGTGTTTTCGTGGGTTTTTGGGTTTCGTTTTCGTGTTTTCGTGGGTTTTTGGGTTTCGTTTTCGTGTTTTCGTTTTCGTTTTCGTCCTAGAATTTTTTTTCGTTTCGGGTTTCGGTCTCGTCCTAAAAACTTTTTTTCGTTTCGTTTTCGAAAAAGAAAAATCCTGTTTTCGTGCAGCCCTGATGCCCGCCCGACCCGGGCGCCCGTCCGAACCCTAACGGTGACCCCGCGCGGCCCGGTGTAAAATTTTTCTTTATTTTTTGTTGCTCTTCGGCCGATGTGCAGAAAATAAATACCCCCAAATTTTGTTTAAAATCGCATTTTTGTGAATAGACGCTTTTTGGTTATTAAATTTTTTGTTTTTAACTTTTACCATTTTCCAGGAAAAGTTTAGGGGATTAAAAAACAAAAAGTTTTGCTACTCCCCCCCCCATTTTCTGATCATTTCACTCTCTCTCACCGGGTGCTGACGGAGCGGTAAATTTTGGTGGGAATGTTTGTGAACGCCGCCGACTCCCCACATTAGTGGTGTCCAGCGCGCTGGTCTTGATGAAGGGCAGCGGGTTGTGCTCCACGTACGTCTTGGCCTCGTCCGGCTGCACAAATTTTCTGACGAAAATTTTCGACTTTCGACAAAGCTGTCCACAAAAACTAGGCTCAAAAGTTCGAACAAAAAATTTTAACCAATTTTGTTGTTCGAAGCACGAACCATATTGGTAATAGTTAACAAAAGATTTCGAAAAGCAATTACTAAAAGAGGGCATTTGACATTGGTCAGCGGAA
The DNA here is from genome assembly GCA_020449905.1 of Globodera pallida. Taxonomy (NCBI): domain Eukaryota; kingdom Metazoa; phylum Nematoda; class Chromadorea; order Rhabditida; family Heteroderidae; genus Globodera; species Globodera pallida. Next base: position 1,675,936 of record JAIXHY010000015.1, read on the forward strand.
AACCAATCCAAAAAAAGAACGAAATTTGTTGTGACAGAAAAAAACCTCAAAAAAATAAAAATTTGCTTACCCCCACCAAAAAATTTGCAAACCGCTCGTAAAGAAAAAAAACATAATTTCTATGTAAATCAAACCGCTAAGTCCATGTCCGACCCCCAGCAAATCTGTCCACAAAACTGGGATCAAAATTCGAACAAATCCTAATTTAAATTCAAAAATAAAGTTAGACAAAAAAAAATTTTCATGAAATACTAGGAGTAGAAAAAAAGGTAATACTGTGCTTTGTGCCCCCCTTTTCATATAAAACAGGTTTCCGGGGGGTTTTCGAGGTCGCTGATCACGATTCTGACATTTATTTTAACCAATTTCGAACCCCGAACCCGAATTCGAACATTTTTTCGAAAATTCAATTTTAGTCTCAAAATCATTCAAAAAGCATAAAATTACATAGAAAAAGCAAATAATGATCGAATTCATGTTTTTTGAATGATTTTGAGGCTAAAATTGAATTTTAGAAAAAATTGAATTTTTGAAACTTGTTCGAATTCGGGTCCGGGGTTGAAATTGGTCGAAATGGACGTTAGAATCGAATTCTACGCCTTTTAATACCCCTAGAAAGACCTTTTTATCGACTTGTGAAAAAAAGTGTATTTTTTCAAAAAGGGGGGGGGGCACAAAGCACAGTATTACCGAAAAAAATGCATCTGAAGAAGAAATAAAAAAACCGTAAACTAGCTATTAAATGACAATTTTTTCTCTTTTTTTTTGGAAAAAAAGCTTTGTTTAAAAAGAGATAAGAATTAATAACAAAATTGGATACCCCTAAAAAAGTTGATGAGTTTTCTTTCTAGAGTTCCTTGTGAAAAGAAAACGTGTTGTTCAACCAAATCCCAAAAAATATTTCTAACCCACTGGCACTACTCGAAGATGTTGCAAATCGGCTCTTGTTTCCCACCAGCATGATCACGATGTTCTGCTAGTCGGAATGGTCGCGGAGCTTTGCTGAACATACAAAACAAAATTGGATCGATAATTTGTCCGACTTTTAGGGGTGTTTTAAGATTTAAACGTAACTTGTTAAGAACATTTGTCCAAAACTTTTTGCAAATTAATAGGAGCCTTTTGGAAATTGGCCCGAGTTTGGGATTTTTTTGGGACAGAAAAAATATAAAACCCAAAAAATAACAAAAATTTGCCTGCCGTAAACGACGGCAGGGCTTGCGCCAACCCAAAAAAATTCTGGATTTAAAAAAACATGAATGCCAGGTGGCAAACTCGACCCCGCCGATGGTCGACTTGCTCTCTCCAAATTGAACTCGTTGCACGTGAAGCGGGCAGCAGGTTGGACGTGCTAACGCCCGAGTCACCACAGATCAGCACAACTGCAAAATGAGACAAATCGCATACGATATTCAATTTTACCATTTTCGTCAAAATTCGTGCTCGAAAAGTGCCAAATATTAATTGGAAAAATGACCCAAAATGGGATGGATACAAACCCGACCAGTACCCGTCTTGTCAAGGACTCCATCCATAATCAGAAAAACATTCTTCCAATTAAAAACCTTTGAACAACCAGGGGCCTATTTCAATTGTGTCATATCTCCGATATGATCCTATGATACGATATCATATCGTATGCAAAATTGCTGTTTCAATTAAATCGTATGAAAAATCATGTGCCGCCCATGATATGTCATATGGGGGTGTCATATGTGCGTTTCAATTAGATCGGGTATGATATCAGAGATATGTGTATGATATCACTTGTGATATCATCCGCGGCACATGACTTCCCATATGACATATCATGCGCGCGTTTCAATTAAAAGCGTGCCATAAATAGGATATGACACGTCCCCTTACAGAAATCATATGCGGGTGTATCCGCTCCAAAGCGGTGATTCTCAGAAAAAATTGAAAATTTTTTTGTTTCAAAATGGTAAAAACATGCTTCTGGGGGTTTTCAGGGTCGTAGAATCCAAATCTGACTTCAATTTCGACCAATTCCGAACCCCGAACCGGGATTCGAACAATTTTTTCAAAAAATTTTTCTAGGGGTTTTCAGGGGCGTAGAATTCAAATCTGATTTCTATTTCGATCAATTCCGAACCCCAAACCCGAATTCGAACAATTTTCGAAAAAAAATTTTTTCGCTTTTTTTATTTATACCACCAAACTGTTTATAAAAAGCTAAAAAAAATTCGAAAAATTTCTAAAAATTGTTCGAATTCGGGTCCGGGATTCAGAATTGGGCGAAATCGATGTTAATTCGGATACTACGGCCTAGAAATCCCTTAGAAAAACTATTTTGAATTTTCAAAAAATTGTTCGAATTCGGGTCAGGGGTTCGAAATAAGTCGAAATGGAAGTCAGATTTTGATTCTACGACCCAAATTCTACTTTTGTTCACATTTTCGGAGTATGAAAGGGGTATTAATTTCGTAAAAGGGGTATTGGTTATGGTTATGAGAGAAATCATATGTAGAATGTGATATCATATCGGTAAAAGTTAATTGAAACAGCACATATGACATATGATTTCTGCGTATGATGCCGTGTCACACGCAGCCGTCATATGTAATTCTGCCTATGATATCATATTCCAGTCAATACGACAGAATTGAAACACAGATATGACATATCATAGGATCATATCAGAGATATGACACAATTGAAATAGGCCCCAGACGTTACTCGTTGTGGCATCCGTAAATGACAAAATTTGGTTTTAATTAAAAATTCACTAAACACAAATTTTTAACAAAAATATTATTTTCCAAAATTGGACGACCAATGAATGACTAGGCCCAAAAAACTTCAAATTTGTGCACCATTTTATTATTATTTTTTGTTTGTATGACCAAAATTATTCAAATTTACTCTGATTTGGGAGGAAGAGAGCGTAAATTTGGAGGGGAGAGATCGTTGGTCAACATGGCACAAAAGAGAGGGGCCGGTAGATGCATGCGGGAAAATATATTTTTGTAAAAATAGTTTACACATTTTCTTTTGATCTCTTACCGTTTTGCTCCTCAGCGAATTATTTCACTGCGTTATGCATGTGAAGAGGGGTTTTTTTTTGGTTTATTCGTGCTTTGATCCATGGACAGGTTTATACAATTAATCCCGTCCATGGTGAGTGCCATTATTGGACATGCACGAGAGTGTGCCGTGAAGCGACGTGCAGTGACCCATGGACAGGTTTATTCAATTGATCCCGTCCATGGTTAGCGCCATTATTGGACATGCACGAGAGTGTGCCGCAAAGCGACGTGCGAAAGCACGTCACCGACATGTTCGGGAAGTTATGCGTGCCCGCAGGCAACAAATTTTGCGTGAAGTCCGTGAACATCGTGCGGAACAGTGGAGGCGCATCCAGCCCTACCTTTAGGTAGTGGCAAAGACGCCCCCCAATGATGAAATATAGCTTGAGGGCAGAAGCCCAGTGATGGCTCTCTGAGGGGGAAGAAAACTGCCTGGAGCATTCAGTTGAGCACGTGCTGCGGCTGGGTGCTAAATATACCTATGTATTGATAAATATGTAAATAAAAATAATTTGTAAAATTTAATTTAATGTGCACAAATTTGAAGACAATTTTTAGAAAATGATTTTCAACAATCTTTAAACCAAATTTATGATTGAAAAAAGACGCAATATTTAAATTTTATTGTAATTTATTTGATTCAATGCGTTCCCAAAGAGAAAAACGGACAAAATGCCCTCTAACGGAAGACCGGACAAAATGTCCCGCCTGCAAAATGTTGCCTTAAGGATTAAGCTTTTTGTTTTTGCATATCAAATTGGAAACAAAAGTATGAACAACAAACACAACACATCCAACTATAGATCGGACTGATCGACGATCGAAATCTCGGATTTTCGCCCGAAGATTCTCGATTGAATCTCGAAACGGTCCTCTCAAACCTTCAAATACCAGGGACGGGAAGGAACCAATTAAGTTGGTGTTGGTGTAAATAAACCATCAATGCAATTAGCGACGAATTATTATTGAATTCATTATTAATTCTTCATTTCTAATGCCCAAAAAAGGTCAGTAAAGAAATGGCTATTTCTACTCGGCGGCAAGGTGGCGGCCATCAGCAAACTCCAAAAATCAGGAACGATTTTTAATTGTCTAAATATACAAATTTTTTTAATGCCAAAACTTTATTTGTTGTACTTTTCACCAAGTTGGTTTGATCCAATAACTCAGAATCACTTAGAAAACGATCAAATTCTTGAGTATAATCGAAATCCGTAGTCATTTTTTTTTTGTTCTCTACACCCAAGACTAGTGTTCACCAAAATACCGATCCCGAATACCAAAAACTAGGGTTCGGACGGGCGCCCGGGTCGGGCGGGCAACGGGCGGGCGCCGGGCCGGGCGGGCGCCCGACTAGGAAATATTCGATCCGGGCTAAAGCCCGGTATTCGCCCGGCTAAGCCCGCCCGGACGAAAAATCAAAAAATATTCGCCCGGCAAAGCCCGCCCGGCGCCTTTTTGATAGCCCGGAAAAAAGCCCGCCCGGCCCCAAAAAACCGAATATTTTCCGAATATTTTTATGTCATTTCTCCCAAAAAGTATCAAAATATTTACTAAAAAATGGGCTAAAACTAACAAAATCAAGTCATTTATGCGTAAAACCCTTCAAAATTCAACAATCTTTATTAATTTTGCTCTCACAATTGTAAATGTATTACTTTTTACGTTTTTCAAAATTTTATAAAAATATCAAATAAAAATTTTTAGGAATCAGAAACCTTCAAAATTTCCTATTTTTGCCCAGCAAAATGTGAATATTTAAAAGTTCCTAGCTTTGGTCAAAGTTAAATGGTCTTAATTATTTTAGTATCATAAAATGCGGAAAAACACCATTATTTTTAAGAAAATTAAATTCAAAAGGTTATTGTCAATTTATCGAAAATTTTATGCTTGCCTACTGAAGACATTGCAGGCACGTATTTATGTGGGGCCCAAAGGGAAAATTTGAGAAAAAAACCATAGGGGGACCATTTTGATTCACAAAATTCGTAATTTTTGGACCAATTTTCTTAACGAATTGAGCTAATAATTCAAAAATTTCTCGGCGGCGCCTATCGGCACCGCCGACCCCCCCCCCCCCCTCATAAGGGATCGAAACCGACCCCCGGCTTTCCCGCCACTGATGGGTCGGGGAGCAACCTTTATTTGAAACCAAATTGATTTTTGAACCAATCCTGTAATCCTGTTCAGGATCCTGTAAATTTTACAACAGGATTGACAGGATCCTGAATTTTACAGGATTAATCCTGAGGATCCGGTCCTGTAAAAAGTTTTGAGCTCCAATCCGGTTACAGGATCCGGAAAATTGATTTTGCCGCACTCTATATCGACCATGGTCAGAGTCTCTAACTTTTAAGCTGTTTCAAAAATTTCAAATATTCGCCCGGTATTCGGATTTTTTCCAAAATCCGGGCTAAAGCCCGGTATTCGCCCGGCAAAGCCCGCCCGGACGAAAAACCGAAAAATATTCGCCCGGCAAAGCCCGCCCGGACGAAAAACCGAAAAATATTCGCCCGGCAAAGCCCGCCCGGAGGAAAACCCAAAAAATATTCGCCCGAAAAAGCCCGCCCGACCCTTTTTAGGTTGCCCGGAAAAAAGCCCGCCCGGGCCCAGACCGATTATCCGAACCCTACCAAAAACCCATTTGCCGAACACTACCCGAGACTAGGGCCGTATCTAGCCTTGGGTTTCGAGACTAGGGCCGTATCTAGCCTTGGGTTTTGTTGTTGGTGGGTCCGACGGCGCGGGGAAAATTTTTTTAAAAATTTAAAAAGATTTGTTAAGAAAATTGGCCATTTTTACTAAAATTTCCAAATTTTTTTTTGTTGAAAAATCAGAAAAAAAAGCATAAATTAGGCAACAATGGAAAATCAAGGAAAAAAATCAGGGGAAACACCCCAAAATCAGGAAACCCTGATAAATAAGGTACTATGGTCACCCAGCTGCTCGGCGGAGCAGTGGCCTTGAGGGAAAGCATTAGCATTGGGATGGGATGGCGCGAGATGGAATCAATAAATGACCGAGACTCCCTTTCCTCTTTTGAATGAGAAGACCCCCGGAGGCACAGGATTTGGCCACTTGCTGGGAAGCAACTGCTCACCCCAACACAAGGGCTGACTGGTCAGTAGGTCTGCTCGAGAGTCTCGGTTTCGAGTCTCGAACCAAAAAATTTCTCGGTTTTTTTTGGTCTTGATATAGAGTCTCTGGGTCATTTCTCGGTCTCGGTCTTGAGTCTCGGTGTCATTTCTCGGTCTCGACTCTCGAGTCTCGGTAAATTTCAAGTCTCGAGCAGCCCTACTATTCAGAGACTGTAGTTTAACAGAATGGTTGTTGATGGTACAATTTGATTTATTTAATCGAGTTAATTCGGAAAAACAATTTTTCCCCGCCCGGAGGCAAGTCCAATACATTACAGTAAGAATCATTCAAAAGCCTTAAAAGAGGAGAAACAACAAAAACGGTTCAAAGCGTTTCAAGAAATTTACAAGACAAAAGATCCGAAAAATGGATGCTTTTTTTTCATAATTTTGTGGTCATCATTTTTTGAGGATTTCGCAATGCTTACATTTCTTGTCTCTACATATGCTTCTCTACTCATTTAAAACTTTCAAATGATACCAAACTGTTATTTTGGTTCGCTATGTACCTTAGCTGAAAATTGAATACACCGAAGAGGAAACAAAAAGTTAATTGACAAATTCGAAAACAAAATAAATTGATCAAATTTTTTATCGACAACGAAAAAATAGCGAAAGAAAAAAGAAATCAAAAAAAATCGCTTTTCATTGTCCGGGCGCGGCTTTCTCATCAAAATTGGTAGACAAAGTTCGGTCCAAAGTTCGCTTCAATTTTGTCGCCAGGATAGTCCAACGAAACGCACGGAAACAATTTGTCCACAGAATCAACAAACAAATTGGCAGTGTCTGCAAAAACAAAAACAAATAATTAACACAAATATGTACCTAATTAGTTAATATGTAAGCAAAAAATAATTTACAAATTTATCTTAAATATGAAATTGCGTCTTAATTGTTCTTCTTTTTTTCATTCTCACCCAAAGGCCGTCCATTTTTTGTGTAAATAATTTGGCGTGTTGCCAAATTGACGCCGCAGCCGACCACGTCGCCGATGCCAAACGAAGGCTTTCCGTCGACCCAGGCTTGTCCATTGTCGCGGTTGAAAGGTCCCGCACCCGGGTTACCCCAAAAAAGGCCATTGCTTCCGTATGCGTAAGTGCCATTGTAAAGTACAAAACGACGGTCCAATGGCGTTTCCTTTGTTGAAAGTCCAATGTACACGGTGTTCACATCTATGCTTAAAGGGTAAAAACAAAACGCTTTTCTGAAGCTCACCGATTTATGTTTATTTATTTAACTTACAGTTTTTGCGCTAATATTTGCATTTCGAAGTAAAAAATGCCGGAATTCCCTTTTGAGATGATTGGCTGTTCAGCGAGGACAGCGCGATCCCCTAAAAAGTATGTTAATTTATTAATTTAAAATATTCAAATTTTTTAAATCAATTTTTAACAGAGAAATGGTTACCCCAATCCTCCACTTCAGTAAATTGGGCAATTAATCGTTCGGGCTCAGAGAGCGAGAGGTTCTTGGCACATGCAGCGGAATCCCATCGATTTCTTTGTGGGATTGTTCCTAAGAAAATATAATTTGTTTCTTTTAATTCATTTTGAGTCGCCCACTTTATTCCATTGTTTAAATTTACCCAAACAAAAATTGCAAAATAAAATTTTTTAAATATACTTTATACTTACATACCATTTATTTGAAACGAGTCTTGCTGTTTTTTGTCATTGTTCGCCTCAGTTTCGTCGTTTTAACCGTACAAAATGAACACAAAACAAAGAATTTTGGGCATAAAATTTGCAAGCATTTTTATAATTTAGTTCCTAAAAACTGAGAGTTGGTATTAGCTTACAAATATATGTAGGTTAATAAGTAAATTTAAATAAAAAAAACACTTATAGTGCACAATTTAAATGCAAATTTAGGAGGGGAGGGGGGGGGGGCATGTTTGCCCGCGAAGAGTGAAGTTGGGAGCGGGGGGGGGGGGGGGTTGTAGACGACATTTTGACAAAATTCCAGAATAAAACAATGAGGAATTTCATAAGATTGCCTAAAACGACTTTTATCGCTTAAGTTACTTATGAAGAACTTAAAAAAACAAGGAGCAGGTCACGCCACCCAATTTTGAAAATCTATAACTTTTTCAGACTTAAATGATGCAATGTTTTATCCCACCGGGGGGGGGGGGGACTCTGAACTAGAGCCCGGTCGTGACGAGAATCTCGTCTCGAGATTTCGAAAAATCTCGACTCGAGATCTCGAAAAAAAATCCCGACTCGAGATCTCGCTCGAAGCTCAAGTCCGGGCTCTACTCTGAACAAAGAAATGTAAATGAGGGAAAGGGGGGGAGGGGAAGGGCAAAAGCTTAGAATGAATGGATGGGGCAAATATTCGAAGCGCCGAATTTAACAAATAATATTTCCGATTTTCCATCCGTCGACGGATCGTCAAATGTTTCTTTGGCCCGTGCCCCTATTTTATGCCCGTTTTTGGTAGAGTTCGGAGTTGAGGACCGATTGAGAATCTCGAAAATTAAACGATCGAGATCAAAAAATTTCAGCAAAAATCGTCGATCAAGATTTCGATCGGTCTGATCTCTAGTTTTTGGTCCCCTGAAAGGTGGACCAAAGAAAATTTGTCGACACCCGTAGTTCATGGCTCAATGGTTTTTCACCAAAAATGGGATGCCAGAACTGAACGAAGAGTTGGCACAATTGAGGGGGGGGGCCATTGGAAATGATTGTTCCCAGTTTTGATTTGTATTTATGGATGGCATTATTATAAAAAATGTTTGAATAATTAATTGCACATTCATTTGATTTCGATCATTGAATTGTTTGTTCCTTTCAGTCATAAAACATTGTCTGTCACACGCGGAAGAACAACGACACTAAATTTAAGTCAACATTTTAATGTAACAAGCAGTAAGACGTTATGTATTAAGCATTTTAAAATTGAGTTGCTCCCCGACGCCCCCCAAGGCCCCCGACATCTTTGGGCCTAACACCCAAGCCCAAATCCCGACATCTTTGGGCCTAACACCCAAGCCCAAATCCCGACATCTTTGGGCCTAACACCCAAGCCCAACCCCTACTGGCAAATTAATAAATATTTAATTTAAATCTTTTGGACGGTCAGAAAGGTTGAATTGTTTAAATTTTCTAAATATACAGCAAAAAGGTAGCAGAACGGCGGGGGGCACTGCGAATGGATGTGCTGCAACAGCAGCATCTGTAAATGTTTCGGGTGTGGGCGTGTTCGGCCGCTTCGACGCCCGCGGCCGCCGGGTACGCTTTGTAGAGCGGGCAGTCTGAATCAATGTTGGGGCCATTTGCTTGGTAAAGCCAAAGGGTTTCGCGCACAAATTGACAATTATTCAAAGAAAATGCAAAAATTTTTTTTTCACTCTTTTTGAATATTTTTGAATTTTTATTATCTTTTCTTAGTTAAAACCTCCTTCCGGGGGGGGGTGGGTTCCATCACTTATTTTAAATTTATTCAATGCCCAAATTAAGTCCGGTGTTTCAAAGAACATCGACAACTCCCCTTAGCCTGAAACGTTTAAGCCTGGCTTAAAACAAAATTAAAAATCAATTGAAAATAATTAAAATGTTAATTTATATTTAAAATAATTCAAATTTTTTTTTTAAATTATAATTGGCACGTGCCTTTTTCGGGCCCTTCGTGCTCTCCGGTTCGTCCGTTTCATTGTCAAGTGCGTCCGTCGTGGTCGTTGCCTTAGTTGAGCGCGTCGTCGCCTTCGTTGCCCGCGATTTGAACGTGTAAAGCGTTTCCAATTCAGTTTTGTTCAAATTGCAACTGGGGCCCAAGCAGTATTCGCAATGATCGTACATGTTTTTCTGCGGTACGCAAAACGGATCCAACTCTTTGTAAACGCATTTTAAGCGTTTATTTGTTGCACATCCGTTGACGACAAATTTGTCGTTGCCAAATTCTGTGTAATGATTTTAAATTGAAAATTAAATTTAATGTTGAAAGTAGTGTTAAGCACGGTACGGTATTACCGCGGTATTTTTCGGTATTACCGCGGTATTTTTTTCGGTATTACCGATTCGGTATACCGACCGAGAAAATTTTGGGATTTCGGTTTTTTTTCGGTATCGGTATTTCTTCGGTATTTTACCGAAATACCGATACCGAAATTTTTTTGGGATTTCGGTTTTTTTTCGGTATCGGTATTTTTTCGGTATTTTACCGAAATACCGATACCGAGACATCTCGGAATACCGCGGTATTTTTCGGTATTTCGGTATTTTTGAAAATGGATATTTTTGAACGATTTTACTCAAGTCGACACCAGTTTGGTGTAGTGGTGAGTGGTGTTTCTCTTGAGGAGTCAGGTGGGGGTTCGGATCCGCACCGGTGAAACTATTATTAAATATTATTTATAATATTTTGATAGTGATGCACGAGAGTCTCGGTCTCGAGTATCGACTCTAGAAAAGAGTTTTTAGGTCTGGTGATCGAGTCTCGAGGTAAAGTAGCTGGCTCGAGTATCGGTAAATTTTGGGTCTCGTGCATCACTACTTTGGCAGTATGTATTTACAAATTTTTAGAATTTTAATTTTTTGGTCAGCAAAAATTGTGTGAATTTTTAAGGAATGAAATCTCAGCTTAAAGTTGAGATATTCAAATGAAATAAAATTTAAATTCAAAATTAGTCTTTTTTTTAAAAATTTAAATGTGTGTCATTTTTGTCAAAATTTAATTTTCTCAAGGGTCAACCTTTTGGGTTTATCAAAAAACATTTTTCTTTAAACTCAATTGAAATGAACCCGGAAAAAAGCTTATTACTCAACAAAACATTGTCAAAAATCAATTATAAGTATTGAATAAATTGCTTTGTTCATTTTAAATTAAAAATTCAAAATTTAAAAAAAATACCGAATACCGGTCGGTATACCGAATTTTTTTGGTCGGTATTTTTCGGTTTCGGTATTTTTTCGGTATTTTACCGAAATACCGATACCGAAAATTTTTTGGGATTTCGGTTTTTTTTTCGGTATCGGTATTTCTTCGGTATTTTACCGAAATACCGATACCGAAATTTTTTTGGGATTTCGGTTTTTTTTCGGTATCGGTATTTTACCGAAATACCGATACCGAATACCGAAAAACCCCATTTGCCTAACACTAGTTGAATGTGCATTCGATTCGCACGTTCATTTTTATGGTGCTAGGTCGTTTCCTAAATTTCGCCACTATGGGCGTTTCCTAAATCCGCCAGGGCGTTTCCTAAATCCGCCAGGGCGTTTCCTAAATCCGCCAGGGCGTTTCCTAAATCCGCCAGGGCATTTCCTAAATCCGCCAAATACACTTTATGAAGTAGTTTTAGACATCATAACTTTAAGTTTTATACCAATGGAAAGCTCTAAATCAGTAGAAACTATTTGTAAAACTAAACTAAGCGGCAAATCAAAGTTTTAAAAAGTTATGATCAGAAAACCACGAAAAAGCCCGATTTTTGGCAGTTTTAGCTTATAATTTTTTTGAAACTTATCAAAACACTTCGAATTTGCTGTAATGCTTTTCTACTCATCTAGAGCTTTCCAATGGTAAAAGGTTTAGCTGATTTATTGCGGTGTAAAAGAAGTTATAAGCTAAAACTGCCAAAAATCAGGCTTTTTCGTGGTTTTCTGATCATAACTTTTTAAAACTTTGATTCGCCGCTTAGTTTAGTTTTACAAATAGTTTCTACTCATTTAGAGCTTTCCATTGGTATAAAACTTAATTTGATTTAGTGCTTGTATGAATAAAGTTATGATGTCTAAAACTACTTCATAAAGTGTATTTGGCGGATTTAGGAAACGCCCTGGCGGATTTAGGAAACGCCCTAGCGGATTTAGGAAACGCCCTGGCGGATTTAGGAAACGCCCATAGTGGCGGAATTTAGGAAACAACCCAGCACGCATTTTTATTTGGATTGAATTGCATTGAATCGTTTGCGAGTTTTTTGTTTTTACAAAAAATATTTTTTTATTCGATTTACATAATTATCAAAGCGTAAAAGTAATTTTTAAATTTTATTCCATCCCGCCCACCGACCATTTTTGCACCGGTAGGTCTGACAGCCGACATTTCCCAAGCCGCATTCAAGGTTGAACTTGTCGCTATAATCTTTGATGTTCCATTCCTTGACCATTTCCTTAAGTGCCGGGTCCGGTTCGTAGCTTTGGTTGTGACGAAAGGCATGAATGCAGTGATTTTCTGAATGAATTTTTTAGAAAAACTTTTCATTTCGGCGCTTTGCATTTGTGTTCTGTTGAAAACGCCGGGCATGGAACTTTCTTTTTCCACGGGGAGCTTACAAATTAGGTAGCTGTTTTTTAAAAAATTATTGATTTCAAAATAAAATTTTAAAGGTTTTGCGACGTTACGACGACGACAACCACAAAAAAAGCGCCACACATAAATTTGATTTTGTTTGTTGTCTTTAAATTAGGGTAGGACGGGACCGGGACTTTTGGAAAAACCGGGACCGGGACTAAATTTGGTCCCGATCAAAAAAAAACCGGGTCTGCTGGACAAAAACAAGAAAAAAAATGCTTGGCAAAAAACCGGGACCATTATAAGGGGATTTAGGAATTTTGAAAAACCGGGACCAAAATTTCAGTACCAAATTGGGAAAAATTGACCATTTCAGTACTGGTCCCGGGGTCACGTCCTACCCTACTTTAAATAGTAAATTTGATAAAAAAATGAAATTTGTTCACCCCTCGGCGAGTGGTCTGCCGGTCTTATCAAATTGATGTCCTTCAAATTGCAATTCTTGCCATAGCATTGGGAGCAGCTCGCAAATGAATGTGGATAATCGCGCGGGTTACAATAGTCGATCAAGTGGGAATGGAGGGTGCATTTTTCGCCACCCACTTTTTCCTTTGCGCATCCATTGACCACGAAAATATCGTTTCCGTTTGCTGATAATATAATTGAATTTTTTTTTGTTTATCAATTAAAAATGCATTATTCAAAATCAATTAAAGAAATATTTCGGTACTTTTCCGTTATGGCGCCACACATTTAAATTATAAAAAGAGATCCCAAAAATCTGCTGAAAACATCATATAGGTATGGGGTTTTCAAGTGGTGCTGATCACGAATCTGACAATATTTTTTAGATCTGACAACATCTAAGATTTTAAAAACTATGATTTTTGATTTTTTTTTTCACCATTAAGCACCCAAAACCGCGTTTATAGGTTGAAAAATCATAGCAGGGACCCTTTTGGATCAAAGTTCGTTAGACTTAGGCCTAAGCCACCCTGGCTTGGGGTTCGTTAGGCTTAGGCTTAGGCCTAACGCGCCCCGAGCCAGGGTGGCTTAGGCCTAAGCCTAACGAACCCGCGCTCAATTTTTTCTTGTTCCATTGGTTTCGGCACCTAAGAAGCACCTATAAAAGTGGTTTTATGTGATTAAAAGTTTAAAAAAAAATCACAAATCATAGATTTTCAAAATCTTAGATGTTGTCAGATCTTAAAAATATTGTCAGATTCGTGATCAGCACCCTTGAACCCCCCCCCCCCCCATCCATATACAATGTTTTGCTAATTTGGGGGACCTTTTTTTTAAATTTAAATGTGTGGCGCTATAACGGAAAAGTACCACCAATATTTTGTAAGATTTATTCTTTAGTTAATTGTTCATTTTCCCACCATTTTTGCACCGGTAAGTCTCGCAACTGACATCTTCGGCGCATTTGATCGGCCACTTTACATTCTGGGCATTTGCTTCTGTAATGCCCATCGTTTCCCAGTCATCGGGATTCAATCTCGCCCATTCATCAAACAAATAATTCACAAAATATGGGAACTTCCATTTTTTGAAGAATTTGGAATCTTTGTCGTTGGAGTCATGATAACGCAACGAGTGGTAGCATTCATAATTACCTACAATTTTATTTTCACTTTTGAATGCTTTGCTCCGACCGATACGGAGTACACAATTCACCAAATGACCAACCTCCCATGACAATTCGTCAATGGACTATCAATCATCCCATGACAATTCGTCAATGGACTATCATCCCATGACAATTCGTCAATGGACTATCATCCCATGACAATTCGTCAATGGACTATCATCCCATGATCGTCAATGGACTATCATCCCATGACAATTCGTCAATGGACTATCCCATGACAATTCGTCAATGGACTATCATCCCATGACAATTCGTCAATGGACTATCATCCCATGACAATTCGTCAATGGACTATCATCCCATGACAATTCGTCAATGGACTATCATCCCATGACAATTCGTCAATGAACTATCATCCCATGACAATTCGTCAATGAACTATCATCCCATGACAATTGTCAATGGACTATCATCCCATGACAATTCGTCAATGGACTATCATCCCATGACAATTCGTCAATGGACTATCATCCCATGACAATTCGTCTCGTCAATGGACTATCATCCCATGACAATTCGTCAATGGACTATCCCATGACAATTCGTCAATGGACTATCCCATGACAATTCGTCAATGGACTATCATCCCATGACAATTCGTCAATGGACTATCCCATGACAATTCGTCAATGGACTATCCCATGACAATTCGTCAATGGAACCATCGCAATCAGTTTGACAAAACTATTGGCCCACCCCAGCAGGCCGAGTGACGCGCCAACATGACGAGGCAGAATAGCTGCACAAGGACGAACGATTGGGAGGCCATTGGAACGTTTGAATTTTGTTTCAGAGCGAATTCCTTAAAAATACGGTAACCGTTTCATTTGGTACACATCAGGGATGGTCGGAATTCCGATTTTCGGAATTCCGACTTCCGAGTTCCGACATTTTTGGGCTCGGAATTCCGACTTCCGACTTCCGAAATTTTTTGAGGATGCGGAATTCCGAGTTCCGACTTCCGAAAAATTTTTAAGGCCCGGAATTCCGAGTTCCGAAATTTTTTGAGGGTGTCGGCTCCCATCCCTGGTACACATTCCCAATTATGAGTTGTCCCCCTCAAAGAATGGCTCTAATTGAACTTAATTTGAGAGTTTATCATTTTTGATTTTGTAAAATATGTGAAATGAATTGAATCGGAAGGAAATATTTGCCCACCAAAAAGTGTTTATGAAAATGAAATGATTGGCAAAGGCCGATGGGGCGATTGAATGAAGCCACTGGAAACGATGACAAAATGATTATTCATCCAAAAAGCGATGGACGCAATTCTAAAAAACATAATTGGCGTCACTTTTTTACATTTATTTTACTGAAAATTGTCCGACAGATAAAGCCAATGGAAATAAATGCAAATGATTCACCCAAAAAGCGATGGTTGGAAAATTATAGTAACAAACAAAAAAGGTTTTTAAATATTTAAAATATAGTTTTTAAAGCCAAAAAAGGTTTTAAATTTTATGAATAACAAATTCGAAATTTGTTACCGTGAAAACAGATTTGGACCCAAATGATCAAGGAGTTTGTGGCTGGCTTCCCATCTGCTGATGTCAAATCGTCTCAGAAAATTCCCAAATTTCAAAGAGGAAAAATGGCTACAATTGCCAACTTTTTTTTCATTAGGGCATCCTAATGCCAAAACGCGCAACTCCCACAACCAAAATGCCAACTCGAATCGTCATCCCATTTCTCCAAAGCACCGGTGTCCTTTCTCCGGCAATTTGACTTACTAAAATGCAGAGGCTTGACCTCGAGACCACAAAAAAAGCCGAGACTTTTCTTGGTTCAAAACAAAGACTCTCGAGCATCCCCAATGAATTTTGTATCAAATTGCACTCACTTTATCATATCCGAGACAAATTAAAGAGGCACTTTTTGAAGTTGCACAAAGTGATCAATTCCAGGTGCACGCCCAATTGTGCCGCGCCCAATCGTGCCGCGCCCAATCGTGCCGCGCCCAATTGTGCCGCGCCCAATCGTGCCGCGCCCAATCGTGCCGCGCCCAATCGTGCCGCGCCCAATCGTGCCGCGCCCAATTGTGCCGCGCCCAATCGTGCCGCGCCCAATCGTGCCGCGCCCAATCGTGCCGCGCCCAATCGTGCCGCGCCCAATCGTGCCGCGCCCAATCGTGCCGCGCCCAATCGTGCCGCGCCCAATCGTGCCGCGCCCAATCGTGCCGCGCCCAATCGTGCCGCGCCCAATCGTGCCGCGCCCAATCGTGCCGCACCCAATCGTGCCGCGCCCAATCGTGCCGCACCCAATTGTGCCGCGCCCAATCGTGCTGCGCCCAATCGTGCTGCGCCCAATTGTGCCGCGCCCAATCGTGCCGCGCCCAATCGTGCTGCGCCCAATTGTGCCGCGCCCAATCGTGCCGCGCCCAATCGTGCCGCGCCCAATTGTGCCGCGCCCAATCGGTGATTAAAAATGACATTTCTTTGACATTTGTGGGAATGGCGTCCATAAAACTCATAATGAACGGACTCTGACGGATTATTCATTCTCCACAACTTTCCCATTCCCCCCCTTAAAAATGTTACTTTGTTCGCCTCCAATTCATTTCCCATCCATCACAATTCAATTCATTCACGGCAAAAAAAATGTTTTATTCACTTTATAATTTTTCCTTTTTTTGTTCCCCAAAAAGCGAAAATTTTGAATATTTTCAGCCGAATTTTAGCCGACATTTTTCCCTTTGAACCCAAAAACGAGAGCAAAAATGGCAATTTTACTCATTCTCGCCGCAAGTTTGGCCATTTTGCACGGAGGCCAAGGCGTTCAGAATCAGGCAAGTCCAACGGACAAACAATTTTTGTCCGGGAGAGAGTCCGGGCAGCATTTTCTAGGATTTGATAAATTCCTTAAAACAACTGTATCATTTAATTATGAATTTTTGAAAAATTAAAAAAAAAATTGAATGGAAACGAAAAAAAGCAAATTCTGCACAGACGACGCTGTGCACGTGCGCCCAGGCGGCCACATGTGCGGAAGACGGCTTCAAGCAGGTGGAGAACGCGTGCAAGCGCGAGTGTGCCCATTGGCTGTCCACATTTGTGCCGTCGGACGGCAAGAAGGACGCGCACGCGCTCGCGCCTTGCTTTGTGCGCAACGTGAAGATGGAGGCGATGTCGATGAACGAGTGCATGCGCAAGCGTGTGGGCAATTAGTGCGTTTTTGAGCGAGGGTGGCACTTGTCGAGTTCCAACAATTAGGATATTTTTTTGAAAATCACCCCTCGGGAATGAAAAAATTGGTTAATTCCGGAAATTTTAGGCCGTAGGAGGACGAAAAATTCGGTTAATCAAATGTCCACTTCTTTTAGCTGTACAAGCTCATCGACGGCACGCATTACGGTGCCAGGCCCGGACTACGCTGGTTGGATGGAGTCCATTTCGGCCGGCAACAGCACGGCCTTTGACCAAAAGCACAAAAGTGCCTTCCTGCGCAAGTCGCGTGCCGCCTTCATCACCTTTCGCAACTTTCAAAAGTGCATGAACAATTGCGCCAAGAAGCGGTCCATTCAGTGCTTCGACGCCGAAGGGTAGGAGTTCAAGCAGTGCATAGGTGATCTGAACATTTTACCTGTCGCTGATCATACTTGAATTTGCTCCAAAATTTTTTTTTTTGAAATTACCCAATTTTCACAGATTTTTGTCAATTCTCAGGTGTGCCATTACACTTCCGTCGGACCGTGCCAAGGCTCAGCTGTTCTACAACCAGTGCACGCAGCAGCAGAACGTGCCGAAGAATGCGCGCGACGCGTGCTATTGTTTGATCGTGAAGCACAAAGTTCGGTGAGTAAAATCATTCGAAAATGGGGCCCAAAGCAAGCATTAGTCAGTCATTAGGCTTTATCCAGACGGGCATTGTTTTGGTCTTTTTTTGGGTTAAAAATTCCCATTTAAGCGAATTGGTCGGAGTCTGCCCGCTGTTCTTGAACAAGCAACTGATGCAAATGCCGTAAAGAAGCGAAGGAGAAGCGATGGACTTTATAAATTCTTGACACAACAAAAATAAGACACGGCCGGAAGATATTTTAAAATTTAAAATTTATGGTTAAAAAGCAATTTTGTTAGCATTACACGGCTTATTTTATTCAACAATTAAGTTTAAAAAGTTATATTCAAACATCCATGGTCTTAACTAACCACCATCTTCTTACTTTTTTTATTTTTCTTATTCCGACTAATTGGCCGATCCGGCAATACCGTAAATTTGTCCAATAAAAATGTATTACAAAATTAATATTTAAATATATAAAAAAGTACACCAAATTCGCCGATTGTGTTATGGAATTCGATCGAAAACAAATGTTTTTATCCCGGATGCGGTCAATTTATAAACAGCCTCGGCCTTTTTTGCCTTGCCCCCCCCCCCATTAATCCATCTGTCCGTAAGTGGCAAAAGCACAAGCACATTCTTTCTTATCCCCCCCCCCCATTCTCCTCGTGTTGTCATTGTCCCTAATGCCCCTAAATTTCGGCAAATGACTCAAAAGTTGTAATCCTTCAGAAACTCTTTAAATCGTAAAAAAAGGATTATAGAAAAAGCAGTTGAGTGGGGCAGTAGCAGCCAAATTTGAATGTTTTAAGTCGAAAAGCAAAACTTTGTTTTATTTTCGGAAGATTTTCATTTTCCCCTTGAGGATTTTTCACAAAGTTCTAAACTATGGCAATTATGGCAAGTGTGAAAATATGGCAAATTTCCAAAATTATGGCATTTGCCATAAAATAGGGCATTCTGAACTCCCTGATTGGTCGTCGGTGGGAGGGGAAATATTTTTTTCTTTAAAAATATATTATAATAAATTTCATCATATTTGTTGCATTTACATTTAAAAAAACAATGTTTTGTGAATTCAACCCCGTTAGTTACCGTATCTTTTTATATGACCCCGTTTTTTCAAAATTACCGTATTTAAAGGGTAATTTTAATTTATGTATATGAGTACTGCTGTATCTGAAATCAGCCTGCAATTTTGAGGGATACTTACTGTACATATTAATTAACATTTTTAGTGCGGAAGTGAAAGTGCTCGATTATCATGCACACTGGCTTAACAAACCTGATCAGACAATAAGAATGTCGGTAACTTTTAAACAGAAAATGACGCCTTTTTGGTTCAATTAAATTTTTGAAAAATTGACTAAAACAATAAGCTGTAAAATTAAGCTATTGACTAAAGGTAGCGAAATATGGACTTAAATATTGACAAAAAAAAACAGCCAAAATATGGATCAAAATCTCTAAATAGGCCAATAACATGGAAAACTAACAAATATTGTAAAAGGTCATTTTAAGGCGTCAGGGGTAAGAAAAAGATTCTAGGCTGCGCCAACTTATTAAAAAATTTTATTAATGGGCAGAAGCGTATGTGAGTAGAGAAGAAACACTAGATAAGTGCACATGTGGGTTTGAACCTAGAGCCCGGCCGAGATCGAGATCTCGACCGAGATATTCCGAGAAACTAGGTCTCGAATCTCGGAAATTTCTCGGAAATTTCTAGATTTTTATTTCGAGAGTCTAGGTCTCGGCCCATCTCCAAATCTCGATCTCGGTCTCGGCGATTTTGACCGAGATTTTTAAAAGGATTGTTTTTCAAAGCAAAAATTGTGCCAAATAAATATAAATAAATCACCTCAAAATATTTACACTACACACGACTTACTACTTTATATTTATATTATCGTCTTAATTCTAAAAGCCAGGATTGATTTTTTTGCTTTCATGAATTCAGAATTTGGAAAATCGGCCTATTTGAAAAAACAGAAAAAGGGAAAAAAGCTATACTCGGTCTCGGATTTTTCAAAATTCCGGGCAAGCGTTCGAATTGAGCCAATTTGCCTAATGCATGTATAAATATGGTAAATTGTTAGGATTCTATGTCCATTTTGAGTGCTTTTTAAGTATTAATTGTTCTACCGCTTACAGGGCAACCCCACATTGTAAAACAAGCGTTTGAATTGAGCCAATTTGCCTAATGCATTATAAATATGATTAATTGTTAGAATTCCATGTCCATTTTGAGTGGTTTTTAAGTATTAATTGTTCTACCGCTTACAGGGCAACCCCACATTGTAAAACAAGCGTTCGAATTGAGCCAATTTGCCTAATGCATGTATAAATATGATAAATTGTTAGAATTCCATGTCCATTTTGAGTGGTTTTTAAGTATTAATTGTTCTACCGCTTACAGGGCAACCCCACATTGTAAAACAAGCGTTCGAATTGAGCCAATTTGCCTACTGCATGTATAAATATGATTAATTGTTAGAATTCTATGTCCATTTTGGGTGCTTTTTAAGTATTAATTGTTCTACCGCTTACAGGGCAACCCCACATTGTAAAACAAGCGTTCGAATTGAGCCAATTTGCCTAATGCATGTATAAATATGATTAATTGTTAGAATTCTATGTCCATTTTGGGTGCTTTTTAAGTATTAATTGTTCTACCGCTTACAGGGCAACCCCACATTGTAAAACAAGCGTTCGAATTGAGCCAATTTGCCTAATGCATGTATAAATATGATTAATTGTTAGAATTCTATGTCCATTTTGAGTGCTTTTTAAGTATTAATTGTTCTACCGCTTACAGGGCAACCCCACATTGTAAAACAAGCGTTTGAATTGAGCCAATTTGCCTAATGCATTATAAATATGATTAATTGTTAGAATTCTATGTCCATTTTGAGTGCTTTTTAAGTATTAATTGTTCTACCGCTTACAGGGCAACCCCACATTGTAAAACAAGCGTTCGAATTGAGCCAATTTGCCTAATGCATGTATAAATATGATTAATTGTTAGAATTCTATGTCCATTTTGAGTGCTTTTTAAGTATTAATTGTTCTACCGCTTACAGGGCAACCCCACATTGTAAAACAAGCGTTCGAATTGAGCCAATTTGCCTAATGCATGTATAAATATGATTAATTGTTAGAATTCTATGTCCATTTTGGGTGCTTTTTAAGTATTAATTGTTCTACCGCTTACAGGGCAACCCCACATTGTAAAACAAGCGTTCGAATTGAGCCAATTTGCCTAATGCATGTATAAATATGATTAATTGTTAGAATTCTATGTCCATTTTGGGTGCTTTTTAAGTATTAATTGTTCTACCGCTTACAGGGCAACCCCACATTGTAAAACAAGCGTTTGAATTGAGCCAATTTGCCTAATGCATTATAAATATGATTAATTGTTAGAATTCTATGTCCATTTTGGGTGCTTTTTAAGTATTAATTGTTCTACCGCTTACAGGGCAACCCCACATTGTAAAACAAGCGTTCGAATTGAGCCAATTTGCCTAATGCATGTATAAATATGATTAATTGTTAGAATTCTATGTCCATTTTGAGTGCTTTTTAAGTATTAATTGTTCTACCGCTTACAGGGCAACCCCACATTGTAAAACAAGCGTTCGAATTGAGCCAATTTGCCTAATGCATGTATAAATATGATTAATTGTTAGAATTCTATGTCCATTTTGAGTGCTTTTTAAGTATTAATTGTTCTACCGCTTACAGGGCAACCCCACATTGTAAAACAAGCGTTCGAATTGAGCCAATTTGCCTAATGCATGTATAAATATGATTAATTGTTAGAATTCCATGTCCATTTTGAGTGGTTTTTAAGTATTAATTGTTCTACCGCTTACAGGGCAACCCCACATTGTAAAACAAGCGTTCGAATTGAGCCAATTTGCCTAATGCATGTATAAATATGATTAATTGTTAGAATTCCATGTCCATTTTGAGTGGTTTTTAAGTATTAATTGTTCTACCGCTTACAGGGCAACCCCACATTGTAAAACAAGCGTTCGAATTGAGCCAATTTGCCTAATGCATGTATAAATATGATTAATTGTTAGAATTCTATGTCCATTTTGAGTGCTTTTTAAGTATTAATTGTTCTACCGCTTACAGGGCAACCCCACATTGTAAAACAAGCGTTCGAATTGAGCCAATTTGCCTAATGCATGTATAAATATGATTAATTGTTAGAATTCCTATGTCCATTTTGAGTGCTTTTTAAGTATTAATTGTTCTACCGCTTACAGGGCAACCCCACATTGTAAAACAAGCGTTCGAATTGAGCCAATTTGCCTAATGCATGTATAAATATGATTAATTGTTAGAATTCTATGTCCATTTTGAGTGCTTTTTAAGTATTAATTGTTCTACCGCTTACAGGGCAACCCCACATTGTAAAACAAGCGTTCGAATTGAGCCAATTTGCCTAATGCATGTATAAATATGATAAATTGTTAGAATTCCATGTCCATTTTGAGTGGTTTTTAAGTATTAATTGTTCTACCGCTTACAGGGCAACCCCACATTGTAAAACAAGCGTTCGAATTGAGCCAATTTGCCTAATGCATGTATAAATATGATAATTGTTAGAATTCCTATGTCCATTTTGAGTGGCTTTTTAAGTATTAATTGTTCTACCGCTTACAGGGCAACCCCACATTGTAAAACAAGCGTTCGAATTGAGCCAATTTGCCTAATGCATGTATAAATATGATTAATTGTTAGAATTCTATGTCCATTTTGAGTGCTTTTTAAGTATTAATTGTTCTACCGCTTACAGGGCAACCCCACATTGTAAAACAAGCGTTCGAATTGAGCCAATTTGCCTAATGCATGTATAAATATGATTAATTGTTAGAATTCTATGTCCATTTTGAGTGCTTTTTAAGTATTAATTGTTCTACCGCTTACAGGGCAACCCCACATTGTAAAACAAGCGTTCGAATTGAGCCAATTTGCCTAATGCATGTATAAATATGATTAATTGTTAGAATTCTATGTCCATTTTGAGTGCTTTTTAAGTATTAATTGTTCTACCGCTTACAGGGCAACCCCACATTGTAAAACAAGCGTTCGAATTGAGCCAATTTGCCTAATGCATGTATAAATATGATTAATTGTTAGAATTCTATGTCCATTTTGGGTGCTTTTTAAGTATTAATTGTTCTACCGCTTACAGGGCAACCCCACATTGTAAAACAAGCGTTCGAATTGAGCCAATTTGCCTAATGCATGTATAAATATGATTAATTGTTAGAATTCTATGTCCATTTTGAGTGCTTTTTAAGTATTAATTGTTCTACCGCTTACAGGGCAACCCCACATTGTAAAACAAGCGTTCGAATTGAGCCAATTTGCCTAATGCATGTATAAATATGATTAATTGTTAGAATTCTATGTCCATTTTGAGTGCTTTTTAAGTATTAATTGTTCTACCGCTTACAGGGCAACCCCACATTGTAAAACAAGCGTTCGAATTGAGCCAATTTGCCTAATGCATGTATAAATATGATTAATTGTTAGAATTCTATGTCCATTTTGAGTGCTTTTTAAGTATTAATTGTTCTACCGCTTACAGGGCAACCCCACATTGTAAAACAAGCGTTCGAATTGAGCCAATTTGCCTAATGCATGTATAAATATGATTAATTGTTAGAATTCTATGTCCATTTTGAGTGCTTTGTACTAAAGTGGTCCATCCACCACACATTGTACTTGTGATGAAGACAAATTTTGGAATTGTCTGACCGAAAGGTTGGACTTAAAACCGTTTTCAAAAAATCTTTTTAAAACATTTTATTTATTCAAGAAATAGTGTGCTAAAAAAAGAGAGTTAGGCGACGAGAGTAATTTAGGCATCAACGAACCTATCTATTGTTTTAGTCCAGGGATGGGATTCGTACTTGGATGCCAAGACCCTCGTACTTATAAAGCCGTACTTATTTACAAGAATGTACTTGGAAAAATGAGAATTGGCGGGAGTATTGAAAATTTAGGGATTTTAATGGAAATATTTATGTTTGATGTACTTGGAAATCAGCATTGTACTTGAGAATTGTTTTCACCCGATCTCAACCCTGTTTTAGTCTTTCTTTAAGAAATCAGAAATTACGGTGCGTTGACCGATTTGTCGTTGCCTATATTTACATACAAATTTTTGGACTGTCTGACTGAAAGGTTGGGCTTAAAATCGTTTTCAATAAAGGATTAAGTCACGTACTTCAATTTTATATAAATTCAGGGAAACCAGTATGGTTCGGGTTTTTTGTCCGAAATTTGATTCATTTTCCCCGTTTTTTTATTTTCTCAATCCCGATCCCCGTTTTCCCCAAAATGCCGATCCCGTCCTACTCTAGGTTTTAATTTAAGATCAAAAATTTGAAAATATATTTTAGAACTGCCAAAATGCGCATAAATAGAAGCCAACAAATTAAAAACAAAATTTGTTTTAAAAAAATTTCAATTTTAACAATAACAGCCCAACAACAACAAATGCTGTATCCATAATTATGTGGTCATAACTTTGAAATAATTTGGTATCACTTTTTGAAAAAATGCACCAATTTTCTTAGCAAAAAAGGTCAATTCACACTCAATCAATACTCGTTGGTCAGGTCGGTCGAGCTGACCGCCGCTATTGCCGCCTCCCCTCCGTTGTTGACCACTGCACGCACCTCCAGCACAGCTGCGCGCACCGCCTCGCCCGTCTTGGCATCATTGTACGCGTTGATTGCCTCAAACACCGTCTTGCGCGCATCGCTGACCTTGTTCACCTGCAATGTTGTTATTATTCAACTCAATGAATGTGATCAGATCGATGTTAGATAAAAGGTTCCAACCGAAAGATCAAAGTTTTCAGAATCCCGAACCCCCAAATTCGAACAATTTTCTAAACAATTCAAAAATCGATTTTGTTATTGTAACTAGTCCGGCGTTCGAATTGGTCGAAAAGGAGGCCAGATTCGGAATCTGGGTACTCTTCCGTTATGGCGCCACACATTCAAATTTAAAAAAGGTCAACAAATAAGCGGGTAAATATGGATCATAGGGCCCAGACTCGAAATCACTCAAAACCACTTTTATAGGGTTTCTTAGGTGCTCAAAGCGATAGAACAATCAAAATTTTTTTGTCGCTCCGCCTTTAAACCGGTGTTTAAAACGGTTTAAAATTGCCAAAAATGGAGATTTGTGGCCTAAATTTTGTATCTTCCTGTGGATCATTTGCGACAAATTTAGTATCATTCGATAGCTCTCGACGAGACAAATCGATCTAGATGTGACGGGACACGATCAAACGCCATTTAGATACCGGCCGACTGAGTCCCAGTGTAAAAGGGACATTTCAGTACCAAAAGTAAAAATAAAAACCTAAAATGAAAGGCCGCTGACGGCCCGCCAACAGCGAGCATGCGGAGACGGAGCAAGTAGTGGGGCGAGACGGAGGGCGGAGGAAGAAGTCTGACGAGCGCCACTGGGGGGCGAGCGCGCGGGGACCCGCGGAGCGGGCGCGCGCGAGACCCCCAGCCGGGTCACGCGCGGACTTCTTCCGGAGCCCCGGGAGTCTCGCCCCACCTACTGGCCGCCGTAGTCGAGTGTGCGGTACTTTGGCTGCTATTTTTCACCTTACTGTCTAACTTTTCCCCTATCGGTTTTTTAATAGTACTGAAATGTCCCTTTTACACTGGGACTTAGTCGGCCGGTATCCAAATGGCGTCTGATCGTGTCCCGTCACATGTAGATCGATTTGTCTCGTCGAGAGCTGTCGAATGATAACGCATTTGTGGATATTGGTGCACGGGAAGTCATAGAATTTAGGCCAAAAATATCCATTTTTGGCAATTTTTAAACCGTTCAAAAACCGGTTTAAAGGCGGAGCGACAAAAAAATTTTGATTGTTCTATCGGTTTGAGCACCTAAGAAACCCTATAAAAGTGGTTTTGAGTGATTTCGAGTCTGGGCCCTATGATCCATATTTTCAAATAAGCGCGCTGAACATTCAAAATCGCTTTCATATGCATAAATTAGCGGCATGAAAATTGACCACCTTCAACTCGTTCTTGTACATCTTCATTGCGTATTTCATGTGCTTATCGGTACAGTCACCCTTCCTCATTTTCTTGCCCACTTGGCACACGTAAGAGGCCATCACTGCAAGCAGTGCTTCTGCAAGTTTACGATGATCCAGCTTCTGCAGAAAGGGTTAAAGCAGTGATTTATTATTATTTTTTGCTTTAAATTTTTTGTAATGTTCAATTATTATCAAAAATGCCTTGTCCGCGTTGGCAATGCGCATCAGCGCCTTTGCCGCCAGGACAATTTCATTTGGAACGCCTGTGCAATTGTCCGAAAACGACACAATTTGATTCTCGTAGAAGACGCAATCAGATAATGTTTGCTGATCCAAATCAACCGCTTCAAGCTTATATGGTCCTTGAAAATACAAAGTTTTTTTTCTAATTAAAATGACATCCAAAAATAAATCAATTTTAGTCAAGTCAACATTCAATAATAATATTGCATAAAGAAAATAATTTTATTAAAAAAAATAATTATTTGAATATGTATTTAATGTTTGTTTTAAATTGTCATTGTGCGCGTAATACTGTATTCCCCCCCCCCCCGTTCGTTTCCGAAACCCCCAAAAAGTTATGGCCAGAAATCTTCCAAAAATTAGCTTTCCTTTTTTGTGTTGCTTTATCCCTTTGACAAAGCCGCCCCATTTACCATAATAAGTTAAGTCTTTGGAATAAAATGCTTTATCATAGTTCAGCAGCCATGGCCTTTTCGTGAGCTCTTCCCACTTTTGGTCGTCCAGCAGCCCCAAACTCCGTTTGACATTTTGCGTAAATTCAAAAAGTGCGCCACTTTTAGCAGAAATCGCGCGAAATTGACGCCGATTCAATGGCGTCTCGAAGTACTGGATCAAAACGCCGAACAGAGCCGCATCTGGCTTAAAATGATGCATTTATATAATTCATGGTGAATTTTAGAATTAAAAAGTTTTGGATTATTATTACACATTTAAATAAAATTCTTTTTCACCCACTGATCAAAACAACAAAAAATCCAAACCAAGATACATTGGAGGAAACAGACGATCAAAACCCAACTTTTTGAGACTCAAAAAAAGAATGGAGTTTTCGAACATTGGGTCCGGAAAACCGAAAGTTTCGGTTCGGTTATCAATTCAGTCGGTTTGAAACCGATAGTTTCGGTTGGATTATAGTTTCGGTTCGGCTATCAATTCAGTCGGTTTGAAACCGAAAGTTTCGGTTCGTTTATCAATTCAGTCGGTTTAAAACCGAAAATTATTAGAAACGACAGCCTTATTGCTCTCTGACCATCGTTTGTGCCTCTTGGTGGAGTGAGGCGTTTTGATTTTTCTCGACCAATTCTGTCATAAAATTCCATCTGTCTTTCAATTCTTTGATGATTTTGGCCTCGCTGTATTCCGAATAAGGCTTTGTTTTCCCATCCAAATCCGTCAACGAATTTTTTTCCAAAAATTTTTTTAACTAAATCAAGAATTGGGATTTAAACAAAACAAAAAACAATGTTTTTGTTTAACACCTTTGCTTGAGAATTTGCCGGATTTACACTGTTCTGCTTTCCGTCCACTTCTTCCGTTAACACCGTTTCCATTGTTCGAGTGATCACTTTCGAGCGGAGCCACGTGTTGAAGTCGTCCCAACGTTGTTCATCCGTGCCATTTTTCTGATCATAAATATTTTCTTATCAATCCACAAGTTGACATTTTACCTGATTCGTTTCATTTGTTTTCTTTAAAAAGTTTTTGACAAATTCCACTTTCGCAGATTTTGCCATGGCGTTGAACGCATCAAAGTACTGCTTCCAGAACTCTGCATTCACATCGATACTGTAGTTACCGTCTTCAAGCTGTACATTGATTTGTTGGCCATTGATCAATTGCGGCACAATTATCTCTACAAGAGCCTCATCTTTGACCATCCATTCCAAGCTCGCCACTCGGTCAACCATCAAAATGCTGCATTTTATTAAATGATTATTTGTATCGATTAATTTTAATAATTTTAAAATGTACGAGTATAAAAATGCCAAAAACCCTACTTGAACATCTCCAGAATCTTCTGCATCAGCTCATCCTCTCCCTCCGCCTTCTGGTACTTGTTGAAATGTTGGCCCACAGTTTTGATGATTTCCACCGATCCGTCAATGTATTCGCCATTGAAATAGGCAAATGGTGCCGTCCCCAACGAGTGAGAGCCCAAAAACAGTTGGTTGCTGATTCTCTATGTTGAGAAATCAATGTTTAAAAAAGTGATTGATTCCGACAAAACCTATTCAAAGTGATTTATTAAACTATTTTTGATCAACATCCGCTCTGGTTGATGGAAAAGTGTTTAAAATCAACTGATCAGATAATTTTTTAGTTAAAATTACGTAAACATTGACAGGAAAGTGATTTATCCGATTCCCGACATTTTTGGGCCTTACCTCCGACCCCCGACTTGTTGCCCCAAACAACCCCGATTTCCAACCCCGACGGGTCGGGTGGAACAACCCCGAATTTAAAATGCTAATTTGGCAATCTTGTCCCAAAACTTTACATGGAAAGGAATTTGTTTCCAGTGTAGCCATGTCTCGACCATCAGGTTGTAGGCTGCTTGGCTTGGAGTGGTCGATGTTCTGGGAAATTGGAATAGGTACACGACTTCGTCCAACGGATTATGCACCAGCTCGGCATTTTCATCCAACAATTTGAAGAGAGCTCGAAAGCAGAAAAGTTAAATCTTTGAAAGTAACTATCGAGTTTCAAACCCCAATCTTGACCGTTGCAAAGAACAAAATGAACTAGCCGAGACAAACCGTTCCACTCTCGATTTTGAGATTAACAATTCCAAGAATCAAGCTAAATCTCGATTTGTCTAGCTAAATGTCTTGCAATTCACATTCGGTGGCCTCTGGGCATTACACAAAGTGCTCTCACCATCAACGGGAAGGAACAATGTTGACGCCAGCAGCAAAGTCAGGAAAAAATGGGAGGTGGCCAAGCTGTACCTGGTGCTATACATTATTGAAGCGGACGAAATGATTGTGAATGTGGCAAAATTGTGCCTAAATGGAATGTGGCAAGGCTTTTTATGTGCGTGGGTGGGAAGTGCCAACAATGGAATGTGGCATGGCCATTAATAAATGTTTAAATGCTCTTTCTTCATCAAGCATCACATATGTATGAATGCCCATGATTATGCCACAATGTGGGATCTACCACAAGTCAGGCGGGTAATGTTCAAAAAATATTTTTAAAGTAAATGCATTATTACTATTATTAAATATTATTAAAATAAATTAATTTAATAAATTCTATATTTGGACCAGCAGGGTTGAGAAAAAGTTCTGCGCGAGTTTCAAGATAGAGCCTGAAAACGCCTTGAGTTTCGAGTTTCGATCGGCAACCCTGATTTGGACTAAATATTTGTGCTTCTGCAAATTTTTGTACCCGCGGCAAAATATTTTAAGTAAATTTTTATTGAAACATTTTGAGATTAAATTATTTTTCTGATTGATTCTCTCGTTTGGTCGCATATTAATATTAGAGTTGGCCGGAACCTGGGATTTTGGGGAAAATCGGGACCGGGACCTTGAAAGCCGGGATCCGGATCGGGACCAGCATCTCGAACTGGGACCGGGGTGGGATTAAGATTTTTCAAAGACCGAGACCGGGATCGGGATTCTAAACCCCGGGAATTTCCCGACCGGTTCCGGTCGGGATCCCGGACCCGGCCAACTCTAATTAATATGCAACTTTTCTCTTTTGCTCAAAGGTTAGGGGATGGACCCGTTTTTTGCGAATCATTATTTTACCAAAACTGCTTCCGGGCGTTAATTTAATTTTACAGATGCCGGTTTATTCAATCGCTTTGTTAACACAGGGCTCGGATTCGTACTTCTCTCGGAATTTCGAGACAAATCTCGATTTCGGTCTCGGCCCATCCCCAAATCTCGATCTCGGTCTCGGATTTTTCAAAATTCCGGTCTCTAGTTAACATAATTTAAACTCGGGTAATCGATAATTCTCTTTCTTGTTTGTGCAAATGGTCCACAAAAATAAACTCTTCAGAATTTGTCTTTAACGTTAGCTTTTGCTTGTAGCCTATGAAATGATGTCTTGTCCAATCGATCTGCAATATTAGAGCAATGTCGTCTGTCCATCGAGTGCTTTTATTTCCTTAAACCTCAAAATTCCCTATTTACACAAATGAATGAATGAATGCAAGGATCGGAATCGAACAATTGTCCATTCTCTTTCTTTCTTCAACAAATTTTTCGCGTATTTATCGACTAAAATGCGGTTTTAGTCTCCAATAATCATCATAAAAATTCAAAACAAAATTCTAACGTCTGCTGATTGAAAATTCATCTTTTAAAAATCAAACAGAATAAAATCTATCAAAATTCTGGGTCAAAAAGGGCTTACCTATGTGGGTTTTAAGCCCCCCAAAGACATAAAAACAGTTTTTTAAACAAAAAAACTGTAAGGAAATTTTATATTTTTTTTAGCATATTCACTCAAATTCATTAACTTTGCCCATTTTTGTTTCGTAATGTATCGGCGCAGAGCGTCATTTGTGCACCACCGTCACTGTTCGCCGCCAATGCGAAGCGCTGGCGGTCGGTCGGCCCGGCACTCGCCGCCGGCAGCATTTCGACACGCGAACAACGATTTTCGATCAACAGGACCACCATCAAGGTTTAATGCCGCACTTTCAGAAATTGGGTGATACCTAGTACAGTTTGTTGTTGTCCACCTCCACCCCCCCCCCTTTTTTTTTTATGAAAAATAAATTTTTGTCTAGAGTTCGATAAAATGGTGTTTCTAGGGGTATTCAAAGGCGTGGAATCCGATTTTAACTAACATCTGTAGACTACTAATTTGAACCTTGGACCCGAAAACAATTTTTCGATTAATTCAAAATTTTCCAAATTTTTGCCTCAAAGTCATTCAAAGGGGGGAGGGGACAAACCCTTCTACATATTAACCCAAAATTGGCTTAAAATGATTTTTTTTTTCCAAAAATGGGATGGACAAAAAAATTTGTTTTTGTCTAAAATGCTAATAAATTTTGTTTGTCCAGCACTTTCCGTTCCCGTCCTCCGCGCGGTTTTGCACCGTTTCGCGTTCGCGCGTTCTGCCACCACAACCGGTTCCGTGCCGTCGCGCCCTGCCCCATCGGTGCGTGCCGGATTTCGTGGGCGCTTTGCCCCGCCGCGTGCCGTGCTGCGATGGCCGTCCGGCGCCTCCGCGCATTCCGTACCATTGCCGGGCGGACATTTCGCCGCGCCGTTCGCCATGCCGAAGTCGTAGTCGTTCGGCGGATACGCCGCCGCCGCCGCCGCCAACTGCTGCAACGGTTGCGCAACACTCGTCGCTCAGACGGAGTCCGTCGTGGTCACCGCCGCCACCGCTGGCGGCTGAGCGTGGCGGTCGAGGCGGACGCAACCGCTCGGGGTTCAGAGGCGGAGGCCGTTTTGTTGCGGGACGCTCCAAATTCATCGGCAATTATGGTTGGCACTTTTTTCAATTCTAGCAGAAAGGGTTGGATTTGAATTTGTTGTTTCTCGAAGCACTTAAAACCCTCCATTTTGTTACTTTCTCGATTTTTAAAATTGAACAATAGAAAAAAGTGGACATTTTCTGAACCTCCCCTTCCCCCCACTAAAAGGAAAATTCTGCCAATCTTTACAGCTTTGAGCTCCATTTTTCTTGATTCCAACCCTTTTGGTCACCGAAAATTTGTTACACATACGGCTAGAACATGCTTAATGTTGGAATATTTCCCACGTTTTCAGGCCGTCCAATCAACCATCCGCCCTCTTATGAAGTGTCACCGGATCGTACAGCGCCGGATGCTAGCGCGGGTGATGATGAAATTGCTGCTGTACAGCCAGCTGCTGAAGTGCAAAGCAACCGGGACGAGCTGTACACAAAGATGATGGAAGCGAAGAAGAGCGAAAATGTACATAACATTTTTGTTGTGCTTATTGGGGGTGGAGGATGAGTGAGGAGTTGGAGGAGAACAGGACGAAGCAGTTTGGTGGCACCCAAAAAGTCTTGGAGATGGACACACGAAAATTCGCAATTTTTTTTTTGACCATTCCATTGGAAAATGAAGTCGCATGTGTGGTGACAAACAATACGAAGGCGGATGAGGATGGAAAAAGGTGCCAAAAATGAAGATTTTTTGCGAGAAATCCATTCAAAATGGGTTTTTGGACGATTCCCAAAAACCGTTTTTGGCATTAAAGAAGTGGCTAGCGGAGGAGGAGGGTGTTTTGCGGACGCAGTTTTCATGTCCAGAAGTTTGACCCCACGGGGGAGAGATAAGATGAGATAATTGCATGAAGTGGTGGTGGAAGAGAGAGAAAAAGAAGCAGGGCCTTTGGCCAAATACATGTGCCGTTGTTGTTTTAAGCTTGACGATTACTATCGATTGCGCGACACGCTCAACGCGTTCGACATGCGCAATCCGCACTTGGCCTTCCGAGGCAGCGGTGCAACATCGGCGGCGGTGGCGCGCAAGCGCTCACGGAGTGCGGGTGAGAAAGCTGAGCCGACTGCGGCTCGGAAGCGAAAAAGAGGCGGCGACGACGGCGGCGGTGAGGACGACCATCGCCACCAACATCGGCACCACGAGCGGAAGAGCATGACGGCACCGAAAAAGAAGAAAAAGCATGAAGAGGGCGGCGCACCAGCGGGGGGTGGTGGTGGTGGCACGACTACATCGAGTGCCGTTGGCACAGCGGACGAGTTGGAAGAAGTGGACAGCATTGGTCGGTTTTGTACACGCACAACAACTCGGGGGTTCTAACAAGCTAGCTAGAAGAAGCCCCCTTCAATTTTTTTTGTCATGGAAATTGAAAATTAAGTCTTCATTTTTAAAATTTAAATTTTGAGCCAAGCCCTCCTCCATCATTTGGTAGAAAAATAAGTGTTTGGACTTGGAGATTGGCTTATTTTTAATGATTTCGAAATTGAATTTTGGCCATTTTTAGTGATTTAAAAATTGAATTTTGCCCATTTTTAGTGATTTAAAAATTGAATTTTGGCCATTTTTAGTGATTTAAAAATTGAATTTTTTAGATGCCCGTTATGAGCAGGACAAATGCAATGCAAAATATGTGCAGGGAAACGCTGGCGGTGGTGGTTGTGGTGATAAACGACGTAAATCGGTGCACGAAAGAAGCACCAAACAATTGAAAAAACGGCACAGTGCCGACACCAACAAAAGCTCAAGTGACACCAAATGCCACCGGTTGCAAATTGCGCTCGACTCGGATGCCGAAAAGAGGCGAGCAAAAATTATTTTTTGTGAATTTTTAAATTTGTTGCTAAAATAATGGAAGTTTCTTTTTTGTTTTGTTAATCATCTCTGATTAATAGGGAACGGATTTTTGTTTTTTTCTATTTTTTGCGAATATATGATGTTGTTGAAGAAAGCAAAAAAGCATTTTCTTCAACAACAACAAAAATGTTGTAGTTTGAGCGACTTTTTGGCACTTATATAGTAGTATAAAAAACTATTTTGAGAGGTGTTTAGATCCTAAGAAATTATTAAATTGCAATTCTTTGGCACTATTGAATTTTCGACTTTGATTTATTTTGAAATTTGAGAAAAATTCAATAAAAACGAAAAATGCATCCCCCCTAAAAATGTGATTGCAATTGTGGGAGGTTTTTAGGTGATGTTGTTGTTGTTTTTTTGCCGATTATGAGCACCTATTTTTGGGGTTTAGAACCTATTTACAGCAGCAGTGTGCCATTCCCATTTTCAAAACACGGAAGTCAAAAACTGAATCCCCACCCCAATACCTGCTACTATATTTAGGTGCTTAAAGCTGAGTTTTAAAAAAAAATTTTGATACCAAAATTCACTCTCTTTACTACTCAAATTGTATAATTTGGGGACCAAGTTGTTTTCTCTAACAACCAATTTTTTTTAATCGAAAAATTGTTTTTCAGTCCCGAAAAGTGTGTGTCAAGTGTTGTGGCGGCCAATTCGACGGGTCGGCGACGGTTGTGGACAAAAGCGCATGATGAACGCAATGGTGAGGACGACGGCAATGAACAACAAGCGTGGCTTGACGAGCTGGACGACGAAGAGGAGGAGGTCGGCTTCGATTTGGTGGAGAATGAACAGCTGGACAACAATGACGAAGGGGACGGCGGCACGTTGGTGCCATTGCCTTCGGCTGAAAAGGTTTGGGGGGCCCCCAAGCGCTTTTTTTGGGGGGGGGGGGGGTAAAAGAAGTCGAAATTTTTTGAATGCTTTTTTTTGTGGAATAAAAAGGGTATGCCGGACTCAAACCCCGGACTATATTTAAATTGGAAACACACAGATTTGCTGGTTAATTTTTTGTCACCCTTTTGGAAAAATCATGGGATTTGCAAAACAAAACACAATTTAAAACATTTTTGTCCATTTGTTAACAAAAAAAAAAAGTTTCGAATTCCAAAATTTTTTTTGTTTAAATGGCATTAAAGGTGACGGTTTTACCTAAAAATTTTACATTCTCAATTTAAAAAAAAAAATTTTTTTCTTCAAGAAATGGCATTAAAGGTGACGGTTTTACCTAAAAATTTTACATTCTCAATTTAAAAAAAAAATTTTTTTCTTCAAGAAATGGCATTAAAGTGACGTTTTTTACCTAAAAATTTTACATTCTCAATTTAAAAAAAAAAAATTTTTTTCTTTAAGAAATGGCATTAAAGTGACGTTTTTTACCTACAAATTTTACATTATCGATTTTTTAAAATGAATGCCGGAATTGGTATGATTTGACTCGTAATAAAAAACTGGAAACATATAATCACATTTTTTTCTTTGCTTTCAATTTTTTTACAAATCATTCACATTCTTCATGATGGATGAAGTCCTTTTTAAAATGCAAAAAAAAAAAAAAAAAAAAATTTGGTGACGTCGTCATGTGCACAAAAAGTGTCGGCGATTTCCATCTCCCGATTTTCGTTCTTCACAAAACAGTGAACTTTAGTCCGTTTTTTTTTTTGTTGAACGATTTGTGTGCAATTCAAAGTCTTAGTAATATTATCGAAAGTGATCAATCCGTCAAAAACAAAAAAAAAATTTTGCACGGTGGGCCTTCCCCCAATCTTTCAATGAAATTAAAAAAAATTTGTGCGCGAAAAATGCGATTAAAAAAGAACGAGTTTTTGACTTTGACTCGCCGACCGACAACCGAAAAGTGTCCGTCCGTCCTGTTGGGCGCGTCGTCCGTCACCTTTTTGATCATTTTATGCGTGCATTGAGAGATTGGCCGGCGAGATTTGACCTTTAATCTCTACGAATAATGTTATGTTTGAGTGTGCGTTTAATTGACAATTAGCGCGGATTGATCATCATCATCATTATTTATATTAAAAAGCAGCAAACTTTGTGTTATGTGAGCAAAAATGTTTTTTTTCCACCCAAGAATTCTGACGACAACACATTTTTGTCGTTAAAAAATAAATATAGTAAATAAACAGAAATCATATTAATTTAAGCTTGACGACGACAATGTGACGACGGCATCGCGCGATGCTCTACAGGAAGTGGAGGAGTTCGCCGAAGTGGCGGATGAAGACGACGACGGGGAAGGAGGAGGCGGTGGCGAAGGCGACTACGACGCGCAAAGCTATGGCATGTGCCCCCTGGGGGTTTATTTGTTGAGATAAAGCCTTGTGGGCTTGAAAGAATGTTAGGGGCCAACAACCGCTTATGGCCGACCCAAAAAGCCAATAAAATTGCCAAGAAAAAGGCACAAATGGCAGCGCCAGACTCTGGTGGTGAAGGCCATTTTGTAGATGTTTCATTTAGTGTTGGCCGGGATCCCGGTCGGGATTATCCCGGTTTTTGGAATTTCGGTCCCGGTTTGAGATGCTGATCCCGATCCCGGGTTTTATCAAACTCCAAATCCCGGGTTTTTATCAAACTCCAAATCCCGGGTTTTATCAAAATCCAAATCCCGGATTTTATCAAAATCCCGGGTTTTATCAAACTCCAAATCCCGGGTTTTATCAAACTCCAAATCCCGGGTTTTATCAAAATCCAAATCCCGGATTTTATCAAAATCCCGATCCCGGCCAACTCAGAGTTTCATTAGAGCTCATCAAATGAGGTCGCACTTAGATAGGGTGGTGGATTTTTGAGCTCCAAAAATGACATTTTCGGATTGAAATTAAATGCAGATATTGCTTTTTGTCCTCTTACACATTTTTATATATTGATTTCTCAGGTGCACTGTTTCGGCCCGATTTTGTGACCATTTTGCAGTCGTCGGTGGCGAAAGGGTTGCGCATGCGCAAGCGCAACACCAGCAGCAGCAGCAGCAACCGACGACATCATCAACAGGTTGGCGGCGCGACGAATGGGCGGCAACAGCAACAGAATGCGGATGCAAATGGCTCTGATGAGGCTGGCACTGGCAACGGCAATGGCGGCACAGCATCAGTGGGCCAACAGCAGCAGCAGCCATGCACACTTGTGGAGATGGCATTGGCACGTCTGGTGGCCAACACGGTTGAGGAAATTGAATCATCAGAGGCCTAAGCGTGATCGGACGAATGGATCGTTGATCAATCGCAATTTTGAAACGAGAATCTTGGCTTCATTTGTATCCCATTTTCCCGCACTTTCACCACTGATACACATATGCCACCAGTTTTTATTCGATTGTGCTATTAATATATTAGTTGTATATATTATATCAAGGCCATATCACTAATAGGACGGAAGCCTTCAAAAAAAAAAAACACAAAATCCGTCCATTTTTTTTTTGAATTTTCTTAACTAAAACGACCAAAGTTTCTTGTATAATTTTGGAAAAATGTTCTTCTGCGCTACAAAAAGTGTTAGTAATAAGTAATATCAAATTCATTCTCCGTTCACTCAATCCTTACACAAAAAAAGAAGCAAAAAAAACAAATGGAGAGTGAATAAAGCGAAGGTCATTTATTCGTGGTACGGCGGCCCCCTCTTTTATATAGTTTATATTATCGATTGAACAAAAAACTCACATCGGCACTTTTGCTGCAATTTCCTATATTTGTGCCAACATTATTAGTGGCATTTTTGTTTAAAGCACACACACGCAAAATTTGATGGGCCTTTCATTATTTTCACTCAAAAAAATATTGTTTTCTTTTTTCTGTTCTCTCCCCAAAGGCGCCTTCTTGTTCACCACAAATTTTCTAGCCCCCACCCCCCCCCCCCCATATTTTTTGAATTGTCGTTACAGCTAGAGGAGAACAAACACAATTTTTATGTGTCACCAATTTACTTACACAATAATTATAATAATAATAATAATAATTGTAATTGTAATTGTTGTTCCGAATAAATTGGGGCCCCATTTTTTGAGTCCGCCCTAAAGGCGTAGGAAGTGGGGGGGGGGGGGGGCACACATTTATCACTTCAAGGGGCTGTTGTTTTTTTTGTTGCTTTTGGTGGTATACCCTCGGGGCTCCAAATGTTTCGATGTGTTCCTTGCCGTCGGCAAGAAAAAAAATGTCGTTCGGCGCTTCCTTTGTCACCTCACCCAACCACTACAAGCAGCAGCATCAACTGCTGCTGCTGCTACTGCTCATTTTTCATCCAACCGATGTTTTTGTTAAGGCTGGGGTTGGAGTTGAGTTTAAACGCCGCCGCTGCCGCCCAGTTCTCCCCCATTCACATCCCCTCCTCCAGTTTCCGGTCCATCAACTCGTCCACATCGTTCCGACTGGAGGAGAGAATAGATGGGGGGGGGGGGCTGGAGGAGTATTCATATGTTGAGCACCTCCAGCAAATGGGGGGGGGGGGTGGGGTATTATATGTGTGGGGCTGAGGCCGTAGTGACTGGGCGCGGTGTAGTAACAATTTTTGGGCCAACAAAACAATTTGGGGGGGGGGGGGGTGGCAGGTGTGTCATCATCACTGTGCCTGGGGCAATGAGACGGAAGGGGACGGCGCGGCCGGCACACCATTCTCCAAAACACTATAACCAACAAAAACAAAAAAAGTTTCAATGGGGCCACCATTGCCCCCCCCCCCCCCCCCCCCCCCTCAAGGTCCCATCTTTGCCAGAAGGAGCGGGGGGGGGGGGAGCACAGAGCACCCCTGAGGGGAAAGACGGCGGGAGGGGGGGCAAGAACACCCCCCCCCCCCCCCCCCCCCCCCCTCTCTCTGGGACACCAAACGTAAACTGCGCGCGGATTTTGTTAGGTAACCTGTGCACGCCGCAGCGCCCTGCCCTTTTTTACAACGTAACCCCCCCCCCCCCCCCCCCCCAATTTTGCAAAGGTCTCCCCCCGCCTCCTCACTTCACACCTCATAACCATCGCCAGCCTTCCTCCGCCCCCTCCCCGCCCCTTTCCCCCCAGGTGAAATTCAAGTTTTTCACCTTCCCATCTCGAGCGTCGTCGCCGCCGCCGCCGCCGTCGTCGTCCTCACACTTGTTTTTGCTGCTGCTGCTGCTGTTGGTGCTGGTCGGTCCCGCCCCTTTGCCCCCCTTTATCAAGAGGTCCAATCGACGCGCCCGTCTTGCCCGAACAAGGCCATCGGGGCGCCTATTTAAACGGTTGGCCCGGGACGAGAAACGCACAACAAACAAAACATTTATTTCACTTCTCCATTTAACAAAACGACAAAAACTATGAAGTTCCTAATCTTTTTGCTGTGCATCAGTGCCATCAACGCCCGAAGCTGTAAGAGAGACTAAATGGCATTTTATTTATTTTTGGATATTTTTATGTTTATTGGTTTATTCATGGGGCTTTTTGAAAAATTTAAAATGGTTTGTAAAATTTCATTGCTTTCTTTTAAAAGATCGAAAATTCGCTAAGGCCTAGTTAAACGTAATGAAATTTTGGGCAAAATTATTTTCAACGATTTTTTATTATTTTATTTCCATTAATTCCTTTGAATATTTAGTGGAGAAGCGCAACCAGAATGGGTATGGAGATGAAGCGGCTGCCAAGGGAGGCGCCGCCGCGGCACCGGCACCGTCGGGCGGTGGAGCAGGCAATTCTTTCAAATTGTTCAATTAAAACTTTAAACTCCAAAATTTGCGCTTCAGAAGCCCCGGCTGCCGCTGCCCCATCAGGCGGAGAGGCGGCAGCGCCTGCACCCGAAGCAGCTGCGCCCGCACCCGAAGCAGCTGCGGCGCCCGCGCCCGAAGCAGCTGCGCCTGCACCTGCGGAGCAACCTGCAGCTGAACAGCCCGCACCTGCACCTGCTGCTGAACCAGCGAAGCAGCAAGCGTCCGGCTACCGACGGAAGCGCAACCAGAACGGGTGAGCAATGTGAACTTGTGCAACGGGTTTCACAAGAAAGACGCTTTTTGGTCTTCGCAACCCAAATTTTGTTTTTATCCCAATTCAAATTCCCTGATCACATTAGCTTTTAAGCTGATCCAATTTCTGATCAAAAGTTTTTGAAACAATTTGAAGTTTACACGGCTGGCTAATCGGAACCGAAATGTATTTCAGACCCGGTCCGAAATTATTTAGGAAGCGATTTTGCATTTTTTTCCACCACAGATACGGAGATGAAGCGGCTGCCAAGGGAGGCGCCGCCGCGGCACCGGCACCGTCGAGCGGTGGAGCAGGCAATTTTTTCAAATTGTTCAATTAAAACTTTAAACTCCCAAAATTTGCGCTTCAGAAGCCCCGGCTGCCGCTGCCCCATCAGGCGGAGAGGCGGCTGCAGCGCCTGCACCCGAAGCAGCTGCGGCGCCCGCGCCCGAAGCAGCTGCGCCTGCACCTGCGGAGCAACCTGCAGCTGAACAGCCCGCCCCTGCGCCTGCAGCTGAGCCCGCCAAGCAGCAAGCGTCCGGCTACCGACGAAAGCGCAACCAGAACGGCTACGGAGATGAAGCGGCAGCAAAGGGAGGCGCCAGCGGAGGTGGAAGCGAAGCACCCGCCGCGGCACCAGCTGCCGGTGGAGCAGGCAATATTTTTATACACTTTTAATATAAAATATATTTGTTGAAAATTGAATTGTTAAATAATTTAAAATTAATTTAAAACTCCAAAATTGGCGTTTCAGAAGCCCCGGCTGCAGCATCAGGCGGAGCGGCAGCACCTGCACCCGAAGCACCTGCGGCCGAGGCACCTGCTGCGCCTGCACCCGCGGAGCAACCTGCAGCTGAACAGCCCGCACCTGCACCTGCAGCTGAACCAGCGAAGCAGCAAGCGTCCGGATACTGAGCAGTGCAAATACGCGCGCGTTCAGCAGCAGATGATCGATAATATGATCAGGCAGTGATCAGCGAGTTTGATCATCTCACACCATTTATCTGTCTGTCTTAAGCGTTGTATTCGTAGTTCCATCCATATGCCTTGCCTGCCTTTTCTTTCATTGTGTGCCCAACATAAAATTTTGATCACTTTTAATGATGTCATCGCTTTCATGCAGAATGTGATCCCATAATAACGACAAATTTTCAAGTGTTGGAATAAAAGGTCAACTGGACGTTTTGAGAGTTTATTTTGCAAGGTTTTGCACATCTAACTTGCTGATCAGGGGTCTTCACATTAGAATTGATCCACAAATCACTGATAAAGTTTGACGATTGATCATCACAAAAAAAAGCCATTTTGCTACGTACAGTACTTAAAGCGGGTTTAGTATACTGTATGTGTGATAGTGTTGTGGTAAAAAACCATTTTGCTCCACCAGTACTTAAAGCGGGTTTGGTATACTGTATGTGTGATAGTGTTGTGGTATACGATAAT
This sequence comes from Globodera pallida, assembly GCA_020449905.1. Classification (NCBI taxonomy): domain Eukaryota; kingdom Metazoa; phylum Nematoda; class Chromadorea; order Rhabditida; family Heteroderidae; genus Globodera; species Globodera pallida. Next base: position 1,716,571 of record JAIXHY010000015.1, read on the forward strand.
TAATTTGAACAGCAATTAAAAGTCTATTTTATACATTTTGTCATATTATGCCGCAGGCAAAATAAAATGTTTAATCATTGCGCGAGTGCCATTATTCTTGCTCCTAAAAATATTAATTCTTTTACCGTGCAAAAATGGGTACCGTACCCTAAACATACAAAATGAAAACATTGGTAATTTTTTTTAAAATTTTGTACAATTTTCTCCAAACATTATTGTACTTATTGAATCTCGGTTGGTCGTGCGGGTGCCCCCCCCCCCCCTCCGCTATTTGGCCACTAAATCCGGTCCTCTCGTCGGGACTGAGTGAAATCGGAGCCAGCCAGTCGGATCGGATTTTCTCGACCTTGTCCCATGGACGTGCGCGGTGCGGTGCGCGACTGGTTGATGTCCGGAAGATTGGGCTGTACAAATAATTGGACATAAAAAAGCGCGGATTTTTAAGCGGGTGGACTTTTTGTTGGGAAGTGACACGACAACATCGCCTCCACCTCCATTCGATTGCTGTTCAAAATTCCATGACGACCGTGTTCAGATCAGCAGCATTGCCCTACTCAATTTTGGTGATTCTGGCGACCATTGAATGTAAAAGTTTTGTTTTTTTGAACGCAAATGCGACAATTTTTTGCAAATTTTCAGGTAATTTTCAGACATTTAAATCGAAAAAGCCATAAATTTTATTATTTAATAATGGACACATTTTTCAGTGTGCCATGGGCTGGACAAGTCAAAGGCGGTAGGGCCATGTTTAAAAGGTGGCCAGTGCCCGCCGGCACATTTCTGTGCCGGCGACAACGAATGTTACCCAAAGAAAGCGGCGGGCAAAAAGTTTGCCCGGAGGGATGTGCCACAAAAAGGTGAGTTGGAAACAAAATTCAAAAAATGGCATTTCAGACTATTATTATTGGCATTCTGTCATTTAAAAGTTCAGATAATATTGGGCCCTGCGTGAACGGACTCTGTCCAAAGGGTTACGAATGCCGGGATGACGCTTGCTTTAAAGGTTAATATGTAGCAGTTATGTTAAATCACTAGGAAAGAATTTATGTTCACCAAAATGGCAAAAAAAAAGCATTTTTATCCAAAATATTCTCCGTTATTTATTGCACATTTTTGTTAAGAATTGTTAGTCAAAAAAGTGCCAAAATATCAAAATGGTCAAAAACGAAAAAGACCCACATACCAAGACCATTTTAGAGCTAATTTCATCGAAACTTAATTGTGCTAAAAATATGTAAACTGCATATACAGTAGGTAATCCCCCTTCCATATACCTAATCACATTTGAATTGAACTGACTGATCCATAAATGCAATATTTGAATATTCGAACCGATCTATAAGCTGATATGACTCTGATCACCGGTCCAATCCTGATCCAAAGATTGTTGATCAGATCACCAAAAGCCCACAATTTATTTTAGTGAAGGCGCCACCCGGCTCACCCTAAATCGCTGGGCCCTTGCGTGAACAACAAATGCCCAGACGGGTACAGCTGTGATCAGTCCGAATACAAATGCTTTGCACACTAATAAATCCAACGCTTGCATTTTAAATATGATCTGCACATTTATACAAAAGAAAAAAATTATACATAATGCCAAAAAAAAAGGGATTTGTTTTTTTGAATTTAAATTCAAATTTACTGCTCTTTCAGCGGCCATTCGCTGACGCCCTCAAAAGGATCGTCGCCATATTCGTCCACTTCTGGCACTTTAGGCATTTTTTTCGGCGAATTTTGCCTAAAATTGAACAAAACAAAAAATTGGTAAAATATTGAATTTTTTACTGACCCATTTTCAATTTGGCCAACCTTCGGCTGAGCGCGGAATTGCATTCCCGACAACTCTCTTAACGTGTCCTCCTCATCTTCTTGAAAAGCCTAAAAAAAAAAATAAACATTTGGCCATGAAAAATGATTGATTGCCTATGCTTCGTCCGATTTAAACAACTTTTTGCATTCCCCGGTCGAGTGAGCACAAAATATTGGCCACATTAGTAATTTTTAAAACAAAAATGCGTCCCGATCACTGCAGAAAAAAAAATTATTATTTTTTCTATACTGATCAGGCAGGCCCATTGAAGCCCGGAGGCGATCAGACTCCCCTCCCCTCCCCCCAAACTATAATAACGATGACGGGGGACAACACAAAACGAGTTCCACTCCTCCCAATGTTTTGGGGCCTTTGGAGAAAGAAGGATGTGCAAATCAAATCAAATCAAATTATATTTGTTTGGTTAGGGGGCGAGGGTGGTGGCTGTGGCTAAAGTAGCAGAAATTTTTGGAAAAAAATAAATTAAGCACATAGAACGTGGCCAAAAAATCAGAGTCCAAAAATATTTATAAAAATATAAAAATAAATTTAGATCGGTGCAAACACAGACGCGGCGAGAACAAAACAAAAACTAATGACAAAAAAAGGGGGGGAGGCGATGCCGTCGTTAGCTGCCATCGGACTCATTTATAATTTATGATTTAAAAGATCAGTGCATTTGTGGGTAAAGGATCATCCGGTTTCATTGAAAACCCGAAACAAAAAGCCGAGAAAATTTGGTGCTGATTAATCGATGTTTGGTTTCGGCGGTTTCGGTCATTTTTAGCAACAAATTTTTCAGTGTGACTGGCGGCGCCTCTTTGAACGAGCGATGTTTTTAAAAACGTCACTATTTTTTGTGTAAAATAAATTGCGAACAAAAAAAGTTTGGGGGCCTAGATCAAAATGTGACCTCCATTTCGATCACTCCTCAAACCCCGGACCCGAATTCGAATATTTTTTTTAAATTAAAAAATATTTCAAAAATCAATTTTGGGATCTGCAAAAAGCACAAAATTACAAGAAAAAACATGTAATGATCGAATTCATGCTCTGAATGATTATGCGCCAAATTTAGTTTTTGAAAATTTTGAATTTTCCAAAAAATGTTTGAATTTGGGCCTTGAAAGTGGTCGAAATGGGGGTCAGCTTTAGTTTCTACGCCTCCAAATTTCTACTTTTAATAATCACTGACGCATTTTCCTGTTGCCGAAGAAACCGATTGATTTTTGGATTTTTTGCTGAGTATTATCATTTTTTGTAATTAGAAACCAATTTTTTGATCTGGGCTCGGTGGCTTCAGCCCTCGGTTTTGGTTAGCCGAGAGGAAGTGCCAAAAACCGACAGCTATTTGCGGGGGGGGGGCAGCGGCGGCGCCGAAATGCCGCCGGGGCAAAATTTGGACACTTGTGAGCCCAGCTGGTACAAATAATTTCAAAACGGCCACTTTTGGGATGACTGAGACACAGCACTAATTACCACCAAAAATGACTTAGCCCCCACCTGTTTCCGGTGATTAGTGTGTTCTTCTTTGGGCCTAATTGACATCAGAGGCGGCAAAGTGCCTTGAACAATTTGCCAAGCCGTCACACCAATGTTGTGCTCGTTGGTCACTGAAGTGTTCAGAAGATAAATTTATTTAAATTGAAGAGCGAAATGATCAAAATGTATTATTGTCACAGATGATATTATCAAAATGGCAAAGGGCAGGCATCATTAAAAAATATTTTTATATTATTTTACTGAATTATGATTGTTTATAATGCTCAAATTTGAATTTAAAAACAAAATTGTGACAAACTTGTTCGGAGCTGAACGCCTTGGACATCAAGCAGTGTCAGCATCACAATGCCGTACCACCACCAACCGGTGAAAAGAATATTTGGCGGCATTGAACAGTTTAAATAAAAGACAATTTGATTAATAATAATTAATCCAAAATACGTGCATAATTTTATGAAAATTTTAGTCTTTAAATTGAAAAAAAATTGCTCTAACACACACAAAATTTTCAAATAAAAATCATTTTTAAAAGCAAAAATAGACAATTAATGAGCAGGTTAAACAGCTTTTCGCCCATTAAATCCAATTTGTGCAAGAAATTTTGGCCAATTGTTAGAGTCTCCGCCGGGCTCCTTATGGCCCCAAACAATTTGCTTCGGGGCTTCGTTCGTTCCACTCATAATTAGCATTTGGGGCCACCCACCAAACAAACAAACAGTACGGACAATGTGAATGATCAAAAATTGGATTGATTTGCTTTGATTGATGATTGAACTGGAACGAAAATATTACGATTAATTGTTGTGACCAAATCGGCGCTTCCGACGGACACGCCAATTATTAGCACTTTTTTTTTGTTGTTGTTTAGCCATATTATTCAAAAGAATTTGGCGAGGATCCGGTGTGTTTCTGCTGTCTGTTGCTTACAAATTTTAGGTTGTCTGCTTTAAGCTAAAGCAAAGTGACCGTAACCGAAATTTTTCGGATCGGTAACTTTTGATTTTTAAATCGTTTTTTTTGTTAGGGTTGCATAAAAGTAAAAAATCCGGCACTCTTATTAGGGGTTGCCTGTTTCTGTTTATCTATTTAGCCCAACAGGCAACTTTTTTGAGCAAAATCGGAATTGATTAAGAGAAATTTGTCATTTCGGAGCTTTTCGACGGCGTTTGAATTTTGGATTTTGAAAAAAACATGACAAATAATAATAATTTTATTTATTTATTTTTTTTTTTGTAAGAATTTTAAAACGTTTTGTTATCAAAATTTTCACATTTTTCTTCAGCGGCCCTTTTTAGGCTAATTTTAAGGTTATAGGGGGGGGGGCGGCGGTGCCGATAGGCGCCGTCGAGATTTGAATTTTGGATTAAAATGTTAAGAATTTTTTAAAAAGATGCTTTTGTTGTTTTTTGTATGCTTTTTGACGATTTTAGGTGTTTTGAGGATTTTTTAATGAGTTTCTTTTGAGAATTTCACTGGTAGAATGAAAATTTTCTATTAAATTTTGAATACTTGGCGTAATGCTCAACCATTTTTCACTGGTTTTTCATCATTTTCGACTTTTTTAAATGCACAAAACATCACGTTTTCTGCTAATTTAGTTGCAAATCTTTAATTAATTGACCAACCTTTTCTTGGCGGCTCTTATCGGCACCCCCAACTCCCCCCCCCCCCCCCCGTAAAAAAATATTTAAGAAAATTGCGCGCAAAAACAGAAATTTTGCTTCCATTGTTTCCGTTTTTCCAAATTTTGCTAATAAATATTTTGCTTACTTTATTTGCGCTATAAACATGAAGCACAGGCTCAACTGCTCGAAGAGATTAGAGCTGGACAAATTACGCCGCCAAGTTTGTTCGCATCAGATGAGGCAAGCTTTGATGCCCTCCAATCGCTCAGCACAAAGGGTGGCGACTTCACAATTGAGGTTTGTTTTTTTTTGCTTTCATAAATTTAAAAGTTCTATTGCGGTTTTTTAAAGATTTTTTTTGGGAAGAAAATTTTCTTGAGTCAACTGACTAAATTTATTTTTTAAGCTATTGCGAAAGTTGCATGTGATCGCTATGGCCAGGGAGGCGCCCACGTATGCCGGTCGTTTACGTAGAGAAAATGGCGAACCGCCATCGGGAACAATCGGAATTGGGGCGTCGCACATCGCACCGGTGCATTCTAAAGTGGCAGGACTTGCTGAAAAGTTTGTAAAATGGATCAATGAGGAGGAAGCGACGAAAGACATGGGATTCATCAAGTTTGTCGCGGAGGCACACATCAGATTGGTAAGTGAATCAATAAGCTTTTTGTTTCCAAAATTTTAGTTTCCAAAACTTGACATTTAGACGGAATCCACCCCTACCGGATGGCAATGGACGAGGATCGCGGGCCTTAGTAAATTACTTGTTACTTAGACGTGGCTGGCGGCCGTTTCTAATTCCTGAGCAGGAACATGCGGACTACAACAAGGCTCTCAGTCGAGCCATAGTGGAGCGTGAGCCAGAAGATTTTTTTCGAATGATGGGAAAATGGATCCAAAATTTTTCAGGTTTAATTTTATTCCAAAAAATTTTTGTAAAGAATGTTTGCCCACAGGAGAATTTGATGCCGTAGGCGATTCCGGTTCTGGATGAGAAGCTACGGACTTTCTGGTCATCATTAATACAGTGGAGATAAGAAGTTGAAAATGGGATTGAGGAAATTAAGTTTTTTTGCTTTAAACTTTGCTCCTAAACATACTGCCATTCCATTTTCATTATCAATTTAATACACAAATAAATCATGCAAACCCTTTTTTTGTAATCATTTTTTTCGCAGAGGGAATTTGACATTTTCCCATTTTTATTTATTTTTTGTCCAAAACTTGACATTTAGACGGAAATCCACCCCTGGCCAAATGGAAACAGCCGGTGCTGCAGGGCTTTGGTCAACCTGTTGTTGCTGCGACGGGACTGAAAGCATTTTCTCATCCCTGAACGTGAGCACGATGACTACAACAAGGCACTCAATCGAGCAATAACAAAGCGTGAGCCCGAAGATTTTTTCCGCATGATGAGAAAGTGGATCCAAAACTATTCAGGTTTAATTTTATTTCAGAAAATTTTTGTACAGAATGCTTGCTCACAGGTGAATTTGATGCCAAGCCAGGCGATTCCCGATCCAATCGCGGACTTTCTGGTCAACAATGAGAAAATGGAGTTGAGAGGAATTGAAAATGTTTGATATAATATGGTTAGTTCGGTTTGATGTTTTAGTATTTTGAGAGTTTTTGTTTGATTTTCAACGAAAAAATAGCTTTTTCGAAAAAATTCAACCGAACTTGATGCATTTATAAATTTGTTTCTATTGTATTAGTTTATTTATTGTTGTCATTTTTCACACATTTTGGGATTGAGAAAATTGTGTTTTTTTTAATTTTTACTTTACCTTTGCTCCCAAACATACTGCCATTCCATTTTCATTATCAATTTGATTCACAAATAAATCATGCTGATCCTTTTTATCACTCTTTTTACAGAGGGAATTTGACATTTTTCCGTTTTTATTTTCAACATTTTTATCATCAAAATATAATTTGTAAGAAATTGGTGAGCAAAAATGACACGCCACGCCAAAAATGCAACTGCCGCTCCGTTTACAGCACGTCATCCGGCTACGGAACGCTTTGTGAACGACTCGGAAAGGCGCTGAATTGCACAGAAATTTGGTATTATTTCAAATGTTCGACCCCCAAGCTGTCTGTGTTTTTAGTTAGATCTTTAAATTGCAAAAAACATTTTTTGTGCAATTTTTTAATCATGAAAACATGTAAATTTAGGGTTTTAGAAATCTAAATCTTCAACCATGTAAGTTGCCTTTGCGTACCTTGGAAATAATGCGTTTTGCTAATCGGGCGTTGACAATTTGCGCACATACAAAGTGTGAAAAACGCAAAAGGGATTTGGAATTTTTTTTGCCGAAATTCCCATAAAAATTTTTAATTTTGACAAATTTTCTTCATTTTTTTGACATTTTTTCTCGAGTTTTTTGAGAAGCGGCCCTGATGGTTGTTGTCTTGGCGATGCATCAAAATCTGAGAAATTTTTAGGCTTCAATAGGGACAAATGGAATGATTTGGAGAAGCACGTGCGGCGGACGGACACAAAAACATAAACACGTAGGTGTGCACGGGACCGCTGTACTTGCCGAAACTGGAGCCGGACGGGGCTTTGTATCTCAAATATAATGTAGGCGGGATGATTAACAAAAAACTAAAATTTTCTCAAACAACGCCGAAGTTTTAACAATTTTCAATCATTAAAATTGCTGAATTTTTGTTTAAAAGTAAGGAGAAATTATTTAAAATGGCCTACCAATTCTCAGAATATTAACAAAAAACTAAAATTTTCTCAAACAACGCCGAAGTTTTAACAATTTTCAATCATTAAAATTGCTGAATTTTTGTTTAAAAGTAAGGAGAAATTATTTAAAATGGCCTACCAATTCTCAGAATATTAACAAAAAACTAAAATTTTCTCAAACAACGCCGAAGTTTTAACAATTTTCAATCATTAAAATTGCTGAATTTTTGTTTAAAAGTAAGGAGAAATTATTTAAAATGGCCTATCAATTCTCAGAATATTAACAAAAAACTAAAATTTTCTCAAACAACGCCGAAGTTTTAACAATTTTTAATCATTAAAATTGCTGAATTTTTGTTTAAAAGTAAGGAGAAATTATTTAAAATGGCCTACCAATTCTCAGAATATTAACAAAAAACTAAAATGTTCTCAAACAACGCCGAAGTTTTAACAATTTTCAATCATTAAAATTGCTGAATTTTTGTTTAAAAGTAAGGAGAAATTATTTAAAATGGCCTACCAATTCTCAGAATATTAACAAAAAACTAAAATTTTCTCAAACAACGCCGAAGTTTTAACAATTTTCAATCATTAAAATTGCTGAATTTTTGTTTAAAAGTAAGGAGAAATTATTTAAAATGGCCTACCAATTCTCAGAATATTAACAAAAAACTAAAATTTTCTCAAACAACGCCGAAGTTTTAACAATTTTCAATCATTAAAATTGCTGAATTTTTGTTTAAAAGTAAGGAGAAATTATTTAAAATGGCCTACCAATTCTCAGAATATTAACAAAAAACTAAAATTTTCTCATACAACGCCGAAGTTTTAACAATTTTTAATCATTAAAATTGCTGAATTTTTGTTTAAAAGTAAGGAGAAATTATTTAAAATGGCCTACCAATTCTCAGAATATTAACAAAAAACTAAAATTTTCTCAAACAACGCCGAAGTTTTAACAATTTTCAATCATTAAAATTGCTGAATTTTTGTTTAAAAGTAAGGAGAAATTATTTAAAATGGCCTACCAATTCTCAGAATATTAACAAAAAACTAAAATTTTCTCAAACAACGCCGAAGTTTTAACAATTTTCAATCATTAAAATTGCTGAATTTTTGTTTAAAAGTAAGGAGAAATTATTTAAAATGGCCTACCAATTCTCAGAATATTAACAAAAAACTAAAATTTTCTCAAACAACGCCGAAGTTTTAACAATTTTTAATCATTAAAATTGCTGAATTTTTTTTTTTGGTATATAAATCTGCGAAAATTAAGCATTAATCCTCTTATATGCGGTATAGAGAATATAAGAGTTTTATATAATTAAAAAATTTTAGGCCATTCGAATCGAATTCCGTTGCTTTTAATGAATACTTTTTGGTATATAAATTTGCGAAAATTAAGCATTAATCCTCTTATATGCGGTATAGAGAATATAAGAGTTTTATATAATTAAAAAATTTTAGGCCATTCGAATCGAATTCCGTTGCTTTTAATGAATACTTTTTGCTATATAAATTTGCGAAAATTAAGCATTAATCCTCTAATATGCGGTATAGAGAATATAAGAGTTTTATATAATTAAAAAATTTAGGCCATTCGAATCGAATTCCGTTGCTTTTAATGAATACTTTTTGGTATATAAATCTGCGAAAATTAAGCATTAATCCTCTTATATGCGGTATAGAGAATATAAGAGTTTTATATAATTAAAAAATTTTAGGCCATTCGAATCGAATTCCGTTGCTTTTAATGAATACTTTTTGGTATATAAATTTGCGAAAATTAAGCATTAATCCTCTTATATGCGGTATAGAGAATATAAGAGTTTTATATAATTAAAAAATTTTAGGCCATTCGAATCGAATTCCGTTGCTTTTAATGAATACTTTTTGCTATATAAATTTGCGAAAATTAAGCATTAATCCTCTAATATGCGGTATAGAGAATATAAGAGTTTTATATAATTAAAAAATTTTAGGCCATTCGAATCGAATTCCGTTGCTTTTAATGAATACTTTTTGGTATATAAATTTGCGAAAATTAAGCATTAATCCTCTAATATGCGGTATAGAGAATATAAGAGTTTTATATAATTAAAAAATTTTAGGCCATTCGAATCGAATTCCGTTGCTTTTAATGAATACTTTTTGGTATATAAATTTGCGAAAATTAAGCATTAATCCTCTAATATGCGGTATAGAGAATATAAGAGTTTTATATAATTAAAAAATTTTAGGCCATTTGAATCGAATTCCGTTGCTTTTAATGAATACTTTTTGGTATATAAATTTGCGAAAATTAAGCATTAATCCTCTAATATGCGGTATAGAGAATATAAGAGTTTTATATAATCAAAAAATTTAGGCCATTCGAATCGAATTCCGTTGCTTTTAATGAATACCCAAGTCCTTAAAGCTCGTCAAAAAATTGTGAAATTTTTCTAAACCCGAGACTCTCGAGCAGCCCAAAAAGTGTAGCAGTCCTAGCCCAGAATTACGAGACTCCTCAACCATGCATACCTATTTTAATTTCTAAACGCGAGACTTTTGAGCAATGCAATCCCAGGCCGTAACATTTTAATCCCTCTTTTAGTTCCTCAATAATAATGTGATTTTCAGTTAATGCTCATCAAAACCCGCTTCATCTTCACCACACATTTTGTTCCGCAATCACGACTAAAAATTCTGCCACCAAAAAATGAAAATTTTTAAAATTCCAAATTTTTAAAAAATTTTCTAAATGCCTTTAATTTACATATAAAAATTTTTCTTTTACTTCAATTAGAACCATTTCTTGAAAGTTGATTAAATTTTTGAAATTTTATGAATAAACTGACTAGATTTTGGCCATTTTTGGCACATATTTTAGCACATATTTTGGCATTTTTTGGGTTTTTAATACCTATTTTAGCATTTTTAAGCACATAAAAACATACATATTTTGGGTTTTTTAGCACATATAAATCCGGGCCCTACTCATCAAAACCCGCTTCATCTTCACCACACATTTTGTTCCGCGATTGGCACGTGCCATAGTTGCTTGATGAGTGAAAGTGTCGCCAGCCAGCGAGCGGCCTCATGCTTTTCTTCCGCACACATATTTTTGCGCCTCTAGCCAGCATTTATTTGCATTGGCGGCATTGGCCGAACGCGATGGCGCCAATGAATTTCCGGTTTTTTTTGTTGTCACGCCATACACTCTCTCCACGTTTCTCTGCTTCAATGTGTACGTTGTACATACACTCTCTTTGTCTAACTGTCGGTGTTCCGTTGTTTCCTCTTGTATTTCTGTGCTTTCTCGCTTCTTTTCTCGTCATGTTCTTCATGCTCTTCTCTCTCTCTCTCTCTCTCTCACTCTATCCATCTCTGTGTTTGAAACTCGCTCTCTCTCAATCAGTCTCTGTTTCTCTTCCCCTACACTTTCTCGTTCTTTTGTTTCTCTCTCTCTCCCTCTCGGTCTCTCACTTCACCTCCATTTTGGGCCCTCCGGCGGCGCACTTTCGCTTCTGTCGCCATTTTACGGGGGAAAAATTCACTGCGCCTTCTTCGACCAAAAAAATGCCCGGGGGCGTTGTTGTTGTGCCGCGTCTCCATTACCATTGCATTTTGTGCCCCGGGGGGGGGGGGGGCAACGGGGACGGACCACTGCTTCAATTCAATTAGTAGTTTCTTAAATTCATATTATTTTTTATTGACATCGAAACCAGACTTGTAGACATTTGAAATCAATTTTTAGACAATTTTACATACATTGACTGTGTCACATTGGCATAAATTTGGACAAATATTAGTGTTTTATCCAAGTTGGGGGTATTTAATATTTTTTTAAATACAGTGTGCCAATTTTTGCGCCAACTTTTATCGGATGCTCCGCCAAAACAAATTTAATAAAACGTTTTCCTAAAATAGAAAAAGTGGCCAAAATGATGAAGGGGCACAAGCCAAAGATGAAGCATGCTTGCTCCTAAACAGAAAAAATTTTACATTTACAAAATTCTTACTTTTTATTTAAAAAAGTTTCAAATTCTTTTAACTCAATGAATGCCAAATTTTTTAAATGTTATATACATGCTTATAAATTAAAATTAAAATTGTAAATATTTGTTATTTTGCAAATAAATTAAATAACATTTTATTTCAAGAACTTTTTGACCCAAGGTGTATAAAAATGCTCTTTTGGCATTTTCCAAAAATTTTTGAATTGACCTTTCTTGGCATTCTGTCTGAGAGGGTGAAAAGAACGGCTTGAATTCCCTTAGGATTTGGGGTTTGACGGATGGGCAAAAAAATGTTTGTTTGACAGAATATCAGATCAAAAATTGAAAAATATAAAAATTTTTGACGGGGTTTTCTCCGACAAACTTTCTTTTTCTCACTTAATTTATTCCTAAATATTATAAACGCTCCAAATGATTCACATTTAAATGATGTGATCTTTGAAGCCCAAAAAATTTATTTGCTCTAATTTATTCAGCCCTCAGGCGTTCCGCCGGAAGTGTGCCACCCCCCCCCCCCCCACCTCAGAGAAAGTGCCAAATGTTCCCACGCGCAGTGCCACCAAAATTTATTATTCTCGGCACAATAAAAATTCCATTGTACAATTGTGGCAAAAATGCGGAGGGTCCGGAATTTTTCTGTGCTCCGAATTTAAAATTTTTATGACTCTGAAAGCATATGGTAACTCTGTCAAAAGCTCACTAATTTTTGAATTTTTTTGTTTTGTTTTGCCCGAGGCAATCAATATAAAGCCTACATTTTAATTGTAATGGTCGTTTTATCTTTTATTAATTTAAACGTAAGTGCCATCGTTATCAGGGCTCTCAATTTGGCCTCTTTTAGTGGCAAATGCCACTATTTTGTAAATTTGCCACTATTTTGTAAATTTGCCACTATTTTTGCCACTGTTCCACACTTGCCACCATTTTGCCACATTTATGAACTTTGTCAACATTTCTTATTTTTTTGAGGGAAAAATGAGAATTCCCGAAAAAGTGCTCTTTGATTCTTACAATTTTAAGCCCCCCCCCCCCACAGAAGTGAAGCAGAATTTTCAAAAAACCATTAATTTTTTGAAAATTCCTCAAGAAAACTGCCAGAAAAATGCCACTATTTTAAATGCCACTATTTTGACCCCTCCATGCCATTAAAATGCCACTATTTTGACCCCTCCATGCCATTAAAATGCCACTATTTTGACCCCTCCATGCCATTAAAATGCCACTATTTTGGAGCCAGTTGCCATATTTTGTTGTAGATGAGTTGAGAGCCCTGATCGTCATTACCAAAAATGTTGTTGAATTCGTTACTTTTAGCCTCAAAATGTGAAGGAAACAAATTTTTAAAACGAAAACGCACCATTTTGCCATTTTGAACATCAGGGGCCAATCGGCCTAATGTAAGGAAAGGCTTACGACGCAATGATGCCAATGCCAGCCCCAGCAAACTCTGGGAGGGATTAAATAATCTTTGCCCCATAAATGCCACTTTTTGCCCCTGCCATTCCTCATTTCCCAGTCAGTGAGTATTATGAAGAGCATTTTGAGTCCCCTGATTTTACGTTTTTTTTTAAATTGAGAAATTTAAGAATTTTATTTTTAAAATATTTTTATTTGAGATGGTTCAGCTTTCTTTTTGCTGTTTTTCCCATTTTTTTTTTAATACTTGAGGTTTCCATTTCATTTCAAACAATGAGAATTTATGCATGACCAAGGTTGGCACTGGCACTGGCACTGGCACGGTTCATTTTCATAATCTTTTTTCCTAAAAATTATTCAACCAATGGAAGCAATGGCACTTTTCGCCATTCAGTTGGCACTGGCACGGTTCATTTTCATAATGTTTTTTTCTTAAAATTATTCAAGCAATGGCACTTTTTGCCATTCATCCATCATCCATCTCAGTCATTTTAATTGAGTTTTTCAAAAAATTTCCAATAATAAAGTAAACACAAAAAATTCATGCTAATTAATGAAATCTACAAATTCATAAAGTAATGGTGCGACAAATTGAATTTAAAATTTGTGGCTGACTCCCCTTCCCCCATTCACGTGATTTATGATTTCAAAAGTTGTGTTTATTCATTTTTAAGTACCTAATTTAGTCTTGAAAAAGCATGGCCTAATGAGAGTAGTTAAATTGCCTAGCCACTATGAATTTTTTTTCCCTCAAAATTATGCCCGTGGAGGCAAACATTAAACTTCCCGGCATTAATGACGCAAAAAGTCATCCCGGGATGGCAGGGGCTGGACAAATAATTCGCCAACTGCAAATCTCTCCTCTATCCACAGCCATAAATGGGGCGGCGGGCGATGTGACTGACGGGACGGCTGCTATAATAAAAATTTCGTAATTTTGCAAAAAAAAAATGTCTATCTTTATTAATCTCAAATTTGGGTTATGCAAGTTCCAAGGTCCCACAACCACCCAACCTGAACCATCAAAAACGTCGTGTATTTTCTCGATTAGCATCCAAGAATGTTTTTTGATCGTTGATTATCATACGACGACAATGTTCTGATCGTTTTTGATCAGTACCCAGACCATATTCTGATCAGTACCCAGACCATATTCTGATCAGTACCCAGACCATATTCTGATCAGTACCCAGACCATATTCTGATCAGTACCCAGACCATATTGATCAGTACCCAGACCATATTCTGATCAGTACCTAGACTTTTTCTGAAGGTTCAAATCACACCACGCACCCCCCTCAACTACTCGTTTAGAACAAATTTTCTTTTTCGCTTTTGGTGCGCTTGCACATTCGTCCCAAAACCGGCAAACATCACGGGCCTGCACACGCGCATCGTGCAGCGCATTTGGAGGCGCGACAGCGGCGGTGGTCAACAACACCACCAGCAATATAAGCAGCAGCAGAAGCACAACAGCATCGATGGTGCCGCCGAAGCATCGGCGCCAACGACGACGGCACGCGAGAACGGCACCGAAAATGATCGTCGAAAGGCGGTAGGGTTGGATTATTCCAAGGCTCGGATTCGTATTAAGTACCGTACTTGAAAATCGGCACCGCACTACATATTTGAAACCGTACTTATTTTCAAGAATGTACTTCAAAATAGCCATTGGGTAAACACAAAATTTGACCCCTAAAATTGATTTTGGAGAAAATTTTTTGAGCGTACTTGAATTTCGAAAATTTACCAGTATGTACTTGAAAATCAACATGCTCGTACTTGAACTTAGTGTTGAGTCGATCCGAGCCCTGGGTTATTCAAAAACCGAGATAGTCTAGAGATTTTTTGGCTAAAACCAAAATGTGAAGCGCGTGACAACGATTCTAGTTAATTTATTTATTAATAAAATAATTAATTTGTTTGTTATCAAAATGGTTCGGTTTATGCTCATTTTAAAAAATTGTAGGCTTCCCTGAGGGGCTTATTAAATGTAAAAGTGCCAATTTTTTGGGATTTAAAAAAAAACGAAGTTTAATTAAAAACTCTTTCAGCACGACAAGCGGAAACGAAGTGCACACAGCACAAGCGGAGGCGGCAATTGCCTGGCACGCCGAGGCAATGCAGCTTGGCGTTTCATTGCCGCAAAATCGGTGATTCCGCTGAGCCGGTGAGTGTTTTTTTTGGTTCAAAAAAAGTTTGACCAAAAACCCCAAAAAAAAACAAAAATAAAAAATTTTATGAAAATTTCGATCTTTGGTGGTGTATTTTTGGTCGAAGAAAAAGTCATTTTTAGGGGTGCATTTTTGGTTTAAAATTTTTTTGATTTCGTTTTTATTGCATTTTTTTAAGAAATTTGGGGAAAAGTGCTTGAATTTCTTCAAGAATTTTCGGAAAAAGCCTAAAAAAATTGCATTTTTCTTAAGAATTATTGTCCAAAAAGGCCAAAATATGGATTTATTATGAAAAAATGACGAAATATGAATTTATTCTCAAAAAAGCCAAAATATGGATTTATATGGACTAAAAAGTCGTTCTAATTTCTAAAATTTTTCGAAATAAATTCTATTTTTGGGCTTCTCTTATGGTCCCCTATTCTGCAAAAAAACATGTTAAAACATGAAAATCCCATCTCTATTCATAATTGGTGGGTGTGTTTTTAGCTGCGTCATTTGACAAAAAAAAAAGGTGCTAAATTAGACACACAAATGGACTTTTAACTTGCACTTACAATTTAAGCCCATTTAATTTGATGTGCCATTGGCGTTTCCGGCACGCATTTTCAATTGGAACTCAGTGGGGCTGGCAAAAATGCCATTTTAAAAGAACGAAACATTTTCACTAGGCCTCAATGAGAGACAAATTTTCCTTCCTCCATCAATTTTTCGGGGTTCTAAGGTTATTCAAATCCGGCATTTTGAAGAAGATGAGCCGGAATTTAAAATATTCAAAACTCGGGAATTATACAGTTTGTGCTCCCCGTCAAACCCCGGGATTTTGACCACATAAAATTCCCGGATCCGGGAATTTTGAACAAGCCAAACTTGCTCGGCGTGTTCGATCAAATCTTTGACTAAACTACCCGACCTCCGACTTTCCTACCCCCCTGAAAGGTCGGTGGAGATCAACACTAATTAGGTAGGTCCGGAAATTATTGAAAGCTGACAATTAATAAAAGTTTTATTATTTTTAAAGAAAAACTAAAAGTTGTTTTTTTCTATTTTTCAAACCAATCCTTAAATTGTGATCAGTCAGTCAGTCAGTCATGGAGATGTTCCGTCCCGGCCCGTCCCGTCTTGCGAAAGTCCACACGCCCCGTCGTTGTCTGATCAAATTTATTTTAACCCCCACATTTTTTTGTTTGTTCATTGTCCCCGCGGGGGGCAAAATGCGTGGGAGCACTTTTTGCGCGCGCGCACGTAATTTGAGCCGTGGCGACGACGCCATGCTCATTTTTTGAAAACTTTTATTCTTCGAAAATGTGTAAAAGCCGACGACGACTAAAACAAAATCTTTGAACCTTTCAAAACAAACATTTAAAAGCCGTTATAAGCCCCCGCAATTTTTGAATTTGCTGATTTTCGTTCCCATTAAAATGGCCAAATCTTGAAAAACTATTATAAAAATGCTAAAATAATAAAGCAAAAAATAATTTTTTAAATTATTATAAAATGCTAAAATTAATAAAGCAAAAAATAATTTGTTGTTTCTAACAAAACAAACATTTAAAAGCCGTTATAAGCCCCCGCGATTTTTGAATTTGCTGATTTTCGTTCCCATTAAATGGCCAAATCTTGAAAAATTATTATAAAAATGCTAAAATTAATAAAGCAAAAAATAATGTTTTTTTTCTAACGTTCATAGATGATTTTCTTCTAAATCTTGCTTTTCAACTATATTTTTTTTTGCTTGTAAAGCCTTCTAAACTTTCGTTTTTCATTAAAAAAACAAAAATAATTTTTTTTTTTCAACATTTCATAACTTGATTTTCAAATAATTTTTTGTTTTGTTTGTAAAGCCGTCGAACTATATTCATTTTTCTTTAAAAAAATGTTCGTTGCTTCATCCCATCTTTCATTGAAATTCCAACATTTATTTGTACATCCATTTGTTGATGATGCCCTCCTCCTCCTCTTCCGCATCATTCACCCTGCACATCTTCCATTTTGCCATTCAAATTTGATTATTTTTGTACATCAGATACACACACTCACAAATCCGCCCCCCCCCCCCCCCGGCGGCGATGGACGGCCGCGTCCGTTTCGCCCCAGGCATTTTTGCGTGGGTGGCCTCATGGCCATTGGCAAAAACAACCCCCGGGGGGAGATGGGGGGGGGGAATAGTGAGTGGAGCAAATAAATAGACACATTCATTGGGCGGGGGGGGGCAGGAATTGGCCAAATTTGCCTCTGAGAGAGAAGATGTTAGTTTAACCCTTCGAGGGCATGGGAATGTGAATGGGGGAAGGATGAACTAAACTAATGGGCAAAGTGCCTACGGGGATGAGGCGGGGATGAGCTAACCGGGGAGCGGGAGAGGTATGGCGGTCGGGGATGGGCATAACCCGGTTATACGGGGCGGAGGGGGGGGGGGGGCGGGGGGGGGGGGGGGGACACCCACCCACGCTGTCCCCGGCGGCAACAACGGACGGACAGCAGCGACAATATAGCTTCAGCTGCTGCTGCTGCTGCTGCTGCTGATGGGTGATAGGCGGGCGGAGAAAAAGGAAACACAAACTTTTCTTCAACAACGGCAAAAACGACGACGGCACACGGGAGGGGGACACGGGGGGGGGCACATCCTTGTGCCCCCCGACAACGACGGCACGGCACTCATCCATCCAACCATTCATTCACTCATTCATTCACTTTCATTCATATACACACATTCACATTCCATTAACGCGTGTTGGGGGACTGAACCGAACAAGCGCCAAGCCACTCAGTGCCCAGTGCCGGAAGCATTTTTGTGCCATCCAGAGCGGAAGGAACTTATTTGGGTGTGCCGTTCCCGCCCGCCCTCGCCGCGCCCCCGACGAAAGAGGCGGGCTACTCTTCATTTCCTCCTAGTTTTTGGACTCCGGAAATTTTTTGGCGGCAGAACTTCGAGCTGTTCAAAGCGTCTCTTTTTGGCACTTTTGGAGCAGCAACAACAACAACAGCAACAATTTGGCATCAGCGCCTGACCAAATAACAGCGGCGCATAATTATCATCATCATCAGCTGAAAACCAAAATAATTTGGGTGAGGACGACAACAAATTTGTGGCACCAAAAGTATGCGCGGTGCCACCGCTGGCAACCGGTTGGGCCAAGCGCGGCGCTCACGTGACGCACAATTGATGGCTGCTGCCGCTTCGGCACGGATTAGCCGACGTCACAGTCACCAGAGGGCGTTCCGAAGGTGGCACACGCAACACAACACTGGCAATTGTGCCAACACTGTTGTCCGACTGATCAATCATGATCTTTAAATTTTAATAATGAACCCAAAATTTTGAGTTCACCTTCGCCGTTCCAACCCAAACCGATTCATTCTCGAGTAATCGACGGGTTCGGCTTTTTAGGCATTCAAAAAATTTTCCGGACTATAGAACCTGAAGATTTTAAGTAATTTGGCCAATTCCCTTGCTAACATATGTAGAGCAAGATAGGTAAGTAGGTATGTATCTTTTTTTCTTCCTCCGTAATTCATCATTCTTTTATCGTCCATACCAGTGTTGTTACCGGATTCCGCATTTCCGGACATTTTTGGGTCCGGCATGCCGGATTCCGGACTTTTTTGTTGGCATCCGGTTACATTCCTGATCCATATCCATTCTTTAATCAATGATCATCATCCATTCGCAAAATTTTTTTTTGTTGAGAATACAAAAATAAATTTGTGTCCATTTCCTCAATATATAGAAGGCAATATATTCATTTCACTGGACCAAAGTTTTATTTTGGAAGTAATGCTTTTTTTTGTTAATTAAAAGGCCCATTAATCTTTAGACAAAAAAAGACCGGGGCTAAAAATGGACAAAAGCCATTCTCAAAATGCCAAAATGTCTCAAGGGAGAACAACCGAGCAATTTCTGGCATTTGCGGGTTGTACCTTTTGCTTTGTTTGAAGTTTTTGGCACTGGCACATAATTATATGGCATTCTGCCATTGGCCAATTAAATGAAAATCCCGCAGAGCATTTTTTTGGCACAACAAAAGCAATTTTTAAGAAAATGCCATTCTTGTGAAGCGAACAAATTTTTTCGTTTTCATCGTTCCACCACTTTGCCAAAAAATGTAATTTGAAAACATTTACCATTTCTCTCTCTCTCTCTCTCTTCTGCTCAACAAAATTAATTTTTTTTCCCCCCAATAAAATGTAATTTAAATTCTCGAGACAGCAAATGAGGGCGGGAAATGCAAATAAACGAATAGCCCTTAGTTCACGGGAACGGCACTTTTCATTAATGCTTTTCCGCGTAATAAAAAGCGACGCCATTTTCTGTTTTTGTTTCAATGCATTTTTAGTGTTTGCTAGTGGCATTATTTCTTTAATAAATAAATGTGTTTATTCGGGACCGGGATTTTTGGGAAAAACCGGGACCGGGATTGAGAAAGGGATTTTATGAGTAGGAAAATTAATCAAATCCCGGTCAAAAAAACCGGGACTAATGGGCAAAAACAAGGATTGTCAATTTTGATATAAGGGGGAAATTCAGTCCCAAAATTGGAGACTTCAGTCCCAGTCCCGGTCCCGACCTACTCTAGTTTATACAAATTATTTTTTCCCGTTTTAATATAGATATTGTTATTTTGGCCTCCACAAATAAATACCAACATTTTGGCTTGGTCTAGAAATTCTGATCTCTAATCTTTGACTTTTGAACTTTTATGATTTTTTTCAGTGTTTTTCAGTTTTTCGTTTTTAGAGTGCTTCCACCTCCTCCCCCGTCCAGCCTGCTCCAGTGTACCAGGGATCATCAACAGCAGACAAATCCGCATTTGGATCCACACCCACCGGATGCTCCTGTTGAGCCAGTGATAGCCCTCGGCGTCTGCGTTCGATCAGTTGGCGTTTTCAAAGTAAGTTTTTGGGTTTAAATGTTAGGAGTAAATTATTTTAGCATTTTTAAATTTATTTAAAAAAAAAGTTATTTTTATAAATTCTAAAATTGTACACTTTTTTCAATCACAGAGCGCTCTTACCCTCACCGCTGTGACTCAGACAACAGCTGCTACCACCGTACCCTTTGCCACTACCGTACATCCCTCACCGCACCACTACCGTATCCCGTTGGCTGGCAGCGAAAATTGCCTGGTCGGCGCCGCCACCGTACTCCAGCACCAACAGACAAGCGGCACATCTGTGGAGTCGACAAGCGTCGGCAACACAACTACTGTACCAGCTGCCGGCATCGCAACAGCAAAAATGCATCGACAATACAGTATGCCAACCGTTTTTTTGTTTGTTTGTTGGCAGAATTTTTAAAATTTTTTGGTAGAACTTTAAATTGGTCTTTTCTCGTTGTTAAGCTGGCTCCTCCGCTGGCGACGATGATCTTACGGTGGAGGTAACAAAAGAAAACATCAATTGCTCCCCGACCCTTCGGGCGTGGCAAAGTCGGGGTTCCTCGGGATGGCAAAGTCGGGGTTTTTCGGAGATGGCAAAGTCGGGGTTTTTCGGGGATGGAAAAGTCGGGGTTTTTCGGAGATGGCAAAGTCGGGGTTCCTCGGGATGGCAAAGTCGGGGTTTTTCGGAGATGGCAAAGTCGGGGTTTTTCGGGGATGGAAAAGTCGGGGTCGGGGTTCTTCGGGGATGGCAAAGTCGGGGTTTTTCGGGATGGCAAAGTCGGGGTTCCTCGGGATGGCAAAGTCGGGGTTTTTCGGAGATGGCAAAGTCGGGGTTTTTCGGGGATGGAAAAGTCGGGGTCGGGGTTCTTCGGGGATGGCAAAGTCGGGGTTTTTCGGAGATGGCAAAGTCGGGGTTTTTCGGGATGGCAAAGTCGGGGTTCCTCGGGATGGCAAAGTCGGGGTTTTTCGGAGATGGCAAAGTCGGGGTTTTTCGGGGATGGAAAAGTCGGGGTCGGGGTTTTTGGGGGATGGCAAAGTCGGCGTCGGGGTTCTTCGGGGATGGCAAAGTCGGGGTCGGGGTTCTTCGGGGATGGCAAAGTCGGGGCCGGGGTTTTTCGGGGATGGCAAAGTCGGGGTTCCTTGGGGACGGCAAAGTCGAGGGTGCCCAATTCTTTTGAGTCGAGGGGAGGGGGGTCGGGGAGCACCCCTAAATTAAAAAAAAAATTTGTTTTAAATATTTATACAATTTTAGGAAATCCAAGAGTTTGCGACAGCGTTCAGAATGTTCGACAAGGACGGGAACGGCACAATGAGCATCAAGGAATTGGGTGTCGCAATGCGAACCTTGGGGCTCAACCCGACTGAAGATGAACTGCTCAACATGGTCAACGAGGTAAAAAATTGAAAGTCATATTTTAATAAATAAAATTTGAAATATTTCCAGTACGATGTTGATGGGAACGGCATTGACTTTTTCGAGTTTTGCAAAATGATGAAGGAGATGAACAAGGAAACGGATCAGGTTGATGATCACAAAATTTATACTTAAATATATATAATATAATATTTTTTGCATTTTAGGAGTTGATTCGATTGGCATTCAGGTGAAAAACAAATTATTTTTTTATAAAAATGATCTAATTTTTGTTTGTTTGTTTTTCACAGAGTTTTTGACAAGGATGGGAATGGGTACATCACTGCGCAAGAGTTCCGCCACTTCATGACCACAATGGGCGAGAAGTTCAGCGAAGAGGAGGTGGACGAAATCATCAAGGAGTTCGACAAAGATGGAGATGAACAGGTAACGAACGGGATGGAGGGAGACGGGACCGGACAGTTTGGCACCGTCAGTCATAACTTAGTGATTGCTAAGAAAATTAAATAAAATCCAATACAAATTTTACTAAAGTAACTTAATTTGTTGAACCTTTGATCAAAGCTAACCAATTCATGTTTTCTCAAAAAAGTTATATTTTAAAACATATAAAAAATCGCCATTTTTTGTGCCATTTTGACAGATTGAGTTATAACTTTTTGGCCGAAAATTTTCATAATTTGACTCTTTTTTCCGTCTTGTACAGCTCTGTAGACACCGGGTATTATATTTAATGCGTGTGGCCATTTTGTTGAAAGTTCAGATTCAAATTTATTTTCTTTTTTCCCCTAAAATTTCGGGGTTTTATTTTTTTTATTTTACCCATTTAAAAACAATTTGTTAATTAAGATTGATTATGAAGAGTTCGTGAACGCGGTTGCACCAATTGTGAATGACGGAGCAAAAGAAGACGCGCCATGGGTCCAAGAAGCGTCTTCAACCGCTGTGCCACCGCCGCCCTCTGCTGGCAGTATAAACGGCACAAAAAAGCAGCAATAATCAATCCATTCATCCCCCTCTCTCGCTCTGATCACGACTGATCTGATCTCTCCAAAATATAAACAACAAATATTTGGATCAGAGCGTTTATTTATGCATTTGGTCATATAATGATCAGATTGCTGCACCGGTCACTGAATTTGTTTTACATTTTTGTTAGAAAACATGTGATTTATAATTAATTATTATACATTTTTAATTAATAAAAAAGAAATGAGCGCGAATTTTTGGCAAATTCATTATGCCAGCTATTTCATAGAGATACAATGGCGTCCATTTTCCGGAATTTGGCTTTCAAATTTTGTAAATTTGCCCTTTTACTAACAAAAATTGGTTTAGACTCTAAAGTTTAGGAATTTCTTTTATTGCTTGAATTTGCGAACAACATTCTATAAGCCAACAACAAAAAGCCTCAAAAGGCTCAAGACACAAATTGTTTTTGCCGGAAGGCAAATACATTAGGCAAAGAAGAAAAAAAAGAAGCCCAACAGAACTTTCTTCTCTCGCGCCTCGGGGGAGATTATGTGGTAGTCGTGGAGCTTTTGGCACCCGGGGGACAGGGGCACATTGATGCGGCGGATTATGGCGGCTTGGGACCGGTCGGCCGGGCGGATGCAGGCGGGGAAGTAAAAATGCCATGCCGGATGAGCTAATAATAATGCCATCTCATTAGCCAACTTTTTAAGAGTTTCCATTACTAAGGCACTCCAATTCGCCACCCCCCCCCCACCCCCACATAAACCATTAGCCCCATTAAATGTGCTGGGACATGGCACCAATTTTTGCGATAGAAACATTTTTGGTGTTTCCATTTTCTACCCTTTTAGATTTTTATTAAAAATATTTTTTGAAAAATGAGGGGACTTTTCCAACCTCCCCCCCCCCCCTCCCGATAAAAAACGAAAAATTTGAAATAATCGCGGAATCACAGGCCTTGGGTCAACTCGGCACCGACAATTTTAACATTTAACTTTTTAGTTAATCAAATCAAACAATTTTGGTACCACTCGGAAACTCTTTATTTGTTGAACATTTAATCAAGCGAAATAAACCGGATTAGCTTAGAATGTGTAAAAATTTCAATTTCCCGTGCCAATTTGGCGCGCTAAGCCATGCCTTCCTTAGTTAGCGTAAGTTGTTTTGCTTAGCTATTTTCTAAAATAGTAACTGCAAACAGGGAACTCAACTCATTAGCGAGAAAATATGGCAACCGGTTCCAAAAATATGGCATTTTTATGACATCGAGGGAGCATTTTTATGGTAGTTTTCCTGAGGAATTTTAAAAAATACAAATTTTTCAGAATTATGCTTCACTTCTGGGGGAGGGGTCCGGCGGTACCGATAGGCGTCTCGGGAAAATTTTGAATTTTTGATTCCTATTTGTTAAGAGATTTCAACCAAAAACTTCAAATTGTACGAATCAAGTAGCACTTTTTTCGGGAAATCTCATTTTTTCCTTTAAAAAATAAGAATTTTCACAAAGTTTTATAATATGGCAAAATTATGGCAAGTGTGGAACTATGGAAAACATCCAAAATTATGGCATTTGCCATAAAAATAGGGCAAATTTAGCTCCCTACTACAAACATAGTGCTTCCAAATGGTGCCAAGATTGCTTGATTTGGTTGGTTAACTAACAGAAATGTTATTTTGTTTCAAAATGTCGGCGCCGAGTTGATCCCGACCGTGGAATTTGGATTTTGGAAAATTCCTTTAAAAAATTGGCTTTCATCCCATCTCATTCAAAGTCAAATCGTATTTCTGACATTTGACCATTTTATTTCTGATTTTTGATGTTTTATTTGGCACCAGCTAAAACACTCACAAATCAGTCAAATGGAAGCTTAATATGCTCAGTGACCGCTACGCCAATTGGCATTAATTAAATTGACGAGTGCCAAATTCAAATTCCCTCCAAAGCCCCTCCCCCCCCCCACCCGCCGCCCACAAATCCTATCAAACTCAAGCACATTCCTTTCAATATCAATCAACTTAATTGTGCCGTGCCCTGCCCGACTACAACCCGACTACAACCAAAAGTTGTTGGTACCAGTCCCCGGAAGACTCCAAATCTTTGGCAATCCAAACAGATTCTCTGATCCAAAAAATGCAAAAAAAAAAAAAAAATTCAAAATTTTGTCCAAGCATTCAATTTTGGCACTATGCGGAGGATCGTCCGTCCAGGAACAGTAATTTTTCGTTTTTTGTCCATAATTTGCTTTCTTTTAACACATCATTCAGCATTTTATTGAACATTTTGCTGTGTTCGACTATTTGTTAATTTAATTTTTTCCAAAGACAAAAAAAAGGATAAAAATGTTGTTTTATACCTTTTCTAATAAATACGATGTTTCAATATTATTTCCCGCATTTATTTTATATTTCCATTTTGTGACCAAATTTTTGTTTGGTTTTTTTGCCATAAAAACCCGTCAATTATCTAAAATATTTTGGATTCCATTAGTGTTCTTCTTCTACATTCATCAGATTTGCCGGGCTGTTTTGTTAAAATGTGCCTGAAGAGACCTTAAGCGGATTTAACGACACAGCAATCAGTGCGGGCGGTCGCGCAGAATGGGCACTTGCGCGGTGAATGGCGAAAAATTATTTAAAATAAATCGAATTAATGTGAAAAACAATGAAAAGATTAATACATTTGTATCCAATTATAACAACAAATTATTATTAGGAGATCAAATTTTGTCTCGATCATTAGCCTAATTTCACGAGAAATGGCGATTTCACACGTTTTAAGCCAGAACTAACTATTGAAAAGTGATCAATCAGAAAGGATTAGAAATTGATTTTAATAAGACTCAATATCTAATCGATTTTGTGATTTGTTTGATTCATTGATTAAATTTATGTTTCTGATCAGAGCAACAAACGGCAGATGGTGGTGCGCCAATCGTCAACCATAAAAAAGTTCGGCACCACCGCCATCCATGCAACGGATTTAAAAAATAATGTGGCAATGATACACACTCAGCTGGTGAACAGCAACAACACTGTCAAGCAGTACAACCCCCAACAACATGAACGGGACAACAGTGTCAAGCTTTTGAAGCACGACTCGGGCCTGAATTTGTTACCTGCAGAACTTCAACTGAACATGACGGCGTTGTCGGACGAGGCAATTTATTTGAACTGTACAACGTACTTTTGTGGAAATGTTGCTATTTTTAGACTATTTTTGAGCGCGAAAAGCGCATGGTTGTGTTGCTGGTCAGCAGTCAACATGACAAGCCGTCTCAGCTGGCCGTGCTGGACGTGGACTGCCAAAGTCCAGGCTTCGGGAAAGTAAACAAGAAATGCTTTTCCTTTATTAGACGAAATAATCTGATCGAAAAATTGTGCAGGTGATTCGTCGCATGGATTTGCCGTTGCCGGGCGAGGAGCTGTACTCGTTGGGCTGCATGCGCAACACGCACTCCAACTTGGTAAAAATATGTACACAAAAAAGCGCAAAAAATATTGACAAAAATTATCAACAAAGATACAAATTAGGGTTGCTCCCCGTCCCCGAACCCCGACTTTTGGGGTTTTCGTCCCCGACCCCGTTTTTGAACTTTTCTGGGTTTTTGCTGGGAAAAACCCCGAACCCCGACTTTTTTGGTCGGGGACGAAAACCCCGACCCCGACTTTTTTCGTCCACGAGGGCTCGGGGAGCAACCCTAATACAAATAGAAGTGAGACTATTTGCAGCACGACCTGGAGCACCTGACGGAGAAGTACAGCCAATTCACGCTGGTCGCACCCGTGCCATCGCACTCGCGCATTTACGTGTTCACACTGATGGAAGGCTCGTCCTCAGGGTCTGGTGAAGGGCACATAAAATTTTATTTTTTAAATATTTTGCTTGAATGGCTTCGACTTGAAGCATCCACTGCACCCACCAAACGGATTCTTTAACTAATATTTTAAATTTTATAAGAATTAATTTCCAAGCTAGGCCAAATAAACTGAAATTTGCTGGTTAGCAAAAAATTCTGGATGATACGATAAAGGATTTTTTTCCGTTTTTACACACTTCCCCAACAAGGGTGCCATTTTACTATGGAAACCGGGTTTTGGGTGTGCCGTGCCGGGGTTTTTGAGTTTTTCCGATGGCATTCTTGGTTGCCAAACTTTAGGTCCTCGAATGGAAGTCTCTTAAAACGGACAGCAAATGCTGATGTGAATGGCGCAAACAATGGAAAATTGATCAAGTTGCGAATTCAGAAGGCAAGCATTGCCATTTTAATTTTGTAAAAAAAATAATAAAATGTTACCCCATTTTAGTGCATTACTCGAGAGGAATTGTCACGTTGGGATTTGGGTGTGTTTAAGCATAAATTTTTGCTTGTTTATAATTCAATTTCAAAAGCAATAACGTTGAAGGAAATAATAATTAGCGGTTTTTAATAAATTAAATTTATTTAAAACTAAATTTAATTTAATTTAACAATTAATTGAAATACTTGTCCATCTTCTTTCATGTGGCCCACTTTGCGTGTGCTCAAACAATGCCGGCCGTTCCAGCGCTGTGCCACTGCTCGTCGTGACAACCGTAGACCGGTACGGGCACTGCAAGGGTACGGTACAACAATAAATGCCATTCGTTACGATAACAAAAATGTGTCAAATATGTAAATTTTTCGCTGTAGGCGATTTGATTCGGCTGGACCGGCGCACTTATTGCCCGGTTGATCGGCGACGACGGTCCAACACCGGAGACGACAAGTCAGCGGCACTAATTACATTTTTAAATGAGACCGGGAGGAATCCGTTTTTTTTGATTTTTACAAACTCTAACATACCACTGATCAACGGCCGGAGTAAATAGCCAACAAAGTAGGGGTGATCCATGCCCCAGACATTTTGGGCCTTACTCCCGACATGCCGCCTCCTCCCCGAACAACCTGCACTCCCGACATATCACCCCCGACAGGCATCACCCACCCCCCCCCCCCCGACTCTCGGCACGCCCCCCCCCCCCCCTCCCCTCACCTTGAGAACCACGACCCCCAACATATTGTCCCGACGCCCTCGACCCCCGACATTTTTGGGCTTCACCCCGACCCCCGACACGCCACCCCCGAAGAACCGCAAAACGCCCAACCCCCGACTTTTCCATCCCCGAAGGGTCGGGGTAGCAACATTACAGCAAAAAGCATTTAAAAAAGAAATTTTAAAAGGTTTGGTTTCTTTTTGTGTTGAAAATGTGAAATTTTTGGCAGGACCTCCTCGTCAAACTCGCCGAGCACTTCCGTGTCCAGCTCGCCCACGCTGCTTTCTCGATCAACCCTCACCACGGGTATGGGAAGTTAATTAGTTGTCCTTTCAGGACGAAAACACTTAAAATTTTCTAAATCTAAATTTTTAGGGTTTTTTTATTTTTGGACAAAAGATCACGAAAATTTTATGATTTTCTCTATCTAGCAAGTCTTTTGTTTAAAAAATCCAATTCTTCTTTAAATTAAAACAAAAACAAAACATAAAAAATTAAAGATCAAATCATTAATTTGTGCCAAAATGTTATCGCGAAAATTTAATGATTTTCTCTCTCTAGCAAGTTTTTGTTTTAAAAATTGATCCAATTTTTCTCTAAATTAAAATAAAAACAAAACATAAAAAATTAAAGATCAAATCATTAATTTGTGCCAAAATGTTATCGCGAAAATTTAATGATTTTCTCTCTCTAGCAAGTTTTTTGTTTAAAAAATTGATCCAATTCTTCTCTAAATTAAAATAAAAACAAAACATAAAAATTTAAAATCAAATCATTAATTTGTGCCAAATTGTTATCGCGAAAATATTATGATTTTTTCTCTCTAGCAAGTTCTATGTTAAAGATTCAATTCTTCTCTAAATTAAAAAAATTTAATAATTAAATCATTAAATTGTGCCAAAATGTTAGGCATTTCCGCCACCATTTCTGCCACAACGCGTTTTCCACATTTTGGCGGTGCATTGGCCATTCATTTGCGTCATTTGCTCGCATTCACCACGGAATGGGGCGATTTGGACCAAATTCTTTGCCACAGTCCAAATTTGAAAGCGCCAAAATTGGGTAAAATTAAATTCAATAAATTTCGTTTTGATTAATAAAAAATGTATATTTTATTTATTAATTTTAGGCTCCCAAGAAGTGTTGGATAATCCCAATTTGCCCGAAGATCCGATCTATGGGAACAAAGTGAATGTGTGGGACATGCGAAAACGCACATTGTTCCAAAAAGTGAGTGGGTGGCACATTTTAATAAGAAGAGCCTTGACGATCGAGATTCTCGATCAAAATCTCGACCAGTCCGCAAGAATGCTATTTTTGTTTTATTTTATTTTTTAATTAATTTTAGATTAAGCTCGAACCTCCGGCGGATGGACGATGGCCTATCTGCATACGAATGGTGTTTATTCAAATACTATTTTAATTTATTAATATTCAGGGTGAGTGGGTGACCCGATTGAGATATGTCCAAATAAGCGTAAAATTGGCAAAAATTACTAACAACCCAGCCTCTGCAAAATTTTTTTGAAAAAAACTTTGGAAAAATGAAAATCCAAAATACTGGAAAATTGAAAAATCCAAAATACTGGAAAATGTCGGCAATTTTTTTTCAAAATTTTTCCAAATAATTCCAAATTTGTTCAGGTTCATCAAGCTGAACTTACACACGGGTTGGGGATACATTTTAAAATTATTAGCCAAAACTTGTTTAGGTTTGTTTGCACGGCATTGGGAAGTTCAATGTAAGCAAATTGGCCGACTATTCCGATCGATCCCTGAAGTTTCCTTAAAATCCCGATCCCGCTCTATTTGGACAAGATTGTGCAGCTTATGCCGCCGGCATAATTGGTTCTTGTCCTGGGCAAAAATATTTGTCACTCAATGATGCCATTTTTAGGGGTGTATGTTTAACCCCGACCCCGAGTCGGGGATAGGGTTCGGGGTCAGGGTTTGCGGGCTTGGAAGTGTCGGGGTCGGGAAAAACCCCAAAAAATCGGCTAAATTTGCGGGAACGAGGTTGCGGTGCCAGCCCTATTCCAAAAAGTGCCACAAAATAACAAATTCAAAATCTTGCCCAGATTAAGCTGCAATGGTTTGATCACTTATCCACATCAGATCATGATGATCAGACCATCCCTTTGTCCAATGTTTATGGACAAAAGCTAAAAAATGGAATGCAAAATAGGTCATTTATTGTTACCCATTTTCAGATACCATTTGCACAAATCCACTGTAAGCTTAACTATTTATTCAAAAGCCAAACATTTTGATTAGAAATTGCTTAAAAAATAATTACATTATATTTTCAAACAAATATTTTGCCTAATTAGAAAACGGGTATGTTTTCCGCCGATCGTGTGATCAAATTTTCTGCCGTCGCTGTTGGAGATTGGCCCGGTAAAAAGCATAAAATTATTAATAAAATGATTAAATATATTTGTAGGTGAAGTGCCAGAAGTGCCTGCATTCCTCACAGACATGGTAATTTGGTAAATTATAAATATTTTACGGCATTTCACGCAGGGAGGTCAATACCAAATGAAAGCTTGCGATAGTTTGCGCGTTATCATTAAGTTAAAGCTTTGCGATTAGATAATGTTAAAAAAGTTATGGCCAAAAAAGTGAAAAGCTCCAAAAATGGCCATTTTTGTAATAACTTTTCATAATTATCAGAATGATTAGTTTTTGCTTATTAATTGCTTTTCCTCATCGAGAGATTTCATTCGGTATAATGTTTGACCAAGTTCGGTTAGGTTACAGAAAGTTATAAAGCTTTCGACCTTCGGATCAGTAGCCCCCACTTCTTTGGACTAATTCCACCGCATTATGATCCAGGGTTTTCAAAATTTATAAATCTTTATTTTTGTTTGTTAGCTCAAATAAATTTGATTTTTTCTTATTTTTGCTTTTACACTAGGCTCTAGTGCGGGTTTCTTATTTCCAATTTTTTTTTTCTACTTTTTTTTTTCTTGAAAGGTGTTTCCATTACAAAAAAAATTACTTAGGAAGCCTTATTATACCTTTAACTGCAGACGTGGCTTCCGGGCCTGCTAGCGTTGAATCACTTTTTTCTTTATAAAAGTATTTTATTCCCGCGATCCCGAGGCTTTTCCTTAAAATTCCGAGCCCGCTTTACGCTAGCGTAAACCCATGGAGTTCAAATAACATTTTTTTAAAGTTCACAAATTATTTCCTAAAAGGTTATTTCAATGGATGATCAGCATCTTTATGTGTGTGCCGCCTTTCATGGATTTGTGGCACAGCTGAACATTTCGGACCCATTCAGGCCGTCTCTAACACAAAAAGTGATTAAGACATTTTATTTGTCACTATTTTTAAACGCATTTTTTCTATTTTTTTAAACAGGTTTTTCTTGGCGGAATTGTGTGTCGAACTATGGGAATTTTGCACGGTAGCAAAACGCCAATGGGCAAAGACAGTGCTTTGAGGGTATACATTTTTCTTGAATTTTTTAAAAAATGTCATTAACGCCAATGGCCAAGGACAGTGCCCTGGGCATAATTTTTTTTTTTTTGAATTTTTAAACAAAAAAATTTCATTAACGCCAATGGGCAAGGACAGTGCCCTGAGGACATAGGTAACTTTTTTTGAATTTTTAAAAAATATATCATTAACGTCAATGGCATAGGACAGAGTGAGTGACCTGAGGGCATAAACTTTTTTTTTGTTGTTGAATTTCTAAACAAATTTTATTAACGCCGATGGGCAAGGGCAGTTTTTAAAAATTTGTTTTTAAACAAATTTTCAGAGTTATAACACGGAGAGGCGTTTTTTTGTGGGTCGATCCTTCGAGGGCGGCCCATCGCGGTTACAATTGTCGTTGGATGGTCGCCGTTTGTTCGTGTCCAATTCATTTCTTCGAAATTGGGACGAACACTTTTTTCCTCAACTGGCCGAGTTCAAACAATTTTTTTGAAACACCCAAAATTTTTTTGTTTTTCTTTAGACGCGGTGGCGCAATCATTGTCTTGGTTATTATTAAAAATCTATTTATTTTAAATAAATTTAACCAGGTTTAGTGTGGTTATTTATTATCTATTTTTTTAAATAATATGGATTTGGATATAAATTCTAAATTTTAATTACAAAAAATTAATTTTAATATATTAATTATTTTAACATATACGATTCTTATTTATTTATTTATTTAAAAAATTTAATTTATATTATTTGAATTATTTCAATATTTAATATTTTTAAATTTTAATTACAAACAATACATATTAACATGAAATTAACTCTTTTTGAATTTAAACATTATAAATGAGTTCCTCATTATTTATTTAAAATTTAATTTAATTTAATTTATAGTAACATAATTTTAATGCATTTTATGAACACAGATTCATATTGACCCCGTTGATGTAAACCCGATGAAATTGGACCCGAACATTGGCATACATTTTGAGACGGATGAACAGCAGCGGCAGGACGAAAAGCGGTTGGACAAGAACGGAACAGGAGCAGCAGCAGCAGCTGCAACACAACCACAACAACTGCCGCACTTTTATGCGAGAGAAATGCGCTTTCTGAACGGTGACTCCACAGCTGATCATCTTTGATCTTTTTTTGGCGAAATGTTTTTTGATATTAACAAAATTGCTATATTAGTCTTGGTAAAATGATTATTGAAAAACATATTTATGCATTTTATCATTTTATAAAATACTAATTAATTGCCGGTTATCCTTCTTTGATCACTTCATATTTACCGTGTATACTCTTTTAATCCCCCAACCTCTAATAATCCCCCACCCTCTGAGTAGATTGAAAAATAGTTCCCCAACCTCTAATAATCCCCCACCCTCTGAGTAGATTGAAAAATAATCCCCCAACCTCTAATAATTCGCCAGTTGAAGTATGGTAATTAGGTAAAATGAAGAAAAATTTTGTGGTAGATGAAAATATCGCCAAACAATTTGAAAAATAATCCCCCACCTCTAATAATCCCCCATCCTCTGAGTAGGTTGAAAAATAATCCCCGCTGGGGGATTAAAAGAGTATACACGTAGGTATATTTCTGCTCCTTTCTCTCCACTCAAAGTTCCTCTTTGATTTCTTTTTGCTCTTCTTATTCTTTGTTTTTACTCCTTTCTCTCTTCTCAAACTTGCTCTTTTTGCTCTTCTTATTCTTTGTTTTTACTCCTTTTTCTCCCCTCAAACATCCTCTTTGTATGCATTTCGCTCTTCTTTTTAAACTTCATCCCCTCTTTTCTGTCTCCCTATTCTTCTTATTCATTGTTCCTCTTCTTCGTCATGCCCGTTCTTTCCGTGTTCACTGATCGGCGTTCTCACATCAAGCACAATGTGCGGCAACGAAACTTGTCGCTTTTTGTGATCATTGATGCCCTTCTTTTTCCGATCATCATCATTGGCGATCACAATGATGTCATGTGCCGTGTTTGTCCTCGGCCTTTGCTCAACTTTCTCACTCAGACCCTGAACATTCTATGATTGATCAAAATAAGTATCATATGATTAGGGACCGGATTTTTAGTCACTAAAAACTTTAAAATAGTCACTTAAATAGTCCCTTAA
This sequence comes from Globodera pallida, assembly GCA_020449905.1. Classification (NCBI taxonomy): domain Eukaryota; kingdom Metazoa; phylum Nematoda; class Chromadorea; order Rhabditida; family Heteroderidae; genus Globodera; species Globodera pallida. Next base: position 1,749,607 of record JAIXHY010000015.1, read on the forward strand.
AAAAGGCAAAAATAGTCACTAAAAAGTGCCAAATAGTCACTAAAAAGTGCCAAATAGTCACTAAAAGGTGCCAAAGATTTAGGGGTGTAAACTAGGGTTGAGCCCCGACCCCTCGGAGGCGGAACAATTTCAAATCAAAAGGAATTCAGGCAAAAAATTTTTTTTTAAATATGGAGAATTTTAAAAATCCAACTTTTGGCGGGCAGAATTTTTAGGCTCGAAAAAAGTTCATTTTTAGGGGTGCATTTTTCGGTTTTATGGTATTTTTCTTAAGCAATTTTTGCGAAAAAGCCCAAAATCGTCACTTAAGTTCTATTTTAGTCACCAAAAAATAAAAGACTAAAAAATATTCGACCTGCTGAACGCTTTGGTAGTTGCTTCGACTGATTCCAGCCGTACTTTCGTCCAACAGTGCCGAGTCGGTGCCCGTCCGTGGCCTCAACCGTTCCCGATGCCGTCGTCGTGGCGTTTTGCGCAAACTTGTCCGAACACTGCGCATCATACGTCGAATTGAGCGCCGGGTGCGTCCGCCTCGCCAAAATCCCCACAAATCGCCTGAAAATTTGTTTAATAAATCTTATATAATTCACGCTCTTTGATAAGCAAAACAGGCCAGAGATGGCGCCCGCGGCAAACAAAAAACGGGGGGCAGGAAAATTTTAAAAAAAATGCTGGCGACGGGAAATTCGAGCGGGTCCCAAACGTTAGTGCTGAACGAGACACAAAATTTCCCGAAACTTGAGACTCGAGTCCGAGACTTGACCTCGAGCCCCGAGCCCAAGACTTGACCTCGAGACTCGAGCCCGAGACTTACCCCCGAGACTCGAGCCCGAGACTTAACCCCGAGACTCAAGCCCGAGATTTGACCTCGAGACTCGAGCCCGAGACTTAACCCCGAGACTCAAGCCCGAGACTTGACCTCGAGACTCGAGCCCGAGACCCAAAAAACTCGAGACTTCTTCGAGACCGAGACTCTCGTGCAGCACTACAAAACGTGGGAATTTGCGGGAGGCGGTCGCCATTCCCAAAACAGACCCCGTTTGGCCGTCTTGTACTCCGCTTGCACATTCAACAGGTACACAAACGCGACGACCATGGCAATGATAAGGAACAGTGCAACGGTGCTGAACAGGCGTGCACTACCGTACACTCCCAAAAGCTTAATTAACGGAGGAAATCGTTTCAAAACAAAAAAAGTTTTTAAATAAAAATTCATTCACCTGTGTGAACAACAACGGGAATAGGAGTGAACCAAGCTCAACGGAAATTAGCAGAGCAAGAATGGTGGAAGATGCATATTTTTGGCTGTTTGATGCTTCAATTTTAAGAATTAGATTTATTAGAATTTTGTGTCAATAAATAAATAATTTAACATTTACATAGACACAATGCCAAAAAATTAATTGGTGGGGTTTTTTTACAAAATTTTTTTTTTAACAAAAAAATTAAAAGCTTTCAATGATATTATTTGAGGAAGGCATAACTTGCCATTTTCGACCATCAGAAAGTCGTGGAAATCGCACCATTGTGCCAACACTGTGGGCCAAAACAGTGCCAATGAAGCGCCAAACAGCGCGACAGCCATTGTGCGCATAGACTGCACGTTCAGCATGCAAAATGCGAGTCCAGAGCCAAACTAAATAAATGCATGTGCATTTTGTGGTAGATTTTTTTAAACAAAAATTTAAGCAATTTAATTATTTCTTTGGAATATTTACAGGCAAAAATGCCAAATGTTAACCAATGCAACGGAGAAAAGTGCGTTTGTGTGCAGCAAATGTCCAAATTTTGATGGGATTGCGGTTGAACATTGACTCAACGCCAACACAAGCCTTAGAAACACAGCGGACGCCTTAACGAGGGGACAGAAATTCAAAAAAATTTTGGAAAAAAATTTAAATAATCAAAAACCGTACTGAAAAAACGATGAAATTGAGTCGTTCTTGCGGAAACTCGTGCAAATTGTTAGGCACAATGAAAAAGACGGTGCCAAAATTGTTCAAAAGTGCCGAAGAGAGGGCACAAAGTGCGCAGAGCGGAAGCAAAAGGCGCCAAATTGGTGGGCCTGTACGGTAAGCAGGGTGGTGTTTGGATATACGGTAATGAAGGCGTTTGGATAAACGCATTTGAAATTGCGCCAACATTTTGACACGCTTGGCAAGTACTGAATGGTCTCATTGTCATGAACATCATCCGGCGGCATTTCCCCACTTTCCGGTGGCCATAATGGCGCGAGTAGAAGCACCTTTAAAAAAAAAGTTGGCATTAATAGAGAAATGGAATACAAAAAACTAAACAAAATGCCAAAAAAATTCAAAAAAGTCTGTAAAATGGCATCCCGTAGCTTAAGCTTATAATGCGCTTTATTATTCGGCTTTTCATGGCTTCAATTGATCGACCATCTCAAACAAACCTGCAAAACTGCAAACATCACAAAAAGTGCGGGAATCGGAATGCCAAAATGAATAGACAGCGGGCAAATGCCAAAACTGAACCAAAATGCCAAATTAAAGCATTAAAAGGGATTAAAAAAACAGAAAATAATACCAACGACGGATCAAATTGGCCGTAAAAGTATTCGTTTCAATGATCAGCGAAGTCAAAAATGGTCCGATCGATGTGAGAAGCAACAGCTGAAAATTGTTTAAATTTAAACTTGGCACTGCACTTCTGGTGCCAAGAAATTTAAACCGTCCAATTTATGACCCGCGCGCCAAGTTGGCACGGAAAATGGCGATTTTGCAGATTTTAAGGTTTAACTTTTTTAAGAAAAGACGAATCGGTTAGCTTTAGCTTGATCAAAGACTCAACAAATGAGTGATTTTAGTTTTTGTATCGATTTTATTTAATTTTCTTAGTTAATGATTAAGTTGTGACTGACGGCGCCAAATTGTCCGGTCCCGATTTTTATTATTTAGGGTGTGTCATAAGTTTTGAGTCTTTAGATTTTTTTTAAAATGAAAATTTATTTTAATTTAACAAAATATAATCAAGACTCAAAATATGGCACCATTATGATCGATAAAATGTTGCCTTTTTTCTGGATATATTTTTGTCCACAGTCATTAGAATGGTGCTGAGCTATGAGCTAAAACCCAAATTTTGCTTTTTTTGAACCTACTCTGTAGTACATTTCAAATTTGAATATTTATTATTCACTGTGAACAGGTTATATCGTTGTTGGGCCACGCTGGCGTCCCGTTGTTGAACACTGACGACGTCCATCAGCAACACCCGTAGCTGCACACCGTCAGCAACGCCAACAACAAACAACGGCACAACCAACAGGAATGGCACCGGCGAAGGCAACTCGAAAAAGTATTGAAAAGTTGCCAAGAAAAGGAGACACATTGTCTTGGCCAAGGCGGACAGAAATGCGGGTGATAGTCGTTTCCATCTTAATGTGCAAAATTCGATCATATTTTTGAAAATTTTAAAAATTCAACTTTTTTTATTTCGGATTGAACTTTAATGTTTACGTAAATGAGTCTGGGAAAAGGAGTTTCTACGAGTTTTAGAGGGCGTAGAATCCGAATCTGACCTCCATTTTGGCCAATTACGAACCCCGGACCCGAAATCAAACATTTATTCAAAAATCAATTTTGACTCAAATCATCCAAAAGCATTAGTCCCGGGTCCCGGGTTTTCCCAAAAGTCTCGGTCCCGTGCTACCCTTTTAGTCAAGGGCTTATAACCTGCTTCATAATAGTTATACCCAAAAATTCTTTCAAATTCGTGCATTAGTGAATCGAGGGGAATCGAATTGGTTATAATTTGTTACACATTTTAATTTTTCCATTTTTAAAACTAAATTTAATCAACATATTTCTCTACCTTATTGAAGCCATTTGTGGGAACAACACGGCCCCAACAATGGCCGAACCGTAATGTGCCAAGTGACAAACCATCGGAAACCAATGCAAATGTTCAATGGCATTTCGTCGAAGGTAAAGGAACGGAAGCAATGCTCGGGACAGGCCAAGAGCGATGGCCATAATGGCCAACGGCATCGGTTTCATCTCGGGTTGGAACATTTTTCTGAAATTTTTTGTTTTGTTTTTTAGTTATTTTTATTTAAAAAAATGACCCCTCGAGTTTTCTGTTTTATGAAATTCCAAATAAATGGCCATAATTGCAGGGAGAGAGTAAATGGCACATTTTTTAATGAAAATTGTCAAAATTTTTTGCTTTTAAGTCATTTTAATGTCGTCAAAACGATTTTTAATGACATTTTATCCGTAAAAAACCATTCTAACTCTTATTAAGGGCATGTGAAATCAATCCCCCCCCACGGCGACAGATTATCGACGGCACCGGTGTGCCTGCCGGTGGTTGACAATTTTGCCATTATTAAAATGGGCAAAATGTTTGTCGCGCAACCGAAGTTAGCGAAGCAATGAAAATGGATTTAAAAGATGCATACAATGAGCCCCGAAAAGAATAAAAAAGTGATGACGATTTAAAATGTTATGGCCGACGAAGAAGGCTGGCGATGATGAAGCCGCCGACTTGGCCGCAAAAATGTGTGGCCAATTAGAGTGGAAGCCTTTCCTCTAAAATATGGGCAAAAACGACAAATTTTGGTTTCCAAATTCAATGGCATTTTCATTATGCATAAATAGTGTTTGTTCCTTTAAATTTAATAAATTCCCCGAGCAAGATTTCGATCAAGATCTCAAAAAATCTCGACAAATTCTCGATTGCCAAGGCGGGGGCAGGGTAGGAATCTAAGAATCTAAAAGTGCCAGGCAACAATCACAAGCACTAAATTTGGTCTATTTTAACCAGAGTTTTTGTTCAACAAAATTTGTTACAATAGTTTAAATTATTAATATTTTTAATAATGTATTATATATATATATGTCCTCCCCTGATTTGTGAGGGGATTCAAATTGCAGTTTTATCAAATTACAAAAATTGTTTGAAATTTCTGCCTATGCCCTTTAATATTATTCTATGCTCTCTTCGCATCTCGCTCCTCCAACGCATTCAGTTTGGATTGAAAAACGGCTGCTTGCTCAGCCACTTGGCGCAAAAGGCTGAAATTTTTTAAAAAATACTAAAAATATTTGTTGAATTTAATTAAATTTATTTTTAAACGCATTAATTAATTAATTGTTTGCAAAATGGACCTTAAACTGGCCAAATAGCCGGTGGTATAATCGTCCACCATATACGGAAGGCCGGTGTTGGCACAAAATTGGCGCACATAGCGGGAGCAGCAATTCAAATTTGGCCGTGGCATTGTCGGGAACAAATGATGCTCAATCTTATTAAGTAATTTAAAATGATTAAAATTAAACAAAATCATTTTTACCTGATAATTTAAACCGCCCCAAAACCAATCGATAAACCTGTTGGGGGAAAAAATTATTTTTTTTTAAATTTTAAGCCAATTTTGGCACATTGACGGGCGCATGTTTCTGGTGGTCAACAAATGGAGGGCGGCAAAATTGTTCAAAAGTCGCGAATTGGCGGGAAATTTTGGCGCTGAGTTGTGATTGTAGGAGACAACGTGGGCGATCAGAAAACCGCCGCCTGCGGGGATTTTAAAAGTATTTTTATTTGGTTAAAATTTTTATTAGCAATTTAAAACAAATTATTTTTATTTATTAAAGAGTAAATTGTGCCATTAACATTACACGTAATTGTTGAAAAACTATTTAAATACCTATTTGTTTTTCATTTTTCCAATATAATAATATTTACCCAACTGTGAGATGAGAAAGTAAATGACGCGAATGGTATTGTTAGGCAGCAGCCAAATCTGTGGAAAAAGTTTTTTTTAAAATTAAAAATGAGTGAAAAAACTCCCATAATTAGTCATTTTCGATGTTGAAAATTCTTCGATTCATTAAAACTAGAGGCCGGACGGGATCGAGATCCTGTCAGGATTTTCTCGAGATTCCGCGGGATTAAATTCGGAATCTCGACCGAAATTTTTTTTGTTTAATTGTTCCGGTCTCTATTTAAAACCAAAATTTCTGCTTAACCGTGCCGAAAATTTCGTTTGGGTTCAATTTAGCTTGAACTAACCTGAAGCATCACCCAACTCCAATGGAAGAGCAAAGAAAGCTGAATTATTCTTTTAGTTTATATAATTTGAAATTATTAAAATTAATTTGGCGGCACCCTTTCCGCCATGGCAAGTTGTCGATGTTTTTTGAACGCACTGCCGGAGGCGAACATCGCGTGCAAAATGCTTTGGCCTGTCCAAGAAATTCGTAACAAAAAATATGTGACTGTGAAATACCTAAAAAAACATTTTTTGTTTTTAATTTTATTTTTAAAAAAACGGACCAATGCTGATATGGAAGGATTAGCTTGAGCATAAATTGCTCAATTGGCGCTTTATACTTGCCGAGGTCGGCAGGTACCTATTAATTGGAATCAAATAAAAATCCGTTCCAATATATTTAATAGTTCAAGTTTTCTAAATATTTTATATGTTATACTTTTTAAATATTTAAATAATGTTGTTTAAAATAGGTAATTAAAAAAGCATCAGAATTTACTAAAGCTTATTTATTAAATATTAATTTTAATATTAAAATTTAATTGAAAATTCCTTCGAATTAATAAAGCTTATTTATTTTTTTATTATATTATTTAAATTGTTTAATTTTTATTGAAAATGAACATCCAAATTTACTAAAGCTAAAAGTGGGGCCAAATCGATGTCACCGTCCCGGTCAATAATATTTGTTGCCGCGTGATGTGTGTTATGCTAAAACTTAGGAAATTTTCAAATTTCCAAAAAAAACGAAACGCCAAACCTTATCCTTCCACCAATCGCGTGAAAATCCCTGGAAGGCATTGCCCAAAATGACGGCACCCAAATCGTTGAAGCGCCTATTCTTGGTCGGCTGATGGTGGCAAAACTCGTGGCACAGCCTATTCAAAAATTGGGGGGTTAGTTCAATTTTAAATTTTAAAAAATTGACCCTCCCCCAAAAAAAGAAAGATTCAAATTTATTTAAAATTTACCATCCCGATTGTTGCCAACATAATGCCAAAATTGCTGCAGAAATTAGATAAAATTGCATAAATTGGAGCCAAAATGCGAATGCCAACAACGTGAACAGTTCGACAACTTTGCGCACATAAAACAACGGTCGAGGTCTCATCAGGCCCTCGGAATAAATTTTCTGAAAATTTATTAAAAATAATAACAATAATAATTAAGCAAAATTATTTTTTGAATATCAAACCTGACGAAGCTGTTCAAATTCAAGTACAATCTGCTTCTCCTGGGAAAATAATGCTTATTATTATTATTATTATTATTATTAGTTTTATGTATTGTTTAAATATATTTTTTAATGTTTTCCCTATTAATTATTAATTTGTTATGTTTTATTTTATTAATTTGCCAACTTTTTCCAGTGACATATTGTATTCGGCCATCACAAGTTTTGCGTCAAATTTTTCGCTTTCCTCTGCTGTCGTTGTCGTCGTCTCACGACCGTTGGCATTCACTTCAAAAGATGCCGCATTCGCTTCCAGCAATTTTAATTGTTTGTATGCACGCCCCGAACCTTGGGGGTGGCAAATTTTGACTATTTTTCTTTATTACTAATTTTTATACAATTTTAAATTCCAGGACTTTATTATATATAAATAATTTAATATTTAAAACTTTAAGGCAATAAATTATATAAATAATATTAAAACATTAATTAAATTAATTGTTTATCGTGTTGACTACCTTCATGGAAAGCGTGGAAGATTTGTGTGGCATCGGCATCTCTAAAAATAAAATTTAATAAATAATTTTTAAAATATTTTCAACTTGTATTGGAGCAGAACGGCTCCGCCGGGATGGCTTTTGATGAATTGGTCGTCCAGATGAAGCCATTTCCCGTTGATCATCATTCGAATTTTTCCAAATTCTTCCGCTTTTTCCATTGGCTTTTGCATTGAACGGCAAATTGGGCAAATAAATAAAGAATTATATTTAAATTACTAAAAAAATCTTTTTCTTTTCTCATTTGAAATTTTTGTAGGAAATAATAACAATTTTTACTAAAATAATATAAACATTTTTTAAATTAAATATTTTAAATTAATGGGTTTCTTATTTAATATTATTATTAACACAAATTTTAAATAATGATTTGTAAAAAGAATGGGGGGAGAAATAAAATAATCTTTCTCGAATTTATGGGGTGATCGTGATTGTTGCAGCGTCCAAATTGCTGCCTCCCCCCCTCCCACCCTCCAATTCTTTTTTACTATTTCAAAAAAAAAAGTTTAACAATATTTTTGTGACAATTTACGATAGATAAATGATAAATGAATAAAAAGAAACTTCAATCATTAAAATAATTTAAACACAAAAATTTTTGTTTTGTTTTGTTAAATAAAAAAAATAAATAAATTTTAATTAGAAAGATTAAATTTAATTTTTATCAAAATGTTTTTTAAATTAAATATGTCAAATTGATTTAAAAAGATTATTCAATTTTAGTTGTATAGTTTATTCTTTGTTTCAATAGAACTCGCAAGTCATTTTCAACTCTTAACAAATTTGAATATTATTTAATAATTTAGCAAACATTTATTCATTACAATTAAAAAATGTGTCAATTTCGTTTGACAATTTTCCACGCCAATCCAATTCAAATTATGTCATGCCTCAATTATTTTTGTTTGTTATTATGGCGGCGGTGAGAAAACTTTGAATATTCTGCTGCTGCGGGCGCGAGATGTGTTTATTAATGGGATTTTGAGTAAATTTGTCGCAATTTCTTGGTAAATCCAATTTTTTAATTAACAATTTTTACGATTTTTTTAAAAGAAATTCTTATTAACCTTTCAAATGCGTCTGAATTTAAGTGTTGATCAATTAATTCACTTCAAAATCAGAAATGTCTACCTTTGCATTGCTTTTAAAGAGATATACTATCAATGAAACAAATTTGATGTTGGCATTTTTTACCTCCCAAAATTATGTTTTTAAATAGTTTAAATTGAATTTTCCTATTTCAACGTTCTTATTCATATCAACTTTTTTAGCATTAAATGTTAAATAAATCAATTTTTGCAATTTCAACATCAAATATTATAAATATTTTTGTATTAATGACAAGTAGGTAATCTAATGCCTTCCTGATCAATGAATTGAATAAATGAATTGGATATGCCTTTCCCACCCCCCGGGGGGTATCCCTTTGGCATTGTTCCGCCCAATTTGCATATGGCCCGGGTCATCGAATACCCCCAAAAACCCTTATGCCCCCATGCCCCTTTATTTTGGTTGTGATTGTTTGCTTGCCCCGGCAGATGTTTGAGGGAGGCGGGAGGGGGGGATGTTTGGGGTGCCGTGCCCCTCGGGGGACAACGACGAGAGGCATCGAGAACGAGAATGTGTAGGTCAACTGAGTCCGGTCGGCCGTACAAAAATCTGCAAAATATAATTTTTATTAACATTTTAATAAAAAAATGTTGTCTTTAGCATTCTGACATGTGCCAATTGGTGGTGGCACCAAATTAAAAAATATGTAATGATCCATAAAATCAACAATTTTAACATTTTTTACCTTTTTTGAAATTTTTCTAACAATGAGATGAATTTGTTTCTTTTTCAATTGTCAGAGACTTATAAATTTGAAGTTTTTAAAGAAATTTGACTAGTATTGTCTTTGATTTTACCATTTTTGAAACTTTTTAACACCTAATTTTGGCATTTTAAAGAGTTTTTAGCACCTTTTTTGATGTGTTTTTAACGGATTTATAGCACTAAAAATAATCGAGGCCTAATTAAATTTTGAATAAATAAAAAGCTTATCAAAATTGGATTTTAAATCCTATTTTTGTCCTATTTTTTTTAAAGGCTCCTAAATGCAAAATTTAATATAAAATGTTCAACTAATTTTAAAAATGTAAAAAAAAGTAGAGTGCACATGAGAAGGTTGAACCCTTGAAGGCCAGAGCACTGGGAATCGGTATTACCACTGAGCTATGCACAACGGAGTCAATACCCTTTCAAAAGCTATTTATATCGCTCATTTTTACCTTTTGTTTTTTTGTTTTCACATTGAGTTCATCACTCATTCATGTTGATAACAATGGTTAAGAGTTATCGTGACTAAGGCTGTCGGTTTCAAACCGAACCGAACCGAGACCGAAAACCGACATTTTTTCGGTTCGGTTAACCGAAAGCTTCGGTTCGGTTTCGGTTCGGTTCGGTTTGAAACCGAAAGTTTCGGTTCGGTTATCGGTTTCGGTTCGGTAAAACCGAAAGCTTCGGTTCGGTTATCGGTTTCGGTTAACCGAAAATTTTTTGAAACCGACAGCCTTAATCGTGACCGGTTTGACCGAGACCATGAAAGCCGGGATCGGGATCGGGACCAGCATCTCGAACTGGGACCGAGATCGGGATTACGCTTTTAATGTTTGGGGTGCCGTGCCCCTCGGGGGGACAACGACGAGCGGCATCAAGAACGAGAATGTGTAGGTCAACTGAGTCCGGTCGGCCGTACAAAAATCTGCAAAATAGTTTTTATAACTTTTTTAATTTTAAAAACAAATTAATTTTGCCTTTGGCATTCTGACATGTGCCAATTGGTGGCACCAAATTCAAAACCATGTAATGATACTCAAAAATAGAGGCAAAACAATGAAGACGCGCATTGGAGATAATGATGAGCTGCTAGCTGTGACCACGACAATTATATAGCTCAAGCAGCAGCCCCCCCCCCCACTCACTGCTCAACCATTTCGGGGGAAAGGCAAAATCCCCCAAGGGGCAATAATTGATTGGCACATCCTCTCACGGCATCCTCTTCCATGTAGACAGACTGCGCGATGCCCTCCCCGCCCCTTCCTACCAATAATGACACAAGAGGGCAAACACAGAGATTTTGTCCATTTTGGGCAATGTTTCTATCTTCTTTTTTTAATTTGAGCCTTAAACATTTAAATTTCTAATGTAATAGGCGAATATTTTCGAAATTTAAATTTTAAATAACTCTAAGAAACAAAAATCAAAGCCTTTTTTTGGGTATATGATTTTTCATATTTATTACAAAAAACGATGGCTAACTTTTATTCAATTTTTTAAATTTAAATTTTAGGCTTAAGACTGGCTTATGAATGTTTCGTTTTAAGCCTAAATTTTCGCAAGTTTTCTTCTTCTGATCATTTTGAGTGAGTGTACTTTTGTGTTGGGCGCGGCGGCGTGCCCTCAAAATCTCAAAAGTATATTCAAATTGCGCCCCCCCCCCAATTCCATGCCCCATTCAATTTCCCCCCATTTCTCATGCGCTCACTTCACACGACCGCCCGACCACTTGATCCGCTTTTCTTTCAAGAAGTCGGTTGGTTGGCACAGAAAATTTGAGAAAATTCTCCAAATTATTACAATATCATAAAATGAGGGTGGGCTTAAAGCTTTCTGAAATTTAAGAAAATAATTTCTTTGAATTACTGAACCATAAATTCTAAAATTAGGCTTCCGTTCTGTGGTTACTATATGAATAACATAAAGCTTAGGGTTTAGGCTTGAGACCGAGAAAGTTTGATTGATTTACCGATTGATCGGTAAAGCATGAATTGAGTTCCCATCTTAAATCAAGTTTGATGAATTGTTACATTAATGATCAAAGTCTGAGGAGAATTTTAGTATTTTTCCAAAAATTTTATTTTTAAACATTGATATGTCAAAGTAATACAAAAATAGGGCAGAAATTTTTTGATTTTTTTAATAAATCATTTGAGCGATCGTTACAAATCCACACGACGACATTCACCCGCCCCCGCCCCCCCCCCAAACCCGACAATGAATGGAATGAATGAATAGGAAGGAGGTGACCTTCACTAACACATTCTAATTATTCCATTCCCCCCCCCCTCTCCCCCCGGGGGTGTTTTTTACATTTTGTTGCCCATTCATCCGTCTCCTCCACCATCTGCGCCGTGCCTTTCCATTTTCCCCGTCCTCCCAATTGTCCAGCAGTTCTTCCCCCGTCCCCATTTCCCCGTTCTTTTAAGTTGCCTGATCATTCCCCGTCCATAAATTTTTGATTATAACCCGTCCTTAAATTTTGATAATTCCCGGTCCTTAAATTTTGATTTAATTATTTCACAATTCCGTCCTTAAATTTTAATAATTCCCCGTCATTAAAACTTTGATAATTCTCCGTCCTTAAATTTTGATAATTCTCCGTCCTTAAGTTTTGATTACTATTCCCTGTCCTTAATTTTCTTAACGTCCTTATAATTTCCCGTCCTTAAATCAACATTTACATATGTATCTAAAATCTCTCCCATTTTTGCCAATTTATTTATCTCCCTCCCGTCTTTTCGTCATTTTTATTTGTTGTCCCAATTGTTCCATTAAAAATTCACCTTTTTCACCTTCCCATTCCATTCATTCATTCACTTTTTCTTCCAAATCATCGCGCGGTGTCTTTTCCACAAATGCAATATAAATTTGTTCCAAAAAAAAGATATGGATCGATCTAATGCTGCATTGCATGCCCTCAAGGTTAAATTTTGCCGAAGGACATTTCAGTCCAATTATACGCCTGGGGCAGAAACAATTTTCCAACAATTCCTCACATTAAATTTTTGAAAAAATATTATCAAAATTCAAAGGTTCTCAATATGTTTTTTGAAACCAACGAAAACCCGTTTTAATTGTATCGAGAATTTTCCAACACCAAATTTTTTGTTGTCCACAATTCCCGGTTGGTTGAAAGCATTCAAATTTCCTCTGTTAATTAACAGATAATTTCTCAGAACGAACCCATCCCTAAAATTCCTTAAAAAAAAATGCTTTCACCATCGAAATTTAAAATTCAAAATTGCCCTTTAGCGCGAAAATATTTCGCTAAAAATCTTTGTTTTTTTTTTTGCAAAATGGCACCACAAAGCAATTAATTCTTAAAACGAAGACCGATCTGGCACGGCACGCATTTAATTTATGCCCGTGGATTGTTGAAATTCAAATTTTTTGCACCAAAAATTTTTACAAAATCCAACCCGCCTCCCCCCCCCCCCCTCCCAATGAATTTACCAAATCCAAATGGCTGTCCCAATTTTTCCGTCATAAATCACAGCCCCCCCCCCCCCCTCGTCCTCGAATTATGAATGCCGCCAGAAACAAAATGGGGGGGAGGCCAATTGTCCATCCATTACACTTTTACCGACCATCGACCGCAATTTGAGGATTGAGCCGCGACTGGACAATGGGAAGGTCATCGGCGGGCATCATTTTTATTGGAAGCATAAAATGCCAAAAAAAAAAAAGTTTTTTTATTCATTTTTTAAAATAAAATTCCCCGTTGTTAAGCAAACAAGCGTTACGTTTCCTCCTCTACTCCCCCGATATTTTGAGCTTTATCACTGCCCCAGACATGCCGTCCCCGACAAACCCACACAATCTCGCTCCCGACGGTTTGCCCCCCCCCCCCGACTCCGATGCGACAGCCTTTTGGGTCCTATTTCCCGATCTCGACGACGTAGGCTTATTATTCCCCGATTCGACGTTGGGGCCTATTCCCCGATCCCGACGTTCCAGACCCTGACGACATTTAACGCTTATTCCCCGATTTGACGACCTTTTGGGGCATATTCCCCGACGTTCCAGACCCTGACGACATTTGTGGCTTATTCCCCGATTTGACGACCTTTTGGGGCATATTCCCCGACGTTCCTGACCCTGACGACATTTGTGGCTTATTCCCCGATCGATTTGACGCCTTTATGGCATATTTCACGAGCCGATCCCCGTCGTGAATTTCTGGACGATTCCCCGTGCCCCGAATATACCGCGAGGAAAACCAATTTTGATGCATTCTTCTCACAAACTTTAAATGTATGGCAATGCTTTTTTCATCTTTTTCATTGATTCAAATCAGCTCCTCTCATTTCATTCTTCCGACAAATCGTCGATTGGACGGACGGACGAATGAATGAATGATGATGATGATCATCATCAATTTTCTCCCGATGGGTCGAAGGGATGATGATGATGAATGGGATACATCCGCCGAATGGATCCACCCCCATCATCATCGAATGGGTGGGAAATGGGCCCCTCGGGGGGCTTCCAAAATGGGTGGTCATTTCATTGCGCATTTTCGCCACGCCAATAAACGCCCCCCTCCCCCCGGGCGATTTTGGATAAATTAAATCTCCCTTTCAACTTTTCGTAAAATCCAGATCTGATCCCATCCAATTCGCTAGTGTAACCTCAAATAATTCTATGCAAAAGTTTGAACACAATTTAAAATTTTTGCTTAAACGAGTTATTTATGTTATATTTAATCAAATAAACAATGGATCAATTTCTTACCCTATTTTAAAGAAGTTGATTTTTAAATTATGCTAATCCCGACTCTCCTAATGCTCTCATGATCGAATTATGATCAAGAATCAAATCTACAGAATTATTTCATTATACTTGATTTAGCCGCAAAATAATATTTATATTTCCTCTAAATACAAATTGATAACCGAATTATTATTTGGCCTTTTGTGAGGCTACGCACATTTTACGCTGATCTATAAATGAATGTTTTTTTTAATAGTAACAAAATGCTTAAAATTGTGGCAAAAAAAAAACTAGTCTTAAACATGAAAAATTGATCAACTCAAGCATCTATTTAACTCGAGAATCACAAACTTCCCGCCATTCATTTTGACCCCCGGGGGAGAGGGGGGTCTTAATCGAATTAAGTGAGGGGGGCTTTGGTGTCTGGGACTGCACACACCCCCCACCCAATTTATTCATCCACTTCTCTAATGCCCACCACCGATCCATTAGCATCGCATTGTGGCCACAAATCAATTGAATTTGGGTGCCCCCCGTCATCGTCCGTCCGTCGACCCAATGGCCAGCAGCAGGCAGCAGCAGCAGGCCACGACTGACGAACGAACGGCCAAGCCCCCTCCTTGGCCCCTCCGGGGCCAACCCATCATTATTCATGAGTAGAGTGTGTGTGATGAACGGGAGCCGTCGGCCACAGATGTGGAGGAGCCACTTAACCTTTTCTTTCTTCGGTGCATTTCTTTGGCCTTTTTATACATATACAATAGCCCCCCCCCGCAGCACAACGCGCTGAGATCGATGCCCTCCCCCCCCCCCCGCCTTAAGTAAATTTAAATTTTTATATTGTCCCCAAAACTTTCGAAACTTTGGAATGGCATGCCAAAATTGAAAAATTCGATGTTCAAAAAATTTATTAACGTGAATATCGATGTCTGAATATACCGGGCGCGCATAAATGTACAGATGCTCGATTAGGATTTAGAAAATCTGCAAGAAAAATTGATAGTAAAATGTTCAGTGAAAATTGTAATTACCGGTTTTAAATTGCGTAGTTTATGATGGCCCGTAATTAACGGTTGTGCCTATAAAAACGTATGTAAAACTAATGCCACTATTTGTGGTTTTATGGACTAATTTAGGTCCATTAACGCTCGGCTAATTAATATATTCCCTCGGGCAATTACTTAATTTTAAATGAGTTTTTTTCATTTTTAAAGAAAACATGCAATTTATGTCCCTTTTTTGTTATTTTTTTCAATTTAAATCAATAAAAATTATTTACAATTGCTGTCTCATCGGCTGTTTTATTTATTCTTCTGAATTCTCGGTGTGTGGGTGACTCATTGGAGCAGAATTAATTGGGAAATTTTCAATTTTCCACCACAATTACATTTCAAAAATAGATCGCTTACGAAGCAAAAAGGATGCATTTTATTTTTCGTTTTTTTTTTGTTTATTTTTTATTTTAATTTCCGTATTTTTGCGTTTGTTTTATTCGTTTTTGATTGGTTTCTATTTTTTACACTTCAGCACTAATGTTTATATTACAACACAAAAATGATTGGACAGATATTTTTGAACATTTTTATTTCACCAATTTTTCCGATAATCATCCAATCAATTAACATTATTTATTTGTTGGTTTTATAAATGATGATTTCCAATTTCTGTACGGACAGAGCTCTTTTTAAGTTAATGGATTTTGTCAAAAAAGTCGAACTGTTCGATAAAATAGGGCCCAGAAAGTTTTGACATTGTCAAAAGTTTAATTTCCCTTTTTAAATAATGATTTTTAATTGCAGCAGCTAATTGCAATTGCAATAACTTAAATGCATCATTAAAATCACGACAAATGCATCATTCATAATTATTCCATCCATTTTGCCCTCATTTATATCTCTGTTGTCCAATCTCTTGTCCATTTGTGCCGTCCGCCAGGGGGCCCTCTCTCTCTTTGCTGAAAATGTATTCAAAATGACCGTCCCCATTCCATTCATTGTGCCCGTGCCAATTGTCATTTAAATGGATGGCATCATCCGTCCATCATTTGTCGGAAGTTTGCCGACAAATTTTAACCAATTTTTTTGTTGTTAAATTAAAATTCTTAATTTGTTTACTTTATTAATTATTGCATTCTTTTCTTTAAAAATTATATTTTTACTGTTTTCTTATCTTCTGTTTCTGGCGATTGCATCTGCTGGTCATCAATTTTTGTGTTTACCATTGCCTCCGGGGAAACAAAAAACGATAAGAAACAAAACGCCAATTGGCTCAAAATTCAAATGTTACTTTTGGCGAAAAATATGTGGGGGGGTCACTTCTATCGGTATTACCCTAATAAATCTTTCTCCACATTGACCTAATTTAAAGATTTAAAGGAACGTCGAACATTAATTTTGCGGTCTTTGAGCCCCCAACTTTTTTGATGTAAACCCAAATTTAAAAGACTTTTTGAATGCTAGAATGCATTTTTAAATCAGTTTTATGCAAAAATTTATGGTATCTAAATTGTTCCACAAACCCATATGTACATTTATTCGTCATCATCTCAATTTTTGGTTAAAAATTCCTGCAAAAAAAAAAGACTTTCCCATTTTGAGAGCTCTCTGTATTCAATTACCGCTTCCACCATTTGGTGTTTATGTGTGGGTGGGGAGGTTCATCACCCGCTGTGAGTTTTGGGAATGTGTTCTCATCACCCTAAAATTTTTTAAGAAAAAAAAAATGCCTCTCGGGGCCTTTTTATGGGAATATTTTATTACCCCCGCCCCCCAGGGGGTTTGTTTGTTGATATAAACCCAGCACCACCTCACCCACACATACATAGCAGGGATGGGCAAAATCGGAAAATAAAATCCGAAATTCCGAAACCCAAAAATCCCGAAATTTCCGAAACCCGAAATCCGAAACGGTCAAAAAACCCGACATTTCCGAAATCCGAAATTTTGCCCATCCCTGATACATAGCATAGCTTTCCTCACAACTCTTAAAAAATCACTGAAATTGACGCTCAAATTTAGAAACTCTTCAAAAATTTGTAAAGAAAATTAACATTATAGCCACTCAAAAAAAAGCTATTAAATTGCTAATCTGATTTAAAAAGTACCCCTCAACAGCAGCAGTAGCAGGTGGGTGGGTCGGCTGATTTGCGATCCCCATTGCCCCTGAGGGGAGGGACACATTCGGGGGAAGCAGAGAACATTTGGTGCCCTTTGGACATTGAAACCAATGGACTTATGCCCCACCCCCGGCACCCGCCACTTTTTAGGTGACCATTTGGCGCTTTCTTCCGCATCGTTGCGGTCTGTGGACAAAGGGACTTGTTGGCCATATTTTTTGTCAAATGCTCGGCCCAATCACCGCAAAAATTTTTGCCATTTGGCGTTTTGCACATTTTTTGAATCACTCAATTAACCCCAAAGTCCAGATGGGCACTCGAGAGGAGTGAGTGGACGAGACGAAATTGTTGGTTATTGATCAACAAAAATCTTTTTGTTCCCAGATCAGTCTGGATCAAAATTTGCACCTTTTCTGTATTGATCAACCAACCTTGTATTGAATTAGCTCAAGACTAGATTTTTTGGGCATTTTTTGGTTGGCCTGAATTCCTTTGCTTTCCGGACAATTTTTTAAATTCAAATTTTTCATTTCTTTAAAAAGTGCACCCGGTCTCCTTACTCTCAACACTTTTGGGAATATGGTTGCCACCCCGACATTTTTGTCAGGGTTTTTGGCCTCAGAATTCGAATTTTCGAATCACCCCATCAAAATTTGACGTGCTTTTTAAGTTGGCCAAAATTTATGATATCCCAATTTGGGCGGAACTCAACTGACCCCCCCCCCGGCGTCTCCTTTCAACACTTGGCATATTTTGGCCAGCGGGTCACTTCACAAATGCCTTCGGGGGCCAAAAATGGTTGGGGGGGGGGGGATTTGTGAGGGCCACGGCTCCTTGGCCGGGGCAGCTCATCGCGTCTCATCCATTCTCGCCACGGCCTTTGATGTCGACGGGGGGGGGGGGGGGCACCAAAAATAATGTCTTCTTCATTCCTTCTTTTTTTTTGGTCCTCGGACCCTCCGCCGACGTCTTTTGCCCCCTCCGGCGTTTCCATTTCCACCACATCCATAATATTCATTCCATTCTTCTTCACATTGTATGTGTGCATTCCCTCACCCCCAAAGTATTTATGAAGAAACTATCCCCTCCCCCCCCCCCCCCCCCCGCCTTCCGTTTCCCCCCCCCCTCGCTCATTTCCTCCAATTTTCTTGGAATTTTTGTGCGGGAAAATTGGCAATCCGAAAATAAATTTTGTAAACAAAACAAAAAAAGTGTTGATATTTTGATCTTGACACTTTTGTCTCGTAATTAAAATGAAAATGCAAAGAATTTTTTCTTCAAAATTTTAGAATTTTAATTAAATTTTTGGTTGGATTTGAATTGGACAAAATGTCCACTAGTAGGGAAACGACAAAAGGTCCCCTCACCCTTGACAAAATGTCCACTACTAAGCAACGACAAAAGCTTAGACAAAATTGAAATTGGACAAATGTCCACTACTAGGAAAGACAAAAGCTTAGACAAAAAATTGGGAATTGGACAAATGTCCACTACTAGGAAAGACAAAAGGTCGCCTGCTGGACAAAAGGTCTCCCAGCAGATACATAAAATGTTCCCGTATGTAAAAATCAGTTCATTAATTTTCTGAGGTTTTCTATAAATGTTGTGCCACCGGGGTGACCGGTGCCAGAAGAGGTAAACAAACAACCAATGTATTTGATGGACCAAAAAAGAAGTATCTACCTACTTCCTTGCTTATTGTCTATTTTTGCCGCTACTCTATGTAGTATGTACATATTTTCTATTTTTGTGTCCATCCGTTCGCAATTTGCTCTCAAAAATATAATCCGCACATTCCATTCTAATCAATTCCTCCTGCCCCCCCCGCCCCCCCCCCCCCCCCCCCCTATCGTCGTCTTCCGCCCCCCCCCTTTTTTTATTCCTATCGCCGCCCCCCCCCCCAACAAAATGAATTGTCTGTCCCCGCCGTTTGTTGTCGTCGTCTTCTTTTTTGACCTAACCGAAAAGGGTGCGCCGACTGCCGGACATTCATTCATTTTGTGCCATTGGCATTGCCGCCGTGCCGTGCCATTCTTTTTGCTCCCTTTTTTTTTATCGTTCACATTTTGTGTCGATAAATTTCACATATTTGTGATGCTTAAAATATTATCAACGCCCTTATACTAAGTCAAACACCAAACAATTTGAAATAAATCCATTAACCCCAACAAATTTCAAACAAAGATTCCCCCCCCCCATTCTTAATTTCATCGAATTCACCGAAATTTCGACGATTTAATGGCAAAATTCAAAGAAAAAATTGTTTAGGAAATTGTTCGAATTCAGGTTCGGAGCCCGAATTGGGCGAAACGCGGAGGTCAGATTCGGATTCTACAACCCCAAAAACCCCTATAAACAGCTTTTTATTAATTAAAAATATATTTTTTGTTTGTTGACACATAACCCACAAGAACCTTCAATCGGTCATATTCGGACACTGCGACACAAAAAACCTCTAAAAAACAGCCTTTTACGACTTTTATTTTTTATGATTTTTTCACAAAAATTTGAGGGACCAGCAGCAGGCAAACTTGCCGAAAAAAGGTCAATCTGGCCGCTAGTATTCTGCCTATTACCCTTAATTTTGCATTAAATGTCTGAACTTGTGTTATGCAGGGTTCGTAACTGTCCTTATTTATAAGATTTGTCCTTATTTGAGGGGTGCCAATCTTATAAATTAAAAATGTCCTTATTTGTAAGATTTGTCCTTATTTGAGGGGTGCCAATCTTATAAATTAAAAATGTCCTTATTTGTAAGATTTGTCCTTATTTGAGGCCTCCGTCCTTATTTTGTCCTTATTTTTGGTTTTCGGGTAAATCAATAAAGTTTTACTGAAATTAGTTAAATTTTTTGATTTGGCGTAATGTTATAGTCAATTTTTTGCCACAAACCTTCAAAATTTCTTCCTTTATTATGCATTTTTCGCATCCTTTTTTGAATTTTCGCTTAAAAAATAACAGATTTTGCTCATTTTTATCCAAATTTTGATTTTGTCCTGATTTTCAGGATAATTCAAATTTTTGAATCAATTTCCTTACCAAAGTCCCACCCCCTACTAATGCAGAATTCGCAAAAAAAATAAATTGCATTTTTGAAAATCGTAATCGGCAAAATTTTCTAAAATCCACGGGAGCAATTTTCAACCCCAAATGTTGAGAAAATTGTTGGTGGAGAGAAATACGGTTAAAAACCACACATTTCATGCAAAAAAATAAAGATTTACTGCATTTTTGAACATTTTTTAAAGTGTCCTTATTTTTGCCAGCAAAATCTTATTTTTGACCTTCACTGTCCTTATTTTGAAAAATTTTAGTTACGAACCCTGGTGTTATGTATATTTAATAATTATGTACATGTTAATTATGTTTTAGCTTCTTTTAATGCTAACAACAGCAACACAAAGTCATAACCGCCTTTAACATCACCTCAACAACAACTTACAATTTTAAACATTTGCTGATGCCCAATTTACGATACAAAATGAAAAGCATCCAATTACGGAAAGCAGCATTTTTGTTGTTCATTTACCTCGCAGGTACAGTTTGAAGACTGGCGGTTAATGAAAGCGTTTCATGGACTAAGAAATTTTTTATAAATCCCAAAAAAATTTTGCGCAAATTAAGTGCCAACAAAACATAAAAAAATTTGTCGTTGAACGAATCTTTTTTTTCAAAATTTTATTATCACTACAGATCGATCGGTCTGCTCGGGGTATTTTTAGGCAAAAAAAGCAACACCAAAAAACCCCTCAGAAAATCGAAAAAATTATTTTATTCAACAAAAAAAACCGATCGTTCCGGGCTTTAATTAATATTCATAAAATAATTACTTTTGAAATAATTCCATAAGAATTTGGAAAACCTTTCAGCAGCACTGATCTGATCTGACGATCCAAAAAAGCAAATTCATTTTTGTTGCTTTTTTTCAGATTTTGTCCATTCAACGCCAACGCATTTTGACAGCGGTGCCCAAATTGATTGGGCCGCCATTCCGACACCGCCACGTTTTGTGCATGCGCCGAACGATGGAATTGCCTATTTTGTGATGGACCATCGGAAAGTGCCGAACGGCGCCCGGCTCCGGCACAGTGCTGAGCGACGGCAACATCCGACGACGGCACGCGATGAAAGCGGCGACGGCGAGCAACGGCAAGTCAACAAGCCGAGGACGCTCCGATGCGCGGCCGTTGGGGTGCCGAAGCCGGAGTGAGTGGAATTGAATGCTAGAGTGCCGGGACTTGAGGGCTAATCGAGAATCTCAAGTCTCGAAAAAATTCACCGATCGAGAATTTGAGTCTTGACAAAAATATCACCGATCTAGATTTGTTCGAGATCACTGAACATCTCGGAAAAATTTCATTGATCGAGAATCTCGGTCAGTCCGCGTTCCAATTGAATCATTTTTATTATTTTTTTATTTAGTTCATTGAACTTGTTGTCCAAAAAATTTCATTGATCGAGAGCAGGGGCGTAGCCAGGAAAAATTTTCGGAGGGGGGAATTTGTCCATCTGAGCGCCGCGCTCAGATGGCTTTCCCATTTGAGCGCCAATGAGTTTTATTTTGAGAAATTTTCAAAAAAGCAAATTTTTTTTTGCGAATTCTGCTTCACTTCTGGGGGCGGGTGGGTCGGCGGTGCCGATAGGCGCCGCTGAGAAAAAAATTGGAATTTTTGACTCAATATGTTAGTGATTTGCAACCAAAATTTTAAAAATCGGCACTTTTTTTGAAGTTTTTTATGAATGGGAGGGGTCGGCGGTGCCGATAGGCGCCGCCGAGAAAAATTTTTTGTTTTTTGTTGACAATTTGTTAAGAAAATTGGTCAAAAAATTGTAAAAGTGAAAAACAAGAGGGTCCCCCCTCTTGTTTTTTTTTCTTCAAATTTCATTTCGGGGGGGGGGGGAATTCCCCCCCCCCACCCCCCCCCCTGGCTACGCCACTGATCGAGAGTCTCGATCAGTCCGCGCTCTAATTGAATCATTTTTATTATTTTTTATGTAGTCTCAGTGAACTTGTTGCCCCCTTTTTCAGATACAAATGGTTGAAGGACAACGCGACGTTGCCGTTGGAGGTGTACTCGTCACGCATTCTGTCCAACCCGGACAACGGTTCGCTGACCTTTGTGCAGTTTGAGGACACCGACGAGGGCGACTACCAGTGCTTGGCACTGAACGGCAACGGCACGGGCTATTCAGAAAAGATGCGTCTTCAACAAGCTTGTGAGTTTTTTGGTTGGGAGAAATTTCATAAATTAGCCCCTCAAATTTACTATTTTAAATAAATTTTCAATTATGAATAATAATTACCTACCACCCTCAAGGCATCTTTTTTGCTCATTCCTTGAGGGCATGCAATTTGAATTTTCAAATTTTGATTGTTTAGAGTAGGGTTGAGCGGGACCGGGACTTTTGGGAAAAACCGGGTCCGGGACTTGCCGGGACCAGAAAACCCCGGGATTGGGGCCAAGATTTTCAACCGGGACCGGGACCAACCGGGACTTTTCAAGAGAGAAATTTTTTTTTGTAATGTTCAATGGTAAAACAAAATTTTTTTTGTTATTCAAAAATTTCTTTCTTATTGTCTTTAACTTGAATTTATCATTATCATTCTTTTTTTTTTTGAGATTCTGTTTTACTTTTGGTAGGAGAGGTGTGGGGGTCGGCGGTGCCGATAGGTGCCGTCGAGAAAAATTTTTGAATTTTTGTTAAGAAATTTCATCAAAATTTTAACAAAATTATGAATTCAGAGGGCTTCATAATTGAAATTGGCACTGCCAAATTAGTTAAAATGACACTTCATCCCCTCAAGGGATTCGCGGTGGGGGGCAAGCTCATAAATCAGCCCTTCAAATTTACTATTTTAAAATTTAATTTAGAAATTTTAATTATGAATAATAATTACCTACCCTCAAGGCATCCTTTTTGCTCATTCCCTGAGGGCATGCAATTTGATTTTTAAATTTTGATCGTTTAGAAGGGCTTCATTAGGATTTAAATTGGCATTGCCAAATTAGTTAAAATGACACTTCATCTCCCCTCAAGGGATTCGTGCCTTCCCCGTTGGCAAAGGGCCTGAAATTGTCACCGTGCCAATGGGCAGGCCGTACACGCGCGACTGTGTGCCGCCCGAGTCCAGCCCAGTGGCCAGCACATTTTGGCTGTTCCAATCACCGGGCAACGAACGCCAAATTCAGGGCATCAACAGCTCACACATTTCCACCAATGACCGGGTTGGTTTGGTTTTTTGCGCAAATTAAATTTATTTTTATTTCATTTTTTAAAATTGGTGAATTTTATATTATTTATATATTTATGATTAAATTGCGTAATTTTAATTATTTCATTCTATCCTTTTTGCACTTTTCTTCCCAATGTCGTTTCATTTGTCCGTTTTGGGTTGGTTTTTGCGCAAATTAAATTTATTTTTATTTCATTTTTTAAATATTTATGATTAAATTGCGTAATTTTAATTATAAATATGTATTGAACATTCATTCAATCTATTTATCCTTTTTTGCACTTTTCTTCCCAATGTCGTTTCATTTGTCCGTTTTTCTTGCACAACATTTGCCTTCTCCGATTTTTTAAAAACAATTTTACCCCCCCCCCCCCTCCCCCCCCCCTAAGTCCACTTGAATATTTTTTGTTCAACAAGAACACACACTCTGCTTGCTACACAAATCCCTCTTTTCCGGAGACCACACGACCAAGCAGTCCACAACAACCCAAATGCTCCTCCTCTCAATTGGTCTTCGTGTCGTTGTCGCGGCGTCGTCCACCCAAAATTTTTCTTTGCCCGAATTGTCCCCCCCCCTTATTTTAGTTATTTTCTGTTCTTCGCCGATAAGCGAAAAGCCGTTAAGACAAGCGAAGCATCGGGCCAACGCCCCTCTCCCCCCCCCCCCCCCAACAACACATATTTTGCCCATCAAAATTGTTTATTTTAGCGGGCGGCGGAAACAAGTCTTTGTGTTGTGTTTGGGATGGGGCCAAATCATGTCCATCCATCCCCACCCCACCCCCCCCCCCCCCCCGTAGGGGCCAAATCATGTCCACACCGCCCCCAGCAGAGCCATCCAATTCAATTCGCTCTGTCCCCCCCCCCCCCCCGCACATTTCTCCCCCCCCCCCACCCCAATTA
Organism: Globodera pallida; assembly: GCA_020449905.1. Taxonomy (NCBI): domain Eukaryota; kingdom Metazoa; phylum Nematoda; class Chromadorea; order Rhabditida; family Heteroderidae; genus Globodera; species Globodera pallida. Next base: position 1,774,141 of record JAIXHY010000015.1, read on the forward strand.
AAATGCGTCTGATTTTATGTGTTTCGCTGCTGTGGGCCTCAAACTGTGTGCACTTTCGGGTTACCCTATGTACATGATTAGAGTTGGGGAGGCGCGGCATATCATTGATCGGATTTTTTCAGTGTTTTTGATTTAAATTAGCATCTTAATTTTGGGCAGGCATCTTTTTTGATCAGTTTTTGCCAGCCCTCAAGCATTTTTATTAATTTTTTGCACATGCCATGGGAATTATGAAGGAATTTGCTGATCTTTTTTACTCAATGAAAATGAGCGATTTTTAGGGGCATTCTTCCAAATAATTTAATTTCTATTGGGCCTAATAGAATTATAAGGCCATTTTCCAATAAAAATTGGGTTCAAATTTTTTTTTGAACGCATTGATCAGAAGAACATTTTTTGGCCATAAAATTGGACGAAACTTTCTTTTGAATGAATAAATTGTTGAGGGCCTCCCCCCCCCCCCCCAAAAATTTGGTGTCAATAATTTACATCAGCAGCGGGGGGAATGAGAGCGAGCGAATACATTTTTACGATGTTTGTTTTTTTCTCCCATTCCCGATTCTAAAACAAATAAAAAATAAAATAAAATGGCAAAAGCTTCGGCAGATATTTGATATGGCCAAATGCTTGAAAGCTCCATTTTCCTCCGTTTCAATTTGTGGCCGATTATTCCATTTAAGGGGGGGGGGAATAAATGCGCCTTTTTGTGACATCGAGAATCCCGACAAAAGGTGTTTTTTAATTTTAAAACGCTTTAAACATTCTCTATAAAAGCAAACAGGAAATTTTATAGATTTGTATCTCTGCTGAACATATTCACAACATTGCGTGTGATTAGAATTCTAAATTTAATTCCAATTTTTGTTATAAAATTGAATTTCCCGGGGTTTTTCAAACAAACCTTGAATTTCCGAAACGTAAAAGCTTGTAAATTTTATAATTTGTCCTATTCTATGCACTATTTTGGGCAATCAACAAATTTGCATCAACGAATCAATTAACAAAATTACACATAAACCACTAGCAGAAATGGCACTTACCAATATTTTGTGCCTAAGCCCCCCCCCCCCCCCACCGCATCCCAGAGATAAAGCCATTCCCATATTTAGTCAACCAAGAATTTGTCTTGGGGCGGGGAACTGTGCCGCCACTGACTGACACACATTAAAATTCGCTTCCCTTAAGGGGTGGGGTCATTTATAGGCTTTTTGAATCATTTTGTTTATATTTTTGTTGCAATCCGACAATTGAGTCATTTAAATAAATTCAATTTTTTATATAAGAAAACTCCAGGCCATAAAACTAAACATAAAAAGAGCCTCCGGGCGCTTCTCTATGGAACACTTTCGCAGTTTCGCCATTAAATTGGAGAACACTTTGACTTAATTTTACGATCGTTTTTTGGGTGTTTGTTTAAATATAAATGGGGACGAGATGCTTTCTCTTTAAGCCTTCTGTTCTTGAGGACCAATTTTTGGTTTAACATTTGGCGTGCTGTCGCAAAATTATTTTTACATTCTGCGGCTACTGCCAATAAAAGGCCGTTTAATGGCAGCAGGCGGCAAAGATCAAAAAACAGTCAAGCAAATTGAGTCTCAGCAGTACTCAACTGTCCCCTTGATGCTGTTTTGATGTCCCCCCCCCCCCCTCATTTGTGGGCCTGGCCCCCGGTCTCCTATTTACTGACTGCACACAATAAATATATGTAGTAGCTCTTTATTTTTTTGGTCGTTTTGGCCTGTCACAAAAATTTGCTCCTCGCCCATCACCAGCAGCAGTTTGGCTAGCTGTCGAATTTGGCTTCGTCCCGTCAACTGCGGGGGCAATGCCCCCACCCTCCCCTCTCCACATCCGCTCATTCATCCATACTTCCCCCCACATCCGACTCGACGTCCTCCCTCTTCCTCCCGCTCCTCCTGCTCCAATCTCGACTCCTATCTTGTCAAGACCATCACGGAGGGGGCACAGAGGCACTTGCCATGCTTTGCCTTCGTCCCATTGCTTTATCCTTCCTTTCCGCCCCCCATTTAGGGCTCAATTGTACGGGGGGGGAGGCCACGGACGCAACCGGACCACTTCTTCCCCTTCCGCCGTTGTTGTTGTTGGCCTCTCTTCTGCGACACTTTTTCTTCTTCCATATTTCACTTTGGGATTCCTTCCCCCCCCCCGTCATCCAATCCTTCTCATCTCTTCAATGGACACGACGTCTGGACTGGGCTGGGTGGGATGTGTGCCATGCCATCCATCATTATGTCCATTGCCATTTATCTTATGATGCCCTTCCCCCCCCCCCCCCCCTGCCACTATTTGTCCAGCAGCATGCCGATGCCGTCTTTTGATGCATGACATGCCTATTTATAGTGTATATAACTTGGTGAACATTATTTTTGCTGTTTACCCCCCCTCCCCCCCCCCCCCCCTTGTCCACCAACAACCAATTCAATTGGCGTGGTGTGTGCCGCTCTCCTCTTCACTATATGCCCTTTATTTTTGCTTCCGATAAATGACTGCTTGTGCTTGCTGTCCTGTAGCAAAGCACTGTGGCCCGAAATTGGCATAAAACTTGGCAGCTCGCAGCCAGCCCCTCGGGGGATTTGTCTTCTTCCCCCCCCCCCCCTTCTGCTCCCCCTAACCCCATTCATTCATCCTCGCATTGTTGTTGTCCCCCCCCCCCCTGATGATGTTGTTGTGTGTTCTTCTTCCCCCCCCCCCCTTCCCCTGCCCTCCTTCACATTGTTGTGCATTTGCAGTTTTTGCGGGTTGAGCCATTTACCACACAGACCAATTTTCTGCTCATTTAACACCCCCCCCCCCTCCCCCCGCTTCATTTGCTTACGCGTGCAGCAAGCCAAGCACGGCCAACTCTCATCACTGATTGTTCGTTCGGGCATAGGGCATTCTTACCGGCTCTTTAAGAGTGGCCAATTAGGCTTTTGGTTATTATAAACGGGCATTACATAACATTTTTATTGATTTAATGAATTCGCGGCGCTATAATGTCCAAATCTGTGTTGACCTCTGCTGGTCTCCATGTAGGCCAATTTTCTGTATTCAAATTAAGCTACTTTGCTATCACTTCCTCTACAAGGAAAAATTGAATTTAATCTGAACTCTTAAAAATCGCTATTTTTCAAACTCCAATTACCCATTTTGATGGGTTGGGGTTGGCATAATTTTACATAGAAAATTGGACACTAAAGAACCTCTAACAACAACAATTTTTTGTGTAAATCCAAAAATCTGGTTATTATTAATCGAAAATCTCATTAAATAATCCAAAATAAGTTGCACAATTTTGTTCGGTCAACGAATCGGTGATTGTGCCTCCCAAAAACGTCTCTCTCTCTCTCTTAACAAATGCACTAAAAAACATAAGGACAAACTAATTAATGAGATGTTTGATGAGTGATGGGTGATGACGAAATGTTTGTTGCTCACACTCACATCGCCGCGTCAAATTCACACTTCCAAAAACCCCCGGGGGATGATGGTGCAATTTGCCTCCAAAACTCTCTACTCTCTGTTTTTGCTCTATCACGCGTAAAGTGTATGTTTTTTTTGCTAACAAATTGAGTGGAAGAAGGGGGCGAGGATTTGTTGTAATAATCTCGCCTTTCATTCTCGACGACTCACTCTCGACACATACTTTTGCACTTTTTAACCGTCCACCGCCGCCCCTCCCCCCCCTACTTGCCACCCTCTCGTCCCCCTCCCTCTCTCTTTGACGTGCCAAAGTTTTCACATTGCCCTCGCCTCCACCTCTTCTTTCTGTCGTGCCGAACTTTCTCACATCCATTCTCGCTTCACTCTCGAACTTCCTTGTCTTCTCCCATTCTCGACACCCGCGGGCGCTTTTTTTTTTCTCCCGTGTTCCTCCTTCATCCTTTACAACGTTTGTTTCCTCCTTTCTCTCGCAGCATCCCACCCCCCTCTTTTCTTCCTCTTTCTGTGGTGCCAAACTTTTTGCACCCGCCATTCTCGATTCACTCTCGAGAGCTTCTTCTTCTTCCTTACACTGCCACATGCCCTCCTCCGTCTCTATTTGTCTCTCTCTCTCTCTTTCTCTCTCCCGTTCTTCCATGCCAAACTCCCTCATCTCGTCTCTTCCGCCCGCCCCCTTCTCTCTTCCGTCAATGACGGAGATGAAGAAGAACAATGTGTACGCGGCGACGTACATATGCATGGGTGGTGGTGGTGGGGGTGTATGTGTGTGTGTACAACGCCGTCCTGTCGTATATCCCTTCCGTCACCCCTCAGCAGAAGCAGAAGCAAAGCCCCCCCCCCCCCTCCCCCCATTCTTCTTTTGCTTCTTCCGACACCCTCCCCCCCCCTCCTCCTCCTTTCATCTTCAGCTAACAACCTTCCACCTCCACCTCCGCCTCCTCTTGTGCCTGCTCATTTCACTTCTGTCACCCTCCTCCTCCCCCCCCCCCTCCCTTTTTTTCTTCCTCTCCGTCCGCCGTGACGAAGTCTTCAAATTTCACTTGGAGCAGAAGCAGCAGCCGACGGCCGGCCAGCGACAGGCAGCAGCTTTTTGCTGCTCCGTGTCGGGGGGCGGGGGGGGGGGGTCTCTCGTCTCCCCCTTTTATTCACTATGGGGCCAAACTGTTCAATTTCTTTGACGGTTTTTTTATTGTGCCTTGAGGGGCTGAAATTTTTATACATTTGAAGAAAGAGCCCCCTGGGCGCAATATTTGTGAAATTTGATATTTGCACAACATTTGCTATTCTTCGGCATGGCCAAATGGTCCAAAGACTAACAAAATTGTACAATTTTAAAAATGAGTGCCAACATTTCATTTTATTTTGGCAAAATGTGTAACACCACTATATGTATTTGAATATTATCCAATTAAGCGGGTGCTCGTTAATTGCCTTTTGCTGAGTGGACTTGGGCCACCATCATCGCTAGGGACAGTTTACCTGCGCTTTCCCGTTTATTCATCATTATTCATTCATTCATTTTCAAATTCCGTGCCACATTTGGCCAATTCCAACTCTACCCCTTTCTGGCCTCTTTCTTTCCATCTTTTGATATACCTAAGCTTTTCCCACATATAGCTGGCCCAATTGGCATGTTTTGAGAATAACAAATTATGGCCACAAAATTATTTAAATTTAATTGAATTAAGAAGTGGTTGTACATTTGAGCAGTGCTTTTTGTTTAGTCCTCTAAAAATTATTTAAATTCACAGAAAAATTCTGTAAAATTGCGTTGCCCCCCCCCCCCCTCCCCATTTCTTCCGCAATCGCTAAACTTTTGCCACTCAACCGATGTGTGTGGGGGGGGGGGGGGGTGGATTCTTTCAAAAATTTCGCGCTGTTTTGACTTTTGCGCATTCATTCAAAACACACACTCACTCCCCTCAATTCATCCAGTACCTATAATATATATAAATTGTTGTTACTGCTCACCAGCAACAGCAGTTGCTGCTGGTTGAGTGCACGAAGTCGATAATTGGCGTTAATTTCGCTCGTCCGGTGCCCGCCCCCCCACCCCCAAAGCGCCTTCTTCATAAACCTCCCCACCCCTCCGGGGCAATTGTCCAAAATGGTCGGTTGGTTGGTCGGTCGATCGGTAATCATTCAGCAAAATCGTGTTGCCCTTTTTTTTGTCGAGATTTTTTTTGGTTTATTTTGTTGGACTGTACCCCCGTAAACATAATATTTGGCCCTCTCGGAATTGTTCGTTGTAAAAGAAATTATGATTTTCAATTGGGAAAATTTAAAAAAAAAAACGGGGGATTTGCAATTTGCCGTCTCGGCACTCTCGAGTAGAGCTCGCAGTGATCAAGACGATCGGAGATATCGTACCGATTTTTTGAGATTTAACGATTCTTTCAATTTGTTATATACTTTTTGATCGTGATCGTTAAACATGTTTGTTTACAGCAGACAATAATAATAAATATAATTATACATATATTAAATTTGGATGTCTATTGCACTGCAAAATTCCACATCGAACAATGCCTCCAGGCATCATCACAACATTCACAATTTGTTGACCAATTTGCCATCGTTGTTGTTGAAACTGGTCACTTGTGCACTGATCAATCATTCGTTTGTGCATCTGATCTGTCTGCTCCTCTCACTTCTTCCCCACCAAATTTTGATCGGCAATAAAAAGGTACGGCATTTTTTGCAGGGCACCATCTTTTTCCATCATGTGAAAGAAACCGATTTCAAGGCGAGCACATTGTACACATGCGCAGCATACAACCACGAGCTCAAGGAGTACAAGGTGAATAATGTGTCATAATCAATCAATCAATCAATGGTCCATTCAATTCTGGCACAAATGTTGGCATAAATTTTAGGCAAATGTTATTTTATTTTGATTTACCCCTATTTTGATTATCATATTAAATATTTAATAATAATAGAAATTTGATAAATCAAATTATGTCCGCATGCATTTTTAGTTCAGTGACAACGCGTTCAACTTTAACATTACGAGGCGGCATGATCGAAGTGAGCACGGGGCGGGAGAACAACCATTTAACACTAATTACTGAACACTTCAATAAAGCTTTCCTTCACAAATAAATTTGTTGTTGTTCAGATCTTCACACTGTTCCACCGGAGCAACAGTGGGTGAACCAATCGTCGCCCATTGCACTGCTTGGCCATGTGCACAAATTGCATTGCTTCTTCTCGGGATTGTGAGTTCATTTTTTGTTTTGATTTTGTCCCAATTTTTTTTAAAATTGTTGATCAACATTTTTTGTTCTTTAAAACACCGATTAATGATGATCATTTTCATTTGTTTTGTCAACAAATGAGTCTAAAAATAAAACAAAAATGCTGAACGCCGTCCATTTTTGGTTTCCTTGGTTACTGCTTACTTCTTGCACAAAAATAATTTGTTTGTTGTGTCCGACTGTTTTGAGTTGAATGGGGAGTTCTATTTAAGGGGCAGGTGGGGGGGGGGGGACAGCTCAAATTGAGCTGAAAATGATCGTGCCAATTTTTGGTCCGACCAAAAGTGCTCTTTTCGCCGAGTTAATGAGGGAAACGTGTTGTTGTGCGCTCAATTGCACAGATGATGAGAGTGTATTGCTTGGGGGGCTAATTTGTGCACAAAAATTGTGTCATCAATTTTTTGAGAATTTTTTCGATTTTTTATTACAAAATTTGGCCCATGTTAACTAACACTCACCGATTCCGGAACCGCAAGAAAAAATGGAACCGGTACATCACTGCACTCAATTCGATTTTCGAAAAATAATATGTCCCGATAAAGTTTGATAATATTTCTATAGTGTTTATTATCAATTAAAATTTAATTTAAAAATGAAGAGAATTTGGCGCAAAAAGTGAAACCACCATGTGACGCATATATGTACTATAAAATACCATTTTTCTCTCTTTTTTTAGGCCAAATCCGGAGCCAACCTGGTTCCACAATGGGCAAGCAATTCGGCCTAGCAATGCCAAAGGGTTCACCTTCGAAAACCACGGCAAAACGCTGGTGTTCAACGTCACTGCCGAGCACATTGGGCGATATGACTGCAAATTTGAGAAGCACCCGTCCTCCTATGATCGGAGCTTTGACATCAAAGTGAATGGTGGGACCTCTTTTTTTTGTTTTGCGCACATTTTTGGCATTTTGTTTTTCAATTTTTACATTAATGTATTGTTTGTTTGCTCATTAATATTTGTTTTTAATTCTTTTAAATTTTATTTTTTTGTAAAATTTATTTAAACTTACAAATTTTAGCGGCTCCCTACTGGCACGATCAGCCGCCGCCGAATGTGAACACGAGTGAAGGCGAAACGGTGACCTTTGATTGCAAATCCAGCGGGAATCCGACGCCCACCGTCACATTCTACAAAAATGGCGTTGGTCAGTGCGTCCGTTTTGAGATTATTTGATTTGTAAAATATCGAAAATTTAATTTTAAAATTTGCAACAGTTAATTAACACTATTCTTAATTATATTCTTTTCAGAGATGAATTTAATTTTTTTCTTTTCAAGAGATGCGAAAGCCACGACCCGGCGAGAATTGGGTGATCGACGGCTCCAAGCTGACCATCTTCGACGTGAAGCAAGGCGTCGGGGGTGTGGGGGACAACGCGGTGTACCAGTGCAAAGTGGAGAACAAGCACGGCTATCTGTGGACAAATTTCTATCTGAATTTGCTTGGTTAGTGTGCCAACAACAAATAACAATATCATGCTTCTTCTGTGCCATTCAGCAGTTGATGTCCCTGAATTAAAAACTAAGCCAAATGGCGCATAGATTGATCAGTATTGTTTTGGGTGAATTGATCACGCGTCTTTGGGCTTCTGAATTTTGATCAAACTGAGACTCTTTTGTTCACCCTTAAAGTTACATTTTTGTTGATAATTTCCTTTTGCTCATAATTTTTGGGGTCTTGACGAAGATTTTTTCGAAATTCTTGATCGAAATTTCGATTGATCCTCAAGTCTGATCTCTACTAATCTGATTGTCCAATTTTCAGCTTTTCAACCGAAACTGATGGAGGAAGAGCCGGGCCAAGTGGAGGCCATCCAAGGCCGGCCGTTTTCGCTGTCGTGCAAATTCTTCGCTTCTCCACTCGCCAAAGTGGCATGGGAAAGTCCGGTGCTGAAGGGCGCGGACTACAGCATGCGCGTGGACCAGTTCGGCACCGGATGGCTCGTGTTCGAAAGTGAGAAACAAACAAAAAACAAATTAGTTTTTTTTTGATTTCTGGTTTGGGTCTATGCTCCTAAATACACTTGCATTTATTGATTTCTGATCCCTTTTTTTGGATTTTACATTGATCATGAGTTGATCTTAATGTTTGATTATCGATCGCTATACGTGCAACGATCGATTGATCGTACATTATTGACATATTCTACCTTTTGTTTCAGATGTGTTGCCGAGTTATGAAGGAGAATACAAATGCACGGGCACCAACAAATATGGTTCCGCCTCCGGCAACATCAAGCTGGTTGTGCGAAGTACGTGATGATGATGATGATGATATGATATGGATTGATTTTTTCCGGAACACAAATTGAAGCTCTAAACATTTAAATTAAATAAACCCACAACTGATTGATTTGAGTTTCAGAACCAACCAAGTTGGACCAGTTCATTGATCAACGAATGGAGCGCAGAGCTGGGCTTCCCATTCGGCTTGCATGTTTGGCTGAGCACGACACCGACTTGGACATCCAATACGTGTGGACCATCAACGGGAAGAAGTTGGACCAAGTTGAGGCAGAGAGTGGCCATTTTCGAGTGCTGGAGGACAACACTTTGGAGGTGGAGTTTTGTATAGATATCAAACAATTCATTTGTTTAAAGCAAATATTTTTAAACAAAAATTATTAAAATAACTTGATCAGATTATTTGATTCGTTTGATCAATTTAGGTGGAACGGCCTACGCAAGAGGACTCCGGCGTGTACACATGTGTTGCATCAACCAAGCTTGATTCGGCATCAAAGAGTGTCACGGTTGTCATTGAAGGTGCGGGAAGCTAATAGAGAGCCACCACATTTAAACAATTTTGAGCACATGCAATTGAATTTTATCACGGTTTTGTAGGATGGACGGGGCCGGGACCGGTACTGAAATGGTTAATTTTTTCCATTTTGGTACTGAAATTTTGGTCCCGGCTTTTTAAAATCGCTTATAATGTAATTCCGATTTAACCAATCACTTTTTTTTCTTTTTTAAAAGTCCCGGTCCCGTGCCACCCTATCATTTTTGTATACTCAAACTCATGAACATATACGGTACAGATGTGCCGCCACCAGTGAGCAGTGCCCGCATTTTGGAGTGCAATCAGACGGACCCGGTGGTGACCATCACGTTTGATCATCTGGAGCCTGAAGACCGGACAAAGCCGGTTGAGGAGTTCTGGCTGCGCTACAGCGTTGATCAGGATGTTGAGCAGGGCAAATGGCACGTCTACCCCGTGCCGGTGAAGGCGTTCCAGCATGAAGTGATCGGTGACTCGTTGCGTCAAGTGAACGGCCGGCTCAGCATTATGCTGAAGCCATTCGGAACGGTCGGTTTGATGCACAACTAAAATCGATTTTATTAAAATGAAAAAATTAAAGTACATACAGTAACCTCAGACTCTTTTTAAAATACAGTAACATCACCTCTTATTGAAATACAGTAACATCACCTCTTATTGAAATACAGTAACCTCTCCCACTTTTTTCTTACAGTACGCCTTCCAACTGATCGCGCGCAATGCCATCGGCGACAGTGCCGCCTACAACATTGAAGGCGTGTGCCAGACGGCACAAAAGGCGCCCAGCCGAAATCCCTCCGGCGTCCGCGTGGTCGGCACGCAGCCCGACAATTTGATCGTCTACTGGGACCCAATGGCGCGTGACGAATGGAACGGCGAGAAATTTGCCTACAAAATTTTCTACCGGCGCAAGGACGAGGACGGGCCGTGGAGGGAGCTGGTGGTGGAGGATCCGTTTGCCGACAAGTTCACCATCGATTTGGGCGATAGCGGCACGCGAGCGTGGGACCCTTATGAGGTGGGTTGGATCCAGAGCTCGGATATATGCGGATTTTTTCTCATTCTGTGGTTTTTAGAAAGCACAATAAGGTTGAAATGTGGATTTTTGTGAAAATGTTCAAAATTTTCTCTGCAGTGGCTCCCCCCCCCCCCCCCAACTGATCCAAAAACTATAAAAGTCCGTTAATTTTTGTAAATTTCTGGATTTAATTACCCAAAATGTCCGGAAACCGGATTCCAGTTTCAGCCCTGGTTTGCATCCAGAAGTATAACGAATGATTTCTGATCAGATTTTTGGGTAGATTAATTGGGAAACAATTTGTTCTCTTCGCGCAGGTCCAAGTGCGGGCAATGAACGGCAAGGGATTGTCGAAAATTTCGCCGGAGGTTGTGGAGGGCCGGACGGGCGAAGGCGACCCGGGCGTTACGCCAACAAACTTTCGACTTAAAGAAGTGTCAGCCACTTCTGCAGAGTTTGAGTGGGACCCGGTGGACCCGTCGCGGGTGCAGGGCAATTTCACTGGATACAAAGTGAGGAGGAGTTGCTATCAAAAATCTTGAAATCGTGATTTTTTCGGATCAAAATCCCGGGTTTAATCGGGATAGTGATTCCGAAAATTGCCTGAAACTTGGCATAAAAATCTCGATTTTGAATTTTTCGTAATCTCTTGGCCAGTTTTTCTTAAAATCCCGGTTTTGATCAATTCTAATTGCAGACAAGACAAATACCCCAAGGGGAGATTCGATGTCCCCCACTAAAGTCTGGTTTCGGGCACCACAGCAAAACTGTATTGATCTTTCTTTCATCATCATTTTTCTTGCCTAAGATCACTTACTGGTACGACGAGAATGAGGAGCACTCATCGGACGTGGACGGCACAAATGTGAACAGTGACGGCACCATTGCAATTAAGAAGGCACGACGGAAGCGGAAAACATTGACGTCATCGTCGCCGGGGGCAGCGGCGGCATCCGCATGGCGGCTTAACCACCATCGGCACGGCGGTATCCATCGGCGCTCCCTGTCGACCAGCGGTGGACTGAGCCGGAAGTCGATGATCTTCTCCATGGACGTGATGCGCGGCACTGTTGTCGGGTTGAAGCCGAACTCAATGAACTTTGCGGTCATTTCGGTAGCTCAATTTTTGAACATTTTAGTTTAAAAATGTTTTTCCTCCGATTTTTAGGTGTTAAACGGACAAAATGAGGGCACCCCATCGCAGGAGCTTTCGTTTAGGACCAAAGAAGGAGGTGAGCGATTAGTTTGGTGTTGAACCATCTCATTGTGTAACAGTTACTGGGTGCCCAATTTGTCCATTTTTGAAAACGTTTAACCGATAACTACTTAAAACTATTTTGTTCAACCGGAATGTAAATTTTGCGTTTTTCGAGATTTTCTGTACGAGAGCTCCGATCAGTCAGTCCTCAAGCTTGATCTTTAGTTTCAAACCCATGAATTTGGCTTGGGTCGAAAAAGAAAATTGTTTTAACAACCGGATAATAATAAATATACATACTGCTCGTTCTTTGTCAGTGCCAACTGCAGTCCGCGACTTGCACGCGTATCCGATGAATTTTATGGTGCCCACGGAGCGTGCCGTCGTCGTGCTGAAATGGCATCCGCCGAGGACACTGAACGGACGCCTCACCAGCTTTGGCATCAAACATTGCCGGGCCGAGCCGGGCGCAAGCGTTGACGAAAGCGACGAAGTTGGTAGAATGGTGGACTGAAGAAGAAATGGCATTTTTAGTGTAAAATAATATACTGTAGCACGCTCCGATCGTAGCGAGACAACTACATACAGTATATTCTTACCTACCCTTAAGGGGGCATATATACTGTAGCTGCTCCTCCTATTGTAGCTAGACATTTACAGTATCCCCTACCCCCCAAGGGAGCAAATACACTGTAACTGCCCTTCCTATTGTAGCGAGACAGCTACAGACAGTACTTATTAACCTACCCCCAAGGGGACTTTGTTTGTCTCCAAAGAATTTTTTTTGTTTAAATTTATTTGCATTTACACGCACAGCTCACCCAATGTACCGACGCGTTGTTTGTCTCGCCGCCGGTGAACGAGTTGCGCATTGTGCACCTGGACTACGACACCAACTACCGCTTCATTGTCACCGCGCACACTTCGGCCGGTGAAGGGTTGCCGAACTCCGTGGACGCGCGAACGTTGCCGGAAATGTTGCGACTGAGCGGTGAACTTTTTTTTTCGAAAAACTTAATATAAAATATTCGAAATTTCCGAAGAATTTTTCGGATTTTAGCGGAAATGGACAAAAAAAAATGTGTTTTTTTGGATCTTTTATCCGAGATAATGTGGCAAATGGGCGGCCTTTGTATGTGCATTTACGGGGGATGCTTTATCCTCCCCTTTTTCCTCCCTTTTTGAATTTATTCAATTTTCTTCGGGCCATTTTTCTGTTTACCCCTCCAGGCACAACACACATTCATTCATTCCATTCATTTAAAAGTAAATTAGCTCCGTCTTATCTTGGCTGGCACTACTGCCCCCGGCGGCGAGAAAAGGCCCATCTGGTGCCAGAATGTCGCCGTACTATTTATATTACCCCCGGCTTTATCATGGGCGGCCCCGCCCGCTTTTCCATCTCAAATTCGTGCAAAATGAATGGGTGAGGAGGGCCTTAGCCGAGATGAAGCTGCCCCCCCCCCCCTCTTCCAAAAAGGGATGTTTTTGTTTTTTGGCCAAACGCCGCCATTGTGCCGCGCCCGCCCGCCCACCCATTCATCCCCAGCCATTGTGCCGTCGAATTTTTGGCTTCCTCTTTTGTGTTTAGTTAGCTGCTTGCTGCTGACCAATTCGCTTTTGGCTTTCTCACTGGCACTTCTCTCCACCAGCAGTATTTACAACTTCCCCCCCCCCCCCCTCCTCCCGCTTTTCTTCGACCCCATTTTATTGTTTCCATTTAATTAAATTTCCCGCGCTGATAGTACATAATGTATGCGCCCCCCCCTTAACCCATGACCACCACCATTCACATTTCTCACACTTCCCAATCCCTTCACATTTATCAGCGGCACTCGATGAGAGTGCGTCTTGGCGTCGTCGTCCCGTCGGTTCTTTCTTCCCACATCCGTCTAATGAGCAATATTGAGTTAATTATGTGCTCGTAAACATAGTGCAAAACGACGAAGTATATGTATGTAGTCATTTGGGTGGCATGTTCACCATGTGCTCTTCCTCTTTTACGTCATAATAATAGAGGGAATTAAAGTTTTTAATTCCTCGGTTTTGTTGTTTGATACCTTATCGGACTTTGCTCTATCGAGAATCTTGCTTGTTGTGTCTCGATTCTCGTTGTCAAAAGCAGGGATGACCTTTTGGTCGCTTTTAAACAAAAACAAAATTCTGTTGGACTCTAGAGGTCGAAAATGAACAGAAACCGAACAGCGTTTTGGGTAGTGTTCATTTGTTAGTTCTCGAGTTTGTTCTCGTAAAATGAAATTCTCTCTCTTTCCTGGATATTCCAGTCTCCCCCCCCCCCTTCCTCTCCCACCCCTTCCTTTCTAAAATTGGCTACTCAATTCAGATTTTGAATGCTTAATGCTTCTTCACACAAACGGTGTGCCCCCATTTTGTGTATGGCCGGCCACAATTGTTCCCCAATTTTCACACCTTTCATCACTTTGGGCTCCGCTTGTGAATGAGAGCTGCGCCGGCGGCGCATTTGTAATAATTTTACTTTCATCCGACAAATTTCCATCAAAATCTATCAATCTTTTCGTTGTATGTGTGTGTAATAATAACCGCTTCTGCCCTTTTCACTCCTCCCGATTCTTGTGGCCAATGAATGAAGAATGGCCTTTCAATTTCACTATCTTCCCCCCCCCCCCCTCACACCCTTCGTCCTTGCTCACATTTCAATGCTTGGACTTGCCCCCCCCCCCCCCGCCTCCCCCTCCGTTTGTCCCTGAATTTTTGCGGGGCTTATCCCTCCCCCCACTCTTCCCCTCCTCCACTGTGGGGGTGAGAAGATGAGGGGAGGGAGACAAATGGGGGGGGGGCGGTTGGATGGTTGGAAAATAAGCGCATTTTCGCAGCTGCTGCTTCTGCCAGCCGGTGCCTTGCTGGCCGGGCCGAGCCGGGCTGGACCCCCCCTGAATGGATGATGATGTTGTTGGTGTTGGGTGGGGGGGGGGCTTTGGCTTGTTGGGGGGGGGGGTTGGGGGTCGGTCGGCTTGTCTCTCTGTTTTGTCTGAGTTGGTCCCCGCCGCTTACACGACGACGACGGCGGAGACAGACCATCGCCACATTCTCTTCACAGAACTGCTGCTGCTTCTGCTGCTGTTGGACGTGGGGGGGTGGGAGGACACGGTGATTGTGTTCAGTCAGAATCTTAATGCCACCCACCAACAAAAAATGATATTAAATATAATAGGCGCTGACAGCCTTCAATGTTTTGTCGATTTAATTCAAAAAATAGTTTTTGAATAAACCTTTACGAACCGAACCCTTGACATCAACGACAAGGACGACGACGACAATTGAATGAATGAATGTCGTCCCTGACGACCAAATTCTATTTTCAACTCAACACATTTTCTGTGTGTCGTTCGTCTGAATTTTAAATAAATAATATGCTGATTTTTTGGGGGTCTCATCGGGCGGAGGTTGGCCAATCCGTCCGTCCGCCCGCTCTTCGCATTTGCCTTTTGTTGTTCCACAAATTTTTTATTCCATTTTCTCACTTTACAACTCACAACCTTTTTACTTTACTAAATTATTCTCCATTTTTCTTGGTTTTTTTTGGCATTTATGCCGTTTTCTTTGCCAATTTTATCTTTCCCGAAAAGGGACGTTGGATTTAATTATTTGATATTTTTTTTAGAAAATTTTAATTTTAAATTGTTTATACATCGTTTTTAAGCATTTAACTCGGCTGGTCTTAAATTATTCAAATATGTCAAAAGTGCTGCTTCAACTTCTTCTTCTCAGCTTAAATTACATTCAAATTGCATTTGCAGCAGAGCCCAGCCGTCCGTCGTTGGCCAAGGAGGGCATTGGGGAAGACCACTTCAACATCACTTTTGTGCCGGGCACTTTTGACGACGCCAGCGGCGCTCCGGTTGGCAATGCTTTCTTTGTCCGCTACCGCGAGACGGACGACGACACGTCCGCGGCATGGCACGAGAAACATCCGACAGACAAATCCACACTTCAGGTATGGTTTTGTTCAAATATTGGCCACAAAAAATATTAAACTTAAAACTGAGATCAATTGTGCCCCTCAGATTTTTGATCAGATTTTGTTACTAAAATATGAATTGAGCAAAAAAGATGGAATTCAAATACAAATTGAGTATGTATAATAAACAATTTTTATTATTAAAATTTTGCAATAAATCTATTTGTTGATGATAAGATTATGACAGAATTAAAAAAAAATGTAATGTTCGTAACTAGGGTAGGACGGGACCGGGACTTTTGGAAAAACCGGGACCGGGACTAAATTTGGTCCCGGTCAAAAAAAACCGTGGACAAAAACAAGAAAAAAAAATGCTTGGTAAAAAACCGGGACCATTATAAGGGGATTTTAAAGGAATTTGAAAAACCGTGACCAAAATTTCAGTACCAAAATGGGAAAAATTAACCCTTTCAGTACTGGTCCCGGTCCTGTTCTACTCTTTTCGTAACTATTGTAGGCAATTAATTTACTTTGTAAATTTTCATTTATTCATTTCAGCTCACAGTCGACGGTCTAACGCAAGGCACCAAGTACGACGTGAAGGTTGTGGCAGTGCAACGGGACGAGACAGGCGCCGAGTTGTCCAGCACGGAGTCGCGTGTCCATCACATTACGACGACGGGAGTTTGTAAGTTTTTTGGCATTTTAACTCGGGTCCAGTTCAGCCTGGTGGACAATTTGAAGAAAAAAAAGAATTAAATGCTTTTTACTACAATATAATTTAGTTTTATTTAAATTTTAATTTCAATTGCTTTATCAATTTTACTAAGTAAATAGTTCAAGACTGTGTGTTGTTGTTGTTGAACCGCCCAAATTTTAGCACTGTCTGGTGGGGGGGGTAAATTTTGTTCAAATTCCCCGAAACGTTCAGTTAGTTAAATAAAATAAAGAATAAAATTTGATTCAAATTATGGGGGTTTGGCACAACTTTAAAACGGTGTCCATATTTATTTCTTGCTTTATTTTTGTTGCCATTACAGCTCCTCGCCGTGCCACGCTTTACTGGGTTCTTGCCGTCCTGCTCGTCTTGCTGTTGTTGCTGCTCTGCGTGTGCATCGCGTGCTGCGTGATTTACCAGCGCGGACGCAAGTATCCGGTGGCGGAGAAGGAGAGACTGCACGGGCGCGAGCCAATGTTGCCAAAGGAGCGCCATTTTGAGGAATTTGGAAAGTACGTCTCGGGAAACACTGGTGCCGCGATAAATGCCTACTTTTTGAACCAAAATTTTTTAAATTTGATTTGATCCTGATTCCCCGGGGGTCCCATAGATCATGCTGATTAACGTGATTTGGTATTAACCACAAAACACTGATCGATCTGATTGGATAAAATCTGTCTATTTTTTGTAGGAGTGAAGAGACGAACCGCTCACTATCTGGACACGTTTGGGGCACCGGCGGTGGTGGCGAGTCGGAATCTGTACGCTTTTTTAAAACGCTTAAATCATGCGCATTTTTTGTGTATTTATTGGAAAATTATTCATTAATTTTTTTAACAATTTTAAATATAAAAATAATAATAATAAAAAATTCAGGATTCGCTGACCGAGTTTGGCACCGACAATGACAGGGGGTACAATGAGGACGGCTCGTTTGTTAGTGAGTATTTTGACTTGAATTGTTTTAGAAATTTTTTTGTTTGTTTTGTTATTTGGCCATAAATATTGTGAGGTGAGTTCACTCCGGAAAAATATGAATTGGGTCAACATTTGTAAAATTTTGTCTGTGAAAATTTACAGATTTTTGAAGAATTTTTTGTTTAAATGCGTTTAATAGCAAATTGAAACCCCGGGAATTTCTCGTTTATTTAAAATTCATTAACTTTTTAACGCTTCTCCCCGCGCAGATATCTACGGGCCTGGAAGCAAAAATGCCGGTCTGGCGTCCACCAATCCGCCGCAACCAATCGCCGAGTCGACACCACACCAACAACAGCAACAACGTTGAAAAGCAAAAAAGAGATGAATGAGCGAGCTTCTTCTGTTTTTGTCCATTTTTCATTCATTCCTTTCTTTTGTTGTTGTTTTGTACTCGCCGGTGTTTGGCTGATCGGTGTATTAAAAATGATTTGGGAATCATATTTTTTGTATTAGATCAGTCAAAAATTGGTCTCCTCTGTCTGATCAGTTCTTCCGATGTCCACTCGGAAACTGATCATTTATTCGTTCAACCATTTTTGCACAATTCTAAACAAATATACGGGCAATTTGTCACTGCTCTAAACTGAACTCCCCCCTCCAGCGCTGTTCTCCTCTCTCCTACACAAATATGATTGATTTTGTCTATTTTAAAGAATGTCTTTACGCTATATTTAACATTTTTTCTTCTCTTTTATTTTATCCACCGATCATATGAATTTGAATTTTTGGAACTCTCTTTCTATAAATGAATATGCCTAAATGCTTGTGGGCAGCCCCCGGGGGGTCGATATGTTTCAATCAAAATTGTTTTAAATTGATCAAAAATAAAAATTAGGAGGCTAATTCGGTGAAATTAAATTGCTGATCGGCTTGCCCCCTGCCCCGAGAACCAGAGCGCCGCACTCTCAATTTTGATCATTCCATTTTTTATTTTATTAGTTGGGCTCACATTTCCTGCCACCTTTTTGCTGTTTTTTTGTTTTGTCTACTCTATGATCCAATCTCAGAACTTTACATATTTGCATGGACTGAAATAGAAAATTGAATAAATTTATTGAAAGTTTGGGAAAACTGAAGAATATCAAAAAAATTGATTTTGCATATAAATTATATATCAATCGACTCCGCTCATCGAGCTGATTACGAATCCGTAAAAATTTCTTGCCGGAAAGCACTATGAAGAATGTTATGGCCCCTCAAAGTTGGCCAAAAACCATAGGGGGTACCCTTTTGATCAAGATTTGTAGGAACTTTTTTTATTCTAAAAATTAAACTTTAAACATTCCATGATTTTTAGTCGTTGACTCGACAGAGTTAACATGCCTGATCAGTGATCACTTCCCTTTTTCAAAAGTGACAAAATAGGGCCAATCCGCAAAAATTGTCTTTTTGGAATTTAAAATTTACGTCGTCCAAAATCCTAAAATTGATCTATTTTTTCTGACTAATTGGCAATGAAAAGAAAGGAAGAGCATGGGATGATTAGAAAATTGGGGTAAAATTGGAAAATCAGGAAGGATAAACGATTTTATCAAAAAATTAATCTAAACCAGGGTGGCTCCATCGAAAATTTTCCGAAATAAGTACATCAGTGATCAAAAATAAGGATTTGGGATCCAAAATAAGGACACTGTACAAAAATAGTTAAAATTGATCCGAACATTACGCCAAATCTCACAAATTTAATTTTAAAAAATTCGATAAAACTTATCCCAAAACAGAAACTAAGGACTGTGATGGCTCAAATAAGGGCAATTCTTATATATGGACCGGGGAGACCCTCCAAATCAGGACAATCCTTAGAAATAAGCACGTTTAAAATTTATATGGACCGGGACCCCTTCCAATCAGGACAATCCTTATAAATAAGCACGTTTAAAATTTATATGGACCGGGACCTCTTCCAATCAGGACAATCCTTGGGAATAAGGACAAATGGCCGCCCTGATCTAACCTTGATTTACTTTTTATTCGATTTAATTGGAGTACGGATAGGGCAAAGAAATGACGCTAGTGTGGAATAACGTGTTGGGGGCGGGCCGTTCGATGAAAGCGTCCCTTTAGCTGGCTGGTACTCTATTGTCCTGCGCCTGAGAAAATATTTTTTTCAATCAATTCTTTCATTAAATCGTCCGTATTAGAGTGCGGTGCAGGACCGGATCCTGAGCAGGATTTTGCAGGATCCTGTCCGGAATCCTGTATTTTTTAACCATTTGATTACAGGATTTTACAGGATTAATCCTGAGGATCCGGTCCTGTAAAATATTTTGCCACAAAACAAAAAATTTTTACTCACCCGGAGGGTATGACGGAGTCTAGCGAGAAATGAATGTCTTAACAGTTCGATTCCAATCCTGTTACAGGATCCGGAAAATTGATTTTGCCGCACTCTAGTCCGTATATCGGTTAAATTGGTTTTCTGAAAGGCACTTTCAATCGGCGTTCTTCTAAATAATGACATGATTATCAACTAATTTGGCCATCTGCCTAGTGATTTATTCAAAATTTAAGGGAAAATTATTCAAAAAATTCGAGCAATTCAAATAAAGTATACAAAAAGTGCATCGGGATAAAAACGGGTTAAACAAGAAAACGACGAAAGATCTAACGACCAAAAACGACAAAAGGCCTGTTTTTTAATTTGAAAAATTAGATGTAATTTTTGTGATTTATTTTTAAATTAATTTTTTAAATCTGAATATGTGTAAGCCAACAAATTTAATTCACTTAAAAAATGCAGGTTTAAGTGACAAAATAGTTGAATGCCAGCTATTCCTTTAATAAATATTATTTTAATATTTATGTAAATTTAAATTATTTTTAACAAATTTAAATATTTAAAAAAATTATAAGCTTTCTTAAAACATTGCTCAAAATTATTGTTTATTCCTCCCAGTTCAGCCTCTTCACGCCATTTGCCTCTGTGCTATGCGCAATTTCTTGGCCCAATCGTCGACTTACAAAAGTGATGTTTTTGATGGAGTTGGGCCCAGTGTTTTCCCGGTTCCATTTTTTCTGACGGTTCCGCGGTTCCGGTTCCAAATTTTTGCTCGCTGCCAATTCTTAACTTTTTTGTCGGAACTCTCAGTTAGGAGAATTGCATATAAAAAAAATTGGGGCGCTTCAACCATATCAAAAAGTCAAAAAACGGCACTAATTATGCATTTGACCTAATGAAGGAATTTAAAACAGAGTGTGCAATAAAATCAAATCAAGAATCACCATTTTCAGTCCCTCCATTCTTTCCGACTAAGACCTGCTGCATCGCAACCCCTACGGACGCCCATCCCCGCCGGGCTGTGCAACCATTTGGCCAAAGCTTATGCAAAAGAAAATGATCTGACGGATCGATGTCTTAACAAATTACATGAAAAATTCAAAATTTCTTTTGGCGGCGCCTTGAAGCCTCTGCTTTCATGCCGACCCCACTGAAAAGAAAACCGAAAGTTTTGAAAATTCACCCTCTTCATTAACCTAGAAGCAAGAATGCCGGTCTGGTGTCCACCAATCCCGCAACCAATCGCCGAGTCGACACCACACCAACAACAGCAACATCGTTGAAAATCAAAAAAGAATTGAATGAGCGAGCTTCTTCTGTTTTTGTCCACCTTCATTCCTTTCTTTTGTTGTTGTTTTGTACTCGCCGATGTTTGGCTGATCGGTGTATTAAAAATGATTTGGGAATCATATTTTTTGTATTAGATCAGTCAAAAATTGGTCTCCTCTGTCTGATCAGTTCTTCCGATGTCCACTCGGAAACTGATCATTTATTCGTTCAACCATTTTTTGCACAATTCTAAACAAATATACGGGCAATTTGTCACTGCTCTAAACTAGGGTTGCTCTCCGACTCCGACCCCCGATCCCGAGCCCAAAAAAGGAGTCGTCCCCGACCCCGACGTTGCCAACCCTGGCCTCCCGTCCCCGACCTTTTTTTTTGGGTCGGGGATCGGTGTTAAACAAACACCCCTAAAGATCGGACTTTTTTTGGGGGAGAATAAGTACTTTTGAAAAGATCCGTCTTAAATGATGAGGTGGTGCAGTGGTGAGTGGACTGGTTTGGGTGGGTGGTCGGGTGGAGGTTTGGATTCCGTCTGCATAATATTTTTTATCACTTTCTATGAAGATAAGAAGTTGGTAAATTATTTTTAACCAATTTTCTTAACAATATTGCTCTTCAAAAAATTTTCCCGGCGGCGCCTATCGGCACCGCCGACCCCCCCCCCCCCCCCCCCCCCCCCCCCTCATTCTTCTAAAAAATTCCTGCCCGGTATGCGCACCTTTGAATTTGGGGCCTTATATTCAAACTTTCAGCACATGATACTATTCTCGACGGAAAAATAGGGGTAAATCTTTATTTTTCCGCATAAAATGTGTGTGTTTTAATCATATTTCTCTCCACCAACAATTTTCTGGAATACTAGGATTATTTGTCTTTTTGTTTCTAATTGAACCCGGAGAAACAGAAAAATAGTTAGATAATATAATTTATTTCATCATAACATCAGTCTACAAACCAATAAACAAATCAATTGTCATAGATGAGGGGGTCAATTATCCACATACCTAATTCAAACTTACCGTAAACATCACCCTAACAAGGCGCTGCGCTAACGAAAAACATTGCCGATCTCACATCAATGATGAAACAAATATATAAACATCTCCTCCCCCCCCCCCAGCCCAACCGCAGTCCGAGCTTTAAATAACGAATCTTTCTGTCAAATATTATTTGAGAGTGATGTCTTTCAAAACCTAATTTTTCTTCAATATTCAAGGATAGTTCGCGTGGAAAAAATACGTAAGTGTTTGTGAATAAAATGCAATTATTATGATTGAAAAATAATTAATCGAATTGTTTTTAATTTAAATTAAAAAATATTTGGTTTAGTTGAAACCACTCACACAAACAAGCGGAGCACGCAGAGTGAAGAAACCGTTACTCACACGGTGACGGTGGAGTCGTCGTGCAATGTGGTGCGCTAAAGCGGATTTCGGACTCCAAGCAGCCCTCAGCCTCAAACTGCCCGGTAATAAAATAAATTGCTTTATTTTTTATTCTCAGACTTTTTTTTAGCCATTTCATCGACCTTCAGCTACAGAGGCGACTTTCGTTCAATAAATTGCAAGAGAACACCAAACGTGTCTCCTTCACATCTGTCTTCGACAAAATTTGTTGCATCATTTTTGTTCTTTCCTTTTTTTGAATAATCAGTAAAACAAAATGCACAATTATTCATTTTTGCCTGAGGGCATTTTTCCAATCCATTCCAAAAATGGAATGGCCCCAACGAGGGCATTTCCCCCCTTTCCAATGGGGTCAGCTCAATGATCGACAGTTCTCCGACCTTTTTGGACCATCCGAAGACGTCAACCCTTTGTCCGCCACCAATCACGATGTGCCTACTGACGCTCTCCCATACACCCCGAGGATTCCCCCCAGTTTTCTGTCATTTTATGCCCTCCCCACCGATCATTGCCTTCGATCCGCCCCCTCCCATCGCATATAAAAACCCCCCTGTTTATGCATTTTTTTATCACTTTTTTCTCCGCATTTCCATCGCCGATTAAATATACTTACCAAAAAGCAGCTCTTTCGAATTCGGTCTAGTAGGTCTTCACCGTTGCGACTTTCTCGTCAGAACTCCTTACCTCCCAAACCCCCCGAGCTTCTTTCCTTCCTCGGTCTCCTCAGAGATCCCCAACTCACCCTCCTATTTTTTCTTCGTCACTTTTCCTCATCTTGGAAATCGACCCCCTTTTCTCCAATAGTAGAAAAGGAAACATTTTGTTGCCGTCGCATCACCAGATCCTTGGTGAACGAAGACAACATCTGAAATGGTCGGTTAAATTTTAATTAATTAATTAATTATATTATTTAAACGAAATTTTGTTTTCGAATTTAGACGTCCCGGTTCGTGCTCGGGCCTAACTCAAGAGCAATGGTGTCCTACAACGCGGTCATCATCCAAAGCAGCGCAAAGTACGAATTGGAGACAACGATGAACGTAAGTGTCAAAATAAACGTATATCAGTAAGTAAAAGAAGCGTAGTTTTCACAAATAAATAAATTTGTTTTCCCATGTAGACACCTAGACACCAAATTGATGAAAACCTACAATGTGGATCTCGCAGCTGCCATTAATGAGCTCATGCGCACTGAAAAGAATAAATTTAAGGAGCTTGTTTCCGGTGTGTATTTATTTAGGGAAAAATATATTTTATTTATAGTGAGCGGCTTGTCATTTTCAAAAGTTCGAGAGTGGCTGAATTTGAGGTAAAGTTTTGAATTCATAACAGACTTTTGTTAGCCCACTATATAGGATGTTAAACGCGTTGACAAAGAGATCGAATAGGTCCGCCTCGGTAATTGACTGAAAATGACAAATACTTTCACTTTACCTAATTCAAAAAGGGCCTCATTTTTTTTGTCGCTATGTACTTTTTCTTAAGCCATTCAATCAATCATATTTGTTTATTTACAACAGCAGGTATCCCAAATTTTCAGCGAATTTACAAATATGATCTCTTTAATAGTTCGACATTTTCAGCTTTTCCGTTTGCTCATCCTAACCTTTGAAATTTGGCATATATTTTTAATATGACCATTTCTATTGCCAAATAAACGATTGAAAAAAAGCTCCTCACCGCTCTCTCCTCCATTGTGGATACCATTTTGAGCGTCCAGCGCCACAGTGCCGCCATTGGATGGGGTGTCAGTCGACCAATTGGTGTGGTGCCGTTCGCCGCCGTGTTCAGCACCTAAATCGCCGTTCTGATTGCAGTGCTCTCAACAAAGCCCGAATTGTTTTTCAGGGTCGTGCCAATTACCTTTATTTTCTCTTCTGTGCTACAGTCAATGCGTCATCCAGCTTCTGCCACGGGGCCATTTTCAACACCGTTTTCTGGCGTTCCTTTTAATTCAAAAATTGTTCTTTAAAATTTGATTTCGTGTAATTACAGGCAAATGGTTTTTCGGTGTTTTGGTGTCGGGAATTATTGGTTTGGGGGTCGCGTTGAAAGCTTGGGTGGGTGGGTATTAGGGCTGGGATTTATATATTTTTGCATATTTTCCCTGAACAAACAAAAATCAGTTTTCCGACTTTATTGAAAAGAAGATTTTTTTCCTTTAAATTACGACATTTTTGAAATAGTCGAAAAATATGAGTTTTATTTTATTCTTTTAGGAAAAATATAAAAAGAGCTGGGATTTTTGTGAAAGCCGGAATTGGGACCGACATTTTGAATCGGGACCGGGAAACCCGGGGCAGAGACAATGGAAAACGTTCAAATAATTTTTTAAAAATTTCTCCAAAAATTCAACAAAAATTTGATCACAAATCAGCAGATCCTTAGGGGTCGTTCTTTTTGGATTTTTATGAGCTTTTCACGTTTTCCGAATTTATTTCACATACTTTGGAATTTTTTTTTCGAAATTCTTTAAGAAAAATGCAATAAAAACCGAATAAGGGCCCCCTAAAGATGGGCTTCCCCACCCTTTCCCAACAAAAACACTCATAAAATTGGCTTTATCGCACCAAAGATGAGTTGAAAAAGAGGATTTTGTTTTCTTTTAAATGTCGATATTTTCGAAATAGTCTAAAAATATGAGAAAATTCAACAAAAATTTGCTCAGATCCTTAGGGGTCGTTCTTTTTGGATTTTTATGAGCTTTTTCGACTGACTGACTGACTGACTGACTTGACTTTATGTGTTGCTGGTCTTAAATTGGAATTTTTGATTTGCTTCGAGCAAAACGTTGACCCAACGGGGGTGGATGATGGACGATGTCAAAAGTTGAGATGGCAATTAAACAAATATGACTTTTATATTTGAATTTAACGTTGATGATTTTAATTGTTGACTGGTTCAGAAAATATTTAAAATGTAAAAACTTTTGAAAATATCCAGAATTTTTGCTTAAAATTTCTTAACAAATATTGCCAAATTATGTAAAAATTTCTTAACAAAAATCCAAAAATTTTTCCCTGGCGCCGTCGGCCTTTCCTTTCCAGAAAAATTAAAGATTTTCTTGATAAAGGTCGGGCAAAACGGATCTTTTGAAGTCGATTTTTTGGCATTTTGTTGTTTTTGTTATTTTTTTGGTTGATTTTCTTCTTTTTCATAGACAAATTTGGACGGACAAAACATGATGACTTTTCGGGACAGTTGAACGATAGGAATTCATTAAAATAGATGAAAATACTGCAATTATTTTATTTGAGAATATATTTAGGCACTTTTCTATGCTTAAAGAGTTATTACTGTAGGAATTTATAAAATGATCTTTTAGCACCGATTTTAAACCTTGAATTCGAATTAAAAGTGGAATAAAATGGAAAATTTTTTCGACTTCCAAATGCTATGACGCGCTTTTAAACTGTTCTTCATACCGAATTGATGACGTTCCGTTTGAACAACGCCAAAATGTGCCTTTTGGCGGTTCAATGATCATAATTTTCTTCTTTTCTCTTTTTTTTGTAATTGATTAATTAATAATGCGTACATATTATAATTCAATTCCTTTAATAAATTATTATTTTAATATTTTTGTAAATTTAAATTATTTTTAACCGACCTAAATATTAAAAAAAATTATAAGCATTCTTAAAATAATGATCAAAATTATTGTTTATCCTCCCAGTTCAGCCTCTTCACGCCATTTGACACACCGTAAAATTAAGATTTTAATTTAACAAACGCATTAAAAATTAAGGCACGTGCCGGAGAATTGGGCCAAAAGTCCAGAAAACTTTGTGGCCATTGTGAATCGCCTAATCGTTTGCCGATCCGATCAGTGAAAGCGGAGTCTGAGAATTGTTTTAGAATGGTTAAAAATGGGTCAATATGTAAATAATTTATTCCGTTTTCTGGTGATATTTCAATTTAAACTAAGCATTTAAATTTGTGTATTATTGAATTAAATGATTGTTGGTAAACTCTAAAATACTAAACAGTATAAATATTTCAAAAAAGGTGTGGAACAAAAATCATAAAGTCTGGTGTTCTCGAAATAATTCCGTGAACAATTTTCCAAAATATTTCAGGCCTAAATAGGAAATTTAAAACTTGTTTTTTGTTTGAAAAAGTGCTCTTAAAAACCACAATTTGATCCGTTCAATTGCCACCAAGCGACGCGTCAAACTCTTCTGGTTCAATTTTTTGGTTGCCATTTTTGTCCATAGCGTCAAACCACGACGCATTCTCGGCGAGTGCCACGGCCGACAAACGTCCGGAAGCCGCCAAATGGCGAATGGCCTCTTCCTGCGTGAAGAAGCCATTTCCGTTCAGATCGATCTGAATCCAATTTATTTTTAAAAACAATCTTTTCACGTGCCATTGCAAATTCCGCTTTCATTGCAGTGTTTTTGGCCATTCTCTCCGCAAACCCGCTGAACAATGCTTTTGCCGCTCTAAGCAAATTTAAAATTTCAATCGCGGGCCAGGGTCGGGGGTGAAAAAATTTGCTCATAAAATTTTTTTATAAAATTTAAGCATTTTTTTTTCTTAAAATTTAAGCATTTTTTTTTTCTTAAAAATTTAAGCAGTGTCTTCAGTGTGGCTTGGCGGTGCCGAAGGCTCCACCGGTTTTTGGCAATGTTTGTTAAGAAAAGTTGCTTCAAAATGAACGAAATTTGACCAACATTTCTTAGATTTTTGGAGTATGACTATAACTTTTTGAATCTCAAAATTCTTAAAAATATATGTAAAATAAAAAAGTGCGCCAATTTTTTTCTGCCTTTTTATGACACTAAAATAATTGAGACATTCAACTTTGAACAAAATAATAAATTTTTAAAATAATTTCCCCGGGTCAGGGTCGGCGAGCAACCCTAATTCTTACCCGCAGCCATTGCCAAACGCATGCACGCACTCCGTCTCGCCATCGTCAATGCAATCGGCGCATCCCTGCGGGCAATCCGTTGCGTACTCCGGCTTGCAGCAATGCACGCAGCTGCATTTCCGTATCAACTTGCAGTCGTCGGACGGGTCGAAGACGAACTCGCAGACTGCGCAGTTTTTCGAGAAGAAATTGCAGTTTCCGCTCAATGAAGGGCATATGATGCTGTGACAGCATCCATTTTCAAAAGTGAGCTTGCCGCATGCCGAAACCTGCAAATTCCATAACTTTTGAATGTTTTTTTAATGTTTAACAAAAGACAACCGTGTCAATCTTTGCAAATGACAACACCAAGCCGATGCCGATTACGGTAACAATGGAGAGCATGTTGAGTGGAGAATGAAGTACTGTAGCAAAATTAGGAAAAAGAAAATAAGATGATAAAAAGAGAGTAAAATTGTGAATGGAAAGACGAATGGTAGGAAAGAAAATGAATAATCAAAAATATATTTTTTTAAATCTCAAATAATAGAAATTTAGAAACAAACGGAATAAATAATTATTAATTAAAAATAGTAACGTCACAAAACAATTGTTAAAGAAAAACAAATGCGAATAAAATGAATAATAGGAAAACTTAAATGTTAGCACAAAAATGATATTAAAAGAAATATCAGACAAACAAAATGATATTTTCTAAATTGAAATGGCATTGGAAAATTGTGAACAATGAATAATATAACATAAGAAAAACGAGTCAAAAATTGTAAACAAAAAAAGTGTTGGCAATTGTTTGAAAAATGCTTATAATTAGTCAGCAGAATTCGGCGAAATTTCTGACTCGCAATTGGATCGGATCATTTTTCCGACAACCGCGATCCGGACTCCTTCTCCCCCGTGATGCTGTAAATACATTTATAAATTTAAAAATAATTTAACAATAATCAAAAATTTAAATATTCGATAAACCTTGAGATATTTTTATGTATTAATTGTTTTGCAAATTTGGAAATTGTTGAAATTTTATTTTTCTTCTCGCGTATCGGCAAAACTCTGGGAATAAGCGTAATCCTTACTCTTGGCTGCAACCCTAACTTTAAGCCTAGCAGTTATCACAAAACTGTGGGCTTTGGCACTTTTTCGCGCCAAAATTAATTATTTCTTTCATATTCATTAAGCACAAATTTGAGCTCTTTTTGAGCAAGCAATCGTCGACGTTCATTCACCAATCCCAAATTCATTTATTTGGGGCAAAAATGCCGTGGTTTCCGCCCTCTGCCCCTGTTATTCGTCGTCTCCTGTTTATTTTCTTTATTCTCGGCCTTCTTCCACTGCCTTCCCCGGTGGTCTCCGTCACACTTTACCTGAAGAAACATTTTGGCGAAAACGAGCACACCGTGAAAGATTGGGGCAAAATGGACTGTTCGCTGAACGGAATCGACTTGACGGCACTCGGATTGGAGCGCAGTTGTGAAGAGTGGCCTGATCTGGGTTGGACATCAATCAATCAATCAATCAATCAATCAATTTATTCGTTATTTAAATTAATCGTTTTTTAGCGCCCATTTATTGCGACGGCAAAATCATTGAGGTACAGTACTTCATCTGCTTGAGGGATTACGGTAAATGAAATATTTTTTTTTTGTGCAGGCTGTGAATTATTGGGGCGAGCGGATGCTGTTTCTGCGCGACTCCAAACACTTTGTGGACCGACCCCTGAAGAAAGAGGCTAAGAAAATCGTCGACGAATTCAAGACGTTGTTCAATGTGACCGAGTGGAAGAAGTTCGCCGTGAGCGACATGAGCCCGGCCCAAGTGGATCAACTGTCCAAATTTGTTCGCAAAAATTTTGGCATGGCGGACGAAGCGCCAATACCGTAAATTAAACCAAAATAAATTCAATTAAATTTGTGTAAAAATTAAGGCAGCCCGGCGCATTGATTCCGTAAATTTAATATTTAACATTAAAAAAGGTAATTAAAAATAAAGGCACTTGCCGGAGGATTGGGTCGAAAGTCCGAAAAACTTTGAGACCATCAAAGACGAGAACTTAAAGAAATGGGCAAAGCAATTGAACCAAATGTGGAAGGAAATGAGCAAGAAAATGCCAAAAGAGGTAAAAATTATAAAAATTAATTGGCACAATTAGTCGCATTTATCAGATGAACGGCAAAAGCAACCAAAAGAATTCGCTGATTTACGTGTCCAACCCTTTCATGGTGCCGGGCGGTCGTTTTCGCGAGTTCCGCTATTGGGATGCCTATTTGATTGCGCGAGGACTGATCGCTTCGGGTTGGTTTGATCAGAGCGATTTTAAAAGATCATTTTTTGTTGAATTTTTGAATAATATAATTAAGGAATGACGGCATCGGTGAAGAATATGTGCAAGAATTTTGCTGAAATGGTCAACCAATTTGGCTTTGTGCCCACCGGAGGACGCATTTACTACAACAAACGCTCTCAGCCGCCTTTCCTCACTTTGTTCGATTGATCACAATAAAATCAAAGTGATTTTCTCGTTAAGAATGGTCAACGATTACTTTGAGGCCACCGGAGACACCGAATTTTTGAAGGAAATTTTGCCGGTGCTTGAAAAGGTCCAATAAATAAAAAATAATAAATGAATTGCCGACAATTAAATTATGAATAATTTTAAATCACATTTTAAAAGGAACTCGATTTTTGGCGGACCAAAAGGTCAATTGAAGTCGATGTGAAGGGCCAAAAGAAGACTTTCTACCAGTACAGGGCGGACACCAACGTTCGTCTTCAATTTGGAGGTGTTTTCCAAATTCACTTTCAGATGCCACGTCCGGAGGCATTTTGCCAAGATGTCGATCTTGTCAAGAACATTTCGGATCCCAAGGAAAAGGCAAAGGTTTGGCACAACATCGCATCGACCTCCGAGTCGGGATGGGACTTCAGCTGTGAGTGGGCGTGGCACAATCATTCAAATTTGTCGCAAAAATGTCTTATTTAGCACGATGGATCAAAAAAGACGAAACGGACAAAGAAAATCCGTGGAAATTGACCAATTTGATGACGACAAAAATTGTGCCGGTGGATTTGAACGCGTTGATTTGTGGCAATCTGGAGATGCTGAGCCATTTGTACCTCAAAATCGGTCAGTTTGACAAAATGTCAAATCACTTGCGGATGTTTTTAATAGGATTTTATTCAAATTTATTTCTTTCATTAAGGAGACAAAACAAAGTCCATGGAATACCACCGGAAGTACCAACTGTTTCTGGACGACTTCCAACGTCTGTTCTACAAGAAAGAACATGGCATTTGGTACGACTACAACTTGGAGAGCGGCCGGCTGAACGAAATGTTCTACGGCAGCGCGGCGATGCCGTTGTTCATGCGCTGTTACAACATCGACGACCTGGGCACGGCGGAGAGGATGTTCCGACGGATGGAGCAATTCGACAAGGACAACAAAATGCTGAGCCATCCGTTTGGGGTGCCGGCAAGGTTAAAATTAATTTAAAAATATATTTTTATTATTTTAATTCATTTTGCCAATATTTTTCAGCGCAGTCACTTCCGCACAGCAGTGGGACTTTCCCAACGTTTGGCCGGTAGAGAAGGCAAATGATTAGTGTAAATGTCAGTGTCCCATGCATTTTAAGCCATTGCAACACATGCTCATCGATGGTCTGCGTCGGTCGTTCAATTCGGGGTACTGTAATTTGTTTTGTGGTACTTTTGCATGCATTTCGCGCAACCCACAGAATGATGGACAAAGCGAAGGAATTGGCACAGAAATGGGTGTCCGCCAACTTCAAGCTGTACCAGCAGCACAGCCATAACTGCGGGGAAAAAATGTGGGAGAAAATGACGGCGGCCGGAGGCATACCCGGCACCGGCGGAGAGTACAGTGTGCAAGTGAGAGAAACAGAAAATTGGATTACTGTAATTTGTTTGGCATAATGCCCATTGTATTGTCAGATTGGATTTGGGTGGACTGTTGGCGCCGTCTTGGATTTGCTGGTGACTTATGGCGCTGAATTGACGACGAAAGGCGTTGCTGAAACGAAACGTGACAACAAAATAATGGAGGCTGAACCGCTCGAATTTCCAAATGAATTGGTTAACAAAAAGACAAAAAAAGTTAAAATGATAAACAACAAAATTGTTAATTTAGACGGAATACCGCTGGCAACGTTTGACGGAAGCACAGAAAAAAGTGGACGAAATAAACAAAAGCCAAAAACATTGGACGGTCAGAAATATGAAATTTCAAAAACCAAAAAAAAAAACAAATATTTTTTGTTGTAGGCCGTCGTTTATGAACCGTTTGCATTGATGACGGATGCCGAGTTTAAGCAATTGTTTGGAGCAAAATTGACGGTGACAAATGGTCCACATAATCGGCACCAATTGCAGTGGAAGGCCGCGGAACAAGACTACAAGGACTTGCCGAAAGAGTTTGACGCGCGACAAAAGTGGCCGGAATGTGCCGACATCATTGCCAGTGTGCCGGATCAAGGCAGAGATTATTATTTTTTTAATTATTTAAGCTTTTTTTTATTAATAGGGCAGTGCGGCTCTTGTTGGGCGGTATCTGCGGCTGCAACGCTTACTGACCGAGTTTGCATTGAGCGACTCAAAAAAGGGCAAAAAACAGCCAGCAATGACGCGCAGGCATATATTTCGGCACAATATACATTGGAAGCCACTCCAGAATCGGCAGGGTACGACAAAAATACCCAATTTCATTCAAATTTAATTATTTTTGAGAATTAATGTGTTGTATATAAAATAACAAATTTGCTCAAGGTGCGAAAAAGGAACAAACCCAGCATTTGCATGGAATTATTATCAGAAAATGACAGTCTCCGGGACCAATTACGAAATGTACGCCGGGTGCAAACCGTACACCATTGGGCCAATTGCTGAGAGAAAGTGGTGGTACTTCGTCCGACCAGCTGGTTCTTTAAATGATGATGCTTCGTGGAAAACGCGAGAGCCCAATTGCGAAAAAAAATGCAAGCCGCAGTATTTGAAGTCCCATTTTTCTGCTGGGCAAGAACCTTATGAAGCGTTTAAAGCCGGTGGGTATGAATGATCCGGATCCAATCCGGAATTTGAATTTTTGAAAATCAGGAAAATTTCGAAATCACAATTTGAAATTTTTTAATTTTTTTTAATCATTTTTTGGCCCTTCCGCGATGCAATTTTTGGTCCATTTTTCTGCGTTTTGGACCATTTTTTCTTAATTTTTATCAAAAATTCAAAAAATTTTCTGGGCGTCTATCGGCTCCGTCGATTCACCCTTCAAACTGATTCAAAAAACTTTGAAAAATCTTGCCAATTTTTGTAAATTACTCCGGATTTTTTGCCAAAAATTCGAAAGCCGCAATTCCAGACCCAAAAATGTCCGGAAATCCGGAAACTGAATCCGGTTACGTCCCTGGTATCAGCGAATTAAAATAAACCATTTTCGAATTTCAAAAAAATGAAATTTAACGCGCAAAGATTCTAATTGTTTATTTTCAGAGGCTTTAAGTATGCCGACGGTCATTGATCCTGTTCATTGGGCATCCTCGTCTGGTTTAGGGGAAGAAAGTGTGGCATTCAAGACTTATGAGCTTGAAATGATGCATGAAATTATGGCAAATGGATCGATCCAAGCCAGTTACGAAGTGTATGATGACTTCCAAGCGACTTTCGATAAGGGCGTAAATCAAATATATTCGGTTAAATTTCAATAAAATGAAAATAATAAAAAGTGCCAAGAATATTTTAGCATTCGCCCAACAGCAAATCAACTAACGAAGGGCACGCTGTGAAGCTTATAGGCTGGGGAGAGCTCGATTTAATTAAATATTGGATAGTCGTGAATTCTTGGGGCGCCGGGTTTGAAAAAAGTAAAAAAATTAAATTCAATTATTTTTTTAAGGTGGGGTCAAACCGGCATGTTTAAAATGCAAAGAGGCACCGATGAGTCCAGCATAGAGTCTCGTGGTGTTTATTTTGGAACAGTTAAATTTCGAGATTAGGCTCTACAACAGTTACAGTCCTAGGAATTCCACCCATGTCTAACCCTTTCAATGCTTGTTGAATAAAAAGAAATCAACCAAAAAACTAGTTTTTAAAATATTTATGAAAAATGTTTTAAAATAAATATGTGTTTTTGTAACCAATGCGAAAAGACTATTTTTTCAAACCAAAACAAAGTACGCAAATGGTCCGTTTCCTATTAATGACCGAGGGGCTGTAGGCATTCGAAGAAATTGGCAGAAAGTTGGGTCTTGAACAGGTGTCACTGGTTCAATTAGGTTTTTGCGGCGTTAAGCTTGGACTTGCGGTTTATTTCCGGCGCAGAATGATTAACGTGGGCTAAAGTCAAAGCGATCGCCATATTTTTTTGTTGTTGGCTTGGAATTGAAGAACTTTCTTCAAATAAACATAAATGACTTATTAAAAAGTCATTAGGAAATCGATTCACACATTATTTTTGCATTAAACACATCAAAATGCATCTTCTCAGCCAACAGATGTGAAATGGACGGCCCACATAATCGCTTAAAATAGTTTTAAAGGTTTTATTAATTATACAAATGAACCAAGTCCAACGGCGCCATAAAACGACGCCACACTGGTATGGCAGATGCCGTTAGGCGTGCCGTGGTGCCATCCCTGTTGATTTATAGTGAGGTTGGGGTTGGTCGGATCGGCTATATCAAAAATAAATAAAATTATTATTTATAAAACTAATAATGAAAAGGGCACTCTTGAAAACTGGGATGCCATTTCACGGCTTATGTCGGGTTCAATTTTTTGAGTCAATTAAAACCCTCGACAAACTCTTAGTGTCCGTTTTTTAGCTAAAACACGAAAATTCGAACTTCGGATGGTGGCAACCCGGGACTTCAAGAAAACACTAAACGCACCATTTGGCAATGACACTGCAAAAGTAACATTGTTGCACAACGAAGTGAGCAACAGCGCCAGCACAATAAGAAAGAAATGAGAAGAGTTCATCAGAAAAATTAATTTTCTAAATTTAACGAAATTAAATAAAAAGTCAAATAATTTAGAAAAAAAACAAATTTTTTTCAAAATGCACGGGGAATGAATGCCCCTTTCCAACTGAGATTGTGAATCACCCAAGCATTCGCCGATCAGCAGCCCAGTGAAAGCAGAGATGTTTTTTCAATTCAGAATGAGTAAAAATGGTTAATATGTGAGTAATTTATTCCATTTTCTGGCGAATTTTAATTAAAATAATGTTAGGTGAGACGAATAATTTTTTCATTATTTATTGAATTAGGTAATTGGTGCAAGGTTGAACCCCTGACGTCGGGGGAGAATTGCGAAGTCGGAGGTTTTTGGGGGTGGTTACCCAAATCGGTCGGAGTTCGGGGTTTAAAAAAAATTTTCTCCAGAATTTTAGAGACCAAATTTTTTTACTGAGTAATTTCGAAATAATGTGTTCCTGAAAATTAGAACCGTTAATTTTTTAAAGATTTTGTTTTAATAGGCGTAACGGTTAGGCATCATTGATGTAACCGAATGCCAAAAAAATGTCCGGAAACCCGGAATTCCGGACCTAATAATGTCCGGAAAAAAAACAAATTTTGAAAATAAGTAAACAAATAATAAGTAAAGCACTTTACGGTTACAATGGGGAGGGTTGGGCAGCGCCATTGTTCAAAAATACCAAAAAAAATCGGCAATCTTTTTACGAAAATCAATGCAAAAATTCAGAAAAATGTGATGAATTAATTCAAAAATTTTTTTTGGCGCTCATTTAAAAATAATTCGAAAATCTATTAAATACTAATAGAGGAGCGAATAATAGAAAGGCAAAAGAACAGTTTGGCGTAAAATTTTACAATTTATTTAATTTGTATAATAATAAAGGCACGTGCCGGAGGGTTGGGTTAAAAGTCCCATCAAAGACGAGAAGTTACATGTGGTAATGGGCAAAGCAATTGAACCAAATGTGCAAGGAAATTTCAAAAAAACGTAAAAAATCTAAAAATGAATGACACAATTAGTCACATATTTTAATGAGCGTAGAGCGAGCGACTTTTTAGCACCTGTTAAAGCTTTTTGCCGTGTTATGTGTATTTATTTACGATTGTGAGAGACGCGAATAAATAAATAGTCAGCAATTTTAAATTAATTTGATTGTTTTGACACGTTTTGGTCTTTTGGCCACTATTTTTAGCACTTATTTAGTCGGCCAACCATTTTAACGATCACAAAGCTTGTCAATGACTTGGAAATTAGCATAATTTCACATAATTATGATCAATAGAATTGTTTAAAGATATTTCATAATCGTTGCTTTCTTTAATGGGGTAAAAACATCGACGGTGAAATTCACAGATAAATATAATTTAAAAATAATTGAAAAAATTTACACCTTCCTACTTACTCGTGCTTTTGCAGCAAACATTTGCGCGTATTTGGCTAAATTTGTAATATATTTAAATTCCGCAGACAAAAAATTAATTACATATTTAATTTTTCATTTTCATCATTTAATTCATTTTAAGAACAAAAACTGCAAACGCTTACACATTCTTCAAACTTTGTCTTCCCTTCTTCACCGACACACATACTAGGGCTTTTCTAAAATTGAACAAGCAAATTAATTAATCAACTAAATTAAAAAAATAAAAAACAATTACACATTCATACGGTCTCGGCTGCACTTAAAAATGCTTTCCTAAACCTGAACAATATTAAAGTTCTGATTTTGCTTCTCACAAATTAAGTCATTCAGTTTAAACTAGGGTAGGACGGGACCGGGACTTTTGGGAAAAACCGGGACCGGGACTTGCCGGGACCAGAAAAACCGGGACCGGGACCGGGACCAACATTTTCAACCGGGACCGGGACCGGTTCCGGGACCAACCGGGACTTTTCAAGGAAAAATTTTTCTTTTATCAAACACTAAAAAATTTAATTTTCCGGCAACACATATTGTTTATCTTCTTGACCTTCGATGTTATTGTCATCATTATTCTTTTTTTTTGAGATTCTGCTTTACTTTTAGGGAGGGTGGGGGTGGCGGTGCCGATAGGCGCCGCCGAGAAAAATTTTTGAAATTTTGACTCAATTGTTAAAGAAATTTCATCAAAATTTTAGCAAAATTATGAATTTTGCTTCGGAATTTCAGGGAAAAAACTGGTTTACGTAAGAGTGGAGGATGTCCGGCGGTGCCGAAAGGCGCCGCCGGAGAAATTTTTACAAAAATTGGCAATCTTTGTTAAGAAAATTGAAGCAAAAATTCAGAAAGATGTGATGAATTTATTTCAAAAATTCTTCTATCTATTCCTTTTTTTTTGCGCACATTTTTAATTAAAAACTATTAGAATATTTATTTAAAATTTTATTAATGAGGGTATGCCAATTTGAGTAGAGGGGAAAACCAATAAATAAGTGTTTGCACTCAAGCGGGTTCGAACCCAACACATAACATGAGACTCACCAGAAAGAGGAACCACTAGGCCATCGACATACTTAGGAGGAATTAGTAAAAATGGTTGAAATGTCGGTCGATGATGCCATCATTAGGGGTGTACTTTTTTCCCGGTTGGTCCCGGTCCCGGCGGGACCAAAAAATCGGGACCGGGACTTTTCATTTTTCAAAAATCCCGTCCCGACCGGGACGGGACCTGAAAAAACCGGGAAATCCCGTCCCGTCCCGGTCCCGGAACCGGTCCCGTCCTACCCTAGTTTAAACTTTTTAGATTACCTTTTGGACACTTTTTGGATTAGAATATACGCCCGTGCCCTGTCTTTTTGCGAAAAAGCTCAAAATGGGCGATTCGTGAAGTGAAAAGACCATTTCAAAAAACTGATCTGTCTCAAAAGCTTATAACAAACATAGTAAAGGCAGCTGAAGCAAAAATTCATTTTTTTAATTATAATTTTATACAATGCTTGTGCAAATGTTCCGTTCCCTATTAATGACCAAGGGCTGTAGGCCTTCGAGGAATATAAATTGAATGGGGTGAAATTGGTATAATTTCGATGTCAGCAGGTCACTGGTTCTATGAAGTTTGTAATGCTAAGCTTGGACTTGCTTAATTCTGGCGCAGAATGATTATTGTGGTTCAAAGACAAAGCGGTCGCCATATTTTTTTGTTGTTGGCTTGGAATTGAAGAACTTTCTTTAAATAAACTAAATGAGTTATAAAAAGCTCATTAGTAAATAGCACATTATTCTTCTCATCAAATACATCAAAATGCATCTTCTCAGCCAACACATGTGAAATGGACGGTCCACATAATCGCTTAAAATAGTTTTAAAGGTTTTATTAATTATACAAAACTTGAACCAAGCATAACGACGCCATAAAACGACGCCACACTGGTATGGCAAATGCCGTCAGGCGTGCCGCCGTGCCATTTCCGTTTATATGTAGTGGATTCGGGGTTGTTCAGCTTGTCTATATTAAAGGAAAATAAAATTATTGTTTATAAAACTAATAATTAAAAAGACACTTTGAAAACTGGGTTGCCATTTCTCGGCTTATGTCGGGTTCAGATTTTTTGAGTCAATTAAAACTCCCGACAAACTCTTAGTGTTTTTTTTAGCTAAAACACGAAAATTCGGAGTTCGGGTGGTGGGGCACCCCGGACCGGACTTTAAGAAAACATTAAACGCACCCTTTGGCAATGACACTGCCAAAGTAACATTGTTGCACAACGAAGTGAGCAACAGCGCGAGCACAATAAGAAAGAAATGAGAAGAGTTCATCAGAAAAATTAATTTCTGAATTATAACGAAATTAAATAAAAAGTCAAATAATTTAGAATAAAAACAAATTTTTTTCAAAATGCACGGGGGAATGAATGCCCCTTTCCAAC
The DNA here is from genome assembly GCA_020449905.1 of Globodera pallida. Taxonomy (NCBI): domain Eukaryota; kingdom Metazoa; phylum Nematoda; class Chromadorea; order Rhabditida; family Heteroderidae; genus Globodera; species Globodera pallida. Next base: position 1,812,162 of record JAIXHY010000015.1, read on the forward strand.
TGAGATTGTGAATCACCCAAGCATTCGCCAATCAGCAGACCAGTGAAAGCAGAGTCGGAATGGGAAATGTTTTTTCAATTCAGAATGGGTAAAAATTAGGGTAGAGCAAAAGCGGTTTTAAACCGGGGGTACCGGTTTTCGGTTAGGCAGGTTTTGCCACCCCCGGTTTTCGGTTTCCGTTTTTGGCCGACACCCGGTTAACCGTAAACCGAAACCGGTTTTTGGCAAACAATAGGGGGGACCCTTTTGATTTTCAAATTCGTAATTTTCGGGCCAATTTAACGAAAACGAATTTGAAAAAAATTGTTTACGAAAAATGAATAAACCCCCAAAAATGCACCCCCCCCCACCCCTACGACTTTTTTGTTTTGAGGCGGTGGGGGAGGGGGGGTCGACGGTGCCGATCAGGGATGTGCTCTGTTCTGTTCTGATTTTCTGATTTACCAGAATTTCTGGTCATTTTGGGCACCAGAATTCTGTTTTCTGATTTCTGATTTTTTAGAGAAAAAACCAGAAAAAAATCAGAAATTTATACATTTCATTATCAAATTTGGCATAAACATTATGCCATTTTTTGATCAAATTTTCTTAAGAAAACGGTTAGTTTTGGAAGAAAATTGTTTGATTTTTTTAATATTTTCAAACTTTTTCAATGGAAAACCGGCCAAATTACGAATTTTGGACCAATTTTCTTAACTAATCTTGTTAAATTTTCAAAAAAAATTTCCGCCGCCGGCCCCTCCCATTCCTAAAAACCTTCAAAAAAAGTACCATATTTAGTAAATTTTGGTTGCAAATCCTTAACAAATTGAGTCTAAAATTTCTAAATTTTCTCGGCGGCGCCTATCGGCACCGCCGACCCTCACCCCAGCAGAAGTGAAGCAGTTTTTCAAAAAAAAATCGAAAATCGAAAGAAAAAATACTCTAAAAATAGACGTTTTTTGCTTACCCTCCCACCCCAAATTTTTTTTTTGGTAAGATAGGTATTTATTATTGCTCCAAACTTTAAGATTTTGAAAAAAAAATTTTGTAGAATTTAAAAAAAAATTCTGTTCTGGTTTTCTGATTTACCAGAATTTCTGGTCGTTTTGGGCACCAGAATTCTGTTTTCTGGTTTCTGATTTTTAAAATGGGGACCAGAATTCTGTTTTCTGATTTCTGATTATTTTTTATGCAACCAGAATTCTGATTTCTGGTTTTTAAAAAGGCGACCAGAGCACATCCCTGGTGCCGATAGGCGCCGCCGAGAAAATTTTGAATTTTTGGCTCAATTTGTTAAGAGTTTTGCAACCAAAAATGTAATAATATGGCAATTTTTGAAGCTTTTTAGAAATGGAAGGAGTCGGCCGAGAAAATTTTTTGAAAATTTTAACGATATTTGTTAAAAAATGGGTTTTCTGCATTTTATGATACTAAGTAATTAAGATCACTCAACTTTGACCAAAGTTATACATTTTTTAAATATTCAGTGAATTCGCCAATCAAAAAATGAAATGAGAAACTAGTAACTTGTATCTAAATTTAAAAAAAATTTGGAAATTTAAGAAACTTTTGAAATTGTTTACACACTGTAAATATGTTGAGAATGTTGGAAAAAACTGTCCCCACCACTCACCACTACACCACCACTTTTCTCAACAGAACTCCCATAAAAATGCCACCATTAGGGGTGTATTTTTTTCGTTTTTTAAACCGAAACAACCGGGGGTACCGGTATTCGGTTAGGCCGGTTTTACGACCCCCGGTTTTCGGTTTCGGTTTTTAGGCCAAAAAGCCGGTTTTCGGTTTCGGTTCGGTTAACCGACCGCCATCTACCCTAGTAAAAATGTTTAATATGTGAGTAATTTATTCCTTTTCTGGCGAATTTCAATTTAATCATTTATTTTTAATGTTAAGTGAGAAGGAATTTCGGGGTTTTAAAAAAAAATTTCTCCAGAATTTTAGAGATCAAATTTTTTGTTATTATAACGTACACAAACCGTATGCTTTTTTCTTAATTCATTCAAAACCAAAGGAAATAATGAAATGATCAATTTTCAAACCAAAACAGATCAGATTTTGAAAACGGCGGTGCCTATCGGCACCGCCGACTTCTCCCGCATTCACAGAGATGCCAACTCACCTTGGAGAAAATATGGCATGGGGTCAAAAATATGGCATTTTTATGACAAGTTTTCTTAAGGAATTTTCAAAAAACACATTTTTTAAGTGGAGGCGGGTGGTCTGCGCCGCCGAGAGAAAAACTGAAAGTTTTAGTGAATAATTTTTTTGTTTTTTAACTAAGAATCAGTAAAAAATGAGTAATTATTAAATCAAAAAAATAAAATAAATTTTCACTCGGGGAGTAAACCCTCCGATAAATAAATTAAAGCACATAGTCTAGCCATGAAGAATAGAGAAAAAAATGTTTTGCTAAAGGATATTGAATCAAAGGTTTATTAAATTTGATTTGGCAATGTATTTTTCAAGTCAATTGGTTCCAAATTTTGTATAACACTTTTGAAAAGCTCCGATTTTTCCATTAAAGGTTTAAAAGTCGGAACTTGGAATTCCGCATCGTCAAAAATTTCAATTGATTCTCAGGATGAAGAGCATTATTAATTTGTTTTGTGACATTTGTATTATAAAAAATGGTGTGCAACCTGCCGGATTCTCAGGATGAAGGTGCCAAGTCCTTTCTTGAATCTGACCCTTTTAGTGAATCTGCCGCCGAGTTTTGTTCAGTCAATTGGCATTTTGCTATGGCCCTTCTGAAAACGTTATGGCAGGCAAATAGCGTTTAATAATTAGTTAAAATTCAGATGGGAAAAAAAATTTGATTGTTCGATGCGCCGGGCCCGAGCGGAGTGGAAGAAGACTACACGAACTTTTAGAAGACGCTTGACTTCATCAGCACGTTTTTGAACTGCACGATATTGCATCCTTCTGCGGTCCAACCACACGTGCATCAAGGTGCAATTCCAGTACTGCATCAATAAACTTAAAATGCCGCGCAGGTAGGGCAAAATAGGAATGCAGTGCCTAAATGAAGAAAACCTTAATTATTCGTTTTAGACATTGTTTTTATGTGCACTTTTGCACGTGGAGTAATTACAAAATGAGTTGGCTTTTACTAAGCAGTGGAAAATGATTGGTAGCAAAAAGAAAACCTTTTAGGAAAAATGCGAAAATTATTGCTTGAAGTGCTGGATGAAGCCAAGAATGTGGGTGTTTATTGCTAACAAGGCATATTCAGTGGAATTTCGGGGTGTGGGGGCGAAAATTTACAACAATAGGAGGAATAAAACGTTGTTGATAGCCGTTTCCTTTAAAACACTGCACAAGAAGAACAAAGCTTGGATTTTTTATTTCGCTGATTCTCAAATAAGTTTGAGTCTAAGATCCATAAAATTTATAGCAAAACCTCCAAAAACTGGGCAAGTCTTGTGGAAGGTTTTGTTCAAAGTTCAGGCAACTGCACACGACCAGTTTGCGCCGATCAAACCCATAGATCACAAACGGCCAAGTATAAGAAGGCTTGATTGCTTCATCTCTTTCTTAAACTTAATTAGCATTAAGAGCGTAAAGTTAGCATCCGAAAGATTGCCTGAAGAAGCGATGAGCATCTTTTTCGTCTCAACCAGTTCACCGCGCAGTGCCAATTTGTCGTCGACGCCCTCCAGCAGATCGTATGTGGGAAGGAGATGGAGGTGAACTGAAATTGAGAATTTAAATGAAATTTGTGAATTACCATTTTATATTTTACTTTGATCAGAAGTGACATCCCCAAAGGTAGTGTTAGTGCTTTCCATAATAGAGGAGCTAATGTCCCCAAATGAAGTGTTGGTTGATGCCATTTTAGGTAGATACTAGAAAACAAAGAAGTTGAATAAATTGAAATTAAAAAGGAAAAATCTGTTCGTACCAAAAAAATGAATTGAAGCTATATTATTTTTTGATAAAACAAAAAATGCGGAGTGACCGACCGACCCCAAATGGGCGTCAAATTGGTACAATAACGGAGGGAAGGAAATGAATCGGAATATATCGGAAAGGGGAAGGGTGATTATAAGAACACAAAATAACAAACGATTTCGGAGGTGATCGAAAATGCACACCAACGGTAAGTGGACCCGGAAAAGAAAGTTTTGGAAAGGGTTGGGAAGGAAAGTTTTGTCCGGAGGACTTTGAGGAAAGGACAGTCCGGAGGACTTATGAGGACGGCCTCAGAAGGCTTTGAAAGCAATAGGTCCGGAGGACCGTAAACACCGTTCAAACAAGGTTGACCCAGAGAGCTTTCCTTTTTAAACACCCAATGACACTGAACACTATTTGTTAAAGAAGAGTTCTTTATTAGAGCAAAAGAACTTTGGAAAAGTTGAAATGCTTATACTGCGACCAGTGCCGAATGAGAAATCGGCACTGCTTAAATAGGAAAAAAGCATTAGTCGGGGTCGGGGACGAGAACCCCGACTAAAAAAAATCGGGGACGAGGCTGAACCATACTTTAAACCTAATCAGAACTCACCGTTTGTTTTTGCTCAAGTTCATTAAGTCTTCCCAGCAATGCCTTCTGATCACTTTGCATGAACAAAAACTGATCAATGGAAACTAGCTTCTGCTGGTCCTCATTTAACCAGCCAATTTTCTCTTCCAGTTTCTCGTATTCGTCAAAATTGACATGCTAATTTCTACAAAATTGGAAATCTTATTAACAAATGGACGACATAAGCCAAATCACGAGACTTTACGATACAAAACAAAAAACTTAAATTTAGCGAGAATTTCCAAAATGTTACCTTCTAAAAGATAGAGTTTTTTTAAAAAAAAAGAATATTTGAATGCTATTTCTGGGCTTCTCTCATGATTCCCTATTCTACAAAAAAAATAGGTTAAAACCTGAAAATCCGGACCCTAATGATGACCCGGAGAATTGTGAGAATGGAATTTTAAAAGCATAAACTGTTTTTTTACGCTTTAAATCTTTTTTTATGTTTGCAACTAATAGGGGGTAACAAACAATTCCGTGTGGGATTTTAATTATTTTTAATATCTTTTAATTATAATTTTGCTCTGAAAATGTTAGCCAATCGCAGCAGCCACATATTCGCACTTTCGCCCACATTTATTCGGTCCCAAAAATAGCTTTTTCCATTCCATTCATTTCACGCGGCCGATGCAAAGTTTGCCTTTTTGGCCATTTCCCCAATTCGGCCACCCCCAAAATTTGTTTAATGTCCGAAATTTCGTTTATAAAATTATAAAAATATATTTTGTTTATACTAATCGAATAAAAATGCGGTTGTTGCCCTTCCATTGTTTGTGCATTTTTGCACTAATAATTCAACAAAATTCGCTGTCCGATCAGTTGCAATGCTTTTTATGGTGTTGATTTTAATTCATTTTCATTTTTTTTAAATTTATTTTTTATTTTTGTTTAAAGTGAAGGGCCATGCAATTGTCAAGGGCACCAATTGTCTCAAAAATGCGTGCCAAACGACCGCTTCCACCACCCCCGTTGTTACAGCGTAAAATCGGTTTTAACCGGACAGGGTGAGGAGACAGCGGGGTATGGCATCGGAAAAACTCAAAAACCGGGCCCAAAATAACCGCGGTTTTTTTCAGGACAAAATGGTGGCACCCCTTTAGGAGTAAAAATGCCAGATTTTGTTGCGGGAACTGCCCGCGGTTTCCAAGACAAAATGGTGGCACCCCCAGGGGGGTAAGAAGGCCACGTTCTGTTACGGCAAATGCCCGCGGGGCAAAATGATGGCACCCCCGGGGGCAAAAACCACTTTTGTTGCTGCCGAGGTTTCTTTCCAGGTTAAAGTGGTGGCACCCCCGGGCGTAAGAAGACCAAATTTTGTTGTTGTTGTTTGAATCTGGGAAACTCTGGACTAATTAATGCAAAAATTTGAATTTTTTGTTTACAATTTTAAAAGTGCTCCGAAAGGGCTGTTCTGCTGACTGCGAGTCGGTGGAGGTCAGTGGATGGCAAAAGTGCCAGCTTTGTGAGGACCAAATGTGCAACAAAAACGACGACGACGGTTTTTTTCTGCGGAAATATTTTATTTTATTTTAAAAATTATGCAAAAGTTTGTTGTTAATTTTAATAAATAAATTTTAATCAATTTAATATTTTGTAGTTAAATTTAAAATCATTGCGCAGTTTCAAAGACTTTTTTGCTCAACGATTGCCAAATGAGCCAATTTTTTGGAGCTCTGCAAACAATTCGTAGCAATTTTAGGCGGTAAAAATTTTCTTAAAATTTAAAAACTATTCCAAATATTCAGCGAGTCCGGCATGGAAAGCGCAGCAACGCGAGAGTAACATAAAAAATTTTAAATACCTCATTTATTTTTATTAAACTATAATTTAAAATTATTTAAAATATTATTTAAATCATTTAAATACTCGCAATTATTTTGGTTTAAAATTATATATTTAAAATCAATTAAAACAATACTCGCAATATTTTTTTATATTTAAAATAGATACTCGCAATTAATTTTTATATTTAAAATCATTTAGATACTCGCAATTATTTTTTTATAAATTATATTTAAAATCATTTTAGTGCTCTCAATTATTTGTATTAAATATTATAATTAAAAAAATTATTTAAACAAGCAACTTTGTTATATTTAAAATATTAAAAATTGTTTTATCACTACATCAGTGCATCATCTGAAGGTCATTTGGCGGAAAGGCAAGCGTGATTGTTTTTTTGAAATTGGCATTTTTCTTTTTAAAAAAATGATCTAAAATGTTTTTCAGTTCCCAATTCGTCAACGGCATCGACTCGTCATTATTTGCTTCTCCAAAAAATAAAGTACAAATGGCCAAAACGGAGGTGAGAAAAACATACAAATTTTTTTAATTAAAAAAAATATTTCAATTTTTGTCAGAACAAAAACGATTTTGGCGCTCAGTTTCAAAACGTTTTGGAACGAATGTCGCCGAGCAGTGAGCCGATTGGCCTTGGGAAGGGTCCAAAAATGAATACTAAATTATATATATATATTTGTTGGCGTATTATTTGTATATTAGGATTATTCGAATTTTTCTAGTAAAATTTGAAAATTCCGGGTTTTCTTTTTTGTTTTTCTTAAAAAAAGAAAAGAGGATTTCAAATTTTACTGTATATACTGTATTTCCTAAAATAAAGCCACCGGGGCTCTATTTTTCACTCTCCCGTATTTGAAATTTTCAGATTTTACTAGGAAAATTCGAATAAGCCCCCCTAATTAATATTCAAATAATACGCCGACATATGGTATATGTATTTAATATTTTTCAATATTTAGATTTGGAGCCCGACCGTCCTCAACTTGTTGGCCCTGTGCAATTTGGGCCGCCCCTTTCTGGCACTGGCCAACATTTTGTCGTGGGCCAAAATTTGGCACAAAAAACAGCCGTCGAAACGGGCGGTGGTGGACCCTCCCGGGTCGCAGCATTTGGCCAACAAATTGAACACCGCCAAAACGGCGGTTATTCAAATATTAATTACTAAACGGCAAAAAGCAACAAATGTTTAATCCACAAAAGTTTAGGAGGCAAAACCGTGCCATTTTTGGCTTTGAATGCCGCGGCGGCGACACTTTTGTTCACTCTGGTCCAAATATTATTGGCCTTGCTTCGAGAGTGATTTTATAATAAAAAAAATGTGTTTTCAACTCATTATTACATTTATTTATATTTAAAATGTTGAATTTTAAAACTTGCCCGCAGCCACGACACACTTTGGCCAAAGATAACATTATGCCAACAGCAAAAGCAACACAAAGAAAACATTCCAAAAATGGCACAAAATTTGGCACATTATCACTTTTAGTTATTGAATCTTTGTCTACAATTTTCATATTTTGGCCAAATTCTATCTAATTATAGTTATTGAAAGTTTGTCGCATTTTCTCGAATATTAAAAAAGCCAAAATCGACGCCGGCTGACTCCTCCCCCCCCCCCCCCCACAGAATAAAGCAGAATTGCCAAAAAAATAATTGATAATGAAGCAATTAAAGTTGAAAACAGTTTCTTTATTATCGATAATGCAAAAATTTCCTATGTCGGATTTCGGGTTTTGGAAATACCGAGATTTTTGGGTTTTCGGATTTAAATCGTTATCGTATTTTTGGGGTTTCGGAATTTCAGGTGGATTTATTTTCCGATTTTGCCCAGCCCTGGTAAGGCCAAACCGTGAACAAAAAGGCAGTGGAATTGCCGACAAATTCGCTTAAATGATTTTAATTTAAAAAGAAGCAAATAAAAAACATGTCAATTTATCATAGGAAATCCGACAAAACATGATACAAACGCTGCGCTTCAAACAATCGCGTTGTAAAATTGATTAATCGGAATTGCAAACATGGCCATATTTAAGCTCGCTATTCAATTCACAATTTCCAACAAAAAATTTCATTTTCCATCATTCCTCCTGGATGCCAAAAAACATGTTGCCATCACGGCTTGCCTTTTTGTTTGGCACTTCACTATTTCTAATACACGGCACTGAAGGTGTTGTGACCAATCCGGTCAACGTGTTGTTGCACGATGCCACTAGCACATTGCATGTCTGGGTCCAACCCGTTAAAGAGGGCAAAGTCAGTTCTGAGAGTGTTGAAGCGATGCCATGGATGCCAATGCCACTTTAATTGGTAACCCCAACAGGTCACCAAGGTGTATTTGTGCCCTCCAACTGAAGCCGGTACGATTGAGCAGTCTGGACAGTTTATTGCCGAGTGCAAGCAGTACTCGAGCACCTCTTTGAACAATTTCATCGAAATCAACGACAACGCAGCAGGTGCTTACACGCTGACCTGGACGGACACCACACAGGCGTCGTTGATTTATGCGTTCGAGCCCAAAACGGTTTTGTTTTTTTTTGGAAAATTAAATACTCCCAACTCTTGAGATAAAATTACATCAATTAGATGAACAAACAATAGGATCATAAACAGATCTTTTAAAGTTAGTTCAGTAATTGCATGTCCGATTACTCGATTTTTATTTCTATTAAAAATAATAATTTTAATCGATTAAAATTTTGTATTTTAATTTAAATATTGCTTCACAGGTTCTGGAAGAAGGTATCCGCATACTTTTCATCGATGAAGACGCTAAATCGCCCAACTTTGAGGGAAGCTACCACTTCCGAGCTCCATTTGGTTAGCTCTGTCCGTTAAATAATTAAAAATTTATTTTTAAAATGAATTTATTTACAAATTTTAATAGGCTGGACCAGCGACCCGTGTGGCTTTAACAGGTCCAAGGATGGACTGTACCATTTGTTCTATCAACACATTCCACCCTTTGTACAATTGTAAAAATTTAATTTTTCGTATTTTATAAAATTGTATAATCAAATTTAAAAACCCAGGCCCACCATGCATTGGGGCCACGCTGTCAGCAAAGATTTGATCAATTGGATCCATCTGCCAATATTCATGATAGCCTCAAAGGTGCCGCACTTGGTCGTGAGTGGCCATTTCACCGGCTCTTCAATCAATTTGCCCAACGGCGAATTTGGCGTGTTTTGGGCCCAACGAATATGTGAGTGTCCCCGTCAGCATTTGTATTTTAAGGTTGAAGTCAATTAATTCATGTTTAGGTAATTAAATTTTGTTGGCATTGGTTAAAATTTGCTTATAATCGATGGCATTTTTTTAAAATTTTCCAAAAAATATAAAAAACATTTTGCCTCTTACGCCCCCCCCCCCGGCATTTCTTCAGTAGAAAAATTTCGTTTATTTTTTATTATTATCTGAATTTCAAGCAACCCTTCAATAGAACTCATATCGTAAAAAACAATCTTAACAATTTCCAAATGTTGAAATGTATTTATTATTAATATTTAAATTTATCTTTGAAATTTTACAAATTTTCAGCTAATTTTCTCAAGGGCGCAGTGACTGAATGGCGAGAAGTTCAACAATATGTAACGACAAAAGTCCGAATATTTATTAATTTGATTTTCTATTTTTATTTTTTCTTAGAGTTTAATTCGCCCGGATTGGTCAACACATAAAACAATCATTGAAAGATTTCCAACTGTTGATCCTCCACTTGGGGACAGTTTCCGTGACCCAGTTGTGTTTCTTGGCCCAGGAGGTGCGTTGTTTAGGGAATTTTAATTAATTTATTTATTTTTTAATCAAATTTTTATTATCCATTAAAAATCATATGATCAAATCATCATCGAAGCCGTATGATAGCCTTGATTATGGTTGTCAGTTTCTGGGAATTTTTATTTACCCGAATTAAAAGGTTAAATTGGTCTAAGATTCTTAATCGTTGATCAGTCTTAATCGTTGATCAGATCAGGTTGTTCCAAAAATCCGTTGGGCACAAAAAATTAAACATGAAAAAAACAAAAATTAGACATATTGTTTGGTCCGAATTGGAGAACAACCCAAAAAAAACCAAAATCAAAATAAACCCAATATTTTTGACCGATTTTGTTTGGTCCAAGCCTGTTGAATAAAAAAAATTTTATTAACAAATCGGGAACTTAGGCTTTTGTATATGGTTTACTAAAATTTTTTCTTTTTGTACAAATTTTAAGTAAAGGCAGACCAAAAAAAGCCAAAACCAAAATAAACCCAAAACTTTTGATCAAATTTGTTTGGCCCAAGTTTCCGGTCTCTAGAGAAAAACTGATCAATTAATTTAGGCTATTACTACATGACTGTTGGAGGTGAACGAAAGGATGGGTCGGCGGGTGTTGTGTTGTTGTACAAAAACAAGAACAAGCATGCGGATCAGCTTGATCACGATTGGGAATATCAGGTTGAATGAAAAAACAAACAAGCAAAACTGTTTTAAAAATAATTAAATTTAACAAAATTAATTTTTAAATGAATTTTAGGGAGTTTTACATGAGGACAAACGGGATGGGCTACGAATGTGCGAATGTCCCATGTTGATCGCCATGGGCGACCCGTTGAACACGAACACGGAATGGGTGTTGTCCTACATGTCAGACAAAGGCTCATATTCCATGCTTGGCAAGGACGCTGAAGGACGGTAGGATGCCGTCGATGAGTGGCATGCCGAGTAGGGTTCGGACGGGCGCCCGGGTCGGGCGGGCATCGGGCGGGCGCCGGGCCGGGCGAGCGCCCGACTAGGAAGTATTCGGTCCGGGCTAAAGCCCGGTATTCGCCCGGCAAAGCCCGCCCGGACAAAAAACCAAAAAAAAAGCCTGGATAATCCGCCCGGGTTTTTGTCATGAAAAATACACCCCTAAGAATGAGAATTCAGAAAATTATAAAGAAAATGCAATGTTTTAACAATTTTGGACCCATTTTCATCAACAAAAATGATTAAAATCTCTATTTTTTCTCGGCGGCGCCTATCGGCACCGCCGACCCCTAAAAAAATTTTGCAAATATTTGCACGCCCGATGCCCGGGTTTTTTTTCTCCCAAATCCGCCCGCCCGGCCCCAACTCAATTATCCGAACCCTAATGCCGAGTCCGGACGGCACTCACTTCACTGCCTTCAGCCAAAACAAATTGGAAAATTTTAAAATTTCCACTCAACAAAAAACTTGACGAGATTTAAGAATTTGTTAAAACTTTTACAGACAAAATTCTCTCTCGATTTTTGAAACCGGTTTCCCGATCAAAAACTAAAACACCAAGACATTTCAAAACGCAATGTTTCAGAGCGCGAATGAATGCACTATTTGTTGGACATTTTGATGGAACAAAGTTTGAGCACAGATTTGAGCAAAAGCTGGACTTTGCTGGTGGCTCTTTTGCGTACCAAGTATTTTGGGAATATATTTTTTTTAATTTTTAAATGTTTGGCATTCCGTCCTTAAGAGCTTCTACGACCAACAATCCGACAGATTGGTCCTCATCGGTTGGATCTGCAACATTGCCTGGATCGGCGACAACACCGGGGACCCAAACTTTGACGACCATAGCAACGTGTCGTCGCTCACTTTGACTAAGGTAATATATTTTTAAATAAAAATTAGTGTCATCTATAGGGTCCGGATTTTTTTGCGAATAGGGGGGAATCATGAGAAAAGCCCAGAAATAGCATTCATTTCAAAAAATTATAGAATTAGAGCGACTTTTTAGCAATATAAATCAATATTTTGGCTTTTTTTGAGAATAAATCAATATTTCGCCATTTTTCCGTAATAAATCAATATTTTAATGCAATTTTTAGGCATTTTCCCCAAAATTCTTGAAGAAACTCAATATTTCAGGCACTTTTTCCCAAAATTTCTTATGCAATTACTCTTAAAAATCAAAAAAAAATTTCAAACCAAAAATGTACCCCTAAAAAATGACTTTTTCAATGACTAAAAATCCACCCCCAAAGATCGGCATTTCTCCTAAAAAAAATTTTATTTATATTTTTTATGATTTATTTAAACAAAATAGCAGTCATTTTAAACTCAACGCATCATAAATATTTAATTTGTTTTATTTGAAGGAATTGGTTCTATCCGAAAATGGACAATATTTGATGGTCAGACCATTGCCGGAGTTTGCTTCTTTCAGAGAAAAAAAGCAGCCACACGTCATAACGTCGGTGTTGTTGTTTTCAGTCCATAAATATTTTTTTAAATATTAACTTTAACCCTGACTTTTGTAATAAAATGTTTTAAATATTAATTTAATTTATCCAAAAATTGCGACATGATTCAAAGCACAAAAAAAATTTAATTTAAAGATTAGACAGAATTACAAACCTTGTGAGTTTCGAGCACACACCGGTGCGGGGAGTACAAACCAAAAATTGGTTTTCTGGCTCCCATTAAACTTGGCATTCTGGTCTCAGAAAAATGCCATTTCTGTGTTTTTTATAATGTAATTCTAATTTAAGTATAATAAAAACAATTTAGTAATTTCTTTCAGAAAAGGTGAAAAATTGCATTTGGAAAAGGGTCAGGCCGAACTTATCTTCGAGTTCAACTGGGACAACGGCCGAGAGGAGACATTTGAGTTGCATCTGACGCCAACCCAAACAAATGGCAAGAAATTGGAGTTCCGGATTGACAACAACGGCATCGAGCTTAAGAGGACCTGGTCAGCGTTTTCCGCACAATTTTACAAAGAAACAAACAAAAATCCTTGTCTTGGTCCGGAATAGATTCATAATTTTCTAAGATAAAGTCAATTTTATACCAAATTTTAATGATATTTATGTTGATTTTAACTAAATAATCGGTTTAAAACAGGGCTGCCAACAAAAATGCCGCCGAAGAAAATTTGTTTGAAGATTAAACAATATTTGTTAAGAAAATTGGTCCAAAAATTACGCAAAACCTCATAATTCAACTAGTAAATTCGAAAAACTTTCCCGAAACCCGAAAATAAGGGCAAAATAAGGACGGAGGACTCAACTAAGGACAAATCTTACAAATAAGGACATTTTAAAGTATTAATTAACCCCCTGTTGATGTGTTATTCAGGGTGACAAACAACAAACGCCTGGTGGTCTACAATGCCATGCCGACAAAAATGCACATTTTTATCGATTTGGACACTGTTGAATATTTTGCGGACGAAGGCCGATGGTCGGGAGCCGTTCGCCTGCCTAACGCAAGCCAAGAAAACCGAATTGGAACCGTAGAAGTAAGTTGGTTAAATCAAGATGATTTGACTAGCAGCTGGCTTCCAAACAGAATTTAATATCCAAGTTTAAAAAAATTTAAATTTAAATCGATTTGCCTTTAAAAGCATTGTTTGATCTGGTCTTGATCAATTGGTTGATGGGTTTGAAGAGATTTTATCAAGGTTGAGCCTGTTGAAAAAGTTGAGTTAGATCAACTCAGGATTAACCGATCCTGTTCCTAGTAAAAAAAACTGATCAGAATCATTTGAATTTTAATAAGCCTCAATTTCTAAAAAAATTGTCATTTTCAGTTGAAAAGCGCACCACGATTGCTCAAGGAGGCCAGCATGTGGTATCTGAACTACAAGGCGCACAAATCAACGTACCTTCAGCAATGAGAATTTCAAGTCCATTGAAGGATTTGGACCAAATAAAAAACGATGATCAAGAAAATTATGGCTGTTGATCAGTGATTTGTTGTTAGTTGGTTTGGCCTAGTAATCGGTTATATCATTTCCTGTACGGTGTTAATAGTTTGATAAATTTATTTTGATTTTCGATACAATTGGTTGATTACTAATTAGCCTTCCACCGTATACTGGTCCCGAATAGAGTTGGAGCAGAGCCAGAATTAAAACTAAAAAACTCGCTGATTTTTCCGGATTTTCGAAAACAGGTAAACAACATTAACTTACACATTGTGTAGAGCAAAATGAATTAAAGAAGTTAGACGAATTTTGAAACGGAAAAATTGACCGAATTAATATACAGTTTATTTTAATAATTACAATATAAAATGAATGTGAGTAATAGGTATAAAATGGCCTAAAAATTCATTCAAAGATGAAGAAAAAAAAAATCGGGAATTTCGTTATTAGGGGTTTTACTTAGGTTTGTTCCCCCAATTTTCAAAAAAAAAAAAAAATTTTTCTAAGTCCACAAAAGATTTTTCTAGGGGTATTCGGCAGGGAGCCCAAATGGTACTTGTGGGTAGTGTTCGGCAAATAGGTTTTTTCGGTAATCGGTAACGGTAATTCGGTAAATTACCGTTACCGAAAAATACCGAAATCCCAACATTTTTCTCGGTCGGTAATCGGTAACGGTAATTCGGTAAATTTCTTCGGTAATTACCGCGGTAATTACCGTTTTACCGCGGTAAAACGGTAAATTACCGCGGTATTCCAGTCAGAGATATCTCGGTCGGTAATCGGTAACGGTAATTCGGTAAATTACCGTTACCGAAAAATATCGAAACCCAACATTTTTCTCGGTCGGTATACCGAATCGGTAATACCGAAAAAATTACCGCGGTAATACCGAAAATTACCGCGGTAATACCGTACCGTGCCGAACACTACTTGTGGGTTATGTGACCCAAAAAAAAATGTTTTTTAAGACGTTTCTGGGGGTTTCCAGTGCCGTAGAATCCAAATCTGACCTCCATTTCGACTCATTCAGAACCCCGAACCCGAATAAATTTTCCAAAATTCAAAATTTTTATTTTTCCGCATAATCGTAATTATTCGATGTGAAAACATCAGATTGGCGGCATAAAAGCAAGAAGGAGCAACAGCAAATATGTCACATCGAATAATTTGGAAAATTGTTCGAAATGAGCCGAAATGGAGGTCAGATTTGAATTCTACGGCACTGGAAACCCCCAGAAACGTCTTAAAAAACATTTTTTTTTTGGGTCACATAACCCACAAGTACCGCCCACCCAAATTGGCTTATTTTTAAAGCAAATGCCCTCATTTTGGAAATTTGCCTTATTGTTTGCCATATTTCCACACTTGCCATAATTTTGCCATATTTGGTTGCTAATCTGTTAACAAATTCCATCAAAAAAAATTCGAAACTTTCTCGTAATTCTTTATTGAAAACGGGTTTAGGTCATTCGGTCGGACAGGTCCAAAAAAAAATATGTTCTAGTTTTTCCTTAAGAAATCAAAAACTGTTATGAAGATAAATCAATTAGAAAAAAAAAATGTTTTGAATTTATCATTAATTTTTTAACATAAAAATGCCGAAATATTGAATAAAACAATGATGAAATATAGGTATGTTGTTTTTTATTCTCCAAACGCTTAAGTCCCAGAATGTTTTCCTTGTGAAATAATATATAAGGTATTTTTGTCCAAAAAGTTATTTTGATTTTGGTTTCAAATTTAAAAAAAAATTACATTTCGGGAAAAAATTCATTGGGCACAACCGGTGTGCCGTGTTTGTTACACATAAACCAAAAGAATTCCTCAATGAATTATACGATGAGATGCAAAAGTCGGTGCATTATATATAAAGAAGCAAAAGTCCAAAAAAATTAATGATGGGTTGCAATAAAGGTGAGAGAAAGACAAATTATAGCACACTCTTTCTCTCTCTTTCTGTCAATGTGTGATACTCTCACATTTTTTCTCTGTTATCTTTGCTTTCAATCTCTTTCCTGCTCAGTTTTGTCTGATTGTCTAACATACTGTTCTCTTTTCTGTTCCTCTTTCTCTATCGTTTTCATTTGCTTTCTTTTATATTATGTCTGACTGCTCACTGTTAGTTCTGCACGAGACCCAAAATTCCCCGATATTCGAGACTCGAGACCGAGACTTGACCCCGATACTCGATACCGAGACCGATACCCAAAAACCCGAGACTTTTCTCGAGTCGATACTCGATACCGAGACTTTCGTGCAGCACTACTCACTATGACATTTCCGAGGGAAGTTAGAGAAAGGAAATGTGTGAGAATAGTGTGGGTTTTGCGGCAAAAATTGAGCAAACAAAACATCGGATCAGGTTTCGGCTTCAAGACTCAACTATTTTTTTGCCCATTATAAAGTTCATCCAAAAAAATGTTGTATTTTCCTTAAGAAATCAAAAATTGTTATGAAAATAAGTCAATTAGAAAAGTTGTGAAAAAGTTATTTCAATAAAGGAGGCGAGAACGGGACCGGGAATCTCGTACCTTTCTCGCGGGAATCCCGTTCCCGCCGGGCTATATGTTGTTCAAAGTGAGTGAATGAGTTGACTCTAAACTATTGTTATTGTTTTTTAAAAGTTTTTAAGTCGATTTCAAGTTTTGAGCCTTTTGTCTGTATCGCCCATTTTGAGCACTTTTTGATTTTTGCTTTTGCGGCAGGCTTTTAGCTCTAGGCCGCTATGATTCGAAGTTGGCAAGAAAAATTGCAATTGCATTTGCTATGTTTATTTTTAATTTTGGTCAATTTTCTTAACAAATAAAGCACTTACTAGGTTACGGTATCTTAAACATTTGGATGATAGATTACGGTAGATTTAAACGATTAAAAATAGCACAAAATGTATTTGGAAAAATCTGATAGTTGATTTGGTCCAACTTTTGACCTATTTTTTCGATCTTTGCTCGTCGAGACAAAGTGATCGGTATATCATTTATGCCGTTTTGGAGTGGGGCGGGCGTTTACTACAGTTTATCCTTTTTTTCAATTCTCTTAGCGCCATTTTATACCTTGCATAAGAGCTCGCCAAGTAGCCTCAATGCCTTGCGTATAAACTTGTGGATTAGTAGGGTCACAAAGTATAAGCTGGCCAATCTATGGGCATAGTGCTTTGCAAATTTTTAATGTCGCGCCATATCCACCCAACCGTCACTTACAATCATTGTACCCCGTTCATTGTTTTCTGCTCTATTAAGGGTAGCACTTGTTCAATCTCGAATGAACCTGGCAAACAAAACTTTTCTCGTCTCTTTTTTTTATAGCTTAGTCTTTGATTTTTTTTAATACCTTTTTAGAAAGAATTTTAAGCAAAATTCATGCTGTATTTGTGATTGGACGCATAAATTTTGATTGGACGCATAAACTGAAGTAGAGACCAAAAAAGTTGGGTAGCGAACGGGTAAACAATCCGACGCGGAGGAGATTGGAAACTTCAGCTCACTTTGGAGCATCCCCTCACAACCAACTGCGCAACGCTACTCGGTGGCCTAGGATCTGAAAATTGGTGAGAAGGAAAGGAAACGAATCTTTTTCTCTGACCAACGAATTTCCGATCAGCGATGAACACGTTTTACTGAAGTGAGGGATGCGTGCTGTGCCCCCAGTCGACGCACCGTCAGGACTCAGATGGAATTTGGGGGTATTCAGGGGAAGGATCCGGGCCCTGGATCTGATGTCTCTCCCCCCGAATTGGCCATTTGGTGTTGAACGTTTTATTCCTCCGACGTCTCTCCGACAATGAAATGTGACAAGATGGATTGTTCTCTCGGCTCCCGACTTGAGTGTTGGATTCGCTCCCGGGATCTTGAGAGAAGATTGAGTCTCTCCAGAACTGATTATGATGTGGGGGAAACATTGGATGTGCATAAAGTGGGCGGGGACATTAGATGGATAAATGTGTATTGATTGAATGGGAAGTCCGGTGACCAATGGAAAGTTATGTGGAATTAATGAAATGATTAAATGGGCAATTGTCCAACTCCTTACAGCTCCCCCTTCCCTTAGGATCGTCCCCGATCCTCATTGGCAGAGGATATTATTTCCCACGTGGGGAAATAGAGACATGATCCAAGATGGTGAAAGTGAATGAAAGGGCGACCCATTTAGGATGCGGCTTCGCCTTTGACCCTCCTATCCGAACACCTATGCACCAGGCTGCGCAATTGTGGTTGAACAGCTCGTCCACCTCTCGATGGATGGCCTGAGGTGTCGGAGAAGGATTACCAGGGTCATTCCGTCCCAGTTGGGTCAGGGAAAGATGATGAGAGGGAAAGAGAGGGTCAGAAGAACTTTGGGGAAGTTGGACGTGCCTTATAAAGGGGGGAATTATTATTTTTTGGTTGGTCGCCGGCCGTCCCTTGAACTTTGGGAAGTGAGTGAATGAGGAATTAAATGAGGATGATTGGGACATAGAGGGTGTGCGGTTCGTCCCTCATTCTGTTTGTTGAATGCGCTCACCGCCGTTGCTGTCCACGCCCTCGGTTCTGAAAGAAATAGGGTCGGTATCTGTCCTCCCCCCTTTCATTACCCCTTGACCCACCTGCGCGGCTTCCTTCATTGTTACCTCTCCACTTCATGTAGAAGTCCTGCGACCGCACCACTCCATCTCCAGCCAGCACCAGGCGTCCCCTCTGGTCATGTTGGCAATTTGGCAGTCTGATGGTGTTGACGTATTCGGGGTCGACCACTGTGGTTTCCTCCAATGCCGAGCTGATGAATCGCTTCCAGGCTGGTCTCTGCCCTAAAACCAACAAATTGCCAATTATCACCATACCGTGTCCGGCGCGCGAAAGCGCCACATCCACTCTGTCCGGCATCGCCCAGAAGGGTTCCTCGGTTGCAGTGTCGACTGCGCTGCGCGACACTGTCGTCACCACCACCGAAAGTGCTGACTCATGTCCTTGTGTGGCGTCGGCAGTTGTCACGAGGATGTTGTTCATCTCCTCCTGTCGTACCAGTTGTCCGATTTCCAATGCCTGTGCGGTGTACAGGCATATGCAGCGGATGACTGTGTTATCCGGCACTGCACGCCTCAGCCGGAAGAGCACTCGCATCGCCGTGTCCGACTGTGCCGGGTTGGATGACGACCTCGACACTTCGTCTTGGACTGCGTCGTCCACCTGATGGATCAGAACAAGAGGACAATTGCTTACCGGCAGTTTGAATGACGTCTGGCCGGTCAGCATCGCTCTCTCCTCCGGGGCTCGGCCTGGCGACAGCACCTCCTTGTGCGGCATGTAAAAGGCCGCTTCGACACATCGCACGATGGACGGGTGCGACCGGTAGCTGACACTCAATGTCGTCACGTCGACATCTGCAGCGGCATCCATGTTCTCAATTACCGTGTCCAATCCCAGCTTCTCGCGGATTGTGTACGGCAACGATGGGAGGTGCACTCGGAGTTGCCTCCGGTCACCTGTAATGAGCAGCTTCCGCAGGCCGTCGTGCTGGCCTGCCATGGACAAAACCTGTGAAAAAGGGGCCTGGCCCGCCTCGTCTAGGACGAGGTGGGTTACACCTCTGAACAGGTTCGGGTTCTGTTCAGCAAATGCCAAAGTGGCAAAGCAAACCCGCCGCTCCTCGTACTCCTTGACCAGCTGGGCCACCGTCGCTTCCTGGGCCAAGCGCGGATTGCGGTCGCATGCTGACAAGTACCGCTTCACAATGCGCTTGTCCTGCACCTCCAGTTGTTTCTGGAACTCCTCGCTGTCGACCGCCGCCGCCAGCGTGTGCGTGGCGATGTGCCGCACTTCATTCGCGTACCGGATCTTGCCGGCACCGCTGAAGAGGGCGAGCATTGGTGTGGACTGACCTTCAACGCTCATCACGCCCTCCATTTCCATGACGAGCTTGACTACGGCGATGTTTGGCGGGGCCAGTGCCAAGACGCGCGCGCTGGCGTCCTCCTTCAGGATTGCGGCCATGATCGCTGCCGCTGTGAACGTCTTGCCAGTGCCAGGACCAGCCTGCTGGAAGACCACTCTCGGCTCGTTGTCCAGCATCAGCTTTGCCGAATCCTTCTGCCCGCCTCGCAGCATTGTTAGTGCTTTGTGACCTGTCAAACTTACACCTCCTGCTTGCGCGGGAGTGTCCCTCACAACTTCCTGTCCTAGCAAAACAGACATTATTTTGCCCACCGACTCATTTCCTTTCTGCGCCCGCTGCGAGCACACATTGCCAGTGAGCATCTCTGCCCGGTCTCGCAATGCGCGCGTGGAGATCATCGGTCTCAGCTCCACCGCCTCCAAAGCGCCGTCTCGCAAAAACTCGAACTGTGGCCAGGTGTTCTGCCCTTTTGCTGCCTGAAACCCTAATATAACCTCCGCCGTTACCTCATATCCAATCGCCGCAGGGCGCTTCTCCAGGCGAATGACGTAGCCCGTTGCGCAGGGCTTCGTCGCGTCGTCCTGATCCGCGCGGCAACTGATGGCCGTGTCCTCTTCCCAGATTTCGGTCATGTCCATGAGCTCCTGCAGATTGCGGAGCTGGTGCCTGAAACGGAGACTCACCTGGTTCTCTTGGAGCTCTTCAACGCCAAGGATCTCCACCACCAGCGTGAACCGGTTCTGCTCCTGCTGGATGTAAGCCCTCTGCGCAGCCAAGGCGCAGGCCATTACCTTTTCACCGAGTTCGACCTCCTTCCAAGAAAACGTCTTGTCGAAGGGGTACCCATATTTCTGAAGTTCGGGCTCGACCCTAACAATTAAGTTTGGCTCATGGGCCAACATCTCATCTCCACTCTTCATCGGGAAACCAACCGGCAAGATGTAGTGCGGCGATACCAGGATGGACTGCGGTCGGATGACGGTCGCCAGCTTGAGTTGCACAAGTCCGTGGAATCGGAGAGTGCTTTCCATTCCAGGTGCCATATGCCGACGCTGAATGCGCATTACCATGGGCAGTTGTGGAGCGGCGATGTTAGCCGATTTGACGTGCATGTCGGCAGGCTTTCCTCCTCTACGTTGTTTGTCTCGCTCCACGTGGAGCACCAAGCCAAGAGCTGAATGGACAGGGCCCTGGGAACACGCACGTACCTCCTTGGCGACGGCCTGGTGATTGAGCCGCTTGTTGGACGGAATCAGCCAATCACCCGGTCCGGCCCATCCGGTTTCCGTGTTTGCCCACTCCACTTTGGCCACTTGGACTCCATCGCCCATCTCCAAGGGTCGACTCGATCGAACGCTGTCGTTGTCCACCCAAATCAGGTCCGGCCATTGCTCTGCCATTTCCACACGTGCCGCAATCACTCCTTTTCCCGCAACTTGAGCCACCATGTACCAGCGAGGTGCAGTGTCTGACACTTGCTCATCACCAGACGGTCCCTGATCCACTATACCGAAATTGCCTTTGGCCCGCAGGCCAATAACTTGCTTACCACAGACGGCCGCACCGTCAATCTCACCTATGACCAATGGCTTACGGCATGAAGGACGTTCTTTGTCCTGCCGGTCCACTCTTTCCTGTAAATAGGTGTGCCGCGAGGCACCGGCGCCATCAAAACCTCCATTGTCGAACTCATTGTCGACTTCCATCTCCTCCCATCTGTCCCTTGCTTCCTTCCCTTTACCTACTATCTCCTCACCGTCTCCAACACCAATCTCAACAACTTTGTTTTCCTCGGGCCCACAGGCCCGTCCTATGCCCATGGCACTTTCCCTTTCCTCCATCATTCCAGGCTCACCAGCCCGTTCACCAACTACCACACACAAAACTTGAATGTCCTCAGGCCCGCAGGCCCGTCCAGTGCCACCCATGGCACTTTCACTTTCCTCAACCCCTCCAGGCTCACCAGCCTGTTCACCGTCCACACTTAATATTTCAGCGTCCTCAGGCCCGCAGGCCCGTCCTGTGCCACCCATGGCATTTTCACTTTCTTCCATCACCCCAGGCTCACTAGCCCGTTCACCATCCACACTCACAATTTCGGCGTCCTCAGGCCCGCAGGCCCGTACTACACTTTCTTGACTCATTTCAGACAAATTGGCACAATTAAAAAGGACAGAATGCAATTTTTTGATTATCTGAAATGCGGGGTAAAGAGTAAAAATGATAAAAAGAAATGAACAATGAAAAAAGAATGCCGAGCAGTATCAGCACTAAATTAAAATCAGGAATGTGCTCAGGAAGGACTGCTATGAAGTAAAGTGTGAATGGACTAGTGGGGGCGGAATGAATAAACAGAATGTGAAAATGTGCAGCTGATCCCGCGAGTGGAACGCTAATGGACGGCTTCACTTCAAGCCTCCTTGCGAGAAGGAGACCGGAAGCTAAAGATGATAAGATGTGGTGTGATGCTGGGACAATTTCCCGTAAGGCTTTTAACAGAATGATGTTTGAGTGGAAACAATGCGGTTTGTGTATGAGATGAAGGGTCTAATAGCGTAGAATTTTGGATTTGTTCGAATTTAAGTTTCTCTTTTTTTTGATTTATTTATTTTGTTTTATTTATTTATTTACTTTTTTTTATTTTATTTATTTATTCACTTATTTTTTGTAGAACTTGAGAGATTGACAAACCCGCGCAGGTGCTCTTCTGAGTATTTGGTGTTTTTTTTGAATTGAGTAATTTGAGCAAAAATTTGCTTGGCGTTTTGACTTTTTGTTTCAACATTATTTGTTGGTAATCGCCAAAGGCAATTTGAAAGTCATAAATGTATTTATTTTAATTTGGAATTCCAAAATTTTTTTAAATTTATTTTATTTAATTTATTTATTTTATTTACCTTTTATTTTTGACCAATTTAACTCTTTAATTCTCAATTCTGATAATTAATTCGTAATCAGTGCCTCAAATGACCCATTTGGTGGACCATTTGATTTAAACTCAGTTTGATGAGCGAAATCGACTGGTATACTACTTGACTCATTTACCGTTTTTGCCCCTTAAGCGAATTTTCTTTTTTTTTTCTTTTTTTATTTTTTTATTTATTTAATGTTCACCCATTTAGCATTAATTTATAAAATTCAAAATTGATTTGAATCTTACTGGACTTTCCCGAGCTGCTCTACAACCATTGGATTTCCGTCTCTCAGTGTTTGCCTTGGATCCGGGCAAGACCGATGACATCCGCGCTGAGGAGGCCAAAAGGTACCACCTTCAGGGTGATTATCCACTTTTGACTTTTTTTGTTTTTGTTGAAATTTTAATTGGTTCTGGGCTCTTTGTTTTGATTTTGTAATAGAGTAAAAAACTCTTTGACAATATTTTACGGGTTTAGTGCGATTTGGGGAATTTGGGTGAAAGGCCTGTTCTCTTATTTTTTGTTTTCTTTTTTTGTAGTGCGCAAAATGACAGGTTCACCAGTAGACTTTTGAAAAAAAGGAATTTAGAGAAATCTAAGAAATTTAAGTTTAGCTGAATTTTCATGATTTTTAAAAAAAAACAGTTTAAATTTGGGCTTTTTTTTTTTATTTATTTATTTTTTTTTTGCTATTTATTATATTTTTTTTTTTATTTTTCCTTAATTTATTTTTATTATGCATTTTTAACCTGCCCGTCCATCTGTGCGGCAGTCTGGTGATCCAACATGTGCTTACCACTGCCTGGAGTGGCAAAAGCGTCCCGTGTTGGAACAAGCGCCTCCAATGTGCCCAATTTGGTGGAGGATAAGTATGGCAACTACGTGATCAGACCTGTGAAAAATTGGATGCAGGTTTACTTAACTCTTTTTTTTGTTTTTTTCTGTTTGTTGCAAAATCGTGAAAAGTTATTAGGATTTGGCGGAACTCACGCAAAAATTGTAATTTTGGAAAGAATTGGCATTTTTTTTGCCAAAGTTGGGGTTCTCCCCTTTTTGTATTGGATGCGCAAGGCGCAGAAACCCAAGGGTTTTTAGCTGGGTTCCCTTCGGAAAATTTTAAAATATTTTTGAAAAATTGTCGAAAAAGTAATTTTTGTTTTGATATTTGTGCCAAAAGAAAGGCAGCAGCTTCCTTAACCTCTTTTTTTTGGGTGGGTTTTACCACTTAGCCTTGGTTATTCAATGAGGAGAATGAGCGCAAAAAAAGACAGAAAAAGGAAAATTTGTTTTTTTAGAAATTTGCGTTTTGGTTAGGGGGTTTTTGTGGTCAATTTTAGCCCAAATCTGTGGCTCAGTTAACACTTTGCTTTTTGTTTTCCTTTTGATGGGTTTATGCAGTTTCGGATTAAATCTCCGAATATTCTTCCTTTGAAGAAATAGTGCTCGAAAGTGAGAGATGGAAAGAGCGTTAGAGGGCGAGAGTAATTGGACCATCAACGCACCTCATCGAAAAATTGTTTCAGTTACTTTTTTGAACATTTATTTTTCTTTTATTTTATTTTTTTTATTTTTGAAGTGATAGTGTGCTGAAAAGAGAGAGACCGACGGCCAGCGTAATTTGGACAACAACGCACCCTATCTAAAAATTGTTTTATTATTTATTTATTATTTTTTCACTTTTTTGTTTTTGATCTCGAATCAAATTTTAGCTCAATAAAATTTGAATTTTGTGCCACAGCTTGTCCTTCCCTTACTGCAACTTTCCCAGTTCTGACAACGGTCCCCACCGTATGCGGTGCACGGTTTGAAGTGCCCGAAGGCCAAAAAAGGAATTCAATTCGATCAAATCATTTGCGATCACTTTTCACTCATTTACTCATTTCATTTCGTAGTTGCCTCCGGCCCTCGGGCCATGTGTTATTTCTTTAGGGCTCTCAGTTCACCTCAGGTGAAATCTGATAACCGGTTCAAATGCCTGGCCTTTTTTTTTTTTTTTTGTGGCATCGAGGGGTCCAAATGTGGCATTTTGTTTCTTAAAGAAGGGGTCGGGGGTGCCGACAAAAACCATTGAGGGAAAAAAAAATTTGAATTTTTGATTTCTTGTTAAGAGATTTGCAACCAAAACCTAAATTATAAGAAGCAAGAAGCAAAAAATAAATTTTTTGAATTGAGTCAAATCGTAGGGCATTCTGAGAGCCCTGTATTTCTTTCCCAACCGAATTCGAGTCCCACCAGGGGTTACCATTTTGCCTATTCTTTACTGGGGGGTGCGGAATTCCCGGTTTTCGTAGAGTTTGGGGGGGGTGAACGGACGGGTATGCTTTTTTTTATTTTTTATTTTTTTTATTTGAACTGCCGGTCCCGGTGGATTGCCGGCGTAGCGAGTCACAGGCAGACTTGCATGCCGACACTCGTTGCTGCCGCGAGTGCCTGGCTGCAGCGCTGGCATGGCGTACCTAAAGTCTGCGGCTGCTGTTCGCAGCGCCAGCTTGCTGCGTCGGCGCCCATCGGGTCGGGGGTTTTTTTTGATTGAATTGAAAAAAATTGTACCCGTTCGTTCCTCTCCCCCTTAAGCAAAATTTAGGCCAAATTGAATTTATTTTAGATTTAACTGAACTTTCTAAAATTAGTATGAGCTCCAAAAATGTGAAGAGCATGAAAAAGGGACCGAGCAGCTCGGCATATGCGTGTGTGTGTGTGTGTGTGTTTTTTTTTTTTTTTTTTTTTTTTTTTTTTACCAACGTTTAACTCTTGGTCTGAGATTATAACGAGGGCCATTGTCACTGGTTTCCACCAGGGCCTCATTCTCGTTTTCAACTTCATTTTCAATTGCCTCTGGCCCGCAGGCCTGTTCATTCTGCACATGCTTTGCACCACCGATGTGTTTGTTGCATGATTCGCCCGTTTGTTCATTTGATGATTTGTTGGCGTCTGCGTCTATTTCCTCAAGAGCTGCTTGCTCTTCAACAGGGATTGCTTCTTTTGAGAAATCCACCCAGATTCTGCCAATCCTCGGCTTGCGTTCCCGTATCAGTAAGGTCCTCCGGCAGTAACGCATTTGCCTTAATTGCCATCCGCCAACGGCACCTCAGCCCTCTGACAATTGACCCGATCAGACCTGAAATGAATGTCATGGTCATTAGAATTATTAATTCAAATGTGATTTCAACTATCCGCGATTCTACTTCCTCATTCTGATTCAACAAAGCTTGAGATGGGCCGACCATCAGAGCAAATACAATTGTCGTCACAGCAAGGGCTCCCTTGCGTGAAAACCGAATGCTCAGTCTCGAGCGCCTTTTTCGGTCTTTTCTTTTCAAATGACTTACCGGAGGCAAGGATTCAATCAATTTTATTGGAGTGAGTTCAATTCCTGATTCGTCAGCTTGTGCATTCTGCGCGGGTAAGATGCGCTTGGTATCCTGCACTTCCTTGACTCTGATTTGCGGCACTTCCTCTTCCTTCATTTGTTCTTCTCGCTGATCTCTGAATCCAAAGGCCATTCTTTTGGAAACCCCTTTGCCTTTGTACTCATCCTTTAGCATAAGACCAAAACGAACTAAAAAATCCCCAAAAACAATTACTAACATTACTGCCAGCACTGTTCGACCCAACTTAAGCCATCCACCAAATATTTTCTCTTCTACCTGATCTCTGACCTCTTCCCATTGCTCAGACATGGATTTGGTCACTATTGTGTCCTTGCTGTGCAGGCCGAAGGTGATTTCACTGACCCTGACCATGCTAGCATCATACACGTGAGCCAGTATGTCCGAAACATTGATAAGCGCCATGTGATGAAATGAGTGTGCCTTAAATGAAGGAATTTCTGAAACAAAATTTCCGACTTTGAAAATTCTTTCCACTTGCACTTGCTTGACTTGCGCAGTCAGTTGATCCACTTCGAGCAGTGTGCCACCGATGAAGATAAGCTGATATCTGAACTCAGCGCATGGTGCAACACGCGATGTTGAACTTATAGTCAAAGACCGAGGGTCAACAAAAGCTAACTTCTCGCCTCCGCTTCGCATCCTCAGTTTGATGGGAATTAGTTCAAAGCATTCCTCGTTTCCTTCCTCTTTTCCAACTGAAAGAAATTCATATTCCTTCTCAGACAATTCGACACACGGCCAGACTTTGACCAGTCCTGGGCCAATTCCTTTCGCAACCAGCTTGCCGGAGTTGAGTAAGGTCCGCGCGAAATTTGTTGGGTCCGAAAGCAGAGCAGAGGCTGCCCATCGCCTCGTCTCAACCATGTATTCACAGATCGATCTAACGGTCTGTGAAAAAGACATTTTCAGGACTTGCATTACCTTGTCATCCAAAAATCCCAGCTTGGCATCCATCTCCGACTCGGTCACCAAGCTCCTCTTCGTCCTTCTTTGGCTCTCCTCACGCTCCGGAACGTCCTTTACCGCAAAGCCTTCTTCTGACTTTTGCAGGCCCATTCCGCAAGAGTAAACCTTGCGCGAAGCATTCTGAAAAGTGAGCCGAAAACTGGCCTCATCTGAAATCCACGCGTTGTCCATCTGCATTCCTTTAAACGTGCCAATTAATTCATATTCACATCTCCTGGAGACATTCTTCTCCCACATGAGGGTGGTCCGATCTGACAGAATGCAGTGACCATTCCGGATTAAGCATCCATTTGCTTCTCCCGCTAGGGTTTGGACGTGGTCACTTCCCCGTTCAACTGTTACCTTTGTCCTGAACAGGTAGCAGTTTTCGCTCTCGGCAATGGTCCAGCCAAACGAACCGATCAACCACATTCTTGGGGAAATGTCAATTCTTTTGTCGGTGTGGAGAAGGCCTGATTCATTGATTAGCACTCCCAAACTACACTTACCGTGCTCCACCATTTGTCGGCACTCCTCGAGACTGACATCTTTGGAGATTGGGTCCATTGTTTCCTGAATAGGCACATTCGTTATCGACGTGTACTTTCGCACAGCTTTCACCACTCTCCGGCATGCCCATGCGTCAATTAAATGTTCAAATTCATTGGGAGAATAAACCTTTAAATTCCTCGTCACCAGTGGCTTGGCTGGGTCTAGAGTCATCTTGTGACATCCAACCACTTCAGGCAATTGCCACACTCTTCCTTCCTTCTGAGTTTGACAAACCAAAGGGTTGTCTGGGCGAATTGCTTGAGTCGGATTAGTCATGGAAATTGCAAAAATCATCAATGTCGCAACTATGAGTAATACATTTGACAACTTTCCTCCTACACTTGATTCCCAATTGGAGATTCTGGGTCGCCGTGGTTCAATTGTCTCCCGCCCGCAGGCTGGGTCTACTTTAGGCTCTAAGTCCTTCTTTTCTTTGCTTGCTGCTTTCTGATTCTGGTTGGGGCTCCCCTTAATCTGTATGATCGCATTCATGCTCCCAGGGTTTGGGTCTTCATTACTTCCTCCCGTGCGATTTGAAGAATTTCTGAACATTCATGTTTATTAGTGATCTTACCAAATCTTCCATGAAGCCAGGTGAAGACGAAGATGACTGCGCAGGTTGGACTGCGTTCACCGCTCTTGTTTGATTTTGCCAAGCCATTTGCGGTCGTTGCTGTTGTTGGGTCCAGTTTGCGCCTCGTCCTCTCGGAGTTTGGAATTGAGCTCTCCGAGCGTTGCAGGCGTAGGCCAAGTGGCCAGTCCGCTGACAGTGATAGCAGACCGGACTGCTCGACCAGTTGCGCTGACTCATTCCTTCTTGCCGTCCTCTGCCCCAATTTCGGAAATTTCCCCTTCCTCTATTGTTGAATCTCTGTCTTTGCACATCCGTTGAAGTGAAAGGCCTGAATCCCCAAGTGTTGCTGTTTTGCTGTCCTCCCGAATTTCCCCAATTGTTGTTGCGTTGTTGTCCTCCAGAGTTCCCGCTGCTTCCCGGATTGAAAGGTGGAGGCGCAGGGTTATGTTGCGCCGGTGCAGGTGCAGGCTGGTCCCGCATCGCATTCACCACCTGCGTAAAACGTGACATATCGTCACCTTTGTTGGCTAAGAGCAGGGCTTCAAGCTCCTGTGCTTGAGCCTTCACCATTTCCAAGTTCTTTGCCTGAGTTAAACCGACCAACCGAATGAGAAAGCTCATGTTTGGCTTGAGTCGATCGAGAAACTCTTCACAAACCTTCTCCTTGCGCTGATCACACGAGAGTGACGGGTTGGTAGCTTCTACGAGTGGTGAGAGCCTTCGCAGAAATTGTACAACCGTCTCATCTTCTCGCTGCTTGCATAGAGAAAGTGTCCTCTTCGCAATTTCCCGTCGTTGAGGCGAGTCCAGCTTGGCTCTCAAGGCGTTCAGTGCGTCCTCGACAGTCCTGATTTGACCGGGCTGAAGTTCTTTGAATAGTGCCCTGGGGGTGTCTTTTAGTGCCAATTTGAGTCGCGTCACTTTCTCTTCATCTGTCCAATTCTTTCCAGAGATTGAAAGATAGTCTTTGAACCGCTCAGCCCAATCTTCAAACGCAAACAATGACTCCTCACCAAACACTTCTAAGCTCGACCCGATCGACAAGGTGTTGCTAAGCATGTTTACTTCATAGAGCGCCCGGTCATCTTCTTCCGGCTCCTCTTCTGAAATTCTGTCCTCGTCCAGATTCCCTTGTCTCCCATCCAACGGAGTGACAAATGCTGGGGTGTGGCCATACCGGGTCTCACTCGCCTCAGTGCTTTCATTCGCCCTTTCCAATTCATCAACCCTCTCTGCCAGAGTGTCTATTTGAACTTTTAAAGTCTCGAAATTTGTATTTGCGTTCGATACCACTTGACTTACCCATATCACCTTCAGATTGAGGGTACGATTGACGGCTCTGAGGGAACGGTTAACTCCATCCTCCAACTTTAAGATTTCAGCATGGGCGTTTTCCATGTCAGATACCCTAACGGTTGTTTTCCCTGCCCAAAATCTTTTGCTGATCACATTTATCGGAGGTTCAACCTCATTTTTCACCTCAATAATTTCCTCTAGCCCGCGGGCTTGTTTCTGGTACAGGGATCCCTGCATTAGGGTCATCCTCTGCACTCATGAGAAAGGAGAAAGAATTTGGCTGGGTTGAAATTTATTTTAGGTAATCTAAGAATATTGTAAATTAGTTTGGTTCAAAACAATTGAAAGGCAATCGCCCTTATTGTCATCCTTCAAAAACTAATGTTGGAAAACGAATGATTCCGCAGTTTGAATGTGAAAAGCTAACAGCCTTAGGCTCGGTCGACATTGTAATGTGCCGCGAGCACCACTCTCGGGGAGGAATGTGTTTACTGAACACAGAAAAAAAAGTTTTCACTCGCATCTCAGCTGATCTTTGTTCCTTTCGCCGATGATTCTTATCGCTTTCCGTGAGAACTCCTGCGACTTCCGTTCCGGAAACGATTATAAGAGAGAATTAATTGCCGTAGCAATGAACTTTGAACTTAGCATAATTGCTGTCCAAGAATTTAAAGTAATTTTGGGTTTCAACTCCACTCCGATTGGTCCTTTTTGAGATTTGAGCTGGTGTGACTTGTTTTCTTTTCTTGCTCAGGCTTTTTCTTTTGAATCTGAATGACATTTTTTGTCTTGTTTCACTATTGCGTCTGAACAGCATTTTCGCTCAACTTTTGTTCGAATCTTTTGCTTGTCTTTTATTAGAATGGCATTTCTGTTTCACATCTGTTAAAATCTCTTTCTGCCTTTTTCATATTTCTAATCTCAATTTCGTGCACGATTCATAATTGCCTCTAGCCCGCAGGCTTGGTTAACCACTTACCTCGCTAGCATCTTCTGACCTGGCCAAACTCTTGCTCTGCCAAACTCATTCGCGGAGTCTTTTCATTGTTGTCGAATGCCGATGGATGTTCCCAAGATTGAGAGGCAACCATCCGGTGCTACCAGTGAGGGATGCGTGCTGTGCCCCCAGTCGACGCACCGTCAGGACTCAGATGGAATTTGGGGGTATTCAGGGGAAGGATCCGGGCCCTGGATCTGATGTCTCTCCCCCCGAATTGGCCATTTGGTGTTGAACGTTTTATTCCTCCGACGTCTCTCCGACAATGAAATGTGACAAGATGGATTGTTCTCTCGGCTCCCGACTTGAGTGTTGGATTCGCTCCCGGGATCTTGAGAGAAGATTGAGTCTCTCCAGAACTGATTATGATGTGGGGGAAACATTGGATGTGCATAAAGTGGGCGGGGACATTAGATGGATAAATGTGTATTGATTGAATGGGAAGTCCGGTGACCAATGGAAAGTTATGTGGAATTAATGAAATGATTAAATGGGCAATTGTCCAACTCCTTACACTGATCTGATCACTTTTTTGTGATTGATCTAAATGAGAAGCCGGAGCAGAACAGCGCCAGAAATATTTTGTGTACATAAAATATATACAAACTGTGCCCATTATACTGTCATTTGTACCAGCAGGTCCATTTTCCATTTCGACAAATAAAATGCACAAGGCGGACTCGTTGAAACTAGAGTTGGCCGGGACCGGGATCCCGCCGGGACCGGTCGGGAAATTCCCGGTTTTTGAAAAGGCGAAATCCCGATCCCGGTCTCGGTCGCACCGGGAAAAAAATACACCTCTAAGAATAGGATTTTTGAGCGGAAAAGTTCGATTTGGTTGTGGTATAGTGGTGAGTGGTAAAGACAGTTGAAGTGTGGGTGAGATGGGGGTTGAGATCCTCGATTCAGATCCTCGACTGTGTTACTGATTTTTTCGGATTTTTTCTGAACATTTACGGTGGTGTAAACAATTCTAAAAATTCTTTTAACTTTTTCCAATTTTAAAACAAATATTTAAGATGACAATTCACAATTTTCATCTCATTTTTTAATTGGGCGAAATCACAAAACCATAGGGGAGGCCCCAATGTAAAGCTGAATTCTCAAAAATTCCTGATGATGCAATCGATGTTGAAGACAACGAGAAGCTGATTTTATAATTAAAAAAAAAATTTGGTTCACCTTTTACAAAAAAAAAAATTCTTTATTGGCAGTCCCGGTTTTTTCCCGTTTCCCGGTTTTTGAAAGGCGAAATCACGATCCCGGAGATGCTGGTCCCGATCCCGGCTTTTATGGTCCCGGTCAATCCCGGTCCCGTTTTCCCAAAAATCCCGGTCCCGGCCAACTCTAGTTGAAACCGCAGAAATCGATCCTTATTTATAAAAAATATATAAATATTTTTATTTCAATAATTACAATATAAAATGGATGTGAGAAATAGATTTCCTAAAAATATCAATAATTTTTGTATGGAGATTATAATTGTGTCACTGGGATAATAAAATGCAAGTTTTTGTTGTAATTGATGATAACGATCGATTGATCCATCACTCACTCTGACTGATCGCTTTTGTCCAATTCTAGCCTCGTGATCAGAACGTGGCCAAGACTTTGCCTTTCCCGTATGGCCACCAATTTGCCTTCGCCTTCATCGACGTTTGCCTTGCTCAACTTCACAGAGCAAATGATCTCGCCCTGAAAAAACAATTTATAAAAAATGTGGTGATTGAATCAAATTGTTTTTGAGTCATAAACAGGCATGGGTCATGGATAAATTTTTAAATCCGTGTCCGGATATATCCGCGCCTTTTGTATCCGTCTAATTTTTCGAAATTCATATCCGTTATCCGGATATCCGCGGATATACAGCGGATATATCGGATAAGTGGCTTTTTTCATATCCGTATCCATCCGTATCCGTCCCATTTTTCAAATTCTGTATCCGTGTATCCATCCATATCCGGATATGTCCGCAGATATTCGGACATCCGGATATCCGTGACCATGCTTGGTCATAAACAGGGCTGCTACTTTTAGGTTGGAAAAATCTCAAAATAGTTAACTAAAATAGTGGCGAAAAAGTGCCAAAATTGGCTCCAAAAACCGGTTGGCAACAAATTCTATGAAGGAAAGAATCGAATTTTATTGTATTTTTTATGAAAATTTAGTGATCATGGCAAAAAAAAATTCAAATTTTTTGCATTTTTTCTAAAAATTTTTCAAAAACGCCGAAATAGTGGCAAAAAAACGAGACATTCGATTAATTTGGAGAGGCAAGTTGTTACTGCACACCTTGGCCCGTTGAAGATGCGAAAGCATCACACAAAGAGACACTCCTTCAACGTCGTCTTCGCAAAATTTTGGCTTCGACGTATCAAATTCCTAAAAAAAGAGCAAAAATAGATTTTTGAAAAATGATTTGATTTTCTTTTTAAACAATACGGTTAATAACGAACTAAAAAATTTTGCTATTTATTTCCCCCTCTATTTAATTTTGCAATATTTTGGATCAGCAAATATACAAATTGTTTCGCGATCGAGATCACCTCGGGGAATTTCAAAAATGCCAGATGGGACAATGCCCACCGGGAGGGCACTTTGGCACCATCGCTGGACAATCGCTGACCACTCGCCCTTTGGTGGCCTGTAGCAGAAGAAGCATCAGCAGTAGTTGGACCGTTGTCAGCTGTTTGATGGCCATCATCATCCGCTTCACCATCACCACTTCGTCCTGCTGATGGCATGTCGCCCACACTGCTGAACACGTACACCTGAACAGAAAGTAATGAGGATTGCTTCAAAAACTTGTTAACTTCGTTTCCCCTCCGATGCCGGTCCCCCTCCCCCCCCCCCCCCGAATTATCCCTCCCCCAAAATTTGCCCCCCCCCAAATCGTCCCCCCCCCGAATCCTCCCCCCCCCCGAGTCATTTGCCCCACCCCCGAATCGTCCCCTCTCCCCGAATCATTCCCCCCCCCCCGAATCATGTGCCCCTCCAAATCCCCCCCCCCCCGAATTGTCCCTCCCCCAAAATTTGCCCCCCCCAAATCGTCCCCCCCCCGAGTCATTTGCCCCCCCCCCCGAATCGTCCCCCCCCCCCCGCGAGTCATTTGCCCCACCCCCGAATCGTCCCCTCTCCCCGAATCATTCCCCCCCCGAATCATGTGCCCCTCCAAATCCCCCCCCCCCCGAATTGTCCCTCCCCCAAAATTTGCCCCCCCCCCAAATCGTCCCCCCCCCGAGTCATTTGCCCCACCCCCGAATCGTCCCCTCTCCCCGAATCATTCCCCCCTCCCCCCCGAATCATGTGCCCCTCCAAATCCTTCTCATTTTTTATGCATGTTCTTATAATATTGGTTTATTTTGGATTTTGCTAATGCATTTCAAAATATTTGATGTTTTTCTTTTACGATATAATTAAAAAGTTCAAGAATTCCCCCCTTTCCGACTTTGTTAGTGAAATGGCCACAGAAGTCGAACCAAATTGTCACTCGGAGTCCGTGTTCAGCAAAGTCAACATTGACCGGAATCGGCAGTTCTGCAACAGTTATTTTGTGATACATTTTTTTCTATATTATTTCCCGAAAATTTTGGACACCAGAGTTACCTAATTACCCTTTCAGACCTTAATTAATTTATGATTTATATCGTGAAGCTAGTACGAGTCGGATCGGACCAACGTTAGAACAATTAAGTTTAATTGTATAAAAAAGATGGGTTTAATTTCACGTGCTATGCACGAGCCGCCAATCACTTCAATGCCAGCAAATTTTGAAAAGCTTTAACTTTTCGAACTCAACCAAACTAAACAAACAATAGAGCCAATCGAAAGTCTCTAATTGAGAAAAAGCATTTTAGAAATTAGTCAATGGTGAAAAGCACCCAAAATCGGGGGTTTTCATTGTTTTATAAAAATAACTTTTTCAAAAATTCTCTAATTTGAGTTGCTGGCACTGAAGTGATGTGTGCCGTGCCATGCATGCATTGATCTCTAGTATAATACGGACTTGAGGCTCGATCGAGATTCAATCGAGAATATCGAAAAGATCTCGACGAGGTCCGGGCTCTAGTTACAAGTCAAGTTCACGTGCCATGCATTGTCCTCCAGTGGTACGTGCGGTGGTCGTACGACGTCGTGTGCCCATCGTACACCAACGGGTCGCGCAACGAACGCGGCTTGGTCAGGTTGGAGCGCAGCTCGGGAATTTGCACGTCGCAAACTTTCGGATCGCGTTCAACATCTATTAAAAAATTAAAATACTCGAGCGAGTGGAGGACTAAACGGTTCGTCAACCGGTTCCCACTAAAGACCGGGTTTCGGGATCCCGGTTAGACCCAAACCCGGGAAATTCCCCCCAAAAAATGATCGGTCGTGATCCCGATTAGAGTAGGCCAGGACCGGGACTGATGATACTAAAGTTTCCAATTTTAGGACTGAATTTTCCCCTTATAAAATCCCCGTTTTTTCAAAATTGACAAATCTTTATTTTTTTTTTGACCATTAGTCCCGGTTTTTTTGACCGGGATTTAATTAATTTCCCCTTTATAAAATACCGGTTTTTCTCAATCCCCGTTCCTGTTTTTCCCAAAAATCCCTGCCCGGCCTACTCTAATCCGATCAAAACCGAACAATTCAAAACAAAAGGTCCCTCGTTCGTGATTCAGAATCAGCCCCGCGAGATCCCAAGAAATCCCGACGGAAAGCCGGATCTCGCCCGTTCGGTCTTTAGCTTACACAACCACCGCATTCATTGTGCTCATTGTCTGTCACCCGTTTTGCCCACCTCTGAACACTTTGTTGAGCATGTCCAACAGAGCAATTGGCTGGTGAATTCGCCGTTTCAAATACTTCATGAACACTCCGTTCTGCTCGCCTTTCACTTCGTACGCTCCGACACCGCCGCTGGTCGCATAGCCTAACAAATTATTGAACTTTAAATGAAAACAAAAACTATTTTTTTTATTTGGTTTTGATTTCAGTGTCAAATTTAACTTCCCCTCGGGGGGGGGGGGGAGACCCTTTTTAAATTTTAGATCAAGAAATAAGAGAGTAGTTTTCTCTCAAAATACTAGATACCAAATTGGGGTGTATAAATAAATCTATAAAAATAGTTATTTTTAGAAAAAATATATTTTTCTAGAAATGCATTTTTGAATTAATCTCTTTAAAGGTGTAATTTTGGATCGGTGAAATGCGCTGACATAGAAGAACTATAAATTCGTGCATTTTCAGAGTTAGTGCTAGAGTAAGCCCCGACACCGAGTCCCAAAATGGGGTCGTCCCCGACCCCGGCTTTTTTTAGGGTCGGGGATCGGGAGGTGAACACCCCTAAAGATTGGACTATTCAAAATTCTTATGGAAAAAATGTTGAAATTTTATGAACAAATTTTTCTTTCACCCCCGACCCCGAACCCCGACAATTGGGTCGTCCCCAACCCCGGCTTTTTAGGGTCGGGGACCGAAGATGAACACCCCTAAAGATCGGACTATTTTAAATTATATATATTTATGCTTTATGAACACATTTTTCTTTCACCCCCGACCCCGACAATTGGGTCGTCCCCCACCCCCGACATGGCCAACCTTGGCCTTCCCGACCCCCGACTTTCACGCCCCCGAGGGGTCGGGGGGCTCAACCCTAGCTAGTGGGATGAAGGCGCAAATTCCTTTAATAGTTTAAGCTGCCCACCCACCATAAACGGTGCTGCGGTTTACGCGCACGTCGCTCTGTCGAAATGTTTGTGCATAGGCGGTGAATGCGTCCAAATTGGAGGGCAAAAATTTTCGGCAAATGTCCAACAAAATCAAATTGAGCGCCGCAGGCTGAACGTCCCGGAATTGGTCCATAACCTACAAGTTAGGAACAATTGTGTACAAAAATTTTTTTGTTGTTGTTGCAATCCAGTTTTTTGAACAGGGATTTTCATCTATCAAAACTAGTAGCAGACCCCCGACAATTACGGAGGCATTCCCCGACTCCCGGCTACTTGTTCAACCCCGAAAAACCACAACTTTTCAACCCCGAGAAAAAGCCACGACTTAATCAACTCCGAATTTTCAGCCTCAAGACACCCCGCCCCCGACTTTCCCGGCCCGAACGTCGTCGGGATGCCCTTCCTAATCAAAACGATTGAATGGTTGGGGAGGCGATAGGAGTAGGGGTCATTAGCGTCTGGCCACTAGCGTCTCAGGGACGTTTGGTAGCTCATAACTTTTTTCAAGACTGACCAATCTTTATAATCTTTATATCATTCGAAAGCCCTAAATGATTAGAAGCTATTTATAAGCATTCGAAAAGCATTGGATAAATTTTAACAAAGTTCTACATGAAAAAATGAAAAAATCCGATTTTTTCATTTTTCTTGTAAGAACTTTTTAAAATTCATCGAACCGGCTTTTCGAATGCTGACATATATCTTCGTCTTATTACGGCCTTTCGAATGATATAAAGATTATAAAGATTGGTCAGTCTTGAAAAAAGTTATGAGCTGCCAAACGTCCCTGAGACGCTAGTGGCCAGACGCTAATGGCCCGCTTCGGGCGATAGGGCTTCATTCAATTATAGTATTTACGGTTTGGTATCAGCGAAGCTCTTAATATTATACTATAGATACCGTAAACACTCTTTTAATCCCTCCGGTATTATTTTTCAACCTACTGAGAGGGTGGGGGATTAAAAGAGTGTTATGGTAATTTGTTTGCTTCTTTTTTTCACCAACCCAGTCCATGCTTAAACAGTGCTCCGGCCCATAATCGTGGCCAGGTGCTCCGATTGGCAGCAAATAGCATTGGCCATTCGCCTCAAAGCCATGGCCAACGAAATAAAACACAGCTTTAAATGGGGAAAAATCAGATTTAGAAGATTAATTTATTTACCCTAAACGTGATAATAAAATATAATAATTCAAAGTGTTAATAAATTTGTACCATAAACGCCTTCGCCCAAAAGTTTCCGGTACTCGCGAATTAAAGCGCGCATTTCACTCAAATTCAGGTCACCAAGTGTAACAGTTTTGAAGCTGAGCTGCTGAAGAGCTTCAGCCTATAAGAATAATGAATTTTGGTAAAGTATTTATTCTAAAACTAAAAAATACGATTTTTGTTTTAGCCGAATAGCGCCCAAAAACGCTTAAACTTCAGGCAGTATAGTGTACAACAACGGGACAGGGACTAAAATTTTGGTCCCTGGTTTTTGCAAAATTCCTTCAACACTCCCCTATATGTAGAGACCGGATTTTTAGGGACTAAAAATAAGTGGAATAAGGGCAAAATTTTTGGTTTTTAAGGATACATTTTTCGTTTTCATTGTATTTTTCTTAAGGATTTTTCGGAAAAGATTCCAAAATAGGGACTAAAACGCAAAAATAGCGAAATAGGGATTTTTTCTCAAAAGGCCTAAAATAGGGATTTATAGGGACTAAAAAGTCGTTCTAATTGAAAATTTATTCGAAATGCTCACGTCACCCTATTCGCTAAAAAAATAGGTTAAACCCTAAAAATCTGGTCTCTACTTTATGATGGCCCCGCTATTTTTTACCAATCGTTTCTTTTGTCCATTAGCCCCCCGGGGGTTTTTCGAAAAGTCCGGCTCCCGTCGGTCGTACTACCCAAATTTAAAAACGTCAATTCAAAAATATGTACGTTACGTACACACCAAGGTTTCGGCGTCGCAATGAGGCGTTATCAAATTGCTCATGTTGGGCGCGTACGTGCGATTGGACACAATAAGTGCCAGCTTGTCCGCCGCCACCAGTGCCTCCGTTTGAGTGGCTGTAAGCGGTGATCGATCACTGATCAGATTTATACAAAAAAAAAGAAGAATACTTTTTGTTTCACAATTCACCTCAAAATGTGATTTGATTATAAGCCTCGTTATCTGAAGTGTGCGGGGTGGACAAATCGAACTTTCCTGTTCAATTTGTACCCAAATTTTTTTTGTTGTTTTTTTTTGCAAAAAATCACAGAATTTGACCCAAAAAGTCGCGCCAGAAATTGTTAATGACTTTTCGTCTTTCGCTTATGAGGTCAATTTTGAACCAACAAAATGTAACCGCAAAAAAATTTTTTTGAAAATTGTTAAGAAAAGTTACAATAAATTAGCCAAAAAAACACCCTATTTTTTCTGCTCTTTACACTAAAGCCACCCCCCCCCCCCCCCTCAGAGTTAGGACTTCTGAAATTGTGTGTAAAATTTGATGAAAACCATTCCAATAAGGCAGTCGGCACCCCCCCCCCCCCCCCCCCCCCCCCCCTCGCCGATCGGCACTGCCTCGGGAGCGCATTCCATTTTCCTCGCCCGGCACATATTCACACTTATCCATATACTTAATCGGTTTTTCCGTTAGGCTATCATCGAATTTATCCACCGCGTTTTTCCGAGCAGTATCCGCGAATAAAGAGTTGGAAAGTGAAGTGACACAAGGCATTGATTGACCCATTCCGATTCGGTCTGAACTCCCAAAAAGGAAAGGGACCCCCCCCCGGGCCCGGATCGTGACAAAGAAATTGAAGCTGTCCCTGCACTCACTCACTCATTGCCTCGTCGTCGTCGTCGTCGTTTACGTGCCGCTTTTGTGCTGGCGCTTCTACGCCAATTTGTGCCACCGCCGACTCTGCCGCCGCCGCTTCTTTGGGCGCTAACATTAGCCGGCAAAATCCCTCCATTTCTTTCTTATTGCAATGCGCACAATCTCAAAAATATTGGAATTGGCAATAGGTAATTAATGCATTAATTGTTTTCAAAAAATTCTCGTTTAATTTTAAAATTATGGTTGCCCTGTCTGGCCTCGGGTAGAACAACACAAAATTTGACGGTTTAAAAAAAAAAATCGGAACATACACCAAATTTTGTTTGGGCTGAGTTGCCGGTCTCTACTTAAAAACGTTTTAAATATAAAAACCAAATAGATTAAAAGTAAAATAAATGCAATTTGGGTCACCCATTTTCATTCGTGTTTACTCTTCTCTTACGTTTGTTTGGTCCGTCCGGCACAAATTGTTCCAAATCGATCAGCTCCGAGATCAATTCGGAGCAAAACGTTTTGCCCGGTGCCCGGTAGAAGTCCGACCATTCGTGTCCGTCCTCCACAACATTCCAAACTCGACACCGGAACACGTTGCGGGCAGTGCATTGGCACCTTTTCACGAAAAGAACGGGATTTGAGGTGAAAGTGTCAATTAGACGCCGAAAAATTGACATTTCAACAATTTTAATTGGAAAAATGTGAAAAACAAAAAAATATTCTGGGATTGTTCAAATTTGGGTTCGGGGCTTCGAAATTGAATTGAAGTCAGATTCGGATTCTACGACTCCGAAAGCTCCTAGAAATACCTTTTTGTTGCCAAACCGAAAAGTACCGCCAGGGTCCTACCTGATCAGGGCTTGATTGGGCCAAAAAATCAAAGTTTGGTAGCGTAGAACACGAATCCGAGCTCGGGTTTTAAAAATGTCCAACCCTCCAAATTCGAACATTTTTCCAGACTACAAATTCAACCTTTTTTTTGGTGTTGACTAATTTTTTATATTGCTTTCTACCCCGTTAACAATTGAATTGTTTTGTTTTCTCATTATTGCGAACATTTCCGTGCATTTTCTAAAGATTTAAGGCTCATGCATTAATTATTTTCAGTGTCTGAAATTTTGAAAATTGTTCGATTTCGGGTTCTGGGTTCGGAATTCACAAAATCCGAGCTCGGATTCGTGTTCTACGCTTATTTTTACCCTAGAAAACATGCATTCTGAATTGTAAAAGTTTTTGGGACCACAATTCCCGAGGATTGGCCAAATTTGTGTCCCCTCCCCAACCCACCAATATTTACTAATTACTATAATTAGGGGTGCCGAAATGCCCAAAATGGCACCACCTGATTATGGTCAACGACGACTGATTCGCGTCGTCCATTGGCCTGCCCTCCTCCAACCACTGGTAGCGCGGGGTGGGAAAAGCGCTGGCCTTACACTGCAACTGAAGCCGACCGCCGGCGGACGCGTCGCTGTCGCCGCCGTCGTCAATGCGGCTGATCAGCACCTGTTCGGCACGGGACCAGATCACCGAACCTGCAAAATGGACATGGCATGGCGCGCGCTCAGTCGATGATCACCAAACTTTTCTAAGCAATTTTTTTTGGCATATTGTGCCAACGTTTTTTTACTATACTCTTTTTTTTGTGCAAAAAATATGAAGAAAAAAAAAACATTAGGAAGCAATTCGCCCGGAGAGTTCAGATGACAAAAATCAATGCTTTTTCATTGAATCAGTGCCGAAAAATCCCGGATCCGCTCATTTCGGCACGGCCCGTTCGGCGCGATCAGTCATAACTCAATCAATAGGAAAGTAAAACAAACAAAATCAATATCATCCAGAAGCTCTCATTATGGTGAACCTTTGATCAAGGCTAAAGCTAACCGATTCGTCTTTTCAAAAAAAGTTAGAGCTTAAAATGTGTGAAAATTGCCTTTTTTTTTTTGTGTCAACTTGTCGTGGTGGCGTCATAACTTTCTTTATTTATGTCGAAACGTCTAGCTATTTTCTATTATAACATCTAAAGACATGGCGCTCTCAAATGATACCAAGATTCTTCTATTTGGTCAAATAAACAAAAAGTTATAACTAGGGTTGAACAAAACCGGATATCATCCGGGTCCCCCGGATACCGGATAGCTCAAAAACACCCGGATACCGGTCCCGGGTCCAGCATAATTTAGCTGTCATCGTTCAAGACCGGATAATTTTTATCCAAAATTTTCTCATACCGGTTCCAGATTACCCGGTCTTGTCCAACCCTAGTTATAACGTTTAAAATTTGTCGGCGTCGAACTGGGCCGCGCCGAAACGAGCCCTCCGGGCACAAGCACTTTTTTTGCCAAATAGCCAACAAAAAAATGTTACAAAATCGTCGTCGAAGCAGCAGCTGAGGGACATCCATTTTTGGACCATAAAGCTTGGCCAAGCAATGAAGTCGTGCAAGAAAGCCTTCAAATTGGGCCATTTTTTCTTGTTAATTGGGTGTAAAATAATTAATGCCAAACCCTTGACAGTTTGTCCCCGGTTGCCAAGAAGCCGCAACAAATGGGCACCGGAATTGCCCATTTGCCCACAACGATTGGCCTCATCAGAACTATTCAAATTAAGGAATTTTGAAAAAATTAGTGGACAGAATACTTGACACTTTTTCAAAAATAATCCATAAAATGGACAAAGAAATTTTAAGATTAAAAAAACATAAAAAATAAGCAATATCCTCGCTCCCTACAAAAATTCCTTGAGGGCTTATCAGTGTTTTCCTGTTCCAAGAAGTTTGGATCTGTTCTGTTCTCAAAATATATTTTTTTAATCCAAAATATCTTTATAAATTTTTATATTTGTTTCCTTTACCATCGAAGTTCATAAAAAGAGGGGAACCAATCATTTACACAGCCGGGGTTCGTTCGAACTCCCGGCCACCCCTAGGACCCACCATTACACCCCCAAGGCATTTAATTACAAGAAAAAAAAGGTTTTTAATTTGAGGATTCGAACCTCAGACAATTAGAGACTTTCGGAACACGGTTTTACCCACTGAGCCATTGAGCTTACGAAATTAAATGGAAAAACTCAAATATATTGCCCCAATCAGGTTCGATGTTTACCCTGTTCTGTTCCAAAAATAACAAGAACAGTTAAAAATCTGTTCTGTTTCTGTTCCAAGAATTTGAATCTTTCCCTGTTCTGAAATCCCAGAACAGGCCAAGCTGAAACAGG
Source organism: Globodera pallida (assembly GCA_020449905.1). Classification (NCBI taxonomy): domain Eukaryota; kingdom Metazoa; phylum Nematoda; class Chromadorea; order Rhabditida; family Heteroderidae; genus Globodera; species Globodera pallida. The sequence continues at coordinate 1,854,422 of JAIXHY010000015.1, forward strand.
AAAACACTGGGGGGTGGGTATTAGCATTTTATCAACAAAAGTTGTAACACGCTTAAAAATTTTAGTACTAATTAAAAACAAAAATCCCCGAGGACAAAAAAAAAGAAGCAAAATTTGAGCTTTATATTAACTATAAGTTGCATAATCCGCTTCTCCAAAACCTCAGATGGAATGCGCTGTTCTGGTCGGCGTCGGTGAACACCAATCGCCAAAGCTCCTCATTTTCAAGCTGGTTGGCCAATTGAGCAAATAAACCGTACGGAAGTTCGGCCAAATTTGTTGACAGTTCAAAATTGCCGGAGGCGGTTGGGGAGCGCATTTTAAAATGGCGAAAGATTTGTTTTGCGTTTTGTCAAATTGTCCGTTTGGCCATGACTAGAACAAACTTTTTTGTCGAATGCATTTAATTTGCTTAAAATGAAATAAAATTTAATTTGTTTTTTGAATGCATAAATGTGCAAAATGACAGGCCAGTGTCAGTCGGTTGAGTGCCAATTGGGTGAGCATGCGCATTGATGTTAGCAAAATTTTTATTCAAAAAATAAAATTGCAGGAAATTAACGACACTTTAACTTAACGAAGAATTAAATATGGCATTGGGCGTTGGCGTTATGTCAACAAAAAAAATAAAGTTACAATTTAAACCGAATTAAGATTTAAAATTTAGCTTAAAATGAACTAAGCTCAGAAAAAATGCTTTAACTGGTCAATTACTGTTAAATTTTAGCCAAAAATTTGGCATTTTTTTGACAAAAAATAATTACAAAGCCTTTCAGGGAGGGTGCTGGACGTGATGGTAAATTATGGTTTACATGCTCAGTTTTTCGCCCATTGGACTTTCGCCCATTGGACATTTTGCCCATTGGACATTTTGCCCATTGGACATTTCGCCCAGTAACGAAAAAACGGGCATTTCGCCCAGTAGTGAAAAAACGGACATTTCGCCCCTTGGACATTTCGCCCCTGAGTGGCAGCCAAAATTGATTTTTGAAAAATTTTGATTTTTCGCTAATTGTTCGAATTCGAGTCCGGTGTTTGAAATAGATGGTTTCCCTCAAATTACGTTAGGAACCCTACAACTACATTTTTTTTTGATGAAGCCCCAAAATTGCGGTTTTTGAATCTGTTGAAAATTTAAGTAAAAATTATTTTAGAAAAAGGGTCCCACCTATGGGTTTCGAACCCTCGGAGTGAAAATCGTTGACCACTCGGCTAAAGAAGTGCATTTTTGAATTTCGTCTGGATAACCGTACGACAAAAACAAATAATTGTTCTAAAAAAGGTATGGAATTACTAAACCTTTGATGCCCATTATTTAATTGTTGTTTTCAGTTACCTAAAAGTAAATATGACAAATATTTCAACACATCAGGCGGTGTGGTAAAATTTCCGCGCGAAATTTTTGCAGATTCGTGCTCAGCTCGACGAGCTGAGTCGATTGGTATATATTTTAACAGTTTTTGAATTTACACCCTATAAAGTAGAAATTCCGACTTTCCGAAAAAAATCCCGCAAATGCGATTTTGCCGGTCTCTAATTCGTACACGTCCAAATCCTTTACTTTCGCAAAAAGTTTGGCTGCTTTTTTTTTTCATCAAATTATCCCTTTATGGATTTAAGCGACATATGAATTGTAATTTATTTGGCCAAAGCATTACCTCATACATGGTAAAAAATTGTATTTTTTTGAAAAATTTCGGGTTCGGGCAGACCCGAAATTTCGGGTATTTTGGGGTTTCGGGTTCGTGTTTCGGGTTCGGGAAAAAAATTTTGTTTCGGGTTCGGGTGTGATGCGAGTTTCGCCCATTTATAGGCACTAAAAAGTATTTTAGATTAAATTTTCGGGAAATTCCGGACATTTTCTTTTCGGCATGCAAAAATGCCAAAATTGCAAAAGTATTTCAAAATGAATTTTAAACAAACAAAGTTAAAATCATTAAATCCTAAAACATTTTTTACAAATCATTGAAAATTCATTCAAATACATTCTGAGGTTTCTCAATTTCCTGAACATTTGCCGCAGAATTTGGATGCAATTGCTGTGGTTTAAATTGCTGTTTCCAATTTTCAATCTTTTAGCAAGTTCTCGTCACTAATTTAGGATTTTGGTCCTTAATTTCATAATAATGTTTCATCAATTCCTTTTGTTCGCTGTGGGTTTCTTTGGTTCTATAAAAGAAATTTAAATTAATTAAATAAATAGGGCTCGAAATACTCACTGGTTTGGCCAAGTTTACGTTTCCAAGCGTACATTGTTGCAAATTGAGGCATAATTCTTTTGCGACAATTTCATCAATTTGGTGATGATAAGAGTTTTTGAATCCGTCCCGCGTTAACTCGGCTTTCATCTGATCAAATTTCTCTACCAAATTTTTGCGCTCTTCTTTTTCATATAATACTTTTCGACTTAGGCCAAATTCTTTTTTCCATTTATAAATTTTTATTCGATTGGCTTTTAAATAGTTAGCAATTTTCTGCTCAATTTGAACCCATTCTTTTTTTGAATATTTTCCTTTTTTGCTTAAATTCGTCTTTCATTACGTTGAATTTGTCGATAATTTTAAGTTTTTTATTTAAAGTCATTTTCTTCACCATTTTTGGCATTATCAGAGTGATCAGACTTTGTGAGAGGAGGGTTCTGATCAGTTGAATTGGGTCCAATTTGTCCAGCGTGATCAGACTTTGTGAGAGGAAGATTCTGATCAGTTGAATTGGATTCAATTTGTCATGTTTTGTTGAGAAAAATAAGCATTTCAGCGGTTTCCGGGTTATGGACCAATCCAAAATTATTTATTTGATATTTTTATAAAATGTTCCAAAAAAATATTATATTTCCAATTAAAAGAGGAAAATTAATAAAAATGGCGAATTTGAAGGTTTTTACGCAAAATTTGACTGGATTAGGTCAGTTTTTGCACATTTTTTTAATCAACATTTGGCAAGTTTTTGGTCAATATTTTAAGTCAATATTTCGCCAAAATAAATCCGCTCTCTTTCATGACATCTCATAAATATTTTTCAAAACCTTTTGAACCGGGTCCAAATCAATATTCCTGACATCTCAGAAATATTTTTTTACAAATAATGATTATGAATAGCCAAAAGCACATCTTCTCTTGGGTGAAAATTTTTTGGCCTGGAATTTTATTTGGCTATTCACAATCGATCGCCATTTATATAAATGATTATTATTTAAGAAATTTTTGAGATGTCAGGAATATTGATTCGGGTAAGATATTATTAAAGAAATGATTGATATGAATGCCCATTTCAATCGTGGGCTGTCATTTATTACTTTCAATCCTTTTTATTACCAAGCTAATATTTAAGAAGATTTTTGCGAAAATGCAAGAATTTTGGATTTTAATTTTGACGGCATTCTTTGCAACAAATTCACTGGACAAAGTCAAATCCGTAAAAGTAAAATTGGAGGAAACGCCACTCAAAACAATTGATGAAATATTCGGAAAAGGCTGGCGGGACAAAGGTGAAGCCGAAGATTTGAAAACGCCATCAACAACTGATCAGCTTGGACAAATTGGACCCAATTCAACTGATCAGAATCCCCCTCTCACAGAGTCTGATCACTATGGACAAATTGAACCCAACTCAACTGATCAGAATCCTCCTCTCAGAGAGTCTGATCATTCAGATAATGTCAAAAACCAGAACCAAATAATGAAAGAAATTACTTCAAACAAAAAACGTAAAATTATCGAAAAATTCAACTCAATTAAAGAAGAATTTAAGCTTAAAGGAAAATATTCAACAAAAGAATGGAATCAAATTGACAATAAAATTGCTAAACATTTAAAAGTCAATCGCACAAAAATATATGAATGGAAAAAAGAATTTGGCATAAGTCGAAGAAATCCCAAAAATGAGCGAAAACTTTTGGTAAAGAAATTTGATCAAAAGAAAGCCGAGTTAAAGCGGGCGGGAATCAAAAACTCTTATCACATAAATGAAACTGTCGCAAAAGAGTTGGGCCTCAGTTTTAAAACAATTTACAATTGGAAAAGTGAACTTGGCCAAACCAGTGAGTATTTCGAGCCCAATTTATTTATATTAATTAAAATTCTTTTACAGCACCACAACATAGACACTCACACAGCGAACAAAAGGAATTGATGAAACATTATTATAAAATTAAGGACCAAAATCCTAAAATTAGAGTTAGGGCCATTGCCAAAATGTTGAATATTGGAAGCTCCACTTTGATTAGATGGAAAAGCCAATTTAAACGACAGCAATTTCGTCCAAATTCTCTCGATGGACATTCTGTGGAAGATAATGCCGCGGCAAATGTCCTGGAAATTGAGAACTCGAACTCGGGGAATATTTGAATGAATGGTCAAATGATTGCATCTGTGCCGATGAGAGAAGACATTCTAACACCGACCCCGAAATTATGCTGAAACGATCCACGCCGACCTCGCCGTTTCATAAATTTTATATTTTTTTCATTTTTGTCGTCACAAAGTGGCATTGCAAAAGGTAAAAAACCCGAGACCGAGACTACATCTCAAGAAAAATAATTCAGAGTAGCCCATTAACTTTAATGACTCAAAATCGGAAATTGTCAAATGCATTTAGTTGAGTGCAAGCCTGAACACCAAGCTGGCTTAACTGCCTGGGCTTTAAAGTGTAATTCAATGCCTCATTCATCAAAATAAAATTAAGCCAAAATTTGTCCAAGTTGGGTGTTCTGCCGGTCGATTTGGTGATGGAAACTGTGTTCAAGCGTCAATTTGTGCCATTCTTTGGCTTTGTCATTGTCCCACCATCCTTCTCCGAATATTTCATCAAATAATTCTACTGATTCGGCTTTGTCCAGTGAATTTGTTGCAAAAAATGACACGAAAATTAAAATCCAAAATTCTTCCATTTATTTGACCAAATAATCTCTGGATCGTTTTGGTTTAAAAAATTTCTCAAAAAAGAATAATTAATATTCACGAATTTTACAATATTAATGAATTATTTAGCTTAAAGATGATTGAAAGTAGAGTCCGGACCCAAAACCAAAATTTTTTTGGGGTTTTTGTACAAAAAATTGGATTGGGTTTTGGTTTTGGGTCAGATTGGAACAAAACCCAAAAAAAACCAAAACCCAAAAAATGACCAACAAATTTTTGGGTTTTGGGTTGGGTGTTGCCCAGTTGAATTACACCCTAAAGATAGCATCATTAAGTGATTTTTCAATCTTTTTTACAAGAATCTTTTCTAAGTAATTTACAATTGTGAGAGCAAAATTACTAAAGATTGACGAATTTTGAAGGGGTTTACGAATAAAATGACCGGATTTGGTTAGTTTTGGCCAATTTTTTAATCAATATTTGGCACTTTTTGGGGTTTTTGATCAATATTTTGGCCTTTTTTGGTCAATATTTCGCGTTTTTTAGTCAATAAAATCTCAGCCCTACTAATAATCATGCTTTCTACAAAAATGGCAATCGATATATAATATAAAATCTGTAAATCCAGGACTAGGCATTCGTCACATTAGCAAAATTGTGAGAACAATTCATAAAATAAACAAATGTGAACAGTAATGTGTGCGAGATTGCGAGTGTCAGGTCGAGGTGAATTTTTGCTCAAAAATTTTCGAAAATTCCTAATCGATTTCCAAAATTGCCCGTAGTCGCCCTCAATAAACATCTCGCCGAAAACGCGCCGGGATTCGGGGTTAAAAACCCCGAAGCGCGAAAACCCCGACCAAATGTCAAGGGATTCGGAAAAACGCCAAAATTTAGGGGATCGGACGCGAAAACCCTGACCAAAATGCGACTCAGGTTGCAGGGCTGGACGCAATCGGTGTTTTGTTACTTTTTTGAACATTTTTTTTAAAGAAATAGTGTGCTAAAAAGAGAGAGAGAAAAGGCGGCGAGGGTAATTTGGACATCAATGCACCCTATCTAAAAATTGTTTTGGCTACTTTTTTGAACATTTTTAAAAAAAAGAAATATTGTGCTAAAAAAAGTGCGAGAGTAATTTGGACATCAACGCACTCTATCTAAAAATTGTTTTAGTTACTTTTTTGAACATTTTATTTTTTTAAGAAATAGTGTGCTAAAAATAGAGAGACAGGCGGCGAGAGTAATAGGACATCAACGCACCCTATCTAAAAATTGTTTTAGTTACTTTTATGAACATTTTATTTTTTTAAGAAAATTAAAAGATAAAACACAAAATTAAGTCGGCTTTTTTAAATGCGAAATATTAAAATATATTAAAAAATTTAGCCAAAGATGCTCAAATGTTTGCATAAAGCATTCGGACTGAGTTTTCATTTGCGTGCGTAAATTTTGCAATTATTCAAAATTATATTGATGTCTTCTGACTCACAAAACAATAAAAATAACTTCAACCAAGTTTATTCGACGAAAATTGACTAAAAATAAATAAAAAGCGCCGTTGCCTCTAATTAAGAACGCCACAAAAGCGTAAATAAATCAAAATAAACGCTTATGTAAATACTAAAAAGGAAAATTTTATTTAATTCTTGACAACATTAGCATGAAGCCTTAACACCGTTCCCGTTCCCGGAAATTTGATTTTAGCATTTTCCCGTTCCCGTTCATTTTTCGGGTACGCATCGGTTCAGTGCCGCACGGTTCAGTGCCAGCAACTTTGAAAGGCTATAACTTTTTTTAAACTCAACCAAATCAAACAATCAAGATGTCATTGGAAAGCTCTAAGCTTTTAAAGGCTATTGTTAAGCTAAAGCTAAACAATTAGAAAATTCCTGAAAAAGTTATTTCAATAAATTACAAAAAACCTCGATTTTGGGTGGTTTTTTACATTGAACTTTTTAAAAACGAATTGAACCGCTTGGCTTTTTTTGCCTATATGATTCTTCTTATTTAGAGCTTTCGAATGACATCTTATTTGCCTGATTAGGTTGAGTTTAAAAAGAGTTATAGACTTTCAAAGGTTGCTGGCACTGAACCGTGCGGCACTGAACCGATCGCCGCCGTCATTTTTCTAAGCGAAATGTTTTCAAAAATTAACAACTTTGGACCAATTTTCATCACAAAAATACTTAAATTTCAAATTTTTTTTTAACGGCAGCGCCTATCGGCACCGCCAAAGCCCACCAAAATTCTGCTAGTTTTTTGATTTTCTGCATCAATTAAGATTTTAAAAGCTTAAAAAACTACCGTATTTTTAAGTCTTTGGTTGCAAATCTCTTTATAAATTGAGGCAAAAATTCAAAATTTTCTCGGCGGCGCCTATCGGCACAGCCGACCCCTCCCCCCTGAAATTCTCAAAAAAATTTTGCATTTTTGAAAAACTCGCAAATGGGCAAAAATTTGAAATTTTTTTGAGAACTCCTCCAATTGTATATTAGAAATTAATCGCAAAGTGTGCGCCAAAAAAATTTCGAAAAATTCTTAGTTCAAAAAATGTTTTCCTGTTCCCGCTGGATTCCAGTTAAAAATGGAACGGGATTTTAACGGGAACGGGAAAACACGGAATTCCCGTTCGGGATTCCCGTCCCGTACTTTTTGAAAACCCCGTTTCCGTTCCCGAAATTTTTTTTTTACTGGGCTCTAATCTGAAGGTTGATTTTAGAACGAAATTAATGTCCAGACACCCGTGAAATAATCTTTTGTGGTGTTATGGCGGCGTATTATTGGATATTAGTATTATTCGAAAATCTTAATCCTAGTTTTAATTGAAAATATGGTTGAATTGCGGGGTCGGGGTGGGACTGTTGGGGGTTACTCAAATCGGTCGGGGTTTTTACCAAATTAAAATGTTGGAAAATAATTATATTTACCGATTTAAGTTTAAACAGGCATTGTGTTCCGTTTACATCCAAAAAACTGAATTATTTGGTTCGGTTTGTTGCCCCCTTTTTTGAAAAAATTGAAGTAGGTAGAATCGAAGGTCAGATTCATATTCTACGCCCTGAAATACCCCTTAGAAAACACTTTTTATCAACTTTGAAACAAAAAAGTAATTATTTTCAAAAATGAGAGGTAAAAACCGAACTATTACCATTATTTGTATGCTTAGAAAATAAAAAACACCAATTTGAATATGGCATTTATTCAAACGGGAAAATTGTTTTTGTGAACAGATTCCGAAATCAGCCATAGAATGATTATTTTCAGCATCCCTTTTGTCTTTCGCCCATTGGCGCTATTTTCACTCGTGGAAACAATCCTGCAAACGTCCAGCACGAGGGAATTGTGCCGGTGGCTGAGCGGGAGGCTTGAATGCGCAGTAGATGATTATCGACCACTCACTGAAATTTAGAACAGTGGAAATAATTTTTAAAAAATTGTACTCACACACAAAAAAGATCAGTTTAGCGACGGCGATGGTCCAAGTCCAGTATCCATTGGTAGCGTCTTTGTCCAGCAGCAGGCTATCCTCGTCCTATGGAAATCAAAAAATGAATGAGTCAACTGAAGAAGAAACAGAATGAACCACTCACAATGTACGCTCGCCATGTGCACTTTTGGTATGCCTCTCGGAAGGCAAAAAGGTCCACTTCAAAGACAAGAGCATCATAGAAATGACACCCGCGGCGTTGGAAACGTGCAAGTGCAACTGAAGCCTTGCAACCGCTTGCATCAGTACACTCTTTCGGCAGTTGTTCCCGACTCTGAAATAAAGATTTTTTTTGTGCTTTAATTATCCCAGAACACTTACCACATCATGTTCTTTTATAACTAGAGCCGAGATTTTCAAGTTTTAACATGTTTTTTTTGCGAATAGGGAATCCTGAGAGAAGCACGGAAATAGCATTCATTTTGAAAAATTTTACAATTAGAGCGACTTATTAGTCCATATAAATCAATATTTTGGCATTTTTGGGAATAAATCAATATTTCGCCATTTTTTCATAATAAATCAATATTTTAGGCATTTTTCTTGAGAAAAATGCAATTTTAGGCATTTTTCCGAAAATTTTTGACGAAATTCAATATTTCCATGCCCTTTTTCACAAAATTTCTTAAGAAAAATGCAATAAAAACGAAAAATGTGTCCTTAAAAATCCAAAAAAAAATTTTCAAACCAAAAATGCATCCCTAAAAAATGACTTTTCTTTGACCAAAAATCTGCTCCAAAGATCGAAATTTTCCCTAAATTTTTTTATTGGAATTTTTTATAAAATTTTCCAAAACATGTGAAAACTAGTACATTTTCTATTCTGAGAGAAAAATTAATAAAGATAGACGAATTTTGAAGGTTTTTACGCAAAATTTGACTGATTTGGTCAGTTTTTGCACATTTTTTAATCAATATTTTGGCACTTTTTGGGGTTTTTGGTCAATATTTTGGGGTTTTTTGGTCAATATTTTAAGTCAATATTTCGCGTTTTTTAGTCAATATAAATCTCGGCTCTAGCTATAACTGTTTTTAACCTCAACCAAATCAAACAAACAAGATGCCATTCGGCAGCAACTGTTTTTAAAACTCAACCAAATCAAACAAACAAGATGCCATTCGGCAGCTTTTAATCAGAAGTATCATTTTTAAAAAAGACAAGCTGTTCAAATCGTTTTTAAAAAGTTTAAAGTGAAAAAACTCCCAAGTTTTTCATAGTTTTATTGAAAATAACTAGTTTACGAAGTCTCTAATTGTTTTGCTTTTGCTCACCAATATGTAGCTTTTAAAAGCTTCGAGCTTTCGAATGACATCTTGTTTGTTTGATTTGGTTGAGTGAGTTTGAAAAAAGTTACAGACTTTTTAATTGCTGTCACTGAACCGATGTGTACGGTCGTAGGTGTCCCGACATTTGGCACATTGGACATTTAGCACACGGTCATTTCGCACACTGAGGAGAAAAAGGACGTTTCACACATAAATTTCACACACATTTAACAAAAGCCTGCAAAGTATTTTAGATAGATGGATAAATTTGAAAAGAAGCCAAAGTTGAATAATTTGGTTAAAATTGCACTCAAAAAATTTAATTTTTTTTGTTGATGTAATGGGTTGAAACCACAATTTTTCATTTGATAAAAAATATTGTTTGCCAACTGTTGACTTTTTTCATCCTATCATCGATGACGGTACACATTCAGACGGATTCGGCAGACACTTTTCGTAGCTTTCCTATATATGAACAATAACAAATTCTGATTTTAAATCATTTGCTGGTTCCGATCGTATTAAAAAAAATTTTTGTTAAAAAATTCGTCCAAAATGATTTTTCACGAATCGGCAAAAGCTTTGCCTAAATTGCTTAGTTTTGTTAAAACTGTTACAGTTGTTAGCATACGTAGACCGAGTCTTTTGAGCTTGCTTCATATGAGCTCATCTAAAGGTTTTGAAGCATTGTAATTCGACCAATTGCATGAGAATGTTTTTGATTTTGCTAACTGATTTTTTAAAATTTAATTTTAAACCCTTTTTTAACATATTTAATGTACAATAATTATTTTTATTTTTTATTTTGACTGACATTTAAATTATTTCCAACACTCGGCCTGGAACACGAGGGTTTCAGGTCCGTAAGACTCACTCAACCTTCGCACCACTTTATGACTGAGTTCGAACCCTAACTCGAAAATCTTAGACTAACAACAAAAGGCATAAAAACGCTGTTTGTCTTAAAAATATGCCAAATTTTATAATATTTAGATTAAATTTAATTAAATTATCCCTTTTTTTTCTCATTATGTTTATGATAAATTAATATTTGCTTTTTGCTTTCGCTGTTTTTGTTCCATCAGTGTGTTAATCATCCAATTTCTGATCATTTTTTGTGGTGTCCGATGGAATGAATGGCTGCTGGTGGGGAAGAGCAGCACATTCATTCATTCATTCATCATCTTTTGCTTTATTTAGTGTTGAAAAAGAACAAATTCACACATAAATAAAAATTTTAAACAGAAATTAATTAAAAGAAAAAGTTTTGTTTTTTGTTAAGAATTGATCAACAATTCGTAATCAGTATTATGACAATTTTCAATTTTTTTATTTTTAAATAATTAAAAATGCCAAATTTAATTTTAAGAAAACAATCGAACGTCTTCAATCCGACAAACCAATGTATGCGCTCCTTCTCCTTGCCGTTCTCTTGCGTGCCACGAACGGTGAAAAAAAGATTTCCTGTAAATGGTCGAACATGATCATGGCAGACAATGCCAGACATCCGCCGGGGATGAACCCAAATTCTTTTTTGGAATGTCGTAAGCCGACACATTTTTTGAAGCGAAGCCTGGGGCCGCATTCAAATTTTTGATTATTGTATTGGAAACTCTGCAGCGCATTTGGGCTTTTGAATGAGCCCAACCAAGCTAATTCATTGAATTTTCAGTGTGTTGGTTGATTAAAATTACAGTAAAGCGTCCCCAAAAGTTTTGAAACTGCTGAAACTGAATCGTCCTGTGTACATTTTTGTGTGTCAACATTTAAAAAAAAAGAAACAACCTGGTCCTGCTGCTGGGCTAGGGTGTTAGAAAAACCAGGACTCAAGGATTTTCAAGACTAATCGGATTTTTTGATCCGGGCCTGCTCGGTTTGAGCTAGAAAATCCGAGTATGCGGGCGGGCCCTTGAAACAGCTGAAACTTAATCGGTTTCTTAAGTCATATTTTTATTTGCTTATAAACACCAACAATTGCCCCTTGATGATTTTTAGCGCTTGAGTGTTGGCAAGGCGCGACCGTAATAACGACACCTGGTGGCACTATCAATCTTATGGCCTTGAAGAAATGCCCTGCGCATTTAGCTTTCACGCATTGCAGCAAAATCTCCTGCTCAATGGATGAGGAGGCTTTGAAAGAAATACCTGACATTCCTCCGGGAAGTGCGTTTTTTTATAAAATATAGGAGCCAAGAATTAATTAAAAAACAAAAAATTATGGAGACACTTTCGAAATGCACCAATCACATCTCGGACCGCCCCATCGGGTGACCTGTAGTGAACGCTAGGGTTCGGATAATTGGGTTGGGACCGGGCGGGCTTTTTTCCGGGCAGCCCAAAAAGTAGAGACCGGTCGAGACGAGATCTCGTCTCGAATAAAATTGCATTTTCGAGATTTTTCGAGATCCGAGATTTTTTCGAGAATCTCGTCTCGAGTCTCTCTCGAAGCTCAAGTCCGGTCTCTACCAAAAGTGCCGGGCGAAAAGTCAAAATATGCCCGAAAAACTAGAGTAGGCCGGGACCGGAATTTTTGGGAAAAGCTCGGGATTGAGAAAATTAAAATCCGACATTTTAAGGGGGAAAATTAATCAAATCCCGGTTAAAAAAACCCGCGACTAATGGTCAAAAACAAAGATTTGTCAACTTTGAAAAAAACCGGAATTATATAAGGGGAAATTCAGTCAGAAATTTGGAGACTTCAGTACCAGTCCCGGCCTACTCTACAAAAAACTAGCTCCCAAGGTGCGACTTTTTAGAGAAATAACCATTTGCAACTGAGTCCCAGCCCAGAACCTTGGGGCCTAGATATGAATAGGCACACCGGATCTCCAACAAAATGCCAACAATATTCCGTTCTGTTTAAGCAAAAAGCCAAACGGGAACGGCCAAGGGGTGTTTGCTGCCGATGGGCCGAATGTGAGCTGCCTGAAGAAGGAATCGGCCCTCACTGGAGTGCCCTTACAAAACAATGAAAAAGTACTGTAAAATGTCGTGCTGTGAAGGAAACAGATGCAATGGCACGCTCGGACTGCGTTCCCTCGGCACGGTCGCTGCAATTATGGGATTATTTGCGGGTAAACAAAATTCGTCTAAACTCAATTGTTGGCATTGGCATTTAAATTAAAAGTAAAATAAACTTTCAACTTTTAGCAGTTTTTCGTCCGTTGGAACTGAGTGCGAAGAGAATGAACGAAGCTGAATACAAAATCCAAACAACAACAATTACCCAAAGATAATTCCGAATGTTATGGATGGTTTTTGCAAGAATAAATTATGCATTTAGAACAGATACATATTTATTTATTAATGTGTAAAAAAGTAACAGAGTTCTACAAACATATTCCAAGTCTTCTCTCCTTTGATAGAGTTGTCAGTCTCAAACCGTAAAATATTTGTCTGTTGAAAAATTCAATGCATAATCTCCTGAATTCTCCGGTCTTTTCTAAAAATAGTTCAGCATTCTGAACATTATTCATTTATTTTACCATATATTTGATCTCTGCAAAGTGCACTCATTCAAGTCTAGTCAGTTACACTATCCAAATAGCTGGCCCTACTATGTACCAAGACATTCTGATGATTCTTTGTTATGTTGAATATTTGCCAATAATGTTCCATTTAACGAATTTAATCAGCGACTCACACGATTAATGCCTGAGTAAAATTGTCGACATTTTTGGCCAAAGGCCAAAACTTTTTTGTTCTTTGTCCAATCGCAACGCTGTAACGTATGACAGCATCTACACATTGAGAGCTTCCATTTGGCATAAAAAAAAACGAGCAAATCGGACCAGATTGAAGGAAGTTATTGGCCAAATCGTTTACCATTTCACGGGCCATGTTCAAAATACATTGACAGTGTTTTCTATTTTTTATTCATTGGCCGTTATTTTAGACCCTTATAGAATCTATTCGCTAAAAGATATACTGTTGAAAAATTCAATGCAATAATCTCTTGATTTTCAGGCCTTTTCTAAAAATAGTTCAGCATTCTGAACATTATTCATTTATTTTACCAACGCTTCGGTGGTCCTCTCGATTGTGGCAACGCCGCGATTCTTAAATAATAGTTATTTTTAGATAATTTTCTTTTAAATCAATTTTATCGAATAAAATCGGTTGAAGTTATTTTTATTTAATCTTTTTTTCACTTTTTAGTTTGTTCTTTTAAAAGCAATTGAAATTTTAGATAAGGAATCAACTCTTTCTTCTTTTAATTTATTTTAAGAGCAAAAATTCAAACACTTACTATTTTTAAATCGCTTCCTTACAAGATCAGAGGCGATCGTCTTGGCACCACTTTATGACTGAGTTCGAACCCTAACTCGAAAATCTTAGACTAACAACAAAAAAGGCATGAAACGCTTTTATGTCTTAAAAATATCCTAAAATTTTATAATATTTAGATAATTTAATTAATTTCTCACTTTTTTCTAATTATGTTTATGATAAATTAAATATTCGCTTTTTGCTTTCGCTGTTTTTGTTCCATCAGTGTGTTAATCATCCAATTTCTGATCATTTTTTGTGGTGTCCGATTGAATGAATGGCTTTGGTGGGGAAGAGCAGCACATTCATTCATTCATTCATTCATTCATCGTCATTTGCTTTTATTTGGTGTTGAAAAAGAACAAATTCACTCATAAATAAAAATTTTAAACAGAAAATGAATTAAAAGAAAAAGTTTTGTTTTTGTTAAGAATTGATCAATTCATGTATTATGACAATTTTTATTTTTAAATAATTAAAAATGCCAAATTTTATTTTAAGAAAACAATCGAACGTCTTCAATCCGACAAACCAATGTATGTGCTCCTTCTCATTGCCGTTCTCTTGCGTGCCACGAACGGTGAGAATACAATTTTAAAAAAAAGATTTCCTGTAAATGGTCGAACATGATCATGGCAGACAATGCCAGACATCCGCCGGGGATAAACCCAAATTCTTTTATAGATGTCGTAAGCCGACACATTTTTTGAAGCGAAGCCTGGGGCCGCATTCAAATTTTTGATTATTGAATTGGAAACTCTGCAGCACATTTGGGCTTTCAAATGGCCCAACCAAGCTAATTCATTGAATTTTCAGTGTGTTGGTTGATTAAAGTTACAGTATAACGTCCCCAAAAGTTTTGAAACTGCTGAAACAATCGTCTTGTGTACATTTTTCTGTGTCAACATTTTTTTTAAAGAAACAACCTGGTCCTGATGCCGGCTAGGGTGCTAGAAAAATCAGGACTCAAGGATTTTCATGACTAACCGGATTTTTTGATCCGGGTCTGCTCTGTTTGAGATTAGAAAATGCGGGCAGGCGGGCCCTTGAAACTGCTGAAACTTAATCGTTTTCTTAGGGCATAATTTTTATTTGCTTACAAAACATCATCAAAAATTGCCCCCTGCTGATGATTTTTAGCGCTTGAGTGTTGGCAAGGCTTCACCGAAATAACGACACCCGGTGGCACTAAACGTGTTATGGAGCTGGCGAAATGTCCGGCGGCTTTAGCTTTCACGCATTGCAGCACAATCTCCTGCTCAATGGATGAGAAGGCTTTGAAAGGATTACCTGGCATTCTTCCCGGAAGTGCGTTTTTTATAAAATAGTATAGGAGCCGAGAATTAATTTAAAAACAAAAATTATGGAGACACTTTCCAAATGCACCCATCACATCTCCTCGGACCGCCCCATCGAGTGAACTGTAGTGAACGGCCCCACGTCAAAAAATTTAAGACCTCAAGTCAAAATATGCACGAAAAAAACTAGAGTAGGCGGGGACCGGGATTTACCGAAAACCGGCTTTTTTGGCCCAAAAACCGAAACCGAAAACCGGGGGTCGTAACCGGTTTTGCGGTTTTTCGGTTTGAAAAATAAACCCCTAATGGTGGGATTTTTATGGAAGCTTGTCGATTAAACTGGTGGTGTAGTGGTTTGTGGTTGTTTGACTTGAACTGTGAGGGAGTAGGTTCAGATCCCTGTTGCGTTATTTGCTTTTTCAACAATTTTTTAAAATTAGAGTGTGATTGGACGAATTCACTGAATATTTAAAAAATGAAAATTTCTTCAATTGAGTGGCCCCGACTGTGTAATTTATTTGTTATCACTTTCCGTGAGCATCTATGGTGGACAATTGAAATTTAATTTTATTTTTGTAAAATTGGTAATTATTGGATCAGTTTTCTTAACAAATTGGTTAAATCTCAAAAAAAATTTAAAGTTTTTAGAAATTGAAGCAGTCCGGCGATGCCGATAGACGGCGCCTGGAAAATTTTGGGGATTTTTGTTAATAAATTTCATCAAAATTTAACAAAATTACGCATTTTTCGGATTTCGGAAAATTTCAAAAAAAAAAGTTTACGTAAAAGTGGATGGGATGCCCGGCGGAGAAATCAAAAATTGGCAATCTTTGTTAAGAAAATTGAAGCAAAAACTCAGAAAGATGTGATAAATTTATATGCAAAAATTCTTTTTTTCTCAATTTGATTTTTAAAAAACTGAATTTGTCCAACCAAAAAATGAAATAAAATTTGCCAAAAACCGCTTTCGATTTTCGGTTAACCGGGAGTTGGCCAAAAACCGAAACCGAAAACCGGGGGTCGCAAAACCGGCCTAACCGAAAACCGGTACCCCCGGTTTGAAACCGACCGCCAACAACCCTAGTTTTTACGCATAAATTGAGAAGTTTTGGTCCGTTTTAGACATTTTTTAGTCCATATTTTGGCACTTTTTGGGGTTTTTGGTCCATATTTTGGGGGTTTTTAGTCCATATAAATCCGGGCTCTAGAAATAACCATTTTCAACAGTCCCAGACCAGAACCTTGGGACCTAGTTTTTCGTGACAAAGCGATTGGGATATCATTTGCGGCATTTTGGATTGGGGCGTTCAGTACAGTTTTTCCCGGATACCAATCAATTCGTGTTGAAAACAACAAAAGCATAGAGAGCTAATTTTTTTGTTTGGTCGAAATTGCATATGAATAGGCACACCGGATCAGGGATGGGCGGATTATTTTTAAAAAACGGAAAACGGAAAAACGGAAATATTTTTTTTAACGGAAAACGGAAAAAAGGGCCAAAAACAACGGAAAAACGGAAAACGAAAAACGGAAAAATTTTTAAATAAAATAAAATAATTATTTTTTTTTAAATAATTTATTTTAATAAATATTTTTTGAAATATTAACAGTAATTATTTTTAAAAATTTTGAAGGATTTCTTTTTTCAGCGGGCCTTCTAATTCTATTTTAAGCTTTTAGGGGGGAGGGGGTCGGCGGTGCCGATAGGCGCCGCCGGAGAAAATTTTGAATTTTGACTTAATTTGTTAAGAGATTTTCAACAAAAATTTTAAAAATCGGCACAGGTCCGGCGGCGCCGATAGGCGCCGCCGGGAAAATTTTCTTGAAGATTTCACCAGATTTGTTAAGAAAATGGGTCCAAAATTACGAATGTAGCACAACAAAAGGGCCTCCCCTAGGTTTTTTGATTTCGTCCAACAAAAAATGAATGAAAAGTTTGTGAATTGTCATCTAATATTTGTTTTTAAATTGGAAAAAGTTAAAAAGAATTTTTAAAATTGTTTAACCACCGTAAAAACACTCACCATTACACCACAACCCAACCGAATTCCACTCCTCTAAAAATCCCATTCTTAGGGGTGTATATTTTTTCCGTTTTTTTCCGTTAAAAAGGGCATTTTAACGGAAAACGGAAAAAAAGGCCCAAAAACAACGGAAAACGGAATTCCGCCCATCCCTGCACCGGATCTCCAACAAAATGCCAACAATATTCCGTTCTGTTTTTTTAAATTCAAATTTCTAAGCAAAAAGCCAAACGGGAACGGCCAAGGGGTGTTTGCTGCCGACGCGCGAATGTGAACTGCCTGGAGAAGGAATCTCCCCCACTGGAGTGCCTTTCAAAACAATTAAAAAGTACTGCAAAATGTCGTGCTGTGAAGGAAACGCATGCAACGGCGAAAGCAACGCACGCAACGGCGAAAGCAACGCACGCAACGGCGAAGGCAACGCACGCAAGGGTGGAAACAACGCACGCAACGGCACGCTCGGACTGCGTTCCCTCGGCACGGTCGTTGCAATTATGGCATTATTTGCGGGTAAACAAAATTTGTTTAAAGTCAATTGTTGGCATTGGCATTTAAATTGAAAGTAAAATAAACTTTTAACTTTTAGCGTTTTTCGTCCGTTGGAAATGAGTGCGAAGAGAATGAACGAAGCTGAATACAAAATCCAAACCTCGACAATTACCCAAAGATAATTCGAATGTTATGGATGGTTTTTGCAAGAATAAATTATGCATTTAGAACAGATACATATTTATTTATTAAAGTGTAAAAAAGTAACAGAGATCTATATTCCAAGTCTTCTCTCCTTTGATAGAGTTGTCAGTCCCAAACCGTAAAATATTCGTTAAAATACTTATTTTTGAGTTTTTGATCCTAATATAGGATCAACCCTTCTTTAGGCATCTGAATATTTTTTGGGTAAAATACTGCTTTTTAAATGAAAAGAATACCATGGGCAAAACCAGGCATGGCCATGGATACAAATTTTTAATCCGTGTCCGGATATATCCGTGCCCTTTGTATCCGTTTGTATCCGTCTCATTTTTTCGAAATTCATATCCGTATCCAATCCGCGGATATCCGCCATATCCGCTGTGAAAATTTTTCCCATGCAGTTTTAACAATTTTTTTCTGCAAAAATATGCTTTAAAATCCTCAAAATATGCAATTTTCGTTTTTTATTGCATTTTTGTAAAGAATTTTGAGTCAAAAAAGGCCCAAAATATTCAAAACATGCAATTTTAAAATGGTCAAAACAAAAAAAGATCAACGTAAGTAACAACACCTTTTTGAGCTGGCGCCGTCGGGAAAAATTTGTGATTCTCGTCAAGAAATTTCATCATTTTTGCAAAATTAAGCATTTTGCTGAGGAATGCCACCGATATTTTTGACGGATTTGGTAAAAATGATTGCAATATTTTGTCAACAAGTACTTGACCACCGTTCTGTCATCGACCAAAATTCAAAATGATTAAAAAACATTGGTACTTAAATGTATGGATATGCGCGGATATCCGCGGATTTGACTTTCATATCCGTGTCCATCCGTGTCCGTCCCCTTTTTGAAATTCAGTATCCGTATCCGTCCGTATCCGGATATATCCGCGGATATCCAGACATCCGTGTCCAGGCCTGGGCAGAACTTTTGTTCAACCCCCCTCGAGGGAGGGAGGAGGGGTACAATTAGAGAGGGGGTTTCTAGAACTTTGTGATTGAATCAACTAATTGACAACTTCCATTTGATAAAATGAATGACCAAATCGGTCATGTCTGAAGTGGATTTTACACAATAACATTCGTCACTCGGATGGTAGCCGTCGAGGCTTTTACCATTTTGCGCGCCGAATTCGAAATCTTTTGACAGTATTTAACGATTGAAATGATCACACACAAAAAATTAGTGGCCGGGACGGTAGTGGCTCGGGACGGTAGTGGCGGGACGGTAGTGGCCGGGACGGTAGTGGCCGGGACGGTAGTGGCTCGGGACGGTAGTGCCGGGACGGTAGTGGCTCGGGACGGTAGTGGCCGGGACGGTAATGACCCCTACTCGAAAGGACCCCCCAAAACTCACGGACAATTGAGCGGGGCAAAGTGATTATCGATTTAAATACAAACATTTACATTATTTGTGAGCCGCCGTAACACTGCTATGTAGGGTTGGACGGGACCGGGACTTTTGGGAAAAACCGGGACCGGGACTTGCCGGGACCAGAAAAACCGGGACCGGGACCGGGACCAACATTTTCAACCGGGACCGGGACCGGTTCCGGGACTTTTTAAGGAAAAATTTTTCTTTTATCAAACACGAAAAAATTTTAATTTTCCGGCAACACATATTGTTGATCTTCTTGACCTTCGATGTCATCATCATCATTCTTTTTTTTGAGATTCTGCTTTACTTTTAGGGAGGGTGGGGGTCGGCGGTGCCGATAGGCGCCGCCGAGAAAAATTTTTGAAATTTTGACTCAATTGTTAAAGAAATTTCATTAAAATTTTAGCAAAATTATGAATTTTGCTTCGGAATTTTGAGGAAAAACTGGTTTACTTAAGAGTGGAGGATGTCCGGCGGTGCCGACAGGCGCCTCCGGAGAAATTTTTACAAAAATTGGCAATCTTTGTTAAGGAAATTGAAGCAAAAATTTAGAAAGATGTGATGAATTTATTTCAAAATTCTTGTATCTATTCCTTTTTTTTGCGCACATTTTTAATTAAAAACTATTAGAATATTTATTTAAAATTTTATTAATGAGGGTATGCCAATTTGAGTAGAGGGGAAAACCAATAAATAAGTGTTTGCACTCAAGCGGGTTCGAACCCAACACATAACATGAGACTCACCAGAAAGAGGAACCACTAGGCCATCGACATACTTAGGAGGAATTAGTAAAAATGGTTGAAATGTCGGTCGATGATGCCATCATTAGGGGTGTACTTTTTTCCCGGTTGGTCCCGGTCCCGGCGGGACCAAAAAATCGGGACCGGGACTTTTCATTTTTCAAAAATCCCGACCCGACCGGGACCGGGACCTGAAAAAACCGGGAAATCCCGTCCCGTCCCGGTCCCGGAACCGGTCCCGTCCAACCCTACTGCTATGACCTTTCACTTTCATTCATTCATTTAGTTTTTTTTTGCATTTGATCTCCAACTTTGCCCAACAATTTTTTGGTGTGTGTTGTCTTATTCTTGTTTATAAAAATTGGACATTTTCAAAACCCCCCAGTCCCGACCAACTCTATGAAAAATGCAATAAAATGAATTTTTTTGACCCAAAAATATGTACATCCCTAAAGATATTTTCTGAGAAAATATTAATTTTTGAATTTTTATAATTTTATGTCTACCCCAGAACACTGAAATGTAACGAAAATGTTAAAAATTCTAAAAAATTACCGTAAATCGACATATGGCACGCTTCGAATGGCACTTTTATTGATTCAATCAAAGTTTTGTTCCTTATGAGAATTTAAAGCGATTTTTGAATCGGTTGATAAGAAACGCAAGTTTTGCGAAAAGTTAAAAGCAACTTTTTTTAGAAAATTGAAAAGTCATTAAAATTCAAGCGACTCTTATAACAAGATTTTCGTTATGTCAACTTCGAATTCTGTGAACAGTCGTAGAAAGCGTTTGCTGAACACGGGCAATGGGGCGGACGTGCACTTTTTGGTTGGGGAAGGAGATGAAAGGGAGGCGAGTTTCATTTGAGTTAAAAGGGGCTTCTCTCTCAAACGGTTTGAATTTGAAGCTTTTGCCTGCACATAAAGCACTTCTGGGGACAGCCTCCGATGTGTTCGAAACAATGTTCCGTTTTGACGCGGAAAATGCAAAGACCACCGTCCCCGCCACCGCTGGGACGGGTGCGAAAAATTTATTTTAAAAAATAAAAAAAAATAAATTATTTTAGCTCATTCGGAAGAGATTAAGCACATCGAGGTGCCCGACGTGGAGGTGGGCGCGTTCAAGACAATGCTGAGCTTCATTTATGCCCATGATTTGAGTGGACTGGACGGAGACAATGCGATCGCTGTCCTTTACGCGGGTCAGAAAAAACAACGATTTTTGATTATTTTAATCCTCGATTGATGAAATTTCACCGAAATTTTCGAGATTCTCGATTGGCCTTCAAGTCCGGGTTCTAATTTTAAATTGATGGTTTCTGTTATTCTAAAGAATGGGTTCCAAAAATCCTTTTTGTTTTGTGTTAACATAATTGGTAAACGATGGGGGGGGGGGGTCGTCTTTGGGGTTTATGAGTAGGGTTGTCGGTTCCTGGGAAGGTATCCGAACCGGAAAATCCCGTGTTTACGGTTCGGTTTGGAACCGACAACCCTATTTATGAGCACGAATAAACAACTGAATTTTGTCAATTTTCCATAAAATCCTTAATTTTCAATATTTATTTATAAAATTTAAGCCAAAAAATATGACGTGGCCGGACTGGTCAGAGCGTGCGTTGACTTTCCCATACCGGATTTGCGCAATGTTTTTGTCGCATTTGACCGAGCTCGTTTTCTTGGAGAAAAGGTGGGCAAAATTCATGTATTTTAATTAGAGTTAGGGGTGCCCCTATTTTTTTTTGTATCAAACACATTTCAGAGAATTATTTTTGAGAACACTTGTAACGGGAAACAATGTACTCTGCATACAGAAAAAGTGCAGTCTGTATAGGTACAGATCCTAACTCTAATTTTAATCCTAAAATAAAAATATCATGTTCATTACGTGTATTGGTTCTGTAGCCCCCTACCCCCTAAGGCCTAAATCTGGACTGACCTATGACCAGAATTTAGCAGAATAAAAATGTCTTGGGTTAGAATAATTCAAGAAAAGCCCGGGAGTCTTGAAAATCCTTAATGCTAATCCTTTTTATTTCAAATATTTACGTATTATTCACTTTTTATTTAATTTTTGGGACTTCTCTTGCCGTTGTTTGGCTTACATCGATAAGAAGGCGGACGCTTTGCTCGTTTCAAAAACGTTTTTGTAAATTGACCCAAAATTGTTGTGCGAGATTCTAGACCGTGATCAGTTGATGATCAGCGAAGAAATTGCAATTTGGAATGCCGTAAATTAGCATAAAGTTTAAATATTTTATAATTTATAGATAGAAAAGCTTTTTGGAATTTATAGTTTATACTTTTCAAATCAAAATTACTAAATTGGATTAACATTTATAGTTCTATAATTAAATGAATTGTTCTAATGTTTTTGGTCATATTCAACAAGATTAAAATTTAATTATTATATAAGGCACTTTGCTGGGCGGACGAAAAATGCCGTCAAAGTGGGAACAAGTGTTCAGCGGAGAATCGACGCGCAATGCTCGGCCCGGCACTCTTCAAAATTCGTTTTCCGCTCATCCCACAAATGGATTTTACTGAGAATATTGGTTGGAACCAGGGTTGCTCCGGGTTACCCGAAACCCGAGAGCCGAAACCCGGTCTTTTTCCCAACCCGATACCCGAAACCCGACCCGAGGTTTTTTGGTTCGACCTGATCCGAAACCCGACCCGACATTTTTCTCGACCCGACACCCGAAACCCGACCCGACATTTTTCTCGACCCGGAACAACCCTGGTTGGAACTAGGGTAGCACGGGACCGGGAAACTTTTGGGAAAAACCGGGACCGTGAATAAATTAATTTCGGTCAAAAAAACTGGGACTACTAGACGAAAAAAACGTTTTGGAAAAAACCAAGACCATTTAGGTATAACGGAGCTTGAAAAAACCGGGACTAAATAGTACTGGCGCCGGTCCCGTACAACCACCCTAGTTGGAACCCTTTTCGAGACTTTACACATTTTTTTTTGATTTTAAACCCCCGGTTAAACTTCAACACTTTTGACAGTTCCATCCGGGGAGTTGACGAGTGACGAGCTGGTCAGCATTTTTCTGCACTACACTCATCCGGACCGCGTTCTGTCCGCGCGGCACCCGCTGCAATTCCCAATCCAGCGACGATCGCTGGCCAAATTGGCCGATGATGGTGGAGACTCTAATTTATTTTAAAAGCCAAGCTGATCAAAAACGCTTCTCATTTGTCAGATGCGTATAAACCCGAAGGGCAAATTAGGCTGAAAATCGAGAAAGTGTCTGAATTTGCGCGAGAGGATATGAAAGCTTGCCGACTCAGTGAGACCGTGTACATCAGGGGCCTGCCTTGGCACATATTTGCGCAACGAGCGGGTTTCACAGAAAAACAATTGGGCGTTTACCTTGAATGTAACAGAAAGAACAGAGGTGGGCACTGAACCCAGGGACGTATTTAGAATTTTGCATTGGAGGGGGTACCGAAAAACTCGATTTTTAGGGATGCATTTTCGGTTTTTATTGCATTTTTGTTAATGAATTTTTCAAAAATGCAAATTTTTTTGAGAATTTGTATTTGATGAACAAAATGTTCAAAAATTGGGCACATTTTCAAAAAGCGTAAAAATATGGCAAAAAACGTAAAAATATGGCACGGACCCCAAAATACGATTTGTGTAAGTTATAATACGGAAAGTTCGAAATATTTATTTAAAATAATTTTAAAACTTATTTAAATTGTTTTTAAAAACACATTCTGCATAAAACATTCATAAAAGAGAATCGAGGGTCCGGGGAATCAAACCTGACAAATAATAACCGAAATAGGTATTTATTTAAAAAATGTAAAATAATTTTTAAAACTTATTTAATTGTTTTTAAAAACAAATTTCTGCACAAAATCAAAAAAGAGAATCGAAGACAATTTTGGATCTGTTCCTGTTCTGTTCTCAAATTCTAGAACAGCCTGTCTGTGGCCAAGCTGGAACAGCAAAACACTGATTTTTTCATTTACAAAAACGAAACTCGAAACACAAAAAAAACATTCTAGGACGAAAACGAAAGCCAAAAAACCCCGAAAAAGATGAAAACGAAACGAAATTGCCGAAGGAACGCCATTTTGAAGAATTTGTCAAGAAAAATTGGTTGACAATATGAAATAGAAAACTTGAATACAATTTATTACATTTGCTGTTGATCAACCGATGATTCAAAATCTTTAATCATTTTTGTCTTTTTGATCAGTTTACATTCTTAAAATATAAATCCATAACAACCACCCAACTTCTAAATATTTTAAATGAATTCAAAATGGTCAGAAAACATCGATTTTGCTAAAGGATTTGACTTTACAGAACATATAATAAAATTGTGAGAAATTCTTATTTAAGTCACCAAATTCTTAGAATATGAAATCTAGAGAACTAAAAACACTCGTATTAGTTTATAAAACTTATGTAAAACCCCCACAATTATGTAGAATATGCAATGAAAGGAGTATTAAAGCCGCTTTAAGGAAAAGCATTGATAAATTGAGGAACTCCACCACAAGACCACAATTAATCCATAAATCTTATAAAGAAAAGCTTAAAATTAGTGAACTTCAAAAGTTTAATATTAAGGCTTTCAACAGCTAAACGAAGGTAAAAGAGTTTCACATTTCCAGACAGAGACCTTCGGGCAGTCTGCTCAATAAAAATTTAATGTACATGAAACAGTGAGTGTCGCCGGCGGTGTTTTGGAGGAATAAATTATTTTTGCGTGGTTCCAACCAGCCGCCGCCGCCGCCGCCGCCGGCGAAGAACCCAAAGTCACGACGAACCCCCTCATTAAGAGACGATCCCCTCATTAATTGTCCTTTTCACTTTTACCCCCCCCCCCCCCCCCCCTCTCCCACCAACGCATTTTTTCGTCCATTTGCGGGACACAATTTTTGGGATGGGTTGCGCACACATAGAATTGAGTGAACACAAAAAAACAAAACAAAAAATGAATTGGCGCAACATTGAATGAAAGCAAAACAGCAAATTGAAATGGAGACAAAGTGGGCCCGGCGGGTACGAACAACGGAGAGACCTTTCCCCGAGGGGACAAACGGCGTGGCGTGAAGTTGGTTGGTGTAGGAATATGCCCGCAGGGCGAATGGCCCAGTCAAGGCTGCAGGCAAGCGGAGTGATAGAGAAAAAAGGTGGCAACATTTGTGAATATAAAAGGGCCCGAAAATTCCAATTTGAACAGCACTCATTAGCTCATAATTCGCAATCATTGCTTCCTCCAAAATTTACAAATTTATAATATAAATTTCTGGACAATTTAAAACAGTCAAAACATTTTACGGAATCATTGCTCTCCTCCAAAATTTACAATTTTATGATACAAATTTCTGAACAATTTAAAACAGTCAAAACATTTTACGGAATCATTACTCTCCTCCAAAATTTACAATTTTATGATACAAATTTCTGAACAATTTAAAACACTCAAAACATTTTACGGAATCATTGCTCTCCTCCAAAAATTACAATTTATGATAAATTTCTGAACAATTTAAAGCACTCAAAACATTATACGGAATCATTGCTTTCCTCCAAAATTTACAATTTTATGATATAAATTTCTGAACAATTTAAAACACTCAAAACAAAACATTTTACACCAATCACTTTTAGAATTTTGACTTTAAATTTCAAGCAAAAATCCCCCAAGCAATCATTTATAAAACAATTTTAGCGCGAAAAAAATGCAAGAGACGCATATTGTTCTCGGAATCGCTTCGGTGTGCTCCCTGCTGGCGATTATCGCCACCGTGGTCACTCTGCCATCTCTGTACACGGAGATGACCGAGCTCAACACCAAAGTGCGCGATGGAGTTGAGGTAATCCAGTCATGTCAAAAAATGGGAAAATCCTCCCGCTTCCCCCACAGGCCTTCCGCGTCAACACCGACTCGGCATGGACTGACTTGATGGACGTGCAAGTGACGGTGACGCCCCCGTCGAAGGCCCGTGTGAACCCCTTCAACTCCATCTTCCGTGCCAAGCGTCAATTGCCAGGCCACTGCCAGTGCGGCCCACCGCAGCTGCCAAACTGCCCGCCTGGCCCGCCCGGTCCGGCCGGTGCGCCCGGTCAGCCCGGACAGCCGGGAGGTCAAGGACAGCCCGGACAGCCTGGAGCCCCTGGCCAGCCTTGTGAGCATTTCTCGTACAACTTTGGTTTTAACCACTTAATTCCTTTCAGCTGCACCTTGCCCGGCCCAGACCGTTCCTTGCCCACGATGCCCAGCTGGCCCGCCCGGAAGTCCTGGAGCACAAGGACCCGCCGGACAACCTGGGAGCGCTGGACAGACCGGTGCGCCCGCCCAAAGCGCAGGACAGGGACCGCCTGGCCCGCCCGGACCTCAAGGAGCATCTGGACAGGCCGGACGCGCCGGAAGCCCTGGACAGCCCGGACAGCCTGGAGCGCCCGCAACTGTTTCGTAAGGATCTTAGAAATCTTTCGGGCGCCGAGCTTTGGGTAAACAAACAAATTATCTTTTCAGCCGACCCATCCCCGGCCCAAAGGGACCATCTGGAGCGCCCGGACAGCCCGGAAACCCCGGAGCGCCTGGCCAACCCGGCCAGCCCGGAGGCGAAGGACCACCTGGGGCCCCCGGGGCGCCCGGACAGCCCGGACGACCTGGAGCCTCTGGCCAACCTGGACAGCCCGGAGGACCCGGACAGCCCGGCAAGGACAGCGGCTACTGTCCGTGCCCGCCTCGCTCTGCCGTGCTCGCCGTCAAGAAGAAGATGGCTGCCAAGAAGGCCTAAACGTGGAGGAGGACGCCACCAAAATCAATGGGAGAGAGACAAAAGTGATGCTGAAAATAATCTTTCTATGGCTGTTCAAAAACAAATTTCACGCTTGAATAAATGGCATATTCAAATTGGCATTTTCTCATCGAGCATTCAAATAATTTAGTTTTATTTGATTCTTGTTTAAACGTATTAAAACGAAAACCGCTAAATATACTTATTTTCAAAATTAGACGGGCATTTTTGGGTCAGGAACAAATAACACGCCGACATATAGGTTAATTAAAGCCAGAAAAAGATTATTTTAACGCGTGTCTGGACATCAATTTCATTCTCAAATCTACCTTCAGATGAGCTTGCTAAAGACTTTATGATAATGTTATCGAAAAACAACAAAGAACAAACAATGCATTAAAGCATAACAAAATCGTAAAATTCGGCAAATAACAAATTTTTTTAGAAACTTCACAATTCATTTTTGCCTTCTTTAGCTTCGGTGGCGTTCTCGATTGGCAACAACTTCGCATTCTTAAATAAATTTGTCATTTATTTAATTTGCTTTTTAAATCAATTTTCACCGAATAAACTGGTATGTGACAAAAAAAATTAGATAAATTTAAAAACAAATTTAGCAGGCACTTAACAAATGCTTGCCAGACCCCGACAACAAGAAGGAATGCGTAAGTTTTGCAACTTTTGTTTTATAAATTATTTATGCAAGCAATTTTAACTTGGTTGTTTTCCAACATTATAATAAAGTCTTTAGCAAGCTCATCTGAATGTCGTTTTGAGAATGAAATCGATGTCCAGACACCCATTAAAAATCTTTTTTGGCTTTAATTACGTTATATGTTATTTGTTCCTGACCCAAAAATGTCCGTCAAATTTTGAAAATAACTATATTTAGCGATTTTCGTTTTAATACGTTTAAAAAGAATCAAATAAACTGAATTATTTGAAAGCTTGATGAGAAAATGCCAATTTGAATATGCCATTTATTCAAGCGTGAAATTTGTTTTGGAACAGCCATAGAAGGATTATTATCAGCATCACTTTTGTCTCTCTCCCATTGATTTTGGTGGCGTCCTCCTCCACGTTTAGGCCTTCTTGGCAGCCATCTTCTTTTTGACGGCGAGCACGGCAGAGCGGGGCGGGCACGGACAGTAGCCGCTGTCCTTGCCGGGCTGTCCGGGTCCTCCGGGCTGTCCAGGTTGGCCAGAGGCTCCAGGTCGTCCGGGCTGTCCGGGTGCACCGGGGGCCCCAGGTGGTCCTTCGCCTCCGGGCTGGCCGGGTTGGCCAGGCGCTCCGGGGTTTCCGGGCTGTCCGGGCGCTCCAGATGGTCCCTTTGGGCCGGGGATGGGGCGGCTGAAAATATATTTGTTTATTTACCTAAAGCTCGGCGCTCGAAAGATTTCTAAGATGCTTACGAAACAATTGCGGGCGCTCCAGGCTGTCCGGGCTGGCCAGGGCTTCCGGCGCGTCCGGCCTGTCCAGATGCTCCTTGAGGTCCGGGCGGGCCAGGCGGTCCCTGTCCTGCGCTTTGGGCGGGCGCACCGGGCTGTCCAGCGCTCCCAGGTTGTCCGGCGGGTCCTTGTGCTCCAGGACTTCCGGGCGGGCCAGCTGGGCATCGTGGGCAAGGAACGGTCTGGGCCGGGCAAGGAGCAGCTGAAAGGAATTGCGTGGTCAAAACAAAAACTGTATGAGAAATCCTCACAAGGCTGGCCAGGGGCTCCAGGCTGTCCGGGCTGTCCTTGACCTCCCGGCTGTCCGGGCTGGCCAGGCGCACCGGCCGGACCGGGCGGGCCAGGCGGGCAGTTCGGCAGTTGCGGTGGGCCGCACTGGCAGTGGCCTGGCAATTGACGCTTGGCACGGAAGATGGAGTTGAAGGGGTTCACGCGGGCCTTTGACGGGGGCGTCACCGTCACTTGCACGTCCATCAAGTCGGTCCATGCCGAGTCGGTGTTGACGCGAAAGGCCTGGGGGGAAGCGGGAGGATTTTCCCATTTTTGACATGACTGGATTACCTCAACTCCGTCGCGCACTTTGGTGTTGAGCTCGGTCATCTCCGTGTACAGAGATGGCAGAGTGACCATGGTGGCGATGATCGCCAGCAGGGAGCACACCGAAGCGATTCCGAGAATAATATGCGTCTCTTGCATTTTCGCGCTAAAATTGTTTTATTAAATTATTGCTTGGGGGATTTTTGCTTGAAATTTGAATTCCAAAGTCAATTAATTCTAAAAGTAGTTGGTGTACATAAAATGTTTTGACTGTTTAAAATTGTTTAGAAATTTGTATCATAAAATTGTAAATTTTGGAGGAAGCAATGATTCCGAATTATGAGCTAATGAGTGCTGTTCTAATTGGAATTTTCGGGCCCTTTTATATTCACAAATGTTGCCACCTTTTTTCTCTATCACTCCGCTTGCCTGTAGCCTTGAACTGGGCCATTCGCCCTGCGGGCATATTCCTACACCAACCAACTTCACGCCGTTTGTCCCCTGGGGGAAGGTCTCTCCGTTGTTTGTACCCGCCGGGCCCACTTTGTCTCCATTTCAATTTGCTTTTATTCAATGTTGCGCCAATTCATTTTTTGTTTTGTTTTTTTGTGTTCACTCAATTCTATGTGCGCAACCCATCCTAAAAATTGTGTCCCGCAAATGGACGAAAAAATGCGTTGTTGGGGAGGGGGGGGGGCTAAAAGTGAAAAGGACAATTAATGAGGGGATCGTCTCTTAATGAGGGGGTTCGTCGTGATTTCTTTGCTGGGGGGGGGGGGGGGGGGGGGAGGATCGGCGAAAGGCATTCACTTCAAAAAAAACGGTTTATTTTATTTCTACCCGTTGTGTCAATTCAGTTTTTTAAAGTTCATTTTTGAATGCACTCAAAATCGGGGGTTTTTCATAGTTTAATGATGATAATCACGAATTCTAATTGTTTAGCTTTGACTTAACCTTTCGAATGGTAATATCCAAGGCTTTCCTAAATAAGGCCAATAGTTCTGATTTATGCTTCTTCCAAAAACCCCAAAATCGGCATTTCAAAAACGAATTTTCAAAATGAAATATATATGCTAATTTAAAAGAGTAGAGCGGCTCAATCCCGGTCAGTCCAGGATTAAACGAGAAATGAATTATGTTCATGAAATGAAAAGCTGCAATTTCGGATTTTCTTGACAAATTAAGTTAAAAATTCAAATTTTTCTCGGCGGCGCTATATCGGGACCGGCCAATAATCCCAAAAGCTAAACCTAATAAGGGCCGCTGAGCAGCAAAAAATGAAGAAAAATTTGTCCCCCCCCCCTTTTTTTTACCCAATTCGGATGACCAGCAAGGAAGCAATTTATCAGCTTTCCCTAAATTGTTTTAACGTATTTTATTAGGTTTTGTTCTACAAGCCGTATTTTTAAGTGTTACTGTAATAAAACTTAAAACCAAACAAACATTTTGGTTGGAAAAATTCAGCAAAAAGGAAAAAATGCACCCCTAAAAATCGCCTTTCCCCCCTTAACAAAAAATGCAAAGCAAAAAAAAATTTTTTTTTAAATCAAGCCGCTTTAACAATTTTTCAAAAATCATTCCCACGCCATCAAAATTCTCACTTTTAACAAATAATTTTTTTTTTCAAAAATAAGGCAATTATTTTGGCCTCAGAATCTTCAGAAATCACAAAATTCAAATGAAAAAGCTAGTAGTATTATTTATTGTTTTTTATTTTTATTTTTTGAAACAGAGCATTTCAAAACTTATAAAATTCGATGAAATTCAATTAACATTTTTAATAATTAAACAGCTGCATGATAATGTTGTCGAGAATCAACAAAAACAATCAATGCATTAAAGCATAAATTTCATCGTAAATTCCGCAAAATAAAATTTCTTTTTTTATAAACTTCATAATTCATTTTTGCCAGCTTTAGCTTCAGTTGCATTTACGATTGAAGGCAACGGCTCAATTCTTAAATAAATTTGTCGTTTATTTAATTTTTTAAATCAATGTTTATCGAATAAACTTGGTTGAAGTTAAATTTAGAACACCCGCCGGTGCCATGCCATTTTGCGATAAAACAATTTGAACAAATTTTCAAAATAAAAAAATATTCATTTAAATTTGGAAAAATATTAAGACAATCCCGAGCCCCACGGGATTTTCGGGATTGGTCGAAATGGACGTTAGAATCGGAGTCTACGCCCCCAAGTACCTCTCGAGACGCTTTTTTCTCGACTGAACCTCTCTCTCAATGCCCGTGTTCTCTGTCGACAAATGTCGAAATTTTGATCAAGCAAAAATCCGAGACCAAACCAAAAAGGTCGGATGGAACCGGAATTTTAGCGTTCAGAGTAAAATTTCCTATCCAAAGTTTTGATTTTTGGCAAAATATTCGTTCGAACTGCTCCATTCATTATATATGAAAGAAACAAATGCCAAAAAATTTATTGATGGGTTGTAAAATCGGGGCGAAACTCAAATGCAAAGCACACTCTTTCACTCGTTTTCTCTCTCTTCCCTAAACTCTCTCACCGTCAGTCACACTCTATGCTCTTTCGCTCCTTTGTTTTGTCGTTGCCTTCGCATGTGCGTGCTCTCTGCCCGCTGCTCCGAAAGAGAAGAGAAGGAATGAAAGGGAATATCAAGCGAGCAACTGAGAAATAGTGCATAGACTGCGAGAAAAGTAACGAGAGAGCAAAGAGAGAGAGAGTGTAAATTTAACCCATTTTCTCTACACATCCTTCCCCTATTTGCATCCCATCGGACATTTGTCTGCCGCTTTGCTTGTCCGTTGGCTGTGCGGCGCTTCATAAACTTACCTGGCTGGGGAGTTCCTGCGATCACTGAGGCAGGACTCCTGTGGCGAGGCTCCACCATTGCACTTTCGGTTGGGGCTGACCCGCAGGGCGGTCCCGAACTGGGATAGGCCCACAGCTAAATTTTTGAGAGCGGGGGACGGCGTTCGCGCCTCCCCTTTAAATTGTTTGCTGGACATTGAGTTGTTCAATTATTTGAATGTTTTGAATGTTTAATATTTTAAGGTCTTTGGGTTAATTAATGGAAAAATGACAATGCCAAAGAAAGTGTGTAACTTAAGCAATATCAAACTATTTGTAACAGGCAATGCAACACTTAAACCTAACTCAGTTTGAATTTATCATAACAAAACATTTCAAAGTCCGGGCTCTTCTCAAAAAAATTAAAAAAACCGCCTCAGGCACAAGCGCAAATCACAATTCTTCAAAAAGTTCTGAATTTGTGTGAACCGAAAAGACGTTTTGCTTTTGGCGGGTACGTATGTTTGATTTTTATAAAACCTTTTTTCTTGATATTTTAAAGTCCTTGGGTTAATTAATGGAAAACTGACAATGCCAAAGAAAGTGTGTAACTAAAGCGATATCAAACTTTTTACATTTACAACCATAAGTAAATTTTAAAAAACCATAGAATTTATGGTTGGATGTAGGGTTGTACGGGACCGGGACTTTTGGGAAAAACCGGGACCGGGACTTCCCGGGAACCAAAAAAACCGGGACCGGGACCAAGATTTTCAACCGGGACCGAGACCGGGACTTTTCAAGGGAGAAATTTTTTTTTTGTAAAGTTCAATGGTAAAGCAAAAAAAATTTGTTTATTATTCAAAAATATCTTCCTCATTGTCTTTAACTTTTTTTTATCATTATCATCTTTTTTTTTGAGATTCTGCTTTACTCTTACAAATTAGGGGGTGGGGGTCGGCGGTGCCGATAGGCGCCGCCGAGAAAAATTTTGAAATTTTGACTCAATTTTGTTAAGAAATTTCATCAAAATTTTAGCAAAATTAAGCATTTTGCTTTGGAATTTAGGAACATTATTCAAAAAAAATTACATAAGAGTGGAAGATGTCCGGCGACCGACAGGCGCCGCCGGGGAAATTTTTTGAACATTTTAATGATATTTGTTAAGAAATTGAATCAGGAAGATATGATGAATTTATTTCAAAAATTCTTGTTTTGTCGCATTTTAATTAAAAAATATTTAAAAACTATTAAAACATTTTTATTATTGGGGGGAGATTATTTAAGTAGAGAAAAAACAATAAATAATTGCTTGCAATGAAGCGGGCTCGAACCCGACACGCAACATTTTGCCGAAAGACAAACCACTAAGACACCAACTTACTTAGTGAATTCCTGTAAAAAATGATTGAAATTGTCACTCGGTGATGCCATCTTTAGGGGTGTATAGTATTTAGTCCCGGTCCCGGCGGGACCAAAGAATCGGGACCGGGACTTTCATTTTTCAAAAAACCGGGACCGAGACCGGGACCGGGACCTGAAAAACCCGGGAAATCCCGTCCCGGTCCCGGTCTCGGTCCCGGTCCCGTACAACCCTAGTTGGATGAATTATTCAATTCTGCCTTCCGTTAATAATCCTTTGTTTTGGACTTAACACATTTAAATGCTTTAACTAGCGTGAAACATTGCCTTAAAAAGAGATGGGCTCCTCCATTCTATCGAAATTTGGGAATAGAGCGTAACGCAAGCGACTGATCAAATGTTTAAATATATTTTCCTAGGGTTGGTCACGGTCGGTTAACCGAACCGAACCGAAAACCGGCTTTTTTGGCCCAAAAACTGAAACCAAAAAACCGACCATGTCCAACCCTAATATTTTCTGTGAAAAATATTGAAATTTTATTCTTCTGTTGCTTATTGTGAATACATAATTACGTATGTTTGATTTTTGATAAATGTTTTTTCTTGAATATTTTTAAGTCGTTGGGTTAATTAATGAAAAATGACAATGCCAAAGAAAGTGTGTAATGTAACAGGCAATGCAACATTTGAACTTAACTCAATTTGAATTCATCATAACAAAACATTTCAAAGTCGGGCTTTCCTCAAAATTGGAAAACCGCCTCAGGCACAAGCGCAAATTACAATTCTTCAAAAAAACGTTTAAGTTCTGAAATTTGTGTAAACCGAAGAAAATTTGCTTTTTGCTCTTTTAGTCATCTTTCTCTCGACGTCAATGGTTGGGCAGACACAAATTCTTTTAATAGCCATCACAAATGCAACGACAGCAGAAGGGAGAGAAAGAGAGAACGCCGAAAGAGTGCAGAGAAAAAGATGGCTAGACAATGGAAAAGGATGTTAGAGTAAACGACAAGAGACTACGCGTTTTCCATTCCTTCCCTTCTTCTGTTTGCAACCCATCGAACATTTGCATTGCCCTCCCCATTCAACGGCAGTCAAACGCACCCAATCTTGAGACTGTACTTCTCAGGATCATTTCTGTAGTACGGTTTCCCGGTGGGGGTTCCACCTTGCTCGCCAAAGCACCCGCGATGACGAGTAGAAGCGTCGTCCCCTGAGCGTGAAGCTTGCCGGGGGCGTCGCTAGTTTTGGTGATCGCCCGGCGTTGAGGACCGTCGGCTGGTCCCTTTGGGGATCGGCCGCGGGGGCGACGCTCTCTGAGCGGGTTTAATTTGGGAAAGGAGAAACTGAAAGTATTAACAAGAAAATATGAGAGAGTTCTCCAGTTGATTTGATCGATCGTTTTAATGTCCGGTTTATGAGCCTGAAGTGGATTGTCAGTTTTGGCAGGACTTTTATTATTTGATTTCAACGTAGATAAAAAACCACTTCAAATAAAATACCTCTAATAAATAAGCTAATTTTGCCAATTTACATCAATTTGAGCCCGGATTCATTAGACCTTCAGGCTAGTCGATTCGCTTTGTCAAAAATTACATTAAGAGAATTTTTTAAATTTAAATTTTAACGGCTTAACAGGAACAATAAAAATGCGTGAGAAATCGTTTTTGGGTTGTTGGGGCTATGAAACAATTTCTTTTGTTTAATTCAATGACAAAACTTGCAAATTAAAACATCTGGAACTCTGAAACTCTTACCATCGTTTAGGCTGTTTCCCGAAATTTTTTACTTGTTTCATTTTGTGAGTAGCATTGATAATTTTAAAGGCTGTCGTTCAGCCAAGCTATTTTCATCAAAATTTTGAGTCTTTTTATAAGCATATGAATTTGTAACTCTTATAATATGAATCATCATTAAGTTCAAGCTTCTATTTGGCAAAAAGTATCTTGTCCATCGTCTGCTCCTTTTTGTGTGAGCATTTCTTTTTTATTTTTCTGTGGAATAATTATCTCATTTAATTGTTGGTTGATTTCGGCATTTGTTCTTTGGCATTTTCAGTGCAAGCATTTATTTACCCTTCTTTTCCTCCTAGTTACGTGCGCTTTTCCCCATTAAAGGAACATTTTAATAAATTTTCAAATATTTTTTAATTTAAAAAAATGCGAAGAAAACGACGAACGAAAAAAACAAAAAATTTTTAAAAGTCGATAAAAAATTTGTTACAGGGTATACAATGGCATAGAATCCGGATCTGACCCCCATTTCGAACCCGGACCCGGGATTATTTTACGGGTGCCTGGACATTAATTTCATTCTCAAATCTACCTACTTTTGACTGATCTAATAAAAAAGAATACCAGATCATTATTTTATTAACACTGATCAGTCAAACACCGGCAAAACAACAACAACAAAAATGGACAAAAACAGAAGAAGC
Organism: Globodera pallida; assembly: GCA_020449905.1. Taxonomy (NCBI): domain Eukaryota; kingdom Metazoa; phylum Nematoda; class Chromadorea; order Rhabditida; family Heteroderidae; genus Globodera; species Globodera pallida. The sequence goes on from JAIXHY010000015.1 coordinate 1,889,765, forward strand.
GCATCGGTTTGCTTTTCAACGTTGTTGCTGCTGCTGCGGTGTCGACTCGGCGATTGGTTGCGGCGGATTGGTGGACGCCAGACCGGCATTCTTGCTTCCAGGCCCGTAGATATCTGTGGGTGAGAAGTGTGTTAAAAAAATTTACGTGTCAGAACTAGAGCTGGTCGAGACTGGGATTTTTGGGAAAAACCGGGACCGGGATTGAGAAAATTAAAAAACTGGGATTTTATAAGTGGGAAAATTAATCAAATCCCGGTTAAAAAAACCGGAGGTCAAAAACAAAAATTTTGTAATTTTGAAAAAAACCGGGATTTTATAAGGGAGAAATTCAGTCCCAAAATTTGAGACTTCAGTACCAGTCCCGGTACAAACTAGAGTAGGTCGGGACCGGGATGACCGGAACCGGTCGGGAAATTCCCGGTTTTTTGAATCCCGGTCCCGGTTTTTACAAAAATCCCGGTCCCGACCTACTCTAGTACCAACCAACTCTAGTCAGAACGAAATGCCAACCGGTCAAAATGCCAACTATAACAAGGTAAAATGCCTTCAGATACCTAGTTGGCATTTTGACATAACGCCAAATTTTAAATTAAAAATTAATTCAAAGAGTTATTTGCTCTTAAAAAATCGGTAATTTTCACGGACAAATAAATATATAAATATATATATAAATTGACCAAATATTTTTTACATTTTTTCGACGTGATCTCTCCTCACAATATTTATGACCAAATTAACAAAAAAATTAATCTAAAATAATACAAACAAAACACTCACTAACAAACGAGCCGTCCTCATTGTACCCCCTGTCGTTGACGATGCCAAACTCGATCAGCGAACCCTGAATTTTTATTTAAAATGTTCAAAATGTTAATAAAAAATTTTCCAAAAATGTTTTTCAGGCGCATGATTTAAGCTTTTCAAAAAAAGCGTACAGATTTCGACTCCCCAGCACCGCCGGTGCCACAAACGTGTACAGATAGTGAGCGGTTCGTCTCTTCATCCCTACAAAAATGGACAATTTTATTCGATTAGATAAATAGTTGTGGTTAATGCTAATCAGTTCCATCATGCTTGATCTATGAGATCCTCCCGGGGGTTCAGGATCAAATTAAATTTGAAAAGTTTTGTTCAAAAAAGCAGCGCACTGATCGCGGCACCAGTGTTTCTCTAGACGTACTTTTCACATTCCTCAAAATGTCCCTCCTCTGGCAACATTGGCTCTGCTGGCCAAGGCAGTGACTTCGTCCCCGGCACCGGATATTTGGGCTTATGCTGGTGGCACATCAAGCAGCAAGAGATGGGCACGCAGAACAGCAAAAACAGCAGGGAGATCAGAACGGCAAGATGGAGCTTGGGATAGCGGGGAGTTGTAATGGCAACTAAAAATAGAGCAAAAAATAAAAAATATACGACGCAGTTTTCGGTTGTGCCAAAAATCCACAATTTTATGATTAAATAGTAGGACTTTTCATTGTAATTTTGTGCTTTTTGAACAATTTCGAGGCCAAAAATTGATTTTTGGAAATGTTTGAATTTTCAAAAAATTGTTCAAATTAAGGTTTGGGGTTCAAATTGGTCGAAATGGAGGTCAGATTCGGACTCCACGTCCTTGAGTCTCCTAGAAAAATCTTTTATGTACTTTGAAAATTTTTTTTGTTTTAAAAATGGGGGGGGGGGGGAACAAAAAAACCTACAGACTCCCTTTACGGTGTAGTTATCGTAGTTAGACGGCTCGCCCCCTACCCATTCCAGCCCTTCAACCGAGATCTGAAATGAATTGATTAAAAATAAACAAATTGCCTTGTTTTGTACTCTTCAAAAAAATATATAGCAAAAATTTTTTAAAATAAATTTTTTAATAACACTCAATTTGTCAGGCACGTATTTAGGGGGGAGGGGGGGGGGGGTACGTAGCAGGGGTGGGCAAAATCGGAAAATCAAATCCAAAAGCCAAAATTTCCAAAAATCCCGAAAACAAAATCCAAAAATTATAGGAATTATTTGACTGACTATTTTGAGTTTTTAGGGACTATAAATCCCAGCCCTATTAATCACATACGCTTCCCCATTATAGAACAAATAAATTTTTAAATATCTTTAATTAAAATGCGCACAAAAAAAATGTTTTTTTGAAAGAAACTCATCCCATCTTTCTGAATTTTTGCTTCAATTTTCTTAACAAAACGCCATTTTTGTAAGTTCCCCACTTTGAGTATCATTTTTTTTTCGATTTTTCCACCAATTTCGAAACAAAATGCTTAATTTTTCAAAAATTTGATGAACTTCCTTAACAAGAATCACAAATTTTTCCCGCCCGCGCCTGTTGGCACCGCCGGGCTCTCCTAATCGAAAGGAAAAAAACGTCAAAAATCGAAAGGAATCGAAATTTTTTTTTATGTGACTAAAAAATTATTTTATTAAAATAATTTATTTTAATAAAATATTGTTTGATAAGTCGTCATTTTTTGCTTCAGCGATCCTTCTTAGGCTTAAGCTTTTGCGCGGGGGGGGGGGGGGGTCGGCGGTGCCGATAGGCGCCGCCGGGGACTTTTTTAAACATTTTAATGATATTTGTTAATAAAATGAAAGCAAAATTCAAGAAGGTGTGATGAATTTATTTCAAAAATTCTTTTTTTGTAGCATTTTAATTTTAAAATATTTGAAAATCATTTAAAAATGTTCCGTTGATGGGGAATAGAATGTGAAAACCGAAGAAAGGTTAAAAAAAATGAGCGCACTGAAGCGGGTTCTCGAACCCAAAACAAACAGTCGGAAAGTCAAACCACTGAACCACCAATTTACCAGGGGGGGGGGGTTCAGAGAAAAGATTGAAATTTTGTCAAAAAGTTGGCAAGACCACTGCCCGTCCTTGTCAAAAATTTAAAAGCCGGTACCACGACTTTCAAAATTATTTTCAAAAACAGCCCATTTTTGTCAAAATCGAAAATCGAAAGAAAAAAAAACGTCGAAAATCGAGATTTCGATACAGCCCTGATCCCCGATTCCCGGGATTTTGATGCCAACACCACAAGAGTTTTGATCAACTCTCTGTAATGCACAAACACAACCCCTCCTCACTTTGTATCGAGTGAAGCCCGTCCGGCCCTCCACAACCTCCGGCGATATTGTCGACAATCCCTTGGCATTCATTGCCCGCACTTGGACCTGAACAGAGAACAAATTGTTTCCCCAATTAATCTACCCAAAAATCACTGATCAGAAAACTGATCAAACTAAGGCTTGGATCACACAATTTTTAAAAACCGCGGGGAGCATTAAAAAATCCTCATTTAGTACCAATGCTTCATTAATCAAAAACTTAAATTAACTTTGCTTCATTCTTTATATTTCTGGATCCAAACCAGGAATGGGATGTAACCGGATTCCGAACATTTAATTGAGTCCGGAATTCCGAATAGCAAAAAATCCGGAGAAATTTACAAAAATTGACGAATTTTTTAGTGTTTTTTGAGCAGTTTGGAGGAGGGCAGTAGAGGAGCCAACGCCGAGAAATTGAACATTTTCCCAAAAATACAAAAATCCGTATTTCAAACAAAAAAAATCCTCATTGGCCTTTCCAAAAATCACAAAATGAGCAAAAAAATCCGCATATATCCGAGCCCTGGATCCAACCCACCTCATAAGGGTCCCACTCTCGCGTGCCGTTGCCGCCCAAATCGATGCCGAACTTGTCGGCAAACGGATCCTCCACCACCAGCTCCCTCCACGGCCCGTCCTCGTCCTTGCGCCGGTAGAAAATTTTGTAAGCAAATTTCTCGCCGTTCCATTCGTCACGCGCCATTGGGTCCCAGTAGACGATCAAATTGTCGGGCTGCGTGCCGACCACGCGGACGCCGGAGGGATTTCGGCTGGGCGCCTTTTGTGCCGTCTGGCACACGCCTTCAATGTTGTAGGCGGCACTGTCGCCGATGGCATTGCGCGCGATCAGTTGGAAGGCGTACTGTAAGAAAAGAAAAAAGTGGGAGAGGTTACCGTATTTCAATAAGAGGTGATGTTACTGTATTTCAAAAAGAGGTGATGTTATTGCATTTCAAAAAGAGGTGATGTTACTGTAATTTAAAAAGAGGCTGAGGTTACTGTATGTATTTTAATTTTTCATTTTAATAAAATCGATTTTTAGTTGCGCAGTCAACTGACCGTTCCGAATGGCTTCAGCATAATGCTGAGCCGGCCGTTCACTTGTCGCAACGAGTCGCCGATCACTTCATGCTGGAACGCCTTCACCGGCACGGGGTAGACGTGCCATTTGCCCTGCTCAACATCCTGATCAACGCTGTAGCGCAGCCAGAACTCCTCAACCGGCTTTGTCCGATCCTCTGGCTCCAGATGATCAAACGTGATGGTCACCACCGGGTCCGTCTGATTGCACTCCAAAATGCGAGCACTGCTCACTGGTGGCGGCACATCTGTGCCATATGAGTCAATTAAATTGGGTATAAAACGGCAAAAAATTTAATGATGTCGTCAAAGTTGTTTACAGAAAACTTGGAAGCACATTTTATTTTTATGTTTAAATAATAGGACTTTTGGGGCACCAATGTCTTTGCAGCAATTATCGCCAAAAACAAGAGAATGGACTAAAGAGTGGTGTTGCCGGAAAATTAAAATTTTTTAGTGTAATAAAAAAAAATTCTCCCTTGAAAAGTCCCGGTTAGTCCCGGAACCGGTCCCGGTTGAAAATCTTGGTCCCGGGCGCAGGATCCTGCAAATTCTAAATGCAGGGTTTGCAGGATTAATCCTGCAGGATTCGGTTCTGCAAAAAAATTTGAATTCCAATCTTGCAACAGGATCCGCAAATTTGATTTTGCCGCACTCTACTCTCTGTAAGTGATAAAATGCGAAAAGTTACAATTTGCATTTAAAACCCAAAAGGCGTACGGTACCATCAAACGCTTTCCGGTCATCGGATTTTGGCACAAAATGCTGCTGGCGACAATGAGTTTGAATGGTAAGGAGAAAAAGGAACAAAATCCAAAACATAATGACCGAATTATTTTTGCAAATTTATTCTCTGCAGAAAATTTACATAAATACGTAGGTATATGAATGAATAGTGTTTAATTAATTGTATTTTTGTTGATGAAAATAAGAAAATCTACTCATTTAGTAGAGATGTTCGAGAGTAATCTCCGGTTTTTTTGGGGTCTCGTCTCGGTTTCGAGTCTCGGTAAATTTCAGGTCCCGAGTAAATAAAGTCCATCCAAGTGGGTGATTTTTGTAGCGAGTTGGGTAAATTTGTGTTGGAAAAGCAATGGGAAAAAGAATTATGAAACGATTAAAAATAGGGATAAAACTGGAAGACTATGAGGCTAATTTTCAAAATGAGGTTTTTTGTGGTTTTTCTAAAGTTCGGGCGATTTTTTTAATGCAAAAAAAGCATCGCATTCCTTCTAATTTTGGTTGCAATTTCTTGACAAATTGAGTCAAAAAATTCAAAATTTTTCCCGGCGGCGCTTATCGGCACAGCCGGACCCCTCCCCCCTTCTTTTTCCCCAAAAATTTTTGAACACGCGCAAAAAAATGATGCAAAATCGCTAAAAATGCTCATTTGTGACAGGAAGTTGCTCAAATTAATTGTTGGTAACCAGAAATATAACGAATAAAGCTATGTATATTTACTTAATTTTGATGGTTTAATGAAGAAATGCCGAATTTGCGGATTTTAGGTATCAAATGAGGATTTTTTAATGCTCCTATGCGGATTTTAAAAATTTTGAGATCGCATCCCTGGTCCGGATTTATATTAAATAAAAAACGCAAAATATTTACTTAAAATATTATCGAATGATTGTGAGCAAATGTGGGGAGAGAAAGGAGCAAAAACCTTCGGTTCAAATGGACGGAAGACGACTCGTTCACCCCCAACTCGTTCTTTTTCAAAAATTTTTTCATTATAACTTCTTCCAACTCGAACCAAATCGAAAATTTTCGATATCATTCGAAAGCTTACAACTAGGAGAAGCTTTCAAATATAAAAGCTAAGCGATTGGCCAAACCTTAAAAAAGTTATGGCCAGAAAACGCTTTGTTGGTCACACTTGGCCATAACTTTTTTGAGGGTTGGCCAATCGCTTAGCTTTTGCTTGCTAATAGCTTCTCTTCCTCCTAAGCTTTTGAATGATACCAAAAATGTTTGATTTGGTTAGCTTTTTTGAAAGAAGTTATAATAAAAAAACAGTTGAAAAGGTGAACGAGTTGGGGGTGAACGAGTTGGCCGGGAACGAGTTGGGATTTTACCGGTTCAAATGTGAGGGAAGAAGGGAGCAAAAACCTTCGGTTTTTATGGGCGATGCATCCATCCATCGATGAGGGGGTAGACACAAATATGATAGGTAAATGCTTTTGCCTGCTACTGATGAGGCAGAGAAGCGAAAAAACGTTTTGACAAAATTTGTGCAATTATAAATAAAGGACGCGCGCGAACAGAGCGAATCGCTGAAGTCACCAAACATAGCAGCAGCGCAGCAACTGCTGCACTGAAACAGCTCTCATTAGTGTTAATTGACTTTTATTGACTTTCAGGCATTGATTCCTCCTCTCCCTCTTCTGCTGCTTTCTGTTTGGGTCCGTCCCACTGCCATCCCATGCAGGGTGGTCGGTCGGGGACGTTTGGGCGCTGCTGCCAAGGAGGACAATTTAGTACCGATTTTAATTTGAATACATTAATGAGGACTCGTCCCGCGTAAATGCCGAAAACAAAATAATTAAAAAAACAATTCTAAATACGGTTGGGGTCAGGTTGGGCTAGCCAAGAAAGTCGCTTTTTAGTGGTGTATTTCGTTATGTTGCACTTTTCTCAAAGAATTAAAAAAAAATTGTTTTAAAAATCAATCTTAGGGTCAGGGCGCTCAATTTATCCTCCTTTTATGGCAAATGCCATTATTTGAAATCCCTTCTACAGGTAGGATGACATTTCGCCGAGTAAGCCAAAATCGAAAAAATAGAGTAGCTTTTGTTAACATTTTAAATGAAGAATGTTTAAATTCGCGTTTGGATAAAAAAATTTAAAATGTTAACAAAAATATAAAAAAATAATTAGAAAGTAATCAGCATCATGAAAAGTTGTTGTAAACAAATTAAGAAAACTAATAAAAAAATCTAAATATTGCATTTTATTTATCTTTACTTGGGGACACATTAAAACCTGTGCATTCAACAAACGAACAATAATGACCATCAGCCAAAAGTCTTCCTTAAAGTGTCGCAACTCCAATCGCTCCCCCGTCAAATTGTGGCACAATACCAGCAGAAGAAAAAGCCCAAAAATAGATGTTGAAATTGACCGGGGTCGGTCGAATTTGCAAATGCCTTAAGAGGAATAAAGGAATTTAAAACAAAGATTAAACTGAAAAGTTCAAAAACGAAAGGAAAAAAATGGCACGAAACAAAACAAAAATGTTTTTATGTGATTAAAAAAAATCATGAAACAATCGAAATTTTCAAACATTTTATTTTCTGACATTCTCAAAAGTTAATAAAAAATTTAGTCATCAAAATCACTCTCAAAACCACTTTTATTGGTTTTCTTAGGGGCTGAAACCGATGAACACGCAAAAATTTTGTTGGGACAAGCATTTTAATCGGGTTTTGAACCGGTTCAAGTAAAACCATAGGGGGAGGGGACACTTTTGGTCAAAATTTTTGTTTTTTCTTCAAAAATTGTAAAATTGTTATTTGATGCGCTGATTATGAATTCGTCAATAGAAAATTTACCAATTGTCGGAGGAATTTCGGGAGGAGAAACACTAGAAACAATTTAAAGCGGTTTTTGAAATTTTAAATTAAGGGAAAACGACTTTTGAGCAACAGAAGTCGGATAAAATAATAAAAGGCCGCTGGCGGCACGCCAACTGCGAGCATGCGGAGACGGAGCAAGTCGTGGGGCGAGACAGAGGGCGGAGGAAGAAAACTGACGAGCGCCACTGGAGGGCGAGCGCGCGGGGACCCGCGGAGCGGGCGCGCGCGAGACCGCCTGCCGGGTCACGCGCGGACTTCTTCCGGAGCCCGGAGTCTTGCCCTAGTCGAGTGTGCGGTACTTTGGCTGTTTTTTTCCATATTACTACCTAACTTTTCCCCTTTTTTTTATTTTCTATTGACAAATTTGTAATCAGTGCTCCAAATAGGTAACATAGACAATTTTTAGAATAAAAATTTCTTCAAAAATGTTGACCAAAAGGGTCCTCCCTACTGGTTCTGCAATGTTTAACAAAAAGTTACACAGAAAACTACTGGAATCAAAATTATTGGAATTCCGACTTCGGATCAATTCAATCGTGTTGTTATAAAGTAACTGATAAGCTCTTCTTGGTCGATCGATCACTGATTCCCAACTGCCCAGAACAGAGCGAGGCGAAGCCGGACGACGACTCCATGGAGCCACGACGGTTGCTGTTCCGGTTGGTGCTGCCGACGCCTGCGCCATGGGCGTCAAAGTCGTCGATGGGCAACTGTTTTTTGATGTGTGCTTTGGATTTTGCAATAATTAGTCGCGCAAATTGCCTGAGGTTGTTCAAGCGGCTTTTTGCTGGCGCTGGAGGCATCACTACCGCGCAACAGCAACAATTGTTCCGCCTTCTGGCGCACCTTGGTCCTCAAAGTGCTGCTGCTGCTGCTGCTGATGCGTGGTCGTCGGCTTTAAAGTATTGATAATGTTTTTTCTCAAAGAAAGTCGTAGAAACTTTTTAAATTGCCTCCGGCAATGTGCCCACCCAACAAAAAATTGCCAAAATTTTCGGAGCGCCGGAGACGGCACAAATCCCAACCAAAAAAGTACGCACAACAGTCGGCGCTCAACGGCGCCGTCGCCGACGGCAATTGTCGTCATTTGCCGTTATGGTGCATTGTGGATGGATGAAGAGGCGCGGCGGAGGATGACACCGTGAAGCGGGCGCCGACGGAGTTTCGCCACGCGTCAGCATCGCGCGCCGCCAGCGTGATCAGCGCGCCGACTCAGCCGCCGAGGGGTGCTGCTGCAGTTGATGAGGGAGTATGGCTACCAGAATCACAACAGGTACAGTGCCAAAACCAGCGCCCAAACGTGCCGAACACGGCATCGAAAAAATTGCACCCATTTTGTGATTAAGCACTTTTAAAACTAATTAGTACTTCGAAAAGAGCTGCTGCTTTGTTGTTGCAGCTGCTGCTGCTTTTGGTGCGAGTCAAAATCGTTGGTGGCCGACGAATGGACGGAAAAAGTGTCCTCTTGATGTTGATGATGAACATGATCCGTGGTGGCGATCGACAGCTTTTGTGTTGCTGCTGCTGATCGGCTAAAACTTCCAATTTTTAATTAAATTTCAAAAAAAATGTGTGTATGGACACTTTATGTGTAAAATGCCCTTTTGGTTGTAAAATTAAAATTTTACACATTTTTTAATGAAGATCGGCTCAAAAATGAGCAAAAATTTTGTTTAAAACGTACAATTCCGTTTTGTTGGTGTTGTTCACTCGGCGTCGGCGACGAAAAAGCTAACGCGGCCGAATTTGTGGTGGAGGGGACAGCGACGAACGGCTGCCGCTGTTGTAGTGATGTCGCCGCCGGCAATGGAAACGGACGCCAGGGACTGCGCGTCGTCCACGACGGACGCCCGTTTGGTGCTGCTGCGACGACTGAACTGTTGCTGCATTTTGCGCCGGATGCAAACAAACTTTTTTTCTGTTAAAATTAAAAACAAAAAATAAATAAATAATTTTGGGGGTTTATTTTTGATCCGTTGTCGACTAATAATCAATCAATTTTGGACTGATTTATTCGAGAACTCGTTATTTCTCGGATCCGGAATTAAATCGAGAATTCCAAGCAGTACACACACGCACCTCCCCTCTCGACCTTCTTGTTGGTTTACCAACCACCAACCACGCACACACGCACCTTTCTCAATTTTGTTCAGCAACATGCTCGACACGGACTTGGCCGCCACCAGCAATGTAGTCGCACTGTTCGGGGAGGAGGAGGTGAACTGGTAGCCCAGCTGGATTTGGCCACGTTCGCGCCCTTTTCATTGCCTAAATCGATTAAATGTTATTTTTTAGGCCCTCGAATCAAAAGGAGAAAAAAGGAAAGTTGTCCTATTTTTAAATTAAACACTTTTTGTTGAGAAAATTTGCTCACAATTCGCAGTGCTCGTCCAATGTGTGCAAGAGTCCGGCGCGGGAGCGGAACCCGCGAGGCCTAGGCCTAGCCTAAGGTGACCTTGGAAGCAATAGAGCTAAATTGGTTGTCGAGTCTTTTGTAAACATTCTAACCACATTTTAAAGAGACGCTAATAATATAAAATCATAACTTTAAATCATTTTTTTTTTGAAAAGTAAAAGGTTTGATCCTCTAACAGACCTATAAGCTGTTGTATTACCTATATTGTTAGCAAATAATTATGTGATATTTGACGGTCCGGATTTGTCTGACACGAATTGGGAGGGAACAAAACGGCGGGAACAAAACGTCCCGGGAACAAAACGTCCCTTTCCCAGGACCAATTATAACCTAAATGAATGTAAAATGTGTTGGTTGGGCAATTGTTTGGAGAAAAGGAAAAAAAATGGGCGGGGGGTGAACGAATTGAGCCCCTTAATCCAATCATTAATGGGTGGAGGAATGGAGACGGAGTGAACGGACAGACGAATCGATTTCAAATGGAATTTTTACGGAATCCCAAAAACGGAAGCGATTTGTAAATCAAAAAAGTCGATTTATTCACCACCAAAATCAGGGGACGCTAAATTGTCGTTTACTGGGACCAAAAATGTTTTTGTTCGTTGACCAGCTAGGCCAGATCACCTTTGAGAAAATAAGGCAACCGACTCCGCATTTTTATGGCATTTTTCTTAAGAAATTTTGAAATCAATAAATTTTTTTGAGGGGAGGTTGGTGGGTCGGCGGCGGGGCGGATCGTTTTGGCGCTCACGTTTCGGCGCCAGGGACCTTTGAAGTACAATATCTCTTCTTGGGACACAAATTTGTATCAATCGAAAGCTTTTTGTTGGGTAAGTTTTGTATTTAACTCAACGATATCATTAGCCACATTTAATAGTTTTTCGCTCTTTTTAAGCCATAATTTCATAACGGTAAATGACCGCTTACTTGCTGCTAGATAATAGTTTCTAAACATGTTGAGCTTTCGATTGATACAGAATTTTGGATGGTCTCGCGAATAGATGGCACTTTAAACGTCGCCGGCGCCAAACGACCCCCACTCGTCGGCGGTGCCGATAGGCACCGCCAAGAAAATTTTGAATTTTTGGACTCAATTTGTTAATTAGGGTTAATTTTTTGAGCTTAATGGGAGAGGCCTCGAGAAATTTTTGGTAAATATGGATCACAGGGCCCAGAGCCAAAATCACTCACAACCACTTTTATAGGTTTTTTTAGGAGCTAAGAAAGCAATCAAAGAATTTTATTGGGACGAGCATTTAAACCGGCGTTTGAAGCGGTTCAAATTTTGAAAAACCATAAGTGGGAGCCTTTTGGTCAAAATTTTTAGAAAATGTTTTTATTCCTAAAATTGTGTGAAAATACATATGTTATTGATGCGCTGATTACGAATCAGTCAATAGATAATAAAAATTGAGAATTTAAAGCGGAGTTTTGAATCTGTTGACCTAAGTCACCCTGAGCTTGCGGTTCGTTAAGTTAAGGCCTAAAAGCTCGTTTTTCCTTAATTTTAAAAATAGTTTTAGACGATTTTAATAAAAATATTTTTTTAAAATGTTGACCAAAAAGGCCCCCTTATATTTAAAATTTGACTGGTTCAAAACCCGGTTTAATTGATCGTCCCAATAAAATTTTTGATTGATTTATCGGGCTTCAACCCTTAAAAAACCTATAAAAGTGGTTTTGAGTGATTCTGGCTCTGGAACCTATGATCCATATTTACCAACAAAAGAACGGTTGAAATCGGTCAGCAGAAGTTTTAAAAAACGTTTTGTATTTAACGTTGGGTTCTAGTTAAAACAGTCACATATTTACTTTGTCCGATGAGTCCGATCCGCAGAACTTTTTGTAATATTGCAACTCCTTAATCTGCGGATATGCACCAAAATGGCACAGTTTGCCATCGTTTCCAGCTAAAAAATGACAATATTCATCCGTCAATTTTTATTTCAATTCCTTTTCCAATTCATTGCCACGGAATGCTCAATACAAACCTTCTTCACCAGTAAGTGTGTCGTCGTCTAATAAAGGAAAAGCATTTATTTTTTTCTTTCCCAGAGCTTGGACTTTGGAAGTCCACGTCCAGCTGAGACGGCATGTCATGTTGACTGCTGACCAGCAACACAACCATGCGCTTTTCGCGCTCAAAAATAGTCTAAAAATAGCAATATTTTCCACAAAAGAATACGTTGTACAGTTCAAATAAATTGCCTCATCCGACAACGCCGTCATGTTCAGTTGAAGTTCTGCGGGTAACAAATTCAGGCCCGAGTCGTGCTTCAAAACTTGACACTGTTGTCCCGTTCATGTTGTTGGGGGTTGTACTGCTTGACAGTGATGTTGCTGTTCACCAGCTGAGTGTGTATCATTGCCACATTATTTTTAAAATCCGTTGCATGGATGGCGGTGGTGCCAAACTTCTTGATGGTTGATTTCAATAGTTAGTTATAGCTTAAAACGTTTGAAACGCCATTTTTCGTGAAATTAGGCTAATGATCGAGAGATAATTTGATCTCCTATTGTTGTTATAATTGGATACAAATTTATTAATCTTTTCATTTATTTTAAATAATTTTTTGCCATTCACCGCGCAAGTGCCCATTCCGGGGACTGGTACCAACAACTTTTGTTGGTAATTGTGCAGGGCACGGCACAATTAAGTGGATTGGTATTGAAAGGAATGTGTTTGATAGGATTTGTGGGCGGCGGTGGGGGAGAGGGGAATTTGAATTTGGCGCTCGTCAATTTAATTAATGCCAATTGGCATAGCGGTCAATGAGCATATTAAGCTTTCATTTGACTGATCAAAATCCTAATTCCGCGGTCGGGATCATCGGCGCCGACATTTTGAAACAAAATCATGAGTTGAGACCCCCTGTTTAATAGAAATAACCCACAATAACAAAAACAATTTTTTCTCCATTTTCAGATCATGAATAATCCCAATCCCAGACGTCGAACATTGGATCGCGCACGCTTGAGCAGTCGTTCAATTGATGGCCGCCACGGCAATCAAGGCATCTTTCTTGAGGTATTATTTTCTAATTTTTCAAAACATGTTTTTGTTTATAGAACAATTGTGTATTGGCAGGTTGGATGGCTGGGGATGCAGCAGCCAGAGCAATGGAAATGCCGTTGCAGCCGCCTCGACGCCGACACTTGATCAACTTTCTGCCAATTCTGTGCAGTTAGCGGCACATGGCGAGCATGTCGGCCTTGCCGCAGGCTCAATGGGGAATTGCGAGGCAGGCCATCAAAACATCGGAGCCGGCCGTGTCATCACTCAGGTTACTTTTTCTGGTTACCACACATTTGCGGCCAAGACTTTTGTGGCCATATGTGAAGAAATTTTATGCCTCTTTTTCGGACATTTGCTTGGGAGTCAGGCACATTATTGAAGAGCGCTTTTGCTGTCCGTTGAGCGCAATGCGCTCCTTTCCTCGTTAGTTATTGCGCTGGATCGCAAATATATTCTGGACCTTTTTTTTAAGGTAGCATACGAGGCACTGGTTGCCGGTGTAGGTGAATGGTGCGAGCACAAGCATGCAGGAGATAAAATGCATGAAAGGTAAGAGTTTGGACAAACTGATGAATTTTTGGAGCCGATCATGTTTTCGAATGAGGCTAGAGTGCGAGGCAAGCGAAAAAATTTAAATTAATAAAAAAAAATATGGCAATTTTTTGCAGACAACGACACGTTGGTGTTCTTTAATTACCGCGCAGATCGGATGCGCCAGCTCACCGCATGCATGGGCATCCAGCAAAACTATTTGGAGTTGGACACGAACATCGCACTGCCATGTGGACTTCGTATCTACACCATGACACAGTACAGCGAGCAAGTGGTTTAAGATTTAAACAACAAAAAAAAATTTGGTGACAAAAATTTGGGTGAATATCTTAAGAACTTTGAAGAGCGCTTTCTGCTGTCCGTTGAGCGCAAGACGCTCCTGTTGTGGACCTGCATATTTGGTCGCGTTCGAACCTCGACTGTGCAAATTGTTGTTTTATATTTAACGAATAGGAGAAAAGGGAACGAATCGTCTTTTTTACCGTTATTTTGTGCTTTTATTGCTTTTAAAGCAAATTTTTTTTGCTGGGATCCTTTGTTTTTAAAATTTAACCAGTTCAAAAACTGGTTTACGCCTGCCAGTCACCGAAGTGCCAGTCGTTAAAGCCGATTTTTTAGGCAAACCGTTGAAATCGGTCAAGCAGAAGTTTTAAAAAACGTTTGGTATTTAACGTTGGGTTCCACAGATAATATTGTTAAAACAGTCACATAATTACTTTGTCCGATGGGTCCGATCCGCAGAACTTTTTGTAATCTTGCAACTCGTTAATCTGCGGATATGGCACAGTTTGCCATCGTTTCCAGCTAAAAAAGGACAATATTCATCCGTCAATTTATATTTTAATTCCTTTTCCAATTCATTGCCACGGAATGCTCAATACAAACCTTCTTCACCAGTAAGTGTGTCGTCGTCTAATAAAGGAAAAGCATTTATTTTTTTCTTTCCCAGAGCTTGGACTTTGGAAGTCCACGTCCAGCTGAGACGGCATGTCATGTTGACTGCTGACCAGCAACACAACCATGCGCTTTTCGCGCTCAAAAATAGTCTAAAAATAGCAATATTTTCCACAAAAGAATACGTTGTACAGTTCAAATAAATTGCCTCATCCGACAACGCCGTCATGTTCAGTTGAAGTTCTGCGGGTAACAAATTCAGGCCCGAGTCGTGCTTCAAAACTTGACACTGTTGTCCCGTTCATGACAATTATTCAATTTTCTGAAATACAGCGTATCTGTTTGAAGATTTCAAATTTAAAACATGCATTTGGTAAAAGGCCATGTTAGGTTAAATATGGTTAAAAAACGAGCAGACAAAATTGAAATCGATTGATTTTCTTTTAATTTTCTGAAATACAGCGTATCTGTTTGAAGATTTCAAATTTAAAAGATGCATTTGGTAAAAGGCCATGTTAGGTTAAATATGGTTAAAAAACGAGCAGACAAAATTGAAATCGATTGATTTTCTTTTAATTTTCTGAAATACAGCGTATCTGTTTGAAGATTTCAAATTTAAAACATGCATTTGGTAAAAGGCCATGTTAGGTTAAATATGGTTAAAAAACGAGCAGACAAAATTGAAATCGATTGATTTTCTTTTAATTTTCTGAAATACAGCGTATCTGTTTGAAGATTTCAAATTTAAAAGATGCATTTGGTAAAAGGCCATGTTAGGTTAAATATGGTTAAAAAACGAGCAGACAAAATTGAAATCGATTGATTTTCTTTTAATTTTCTGAAATACAGCGTATCTGTTTGAAGATTTCAAATTTAAAAGATGCATTTGGTAAAAGGCCATGTTAGGTTAAATATGGTTAAAAAACGAGCAGACAAAATTGAAATCGATTGATTTTCTTTTAATTTTCTGAAATACAGCGTATCTGTTTGAAGATTTCAAATTTAAAACATGCATTTGGTAAAAGGCCATGTTAGGTTAAATATGGTTAAAAAACGAGCAGACAAAATTGAAATCGATTGTATTTCTTTTAATTTTCTGAAATACAGCGTATCTGTTTGAAGATTTCAAATTTAAAACATGCATTTGGTAAAAGGCCATGTTAGGTTAAATATGGTTAAAAAACGAGCAGACAAAATTGAAATCGATTGATTTTCTTTTAATTTTCTGAAATACAGCGTATCTGTTTGAAGATTTCAAATTTAAAACATGCATTTGGTAAAAGGCCATGTTAGGTTAAATATGGTTAAAAAACGAGCAGACAAAATTGAAATCGATTGATTTTCTTTTAATTTTCTGAAATACAGCGTATCTGTTTGAAGATTTCAAATTTAAAAGATGCATTTGGTAAAAGGCCATGTTAGGTTAAATATGGTTAAAAAACGAGCAGACAAAATTGAAATCGATTGATTTTCTTTTAATTTTCTGAAATACAGCGTATCTGTTTGAAGATTTCAAATTTAAAACATGCATTTGGTAAAAGGCCATGTTAGGTTAAATATGGTTAAAAAACGAGCAGACAAAATTGAAATCGATTGTATTTCTTTTCATTTTCTGAAATACAGCGTATCTGTTTGAAGATTTCAAATTTAAAACATGCATTTGGTAAAAGGCCATGTTAGGTTAAATATGGTTAAAAAACGAGCAGACAAAATTGAAATCGATTGATTTTCTTTTAATTTTCTGAAATACAGCGTATCTGTTTGAAGATTTCAAATTTAAAACATGCATTTGGTAAAAGGCCATGTTAGGTTAAATATGGTTAAAAAACGAGCAGACAAAATTGAAATCGATTGATTTTCTTTTAATTTTCTGAAATACAGCGTATCTGTTTGAAGATTTCAAATTTAAAACACTATATAGGCTCCAAACCCGGGTTCATAAGAAAAATAGGTAGGTGCAAAAAAATGCGAGTAAAAATATAAAAATATTAGCACTATTTTATTTCATTTAAAATCTCAAACTTTAAGCTGAGTTATGCATTTTTTTAAAAATTCATTCGATTTTGCTGAGCAAAATTGGGAATTTTCAAAAAATTGTTGAAGGCATCAATAAATTTCTATTTCTTACCAAGGGTTTCATAACTCATAGATATTAGGGCTGTTCGAGACTTGAAATTTACCGAGACTCGAGAGTCGAGACCGAGACCGAGAAATGACACCGAGACTCGAGATCGAGACCGAGAAATGACCCCGAGACTCGAGACCGAGATCGAGACCCAAAAAAACCGAGAAATTTCTCGGTTCGAGATCCGAGATCGAGACTTTTTTTTAAATTTTTTTTTGAATTCACTGAAAATTTTTTATTTTAAGCTCCAAAAATTTTAAATAAATAATTTTACACTTCGCGACAAATTTGAAATTCCCATTTTTATTTTTGAAACGCTTTATGTCTGATGGTCCAGCCCATCGGAACCGCCGGGGGAAGAATTTTTAAAAAAGTTCAATTTAGGAGTGTATTTTCGGGGGGTTTTATTGCATTTTTTTTTGTTAAGAAATTTTCAAAAATAAATTTTTTTGCGAATTATGCTTTACTTTTGGTGGGGGGGTCGGCGGTGCCGATAGGCGCCCCCGAGAAAATTTTGAATTTTTGACTCGATTTGTGAAGAGATTTGCTACCAAATTTAGAAATGCGGTGATTTTTTGATGCTTTTTAGGGTGGTAAAAAATGGAAGCTTTAGTGAATTTAATTAGGAAAATAAACATCACCATTTTATAAGGTTTACTGCTGGGTGATGTTTTTGTTGTTTGACTAAGAATCAGTAAGAAAGTTATTATAAATGAAGAAAAATTGATTTCACTAGGGGGACTAGATCTTACGACAATATAAAGTAAGCGACACAGAATTAAACCACTGCGCCATACGCAAACACTATTCCAAAAGTTGACAAAGTATTGTCATTGTGTGTTTTCAAATCTTTCAAGCCCATAATTCTTTAATAATTTTTCACCAAAAATGCCATCTTTACCAGAGCAAAAAAGTCTCGTTTTCCGAGACTAAAAACCCGAGAGTCGAGACCGAGACCGAGACCCAAAAAAACCGAGAAATTTCTCGGTTCGAGACTCGAGACCGAGACTCTCGAACAGCCCTATTAGATATCGAAAAATTTTGTTATTTAATAATAAAATATCTATTCTGGCATTGATTTTGCCCGAAAAAATGGTCAAAATTGTCCAAATTTTGCCAAAATTTGTGCAAAAAATTGCAATTTTATTAATATTTCTGAAAAAATAGGTTGAAAAATAAAGCCCCCCCCCCTTAAATAGAGCCCCCCCCCCTAAAATAGAGCCCCCGTTTTTGGGGGGGGAGGGGGTTGAAAAATAGAGCCCCCGGGGGCTCTATTTTAGGAAATACGGTATAAGGCAATTTTACCAACTTTTGCAGTCTTGCACGATAATTTTGGGAGCAAGCATTTCAATTAAAGTAATATTCGTTGATTCAGGATTTTGATCCATCAAAAGTTAAAAATTTAGCGATTTTTTATTCAGAAAACGATCAAAAATTGCAAAAGGTACATCAAAAAGCAATAATGCTCAACAGAAAAGGAACTTTAAATCATAAATCAATTCTGATCAGCTCCCGACATCGCTTTCTAACGACCTGGTCCACCAAAATTATTTTGTGCGTTCTGTTCCGCGTCTTGATACGATTTCTTTTGAGCTTGGAGCTGACTGATTTTTTCCGAAAGCATTTGCAATGTGCGCGAGTCCGACTCTTTTATGCGTGGGTCGGTGTCTTGCGCGATTTGTTGTCGGAGTTGGTCGGCTCGTTGCTGCAACTCCTGAAGCTGTCGGTCCAATTGCTAAAAAATATGTTTTTTTAATTGTATAATTTATTCATATGTTTTTTATAAATTGTCTGGCGAAGAATTGAAATAAACTCGAATTTAAAATGTTTTGAAGTTTTTTTTTTGTAATACATATTAATAAAAATATAAAAAAGATTTATCTCAGGACTAAGGCTGTCGGTTTCAAACCGAACCGAACCGAACTGAGACCGAAAACCGACATTTTTCGGTTCGGTTATCGGTTTCGGTTAACCGAAAATTATTTGAAACCGACAGCCTTACTCGGGACCAAAGAGTAACAATTCGACATTTCTTCATTAAAATTAAGAAATTGACCCAAATCACACAATAAGTTTGGTTTTTAGCAACATTATGCGAAATATTCAAGTAAGCAGGTTTTTATTTTTTCATTCATTCCTAAAAAAATTATAAAAAATCAGTAAAAAGTCCACAAGAAAAGCAGGATTTAAAAAAACAACCTCGGCCTTTCAAAAAATCACAAAAATTGTAAAATCAGCAGCAGATTTCGAAGCCTTGATTTATCTAACTAACCGAAACATCCACATTTATTGCTTTTTGAACGGTGTTGCAAATTTGAATGACAAACAATACGCCAATAGTAAGCAGAAGGAAGGACTTGCTCATTATAATTGAATTTTGCACAAAAAAAATGAATTTGCGTTTAGGAAATGATTTCCTCAAAGAATTGACAGAATTTAAATAGCCAAATTTGGTGCTGGCCAAAAGAATTGTGCAAATACCAAAAATATGGTTTTGCTTACTAATTGTGAAATTTTAATCTGAGCGGGCCCCAAAAATGCGTTTTACGATTTATTCCCCGTCAAAGCAATAAAATATTTGTGTGAAGTAAAAGGTTTTGCATTAATAAAAGGTGTAAAAATATTTTTCAAAAAGCCAATTGTTATTCCAATGTGATGGGAAATAAACCCAATTTTTGATATTAAAAAAAAGTAATTTTTTTTCTTTAAAAAAGACATAAATTAATTCGTGTCTAAGAATATATGCGCAATTTCTATCTTATATGTCCCTCACTTAGAAATGGTTAAATTATATTATTATTCAATTCCTCTCCTCGAGCTGATTACGAATCTGCAAAAATTTGAGTTGCTCTCGATTATTCTCAATTTTTAATTTTTGACGAATTCGTAATCAGTGTAATAACATATTTGAGACACTTTTTAGAATAAAAAATTTTCCCAAAAATGTTGACTGAAAGGCCCCCCCCCCTATGGTTTTTGGCCAACTTTGAGGAGCCATAACTTTACTCAGAATCGAGAGCGACTCAAAATTTTTGTAGATTCGTAATCAGCTCGAGGAGAGGAGTGGAATGATATATAATTTATCCTTTTCTGAGCGAGGGACATATATAAGATGGAAATACCATATTTGCCACAAGCGATGGTTTTCAAACTAATAAATTTAAACAAAATTGAAGCTTTGATAACTCAAGGCATCGTCGGGCAAATTCAAAAAACGAGTCAAGACATGAAAAACTAGGCAAAAAGAGCTTCTATGAGAATTTGAAACAAAAAAGGAAAATAAAATCTTCACTTATTCATCTGCTGTCTTTGTGATAGTTTTGTTTGTTTGTTGCACTTTTTTATTCATTTAATTGGCAACGGAAGAAGAAACATTCGTTTTGCTTTTCACTCTTTTGGCCATCTTTCTCTCGACGTCAATGATTGGGCAGACACAAATTCTCTTAATAGAGCCATTACAAATGCAACGACAGCAGACGAGAGAGAGAGAGAGAGAGAATGGAAAAAAGAGAATGCAGAGAAAAAGATGGCTAGGCACAATGCAAAAGGAAGTTAGAGTAAGGGACGAGAGACTACGCGTTTCCCATTCCTTCCCTTCCTCTGTTTGCAACCCATCGAACATTGCACCGGCCTGCCCATTCATAGGCACTCAAACACAGCAAATGTTGAGACTGTACTTCTCAGGATCATTTCTGTAGTACGGTTTCCCGGTGGGGGTTCCACCTTGCTCGCCAAAGCACCCGCAATGACGAGCAGAAGCGTCGTCCCCTGAGCGTGAAGCTCGCCGGGGGCGTCGCCAGTTTTGGTGGTCGCCCGGCGTTGAGGACCGTTGGCTGGTCCCTTTGGGGATCGGCCGCGGGGGCGACGTTCTCTGAGCGGGTTTAATTTGGAAGACGTGAAACTATGAGAGAGTATTCTCCTTTCGATTGGATCGATCATTTTAATTTCCAGTATGGAGCCTGATGTGGATTGTCAGTTTTGGCATGACTTTTATTACCTATTTGTTTTCATGTAGAGAAAAACCCACTTAAAATAAAATACCTCTAATAAATAAGCCAAATTTGCCAATTATCTGTACATCAATTTGAGGCCGGATTCATTAGGCCTTCAAGCTAGTCGATTCGCTTTTTCAAAAAAGTTAAGTCTTAAAAGATGTTAACCCCTTTTTCTAGTTAAAGCGCAGAGTAAAAATAAAGAGCAAGATATAATAAAAGCAGTTTGAGCATCTCGAGGCATAAAAATAAGCACCATTTTGTTAATTTGAGCCGCGACGGATTTAAACCGTGTAAAATCACGTTCGTGCCAATTTTGGCGCGCTGTGCCCGGCGCGCCCAAACTCCGGCGTGAACGGGACTCACACAGATTCCGTTGCCGTTAATTTGGGCCCAACTGGGTTGAAAGAATTGAGAGAGCTTTTTTAAATATAAGTTGTTTGGCGCATCATAGAATTTAAATTTATTAAGATTACAAATAGTTTATTAAAAATTAAATTAAGAGGGTTTTTTAATTTCAAATTTTAACGGCTTAACAAGAACAGGAAAAAGGCGGGAGGGATCGCTTTTGGGTTGTTGGGGCTATGAAACAATTTCTTTTGTTTAATGCAATGACAGAACATGGAAATTAAAACAAATTGTCTGTCATTATCAGATTGATCATGCCCAGATCAGTACCAACGAATCCCGTCCCGTTCATCCTCACCAAATCCCTCTGCCCCCCATGCGCCAGCGTAGTAACTGCTGAGCAAAAAGAGAATGATTAAAAAAATGTTTAATCATTCTTTATTTTAATTATGAATTGCTGAAATTAAACAGAAAAATTCTCTGTTTAATTCTTGGCTAGGCAACAGATTTTTAGTAAAAAATATTTATTTCAGAAAGTTAATTTCGTACATACCGTATATCCTCGTTTAATCCCCCATGAGGGATTTGTTTTTCAACCTACTCAGAAAGGGCGTCATTATTAGAGGGTGCGGATTATTAGAGGAGAAAATGAATGGGTTTTTGAGTTCACCTACTCAGTGGGTGAGGGATTATTAGAGCATGGGGGATTAATAGAGGGTATACGGTATTCCAATTTCAAAAATGTTTCATTTTGTTGAATGGACGGCCGAGACAGTAACGGTAAAATTGTCACCGTTGCTGTGTGGAGAATTTCAGCGGGTACAGCTCGCGGAGCAAACAATTTGCACGACACTGGTGCAGATACACGCCAACCAGCTCATCACTCGTCAGCACACCGGACGAAACTGTCAAAATACGGAGTTCAAAACTTTGATAGTGCCAAAATTTTGGTGGATTTGAATATTTTAAATAAAAAGTTTTGTATTAAAAAGTTTTTCAAAATAAACACCAATAAGATCAGAAAAATTCTTTTCGGACATGCGCGGAAAACGAATTTTGAAGAGTGCCGGGCCGAGCATTTCACGTCTGTTCTCCGCCGAACACTCTTTCTCATTTTGACGGCATTGTTCGTCCGCCCAGCGAAGTGCCTTATAATTAATTTTGAATTTAGAGGAGAATTTAAATAATAAAAAAATGTTTTTACGGCATTCCAAATTGTAAGTTCTTCGGCGATCATCAGCTTGTCATGGTCCAAAATCTCACACAATAATTGCTGATCAATTTGCAAAAAATTGGGTGATTGGACCAAAGTTGCTGCATTCTTATCGATATAATCCAAACAATTGCGAGCAAAGTCCTTAAATATTATTAAAAAATATTGCTTTATTCCAGGTTTTTTTGAAGCCAGAATTAGGAAGTTAATAGAAGAGTAAAAATTTACAAATATTTCTTTAAAATGTTAAAATTGTGCCCCACCCCCACCTCTTCTCCAAGCACGCGCGCCTGCTCCATCGTGAAGAAAACATTGCGCAATTCCCTTTTGGAAAGGTTGATACACG
Source organism: Globodera pallida (assembly GCA_020449905.1). Lineage (NCBI taxonomy): Eukaryota > Metazoa > Nematoda > Chromadorea > Rhabditida > Heteroderidae > Globodera > Globodera pallida. The sequence goes on from JAIXHY010000015.1 coordinate 1,912,427, forward strand.
CTTTGACCAGTCCGGGCACGTTATATTTTTTGGCTAAATTTAAAAGTAGTTTATATAAATTCCCTAACGTTTTTTCGTCCAGTATTCCCCCGGTTTTTTTTGATCGGGACTAATTTAGTCCCGGTTTTTTGATTGGGACTAATTTAGTCCCGCTTTTTTTGATTGGTACTAATTAGTCCCGGGTTTTTTGTTCGGGACTAATTTAGTCCCGGTTTTTTTGATTGGGACTAATTTAGTCCCGGCCCCGGTTTTTCCCAAAAGTCCCGGTCCCGTGCCACCCTATTTTTTCTATTTCAAAAACAATGCAAATTCTCTTGGGGACTAATTCAGCCATTATTATTGGACTGTTTTCTTGTAACTAACTAAAACTGTGCCGTGGCACAACAAATCAATAAAATTTCACCCGCATAAAGCACATCGAACACATTGTCTTCACTGATTCCGCGCGGATCGTCCGCATAAATGAAGCTGAGCATCGCCATGAACGCCCCCACCTCCACGTCGGGCACCTCCACGGGCTTAATCTCTTCTGAAGGAATTAAAATTTAATTTTATTTAATTTTTAAACAAATTTTCCTCCGTACCGGTCCCAGCGGCGGCCTTTGCAATTCGGGCGTCAACCCGGAACATTGTTTCGAACACATCAGACGCCGTCCCCAAGAGTGTTTTGTGTGCTGACAAAAGCTTAAACATTTTAAAATGTAATTTGAAATCTAAATATTAAAAAAAAGTCAAATTAAATTGAAAATAATGATTATTCATTTGCCCCCCAACTCGCCTCTTTTTTGTCTCCATCCCCCACCAAAAAAAGCACATCCGCCCCATCGCCCGTGCTCAGCAAATGCTTCATCCGACCAACCAAAGAATCTGATTTTGGGACATGTTATTTATTGGCCGAAACATTTTTTGTTTTGTTGTTGCTATAGATACTCAAATGTCTTTAAAAATTGAACAATTTTTGTTAAGATAGACACAAAATTGAAATGAGCAATTTGTCTTGAAATTTTTGGTTTATTTTTATTTTTGGCACCTAGCCACCAGTTAAAGACAAAGTGCCACCTCCTCTTCGATCACTGAACATTATGCAGCCACCGATGTGTTTAACAATTAAATTTTTATTGATCTAAAAGCAAAATTTAAATATAACAACAACCCAATCGCCGCCCCAAAAGGTGCAAGCCTAAGCCTAAAGAAGAAAATAAATTGAATTTTGTTAATAGAGCTTTTAATTAAGCCTAGCCTAAGCCAAAGACACTTTTTCGATTTGGGGGTCCACCGACATTTAAGAGAAGGCAGATAGGTAAAAATGTTGGAATGAATGGGCAAATAAAGGAAAGCAAAGATTGCTAGGAAGCCAATGCCCCCCCCACCCCCCTCCGGCGTTGAATCCCTTTTTAATATTCCATCTCTTTGTCCCACACGCCCGCCCGCCCCCCGGCGATTCTCATTTTGGTGAATAAAGTTGTTGAAAACAAGACGACACCCGCCGGCGGCGATAGTGAGCATAACCATCCAAACATCTGCTATTATTATCCAATATGATGTGGACCAAAAGATCAACAAAAAGGGTGCAAAAAGTTGGAATTGAAAGAATTAATTATGTTTTATTCTTATTTTAAAGTCATTAAAAATTTAATTAATTTGTTTTAGTCTATAGGTATGTGTATATCAGAGATGTAAAACCGGATTTCCGAGCATTATTGGATCCAGATTCCGGTTTCGGACTTTCGGGCAAAAAATCCGGAAGTTTTCACCAAAATTGGCAGACTTTCCGTTATTTTTGGATCAGTTTGGGGAGGGAGGGGGTCGACGGTGCCCATATTATCATCTAATATAAGGTGGATCAACAAAAAAAGGTGCAAACAAAGCCAATTGGACTTTTTACAAATAACAAGAAATTTATGAATTCAGCAAAAAAACAAAATTTGCTACAAACTAAAATTCATGCACGAAAACATGTTTTAGCCGGACGGAAATTCGTCGTTTTGACGAGGTTATTTGAACCCTAATTCTAAAAAATTTGGGATTTTCACGACTAAAATTTTCGGCTTAGGCTTAGAGTCGGGAGAAAGAAGTGTGTTGTTGTTTGGGGTGCAGGGGGGGGGGGGGCTTTTAAATAGGAGTCAAGATTGGGGGGGGGGGGGCTTTTAAATAGGAGTCAAGATTGGGGGGGGGGGGCTTTTAAATAGGAGTCAAGATTGGAGGGGGGGCTAGCCGGAAGGGTCATTACTCGAATAAGGCATTTAATCAGAAGAACGTGGCATGCCGAAAATGGGGGAGAGGACTTTTTTGCGAGAATGGCGTTATCAAGAGTGGATTCTTTATGATGGGAAGAGAATGATTTGGGGCCGAGATTGGGGGGGGGGGCAGACATTAGTTGGGGAGTCTAAAGATCACCAATTTGAATACGGGGATTTTCAGTGAAATTTTAGCCCATTTCAAGGAAAGATTTGTCACCAAAAGATATGTTAACGCAAAAATTTTTAATTTGCCTTAAGAATGAAATTTGTTCAAAAATTCGTCACAGTTTTGACTGTAAAAACCGGGCAATAAATTGCAAAACTCATCTGCTCAAATCGATTGTTCGGCCATGATTTGATACCAATTGTGTTATTCCAATATTACGCCGAAATTCCCAAAGTTTTGTAACTGCTTTGTTTTGAAATTTCCATTTGGATTTTCATCATTTCGTCGAATCTCTCCGTTTTGGTCAAAAATTTATTGTTGGCATTCTGCCACTGGCATTTGCTCAATTTTGAATGTCTCCAGCTCGGGAGCGGGACTCTCGCGGGATTTAACGGGATTCTCGCTCCCGGTAGTTTTAAACTGCCGCTCCCAGAGAAAACTTTACGATTGGCGAAATGTCTAATCGTCGAAATGTCCGTTTGGTGAAATGTCCGATCGGCGAAATGACTCCATACGGCGCCGGAAGACTGTTGACGTGGCACAGCGGAAGCAGCCAGACGACACTCCTTGGGAATTGCTGATTGGAATTGTTCAACAAAACTATTCACAAATATTTACTCAAAAAGCCGTCAATTTCAATGAATCAGCACTTCGTCTGTTCGTGTCCATTCCATTCACTAGCATTCACTGTGGACCCCGTTTTGGTTATGCACTCTATCAAATAACACGCGCATTCAACCAAATTTAAAACAGCGGAATGTAACAAAATCATAAACCGGTCCCAAAATGCCGCTTTTAAACCGGTCTTGGCATACCGTATACACTCTTGTAATCTCGCCCCGCTCTAATAATCCCGCCCCCCTCTAATAATCCCGCCCTCTCTGAGTAGGTTGAAAAATAATCCCGCCGGTGGGTTTACAAGAGTGTATACGGTAAGCGTGGGTTTCAGTAGAGTAGAGCGAGTCGGAAAATAAGCGCCTGGATTTTTTACAAAAAAAATTAGATATTCAAAATCCCGGTCAAAAAAACCGGGAATAAAATTTGAAAAAAACCGGCATCAACTAACGGGGAACTTTTTCAGTACTTTACTCTAATTTCAGTCCAAATTGATGCTGCTGCCGCCACTTTTTTCCCAATTTTACGTTAAACTTCTTCTAATCGTTGTCGCCATTGACGTCATTTTTTTGTACCAATCTTCTAATGCGCAAGAGGTAAAACATTAACGCCATAATTGACCAATTAAATTGAACAACCAATTAAAGTGGGAGGAGACGATGGTTGCGAAACAGTTGGACGACGGCATTTTGGACCCGAGTTTGTTTTTTGACGTCAATGACCCCCATTGGCTGAGTTGGATTGGACAATTCTCGAAAGGCATCGATGGGTGTTCGTCGTTGAATACGGACGAGTTCAACTCTGTATGAATTTGGGAAGGCACACAAATATCGATGAAAGTCCTTGGGCAAAATGTAGGGTAGGACGGGATCGGGACCAGGGATGGGCGAAACTTCGGCTTCGAGCTTCGCGAAACTTCGGGTATTTTGAGCTTCGAACTTCGAGCTTCGTGCTTCGGGTAAATACCCGAAGTTTCGGGTAAAACACACCCCTAAAGATGGATTTTTGGTAAGAATTTATTACAGAATTTTGAGCTTGAAAGATTTGAAAAATACATTGATAAAAATTAAAAATCCATAATTTAGTAAGTTTGCCCAAAAAGGATCGCAGTTCTAGTATGGCTCAGTGGTTAAACTTTACTTTTTAAATTATTTATCGGAGGTTCAACTCCCCGAGTGAAAATTCATTTTTATTTTTTTAATTTTAATAATTCCACTTTTTGGAAGATTAATAGGCGAACAACAAACTTTATAAATGCAGATTTTTTGCAAATTTTAGGCACTTTTTCTAAATTTAGTTTACTAAAACCTTCATTTTCCCCGGCGGCGCCTATCGGCACCGCCGACCCCCTCCCCCTGAAGTAAAGCAAGTATAATTACAAATCTTGGGGTCAAGTCTCGGTAAATTTCAGGGCTTGAAGAGATCACTAGCATTAATCAAAAAATTTCACTTTTTTCATCACTGATCACTTCAATAAATCTACCAATAACCCAATATTATGAAATTTGAGGGTCAATTTTTTTAACAATTCGAGTCAAAAATTCAAAATTTATTCCGGCGGCGCCTATCGGCACCGCCGGACCATCCCCGTTCCTCATTTCCGGTTCCTCCGATGGATTTTGGCTTGGATTCGGAATTCGAACTTTTTGGAGGGTCCGGATTTTCGTTTCCAAATTTCGTCAGAAAATTTTTAAAAACTTCGGCTTCGAGCTTCGAGCTTCGCGAAACTTCGGGTATTTTGGGCTTCGAACTTCGAGCTTCGTGCTTCGAAAAAAATTGAGCTTCGTTTCGAGCTTCGGCTTCGGGCAGTGCGCCGAGCTTCGCCCATCCCTGATCGGGACGGGATTTTCCGGTTTTTTCAAGTCACGGTCGAGAAACGGGACTTTTTGAAAACTGAAAGTCCCGGTCCCGGTTTTTCTCAAAAGTGCCGGTTCTGTACTATCCTAGTAAAATGTGTTCAGGTCAGAGTTTGTACCCGGGAACAGTTCTACGGACCCGCGGGGGTTGAGGCCATGAAGCGGAGTAGGCAGCTGTACGCAGAACACAGAAATGGTCCGTCCGTCCGTCCGTCTGAGCCACCCAAGCAGCAATTTATTTCAATAAAATTGTGTTTCCGATAAGCAAAAATTTGTGCTGGACTAATCTCAAACATGAGTCCTGAGGCGCAGCAAGCAGCCCACAAAAGAAAAAACCCCTCAAAAAACCCTTACGGGTACACAAAAGCAATGTGTTCAGACCAGGGATGCCATCAGATCCGGCAACTCGATTCAAAAAAACCGGCGGAACCCCCGGAAATTTAAAATTAACCAATTAATTCGTTTTTTAATCCTATTTTTAGTTTGGCAAAATGTTTAACAAAAATCTTGAAAATATTGAAAGTGCCAAAACCGAGGTAACTCTACTCTTTAACCGGCACGGACCCTTAAAACCCGGCCAAAATTCCCCGTCTCCAGGGCAAAATGGCATCCCTGATGGTTCAGACATGGTCCTCGTGTTGGTCAGCGGTTGCGTCGTGTGCCCCGTTGGTTTTGGTGACGGTGAAATGACCATGAAACTGATGCAATTCCATCCGGAAGGCTCAATGTTTACCTCGTGCGATCAGAAATGGGAAAATGTCAGGTGACTAGTGTGTCAAAGGAGCAGTTTCATGTTTGGACATGATCTGGGATAGGACAATCTTTTCACATTTTGATCAATTTGTTGGGGAGCAGTTTCATGTTTGGACATGATCTGGGGCGATCGTTTCACTATTTTATCAATTTGTTGGGGAGCATTTTCATGTTTGGACATGATCTTGGGCGATCTTTTCACTATTTTGATCAATTTTTCATGTTTGGACATGATCTGGGACAATCTTTTTACTTTTTTGATCAATTTGTTGGGAAGCATTTTCATGTTTCGACATAATCTGGGACAATCTTTTTACTTTTTTGATCAATTTGTTGGGGAGCAGTTTCATGTTTGGACATGATCTGGAGCGGTTTTTTATTTTGATCAATTTGTTGGGGAGCATTTTATGTTTGGACATGATCTGGGACAATCTTTTCACTATTTTGATCAATTTGTTGGGGAGCATTTTATGTTTGGACATGATCTGGGGCGATCGTTTCACTATTTTATCAATTTGTTGGGGAGCATTTTCATGTTTGGACATGATCTTGGGCGATCTTTTCACTATTTTGATCAATTTCATGTTTGGACATGATCTGGGACAATCTTTTTACTTTTTTGATCAATTTGTTGGGAAGCATTTTCATGTTTCGACATGATCTGGGTCAAACTTTTTACTATTTTGATCAATTTGTTCGGGGCGTTTACGTCCATTTAATTGATTTGCCATTATTTCCCCTTAGATCCATCAAAATTCGTCCAAAAGTTGGCACCACCAAGCCAATTTCTTTCATAATGGGCGCCGTTTTTGCGAAGCGCCGCTGCAAAGGCTTGTTCAGCACGGACAAAGTTCTGTTGCAGTACGATTCGCACTTCATTAGTGTCGAGAATATTCGTTGTGGTCCGAACAACAAACACAGTCGGTAGGTCTTGGATTGCACTCCTCTTACCCTTTGAGGGTGGGAAAGTCGGTGGTCAGGGTCTTTGGGGGCGTCATCATTTCTGGGCATCGGAGTTCTTTGAGCGGCATTTCGGGAGTCGGGGTTCTTCGCGGCGGCATTTTGGAGGTCGGGACTAGAGACCGGCAACTCAGCCCAAACAAAATTTTGTACAAAATTTTTTTTGGGTTTTGCCCAATTTGACAAAAACCAAAACCAAATTTTTGGGTTTCTTTTGGTTTTGGTATTTTTTTGGGTTGACAAAACCCAAAATTTTGTACAAAACCCAAAAAATTCTAGAAAACATAATAAAATGCTTGAAGATCTTGACAATGTTTGTTAAGAAAATTGCTCTAAAATTTTAGAAATTTGGACATTTTCAAGCGAGAATTACTAGAAAATTTAAAAAGCAGGCAAAAAGCAGGAAAAGGCCCAAAAAGCAGGAAAAACCTGCTAAAGCAGGTTAGATGGTCACCCCGGGAAGCGTATGTGAGCAGAGGAAAAATGATAAATAAGTGCTCGCACTAAAGCAGGTTAAAACCCAACACATTACGTAAGACTTACCGAAAAGACAAACCACTAAGCCATCAATTAAATTGAAAGATTCTTGTAAAAAAGATTGAAAAATTACTCGATGATGCCATCTTTAGGGGTGTAAAACAACTAGAAGACACCCAAAAGTTTTGTACAAAAATTAACTTGACCCAAACAAAATTTTGTACAAAATTTTTTGTGTTTCTTTTGGGTTTTGCCCAATTTGACCAAAACCAAACCAAATTTTTGGTTTTTTTTTACAAAAAACCCCAAAAAATTTTTGGTTTTTGGTTTTGGTCCGGACTCTAGTCGGGACTCTTCCGGGCGGCATTTCGGGAGTCGGGGTTCTTCGGGGGCGGCATTTTGGAGGTGTGTGTGTGTGGAGGGGGGAGTGAGGCCCATCGAGGGGCGTCGGGGAGCAAAATTACATTTTGAATATATTCAAAGAGAGATTCCTCTGCAAAACATTCACACGGAGGACTACGAAAACCGTGCGTTGGAATTTGTTTTCTCAGCGCCGTTGGACTTGAGCCGAACGGACAGAAGTCTGCGCCAAACGCAAATTTGGGGCGTGGTAATTACTAATTAGGGCAATTTAATTGTAAAAAGCATTTTTGAAATTTATAATAATAATAATATTTAAATGTTTTCACAGCCATCTGAACAAGCGCAGTCAAAGCGTATCAAATTATCGGACATCGACTGCGGCCGCGTGCTGTTGGCCAATGACAAAGCGTACGTCGAGCAACGGGCCAAGTCCCCGCTGGGCTTTAGCGATCCGGGCAACACGTTGCCGGTGAACTGTGCGTCCATCCGCGGCCGTCACTTTCACTTCTCACAACAGCCGAAGGACCGCGGCACGGACTATCCGCTGGCATTCATCCGATTGGTGTACACGGTAAACAAATGAATAGAGAGTGACGGCATCCATTCCGCTAATTTGGGCCTTTTCCTCTCACTCTCTCTAAAATAATTCCAATCACTGATCAACCTCTATTGGGGATGAACAATTAATAGAGTGACGTCACCCATTCCGCTAATTTGGGCCTTTTCAAAATAAATTGCTGGGGGAGAAACTGACTTCGCCGGAGGGGATGTAGCTTCTGAAAAGCAGTTAATGAGGGAGAAGAGCAGTTTTACCAATGGGCCCGGCAGCCGCTTTACTTAACAAATTCGATTTGGCCGGGGTTGACTCTTCTGATCAGTGAATTTATCCGTATCAGGCATGTAACAGGATGCCAAAAAAAATCCGGATCCGGAATTCCGGGTTCCAAAAAAGTCTGGATCCGGAATTTCGGATACCAAAAAGTCCGGATCCAGAATTCCGGATGCCAAAAAAAAGTCTGGATCCGATTCGTGTATGCGTTATTGAAATGTTTGCCCCCGTTCAGGATTATTTGTTCATCGAAATGGAGTTCGCCTCCAGCTACGCGCCCCAAAATTGGTATTGCTATGCCATCGACAAGAAAGCCTCTCAGACATTCCATTTGCAAATATACGCGTTGGCAAGCTGTTTCCCCAATGTGCTGATCACTCCGCTCGGGAAGCAGTACGTCATGGATAGCAAAGGGCACAATTTGGTACACAATTTTTGGGTTAGCATTGGCATCAGTTGCAGGACGCACCTGATCACGGATCACGCCAATCGGCTCCGACTCTCCCCCCAAAAGTTTTCAAAAAAATTCGAAAACCGGCATCACGGCCTTTTTGGAGGTCCGTGATCTCGGATCACGGTCACGGATATTTTCCTGATCACGTGCAGCCCTGATCAGTTGGCACAATTTTTACGACGATAAAGCGCACATTTAGATGAAATCGTCGATTGAATGCATGCAAATGTTGCAGGAAAAGCATTGGCATTATGCCATCATGCTTCAGGCACAAAAACATATAATTTTAAACATTTTTAATAATTCTTGAAAATCCCAAATTCACAGAATCACGATGTGCAGATGAAGACGAATGAGGAGCTCGTCCAAATATTCAAATGGATGAACGGAACCAACGACATTCAGTACACTAAAATCGGCTCTCAGCATATCGACTTTGCCAAGTACAGTTGGTCGTTGAGCCATCTGAAGCTGTACAGAAATGGTGAGTCCCGGCACGTATAATTATTATTTTTTTAATATAAAAATAATAATTATTATTGAATGCTTTTGTTGAAAAATTACCAAAATTTTTCATGACGCAAAATACCGAAAGTTTCCTTTTAAATCGGGCTTTTAGACTTTGGTAGAAATCATTTCTTTCGAAGAATTGTTTATTTTATTATTTTTGAAACTTGCAAATGTTTTGGCAAGTGTTCAACTGACGAGTGAGAAGCAAAATGTAAAATTTGTTTTCTTTACAAATCTCTTAAAATCTTCTTTTTTGCTAAAAAGGCCCGGATCCCCAAAAAATGTCCGGAAGTCCGGAAAATTTCGAAACTTTTACACCCCTGCCTAAAAAGCTTCAAAAAATTGCTGTATTTTTAAAATTTGGTTTAAATCTCTTAACAAATTGAGTTAAAAATTCAAAATTTTCTTGGCGGGGTCGAAAGGCTCTAAAAATGAGAATTTTAAACTTGGAAATTACAGAATTTCAACAGTGGCACTGTCGAAATCACTTACTATCGAAATCAACTACATACTGTCGGAAACATATGATGCCGAATAGTCCAAGGGTAGAAAGTTTTATAACTTTCTTCAACCTAAGCTGATTAAGTCAAACATAATACCAAACAAAAGCTTGTGATGAGTTAGCGTTATCACTAGGTAAAGCTTTGCGATTGGGCAATCATAAAAAAGTTATGACCAGAAAAGTGAAGAACTCAAAAATGGCCATTTTTGGAGGTTTTTTGGCAATAATTTTTTGCATAATCATCAGATCGCTTTATTTTTGCTTATTAGTTCCTTCTTTTCATCGAGAGCTTTCATTTGGTATAATGTTTGACCAAGTTCAGTCACGTTACAGAAAGGTGTAAAGCATTTGACCTTCGGGGACAATTCGGCTTTCGGACCGGTAGCCACCAAATTAGGAAAAGTGTTTTTTTAGGTTGGACCATTTTGATTTTTGACAATTTTAAAAAAGAATTGAAAAGAATTCATTCAATTTCAATTTTTGCTTATTATTTTTTACATTTATTTTTTCTTAAGCGAGCAAAAATGTTGACAATTTGGAGCTGAAAAAGAGCAAAGGCACCTCCCAGATGAGTTTGAGCAGAACATTTGTGGATTGGCTGCTGAACGATTTGAACACCTCCGTTATGCTGGACCAATTAAATTCGTAAAATTAAATTTATAAATTATTCCCTAAATTTGAATATGTTTTTCAGTTATGATTACGCCAGTGACGAGTATTTCATGCAAACGTTGGCTTCTAATGAATTTTTGAACGCGCCCGGAGGCTTTACTCAAAAATGTTTTAAGGAGCAATTGGCCCCGGGATTAACGAGGTGTTTTTATTACCCGGAAAATGTTTATTCCCTAATTGGTCTGCTAATAGCCATCCTTTGATCTTTGTCTTGACGGTTTCCAATAATTGAATTAAATTAGTCTATTTTATTGTTGGCTCATTAAAATACGATTGGCACCCCGAAATTCGGGGACAAAAATTGATCCAAAATCGTCGGGATCAAATGGGTGGAGTCGGGGGCGGTACTGTCGGGATTTGGGGTCTGCTGGGATTGATCCAAAATCGTCGGGGTTTTCGAGGTCGAGGTGCCAACCCTACCTTAAATTTGCCTTTAATTAATTGCACTGTTCGAGTATGTCTTGAATATGTTGTGATTGCTTGCTTTAATGTTAAGAATGACTATTTGGGTGGGTATGGTGCCAAAGAAACTGTGCCACAGTGGAATTAAGCGGCATGGCATTTGCATTTTTGGTTTGAAGGATTTGGTGCCAAATTTAAACGGTAAGAACTTTTTTGTTTTGTTTGAAATTCATTTAATTTTTTTTAAACTTTTCGAACAGGAAGTCACCCTTTTATGTTCGCCAACAAAATGCAACTGCACCAAGATGCCGAGGCAGTTCAGTGCTGGCACGAGGCCATGTTCAACAGAACATACTTGTTCCCAACGTTGAAGCGACTCAACAAGAAATTCTACACCGAACTTCCCCAAGTGCTTTCTCTGAGTTAAAATTATATGCCATTTTTGTTTTTTGAAGGTTCGTTACAACGTGGCAAAAAGGCAGTCCAAAGGCACGTTCAATGCTGACAACTTCACTTGTCGCTATGAGTTCATCGACAGATTGAAGAAGTACCAGGAGTTTATGGGCGAGTACAAACAGATGGCTGGGCGCTTCAAGAGTTCCGACGACATTGTTGAATGTGTCGTCGTCGTGGATGAGCAGTATCAGCACTGGCTGCAGCAGCAGTTGAACAGTACAAACGGAGTCAGTACCTCGACCCAGCAACAACAGCAGCAGCAGCAGTTGAACAACACAAAGGACACAAAAAACGAAATCAGGACCTCAACCAAAGAAGATCTATAAGAACAATAAATAATTGACCTCTTTTTCGTATCAGTACATATGAATATAATATGATGTATTATTGAAAAAAAAGTTTGTATATGAAAATCAATATAAAATATGCGGATACGGTTTTTACATTTATAGGTAACTGAATTTTAGGAAATGTTTTAGTTTGCGACATTTTTGGGCACGCAATTCCTATTGGTTCCAAGTCAAAATCGAAAATCGAAATTAAAAAGTTCAAAAGGAAAAAAACGTCGAAAGTCAAACTCGAATTTTATGTGATTAGAAAAAATTATTTGTTTAAAATAATTTATTTTAATAAATAGTTTGAAATATTTAAAATATTTATTTTTTAAAAATTTGAATGATGTATTTTTTGCTTGAGCGGCCTTCTTAAGCCCGTTTTAAGCTTTTCGGTCAGGCGGTGCTTAGGCGCCGCCATGTATTATACTTTTTCACAAGCATGTGCACTAGGGATGGTCGGAATTCCGATTTCTGAGATTTTTGGGGTTGGAATTCTGATTTCCGAAAAATTTTGAGGCCTTGGAATTCCGATTTCTAAAATTTTGAGCAATAAACCGGCAATTTTTGAAAAAAGTTAAAATTTTTTGTTCATTTTCTTAACAAATTATCATTAAAAATCAAAAAAATTTTCTCGACGGCGTCTATCAGCACCGCCGGACCTCCCTCATTCCCAAAAAGCTTCAAAAAATCACCGTTATTTTAAAAGTTTTGTTGCAAATCTTTTAACAAATTGAATCAAAAATTCAAAATTTCCCCCCCCCCCCCCCCCCTCCCCCCCCCCCCTGACCAAATTGGGTGGGAGATTGGCCGGGGTGATTGATTGACCTTTGATATAAAAAATGGCGTGGAGGGTGGGGTGAGGCATTGGGAATTTTGCCCGTTCTATTGTGCCGAAATGGAAAAATTATCAAATATTTGTCCCAACGGCAAAATAAGATGGGTGGGGAAATCTGAGACAGTGTGTGGGCGTGCCGAGGACAATCATTCAAAAATATTCCAAACATATGTACACTTCAATTTTACGATTTTAACTAAACTCTGAAATTGTGTCGAATCATTGTTCCATGGCACATTATAAACATTTCTACGGCACATTGCGGGGCTAAATCCATTTAGTTTTTGTGATTTTCGAACATAAATTCACATTTAATTTCTTAAATCGCGCATAATTTGTCGCGCATTGATTTATCAGAACGCTAAAAATAATTCTAAAAATGTCGGACAACGCAAGCGAAGAGGAACAACAACACCAAATGGAGAAGATGTGAGATTTTGTTTCCTAATGATTGGGGCCCGGATTTATATGCATTTGCATATTTTTAGTCCAATTAAATTTCGATGTAATCACTAATTACCTCAAAAAAGTGGTTGTTACGTTGATGATTTTCTTTTTTGACTATTTTGAAATTGCATATTTTGGCACTTTTTTGGCTCAAAATTCACTGACAAAAATGCAAAACTTTTGCATATTTTGGGCAAAAATTTGTTAAAAATGCATATTTTAGCCAAATCAAAGACAATAAATCTTCCAAATTTCAGTTTTATTTGTGACGACGTTTTGCTCGAAGTTTTTGCGTTTGTTCACCCTTTTGACGTCGGACTGAAAATGGCACTGATCAGTGATCGATTCGACGCTTTGGTGGACGTCCATTTCAAGACGAGAAAATGGTCGTTGGGTCTGTTGCTAATTCGTCGCGGAAGAAATGGCGTAGAAATTGTCAAAAGCTCCGGTAGATGTCCGCCAATTCCTCAAAGGCCGATTCCAAACGGAGTGATCGGATTCAAAAGGATTGATATCAGGTCGTTTCCTTTCAAAAAAATTCATACAAATTTTTAAAAAATGTTTTTGAGCTTTCAGTTACATCGATCGATCAAACCGTCTTATACAAATTGGGTTTTTATGTTTTTGAGCTTTCAGTTACATCGACCAAAACCGTCTTATACAAATTGGGTTTTAATGTTTTTGAGACCTCAGTTGCATCGATCAAACCGTCTTATACAAATTGGGTTTTAATGTTTTTGAGCTCTCAGTTACATCTACCAAAACCGTCTTATACAAATTGGGTTTTATTGTTTTTGAGCTTTCAGTTACATCGATCGATCAAACCGTCTTATACAAACACAATTTTTAATGTTTGAGCTTTCAGTTACGTCGACCAAACCGTCATCGAAGTCCTTGAACACATTCGTCGCCTTTTCGACGCTTCCGGGACCAATGTTTATATGAATACGCAGGATAACCTCAGCTGGGAAATGATTTGGCAAAACATTTGGCCATTTATCAATGACAACATTTGCTGCATTTCTTTGGTGCGCGTTCATTTCAATCGTTTGCGACAATTCTCTCCGGACATTCTTCGCAACTGCGCAATGCTCCGATCGATCCATACCAATGGAATTTGGCCCGAGTTGCCAACCGAAGACAACGCCGGCGCTTCTTCTGAACAAGCGGTGGCCAAATGGTTGCACACGCCCCGCGGGGACGGAATGCCGAATGTGTTTCAGAGTTGTGTTTTTCCGGCAAAATTGGAAGGACTCAAAAGTGTAATATTTTCATTTCTTATAATTAGGGCCGAGATTTTTAGGGACTAAAAAACGTGAAAAAGGGACATATAATAGCGACTAAAAACCCCAAAAATAGGGACTAAAAACCCCAAAAAGTGGCAAAATAGGGACTAAAAAATGTGCTAAAGCTGACTAAATCCAGTCAATTTTTGCGTTAAAACCTTTAAAATCCATCATTCTTTATTAATTTTTTTCTTACAATGTAAATATAATTTTTTCACATGTTTTGAAAAATTTTATAAAAAGTAACAAAAATTAATTCGGAAAATATCAATCTTTGGGGTGGATTTTTTTTGGTCCAAGAAAGAGCATTTTTTAGGGGTGCATTTTTGGGTAAAAAACATTTTTTGGTTATAGGGGTAGATTTTCTCTTTTTTTGCATTTTTCTTATAAAATTTTCGCAAAAATGCCTAAAATATTGCATTTTTTCTTAAAATTTAGGAGAAAAAGTGCCAAAAAAGGGAATAAAAACTCAAAAACGGCGAAATAGGGATTTATTCTCAAAAAGGGCGAAATAGGGATTTTTAGGGACTAAAAAGTCGCCCTAATTCAAAAATTTTTCGAAATGAAATGCTATTTCTGAGTTTCTCTCGTCAACCCCTATCAGCAAAAAAAAAAGGTTAAACCCTAAAAATCTTGGCCCTACTTATAATCATCAGTTTTGGGAGAAATTAGTCCCTTTGGTTTTTAGTCATTTGTCAATGCTTCTTCTTCTGAGTCGGTCAATTACATCTTCTGCTTTTGCCATTTGTCTTCTGTTGAACCATTTGAGCTGAAGAACGATTTGACTGAGGAGCGTTTGACGTTGCGACACTTCAACAAAGACAAATCGTTGTTGGTGCGTTGTCCAATTGTGCGGGAAGAGGACAAATGGGCTAACTGGGAGAAGGAGGCAACTGAGTGGAAATGGGGCCGTTACTGGAATGCTATCAGCATTAACCTCAGCGACAGGGACATCGACATGAACTGTCCGAGTGAGCCGAAAAAGGCAAAGACTCTGAAGTTGAATGGAATTTGATGCTTACAAAATGGACTAAATATTGAATTGTTGAGTTTCGTTTTTTGTTGCTAAATGATTTGCTAATAGTCGGGTTGGTGACTTAATTGTTATAATCTTAGATATGCTGCCCTTTTTACCGTTAGTTTTGTCAATGTTCACTCAATTCCAAATTTCGGAGCTAAAATTAAAAATAATTTACACGAAAGAACGACCTGCTGAATATGATGATAGTTTTTTCCCGCAATTATTTTCGAAGAATAAAATGTTTCAAAATTTAAATTAAATTGTATGATTTATTTTGTAAAGTAGTTTAAGCCCAACCTTTCGGTCGAACAGTTCAAAAAATTGTTACACATTGTCGGAACAACCCCACCAAGTACCCTTCAGCCTTGTGGTTCAACGCCGTCAGCAATTTCTGATTTTTATGGAAAAAGTAAAACAAATTTTCGATAGGGTGCGTTGATGTCCAATTACTCTCGCCGTCTGACACACTCTCTCTCTCATTTTCGCGCACTATTTCTTCGAAGAATAAAATGTACCGGAACAAGTTATTGACAGCAAAAAAATAATAAATTTTAAAAATTTGATCCTGCGTATTGCGATTTTTTACCTAAACTTTAATTACACAAGAACAAAGAGGGTCTGCCATGAAAAAATTTTTAATTTTTTTGATTCCAAAAATGTTGATTTTACTCACATTTTGGACTTTCCAATTAACGAAACAAAACACGAAACGCTCAAAACTCTCGGTCTCAAGATCCCCAAAATAGGGACTGAAACCCCCAAAAAATGGCAAAATAGGGACTAAAATATGGGCCAGAACTGAGCAAATCTTTTCAATTTATGCGTGAAAACCGTCAAAATTCGTCAATCTTTATCAATTTCCTTCTCATTTCTAAATTTAATAGTTCACCATCACATTTTGGAAAATTTTATAATATCAAAAATAAAAAATTCTTCGGAAAATCGATTCTTAGGAAAGCTTTCTTTTAAGTTAGACCCCAAAAATTCACCCCTGATTTTTTTTGGCATATCCCCCCTCCCCCCGAAAATTTTTGCTGGGTACGGCCCTGTCTTTGGGGGTGGATTTTTGGTCCAACAAAAAGTTTTTTAGAGTTGCATTTTTGAGAAAAAAAAGTTTTGTTTGCATTTTTCTTATAAATTTTTGGAAAAATGCCTAAAATATTGCATTTTTTTTCTTTAAATTTAGGGGAAAAAGTGCCAAATTAGGGACAAAAAACGCAAAAATAGCTAAATAGGGATTTATTCTCAAAAAGGCCGAATGGCTAAAAAAATAGGTAAACCCTAAAAATCCGGGCTCTAGTGACAACATAAACAGTCTATTTGGCCTCCGATGGAGGTCCGACATTGGCACAGGAAAATGGACGATATGGGAAGAGTTGTGAAGTGAGTAAAAAATATGAAAATTTATTTAGTTTTTGTCGTCCTTATGTGCAATCGATCGCAATAAATTGATTTAAATTAATCAATTTATTATTGATTAGCACTAATGAGCCTCAAGGTTGTTGATGTCATTTGAAAAAAGAGAGCAGAATTAGTATCTTTTATTTCTTTTTTTGAACCATTGAAGGAACCCAAATTAGGCGGGTTTAAGACATGTGAAAAAAACAAATTAGAAACCGATCAAAATTGGGACAAACTAAGATCAAGCTTTTGATTTTGTCATAAATTGATTTCTTTATTTGGCTTTGAGCAAAAGTCTTGACCCAAAATTAATCATTTTTGATCAGAATAGATTTAATTTTTAAAAAATGTAATCAGATTTTATAGCAAAATTAACATGACGAGCACATCCGAATCAATTAATGTTGGGCTCAAATCAGTTGATCAGTGTAAGAAAATCGATAATTAATATTAATAAAAAACTTTATATACCTAATTGACATTGTGTTCAGAACATGTATGGACAAAATTTACCAATTTGAACTCTTTCGCCATTGAAGAAGTGAAACAACTGCCCGAGACCAATGAAGGTCAACAACAACAACGCCAATCCATTTGCAACTGGACGACAGACGAAATCAATTCGCGGGAAGAATACCTGAAGCAACATCGGCATGCGCGTGAATTGCCTGAATTTCTCGCGAAACAATAGATCCCATTATTGAGAATAATCAGCACAGCTGGATCGACAAAATATGCAAAAACGTAATGGGAAATTTAATTGTTTCATAAAACAACCCTGGTTGTCTGATTGGGAATGTTGACCTGTTTCCGGAGTTCCGGACATTTTTTGGGGTCCGGACATTTTTTGTCTCCGGAATACCGTTTCCGGGCATTTTATGGCTCCCGGACATTTTTGAGGGCTCGGACTTCCGGACATTTTTTGTTTCCGCAATTCCGGTTTTGGGATATTTAAATTTTTATTTTCTTTAGATTTGCGTAAGTTGCGGAGCGCAAACGAGTTT
This sequence comes from Globodera pallida, assembly GCA_020449905.1. NCBI lineage: Eukaryota > Metazoa > Nematoda > Chromadorea > Rhabditida > Heteroderidae > Globodera > Globodera pallida. The sequence goes on from JAIXHY010000015.1 coordinate 1,930,011, forward strand.
CCCTCATTCTTTGCCTGACCAACGACAAGGTGAGGCAAATAAGCGTCGCCGTCAAATCCGAGTGTCCGGGCATCAATATACACAAATACACCGACGATGATGAGCATCTCCCGACGGAAGTTGTCAAGCCAAAGGATGCCATTTTTTCTACAAATTATGCGGACCGAGGCACTGACATAAAACCAGCACAGAACTTGAAACCAACGATGGCCTGCAAGTGATCGTCACGTTTATGCCGAATAACAAGCCTGTCGAGCATTTTCGTGCGCTAAGGCTCGTATGACCTAAGTCACCCCCTCGGAGTTCAATTGTCACCTATTTAAAAAACATTAAAATTTTGGGAGTAAAACGCTTACACGCGTGACAATGCTGCAAGTTAGCAGCAAGTATGAAGCAAGCGTGTGGCCGATCTCGTGATAAGCGGTGTTCCGCAAAGCATCGAGATCGGCGTTTCCCTGTTAGAAACAGCTTTAAATTAAATATTCGATTGAATTTTAATATAAAACAAATTCAGGGGCCCCGAGCTCAACGTGGAAAACGAGTTTAAAAACGCTGAAATTTTTTTCAAAAACGTGGAAAAAAAGTAAAATTTTTTAAAGCTTTTAATATAATGGAAAATTGTTCGAAAAATCATTAATTAGCATATTTATCAACATGTTTGACCATTTTGAGCATGGGCTTTTGGGACATGTCAACCCGGAGTTGAAGGGGTCCGGCAGCGACGACAGGCGCTGCCGAATTTTTTTTTGAAAATTTTACAAGGTTTGTTAAGAAAATTGGTCCAAATATTGGCGAAACGTTTAAAAATTTTTAAAATATATCCAATAAATTGAGAGAAAGTCTATTCGAGGCTAAACCGTGGAAAAAACGTGACAAAAAACGCCAAAACGTGGAAAACGGGACAGCTACAAAAAACGAGGAAAAGAACCCCAAAAGGTGGAAATTACCTACTTCCCCCAGAGCATTTTGGGGAATTTCTATTGATTTTCCTAGGGCATCATTAATGTTGTCAATGTAAAACTAACGAAATTCAAGACTCGAGACTCTCGAGCATTATATACAAAATTTCATGTACACGTTCAGTTTGCCCCAACCGCTGTTGCAACAACACGAGCAAAATGCTTTAAAGTCGAACTAACACAAATTTAATTGTACAAAAAGTAATTTAAATTTTTAATTCTGACTGAAATTAAATATTTCCAACACTCGGCCCCTGAACAAGTGTATAAAATTGCTAAATTTTATTATTTTGTCTCGATTCATTCAAATTTATTCTTGAATCTTCCCGGGTAAAATGATGTTGAAAAAACTTGAAAGAACATGGAGCATTTTAAGAGACACATCTCGAATTGCCCTAAAGGGTTTCATGTCCGTAAGACCCACTCAACCTTAGCACCACTTTATGACTGAGTAAATGTCAACCAAAAATATTTTTAAAAATTGGTAAAAATTAATGAAGTTTTTAGAAATTGGTTACTCGGCTATAGATACGCATCGAAAAGTCATAAAAAATCATTTACAATGTCGGATATTTTCTAAAATTTTCTAAATTTTTAAATTAAGAAATTTCCGCAAAAATACACGTTTTTATAAGAATTTTGCAACTTTTTTCGCCGTAACATTTGAATTCCTTTCTCACAATTCAGCGGGTAAATATTTTGCTGGGAGCAAAAAAAAAATTCAAATTTACGATAAAAATTGATTTTCCCATACAACGAAAGTGCCCTTCCCCCTTGACAGGTCAACATTTGCCCAAGGTAACGTCCATTCAAATATTTATATTATCCCAAATTTCAGTCTTTAAATATTTAGCTTCATTCAAAACGGTTAAATATTTATTTTTTTGCAAATTTAAGCTAACAATTCTTTGTTTGGTATTTTGCTTTATGGTTTCCATTAAATACTAATTAAAACCAATTACATGTCAATTTTGACCGAGTCAACCAATGAAGGGGACATAACAGCTGATCACGGTAAGAAAATCGATTTAATAATATTAATTAATTCTTTTTAATTGACAATGTTTCAGAACATTTGTGGCCAACTTTTGCCAATTTGGACCCATCCGAAGAAATGCGTCTTTTACGGGGAAGAATTGCTCAATTGGAACGCCAACAATCGACCAATTCGCCAATTTTGAGCGCCAGTTTTGATAATGGAAATGGTAAATTTTGAATCAGCTCATAATTCTATTTTGAAAAAAGCACTTTAGAATCATTTATCTCTTAAATTCTTTTTCAGAGGTTGGGGACGCCGACACTTTGGGCGATCGAAACAAAATTGAAGAAGTGATGAAAATGGAACCGAAATTGAAGGAGGTCAAGCAGTTGAAGGAAGAAATGAAGAACACCAAAGAATCGGTGGGCAGAAAGTTTGAACGGATGGAGGAATGGAAAAGAGTTGCACAACTTGAGCTTGAAAATGTGAGTTTTTTTTATTGCGCGAAAGCAACTATGAAGAAAGTTATAAGCACTGGACTGAAGTGTCCCTTTCAGTGGGGACTCAGTTATCCGTTGTGTAAAAAATGTACAAGTCACTTACCTATATAGACTTTTAAACATGCTAAAAACGGACACCGTATTTGTGAATAATCTATTTTCTCAGACAAAACCAATTTACAGAATTGAGACCGGCGGAATTTGCTCGGGATTCCGTGGGGTTGAATTCGGAATCCCGACCAAGCTTTTTTTTTGAATTGTTTGGGATTCATTAAGATAGGGATGGTCATGAACCGGTTCCAAAAGACTCGGGGTTCCGGTTTTAGTACAAAAAAAATTAAAAGAATTTGACCGAAGATTTGGACAAAGTTACACGACTTTTACATTACCAAATAAGGCGCATAGCAGGGATGGGCAAAATCGGAAAATAAAATCCGAAACCCCGAAATCCTAAAAATCCGAAACGATTTTAAATCCGAAATCCGAAAAGCCAAAAATCCCGATATTTCCGAAATCCGAAATTTTGCCCATCCCTGGCGCATAGGTCCTCCTCGCCCACGTGGCTGGTTACACCCTTGTAATAAAAAAAGCGAGCGCTGTATCTAAATAATAAAAACTTAAATTTAAAAAAATTGTTTTTAATTAATTTCGTAATTTAAATTCAGGTTTATTCATTTTTTATCTAGGCGAATAATGTGTGTATATTCAGAACGCGCTTCAGGCAAAAATTGTTGCGTTGGGGCAAAAGCAATTGCAAAATGTTCAAAAAGCTCTACAGGAAAAGATGGGGGGAAATCAGAAAAAGCAGCAGCAAAGCATTGACCAATTGCAAAAATCATCTGCCAAATTGAGCGATGGACAAAAGGAAATTGGTGAGAAATCGGTTTAATCCAGGGTTCCGATCTCAAAATTTTTAAAATCCGCATCGGAGCATTAAAAAATCCTCATTTGATACCTAAAATCCGCAAATTCGATATTTCTTAATTAAAACCACAAAATTTAAGTAAACATAGCTTTATTCGTTATATTTTCTGGTTACCAACAATCGATTTGAGCAACTTCCTGCATTTTTAGCGATTTTACATCATTTTTTTGCGCGCGATTTTTCAAAAAAATTTTTGGGAAAGTGGGCGGTGGTCGGCGGTGCCGATAGGCGCCGCCGAGAAAATTTTGGAATTAATGACTCAATTTGGTAACAGATTTGCAACCAAAATTGGACGGAATGTGATGCTTTTTACATTAAAAAATTCCCGAACTTTTGAAAACCCACAAAAAAAACCACAAAATGAGGCTCAAACCTCAGATTTGGGAGCCCTGGTTAAGAGATTTGCAACTTAAATTTTAAAAAAGTCATTTTTTGAAACTTTTTATTAATGAAAAAGGTCCGGGAAAATCTTTTTTTGAAGATTTAACATTTTTGATAAGAGAAAAAAGCTTTTTATTGTCATTTTCCCCAAAAAAAACCACAAAAAGTCCACAAGGATCTCAAAAGACCACAAAAATCCGCAAATCCGCATTTCAAAAAAAAATCCTCATTGGCCTTTCCAAAAACCACATAATGAGGAAAAATCCGCAGATATCGGAACCCTGGTTTAATCGTTATGGTCTTTTCTATTGGTTGCCACTAGGGATGTAACCGTAAGCGGATTCCGGTTTTTTTTTCCGGACACATTGTTGTGTCCGGAATTCCGGTTTCCGGACTATGTTATGTCTGGAATTCCGGTTTCCGGACTATGTTGTGTCTGGATTCCGGTTTCCTAACATTGTTGTGTCCGGAATTCCGGTTTCCGGACTATGTTGTGTCTGGAATTCCGGTTTCCGGACTATGTTGTGTCTGGAATTCCGGTTTCCGGACTATGTTGTGTCTGGAATTCCGGTTTCCTAACATTGTTGTGTCTGGAATTCCGGTTTCCTAACATTTTTGGGTTCGGAATTCCGGTCAGAAATTTTGAATTTGTTTTTTTTAATAAAATTTGTTAAGAAAAATGGGCCCAAAACTGCATCGCGAAAGGGCGATTAAATGATCAGAAAAATTTAAAAAAAAAATCAGAGATTTCGAAATTTTCCGGACATTTTTTTTGCGCCCGGTTACATTCTTGGTTGCCACCATAAGTCACTGTATTTACTGATTCGTTTTGATTGGTTGCTTGTTTTTATTACAGGTGATCGGATGTCGCTGTTAACGACAAAACTTTTTGCGAAAGTCGACGAGGTAGGGAAGAATCGCAGCCAGGGCTGGACGTAACCGGTCCCCGAGGCCGCGTAACGCGTAAGCGTAATTTTTTTAGAAATGCCAGTTACGGCGTAAGCGTAATACGTAATTACGCCGCTTAAAAACGGCGTAATTGGCGTAATCGGCGTAAGCGTAAGCGTAACTGGTTAAAACAAAAATCCTAATTTTTTAAAAAATTTTTTATTGATTCTTAAATAATACCACCAATTAGCAGGCGTCAATTTGGGCATTATTTATTTGAGCTATAAACTAGGGTTGCACGGGACCAGGACTTTTTGGAAAAACCGGGACTTTTTGGAAAAACCGGGACTTACCGGGACTTTTTGGAAAAACCGGGACCTAGACTTTTTGAAAAAACCGGGACTTTTTTGGAAAAACCGGGACTTACCGGGACTTTTTTGGAAAAACCGGGACTTACCGGGACTTTTTGGAAAAACCGGGACCAGGACTTTTTGGAAAAACCGGGACCAGGACTTTTTGGAAAAACCGGGACTTACCGGGACTTTTTGGAAAAACCGGGACTTACCGGGACTTTTTGGAAAAACCGGGACCTAGACTTTTTGAAAAAACCGGGACTTTTTTGGAAAAACCGGGACTTACCGGGACTTTTTTGGAAAAACCGGGACTTACCGGGACTTTTTGGAAAAACCGGGACCAGGACTTTTTGGAAAAACCGGGACCAGGACTTTTTGGAAAAACCGGGACTTACCGGGACTTTTTGGAAAAACCGGGACTTACCGGGACTTTTTGGAAAAACCGGGACCAGGACTTTTTGGAAAAACCGGGACCAGGACTTTTTGGAAAAACCGGGATTAAAATTGGCAATCTTTGTTAAGGAAATTGAAGCAAAAATCCAGAAAGACGTGATGAATTTATTTCTCTTGTATATATTCTTTTTTTGCGCGCAAACTCCCGTCCCGACCGGGACCTGAAAAAGCCGGGAAATCCCGTCCCGGTACCGGTCCCGTGCAACCCTACTTATAAACAATAAAAAGTGGAATGGCATGTGGGCAACCAAAAATATAAATTTTACTTAAATTATGCCTGACTTTTTAACAAAAAAAAAAAGCTTGTCCGCTACATTTTTTTTTACTAATTACGCAAAGATTACGCAAAAATGCCAGTTACGGCGTAAGCGTAATACGTAATTACGCCGCTCAAAAACGGCGTAATTGGCGTAATCGGCGTAAGCGTAAGCGTAATTACGTCCAGCCCTGATCGCAGCTCTCCTAGCCGACGTGGCCATTTTTGCCAATATATATATATATTTATTTAAATTATTTTTCTAAAATTGCTTACAAAATAGATATTCGAATTTTGCAATTTGTTGTCAAGATCACCTAATTAGGTATTATGTCTTTTTTCGAAAAATTGATGAAAGAATGAATTTATTCATTTATCTATTTCGAAGCCTATTTTGACACTTTTTCGCCTCTAGGCGCCTATTTCCGAGATTTACCGAGCATAAACCTTCAGCGCTTGCTAATGAATGAAGCGTTTGTTTAAAAGGCGCTCCAAGCGAATGGCACCACGGAATTGGAACATCAAAAACTGCTGATTGATCATAAGGCGTTGCAGGAAAAAGTCGTCAAGATGGAGGAGGACCAGAAAATGCAGCAACTGAACCAAGAGCAAATGCTTTTGAAAATGGACGAATTGCAGAAGTCTCTGGCTGAAGCACAGAAAGCCAAAGATTTTGGTCAATTTGTTATATAAAAAGTAGTGTTGGTCGGGATCGGGATCCCGGTCGGAATTATCCCGGGTTTTGGAATCTCGGTCCCGGTTTTTGGAAAATCTTAATCCCGATCCCGGTTTTTAAAACACCGTAATCCCGATCCCGGTGTTTACCAAAAATCCTTTCCCGACCAACTCTAATAAAAAGCTATGGATGGAAAAATTCTTTTTCAGGTACGGGTTGGCTCACGAAAATGCAGCAACAAACCAAAGAATCTGCTTTGTCTGGACAACAAAGGGGTAAATGAAACTCTGAAGTCCTTTTTTATGCCCCTAAAAAATTCCTTAAACTTTGTTAAATTTTATTCTTTTTTATTTTTAAAAAAAAACTGTTGGAATTTAATTTTAAAAATTAATTAATAGGACAAATCCAACAAAATCGATGGCATTCTGCTGCACATTACTCGGGCCTCACGCTCTCTGAGCCTGAACGATTGATTGTCGAATTTACTGGAAAGAATTCGAGTAAATCTTATTCTGTTAAGGATTTGATTAAGAAGGTTCAACAATGGCCAAAATATCTTTTTTTTTTCGACGATTGTTTGCCAAAATATGCAAAATTCGTTTGCATTTTTGTTAATGAATTTTTTGTGTCAAAAAAGTGCCAATATATGCAAAACATGCAATTTCAAAATGGTCAAAAAAGAAAAAGATCAACGTAACAACATCTTTTTTGAGCTAATTACATCGAAACTTAATTAGACTAAAAATATACAAAATGCATATAATCCCAGCCCAAGTAATTAATGAGTACATAATTTATTTGAATTTGAGTATTTTCAGCATCGCGCTCTGTTATCGCTGAACAGCCAATTGCAAAAAACCCCGGCACTTTCTATTACGAAGTGCACATCTTAGGAAAAAAAGGGTAACTTAAATAAATAAAATTGCTGAGCTTCAAAATTCTTTAAAGTAGGGTTGAGCGGGACCGGGACCAGTACTGAAATGGTCAATTTTTCAAATTTTGGTACTGAAATTTTGGTCCCGGTTTTTCAAAATTCCCCCGTATAATAGTCCCGGTTTTTACAAAATGATTTTTTTTGTCCAGCAGTCCCGGTTTTTTTTTGACCGGGACCAAATTTAGTCCCGGTCCCGGTTTTTCCAAAAGTCCCGGTACCGCTCAACCCTACTTTAAAGCATTTTCCTTTAAAAACAAATTATATTTAGCGATGTTTCCATTGGACTTGCAACCAAACGAATGCCATTGGACAAATGGGTTGGATTTTACGTAGGCACTTTTGCATATGGAAGCGGCGGCAATCTTTGGGGTCACGCGGTTGAGGGATGTTTCGACATCGATGGGCATCCGTACATCGAAGGAAAGCCCAAATTTGAGAAAGGCGACGTCATCGGCTGCGGCGTCAATTTGGCAACTCGCCAAATTATTTACACAAAGAACGGACAGCGTTTGGGTAAGAAATAAAAAGAATAAAATTAAAGGACAATTTCATTTATTCGAAATTAGAGTTGGTCGGGACCGGGATCCCGATTTGTAGCGGTCGGGAAATTTCCGGTTTTTGAAAATTGAATCCCGATCCCGGTTTTGTAATTTTTGGAACAAATCTTGTTAAATTAAAAACAAATTTCCCGCCCGGCGGCGCCAATCAGCGCCGCCGGACACCTTACCATTCTTAAAAAGTTTTAAAAAATTACCGTATTTTTAAAATTTTAACATGCTGGTCCCCCGATCCCGGCTTTCACGGTCCCGGTCCCGATTTTTCCCAAAATCCCGGTCCCGATCAACTCTATGTGAAATACGCAAATTTGTAAATTATTTTTTGCTTAATTAAATATTTGCGTTTATTTATTTGTTTTTGCAGAAACTACCGGGTTGTTTGTCAATGCTTGCTCCGAATTGTTTCCATGCGTTACGCTGTTTACCCCCGGCGACAAAATTGAAGCTATTTTTGGACAAAACTTCAAATACAATTTTGATCATACGAATTATGTAGAATTGGAACCGATCGATTTTTGATTTTTAGCATTAATCACTTTTATGCTTTATTATTATAAACATTTTTCTTAATTGTCTTCAATTTTATCACGTTTTGATCAATTTAATTCCGGCTTCTAACAAAAATGCAATAAATTTGATATGGGCATTCTGGGGCAAGTGTTCTCAAATTGGCCAAAAAGGGCCGATTCGCGAGATAATTTTCACGAATTGCCGCATCTTTTCCACGTAAACACTTTTTCGTGACATGCGCCTATATAATTTTATTTTTGTCTTTCGAGATTTTAAATATTACATCGCCTAATATTTTTGAAAAAACAAAAAATTAATATTCAGCAAAAATATAGTTTTCACTTTTAATAGCGATGTTAGCCTGAGGGAAGCCAATCAAATGTGTGACTTTTCGTTTAATCTCACTTTGGACGCGCTCACAAACAGGGCTGTGTCGAAACTAAAAAGTTCAAAATCAAGGGAAAATCAAAAGTCGAAATATAGAAAAAAATATTTGTTTTCAATAAATATTGTTTGAATATTCAAAATATTCATTTTAAAAAAATTTTGAAGGTTGCATTTTTGCATCAGCGACCTTCTTATGTTGTTGATACGTAAAAATTTGTTTGCGTTGTTGATTTAGGTATGTTTGAAAGCAGATTGATGGATCATATCGATCAATGGTGAAAAAATTATGAAATTTCACATTTACATTTAATTTTGGAATTTAAACGATTTACGATAAGAAAATCGATCCTTTAAAAATTAGATAAGTATTCGATAAGGTTCTAAATTTGTGTGAACCGAAGAAACATTTTTGCTTTTCGCTCTTTTAGTCATCTTTCTCTCGACGGACGTCAATGATTGGGCAGACACAAATTCTCTTAATAGAGCCATTACAAATGCAACGACAGCAGACGAGAGAGAGAGAGAGAGAGAATGGAAAAAAGAGAATGCAGAGAAAAAGATGGCTAGGCACAATGCAAAAGGAAGTTAGAGTAAGGGACGAGAGACTACGCGTTTCCCATTCCTTCCCTTCCTCTGTTTGCAACCCATCGAAGATTTGCACCGGCCTGCCCATTCATAGGCAGTCAAACACAGCCAATGTTGAGACTGTACTTCTCAGGATCATTTCTGTAGTACGGTTTCCCGGTGGGGGTTCCACCTTGTTCGCCAAAGCACCCGCGATGACGAGCAGAAGCGTCGTCCCCTGAGCGTGAAGCTCGCCGGGGGCGTCGCCAGTTTTGGTGATCGCCCGGCGTTGAGGACCGTCGGCTGGTCCCTTTGGGGATCGGCCGCGGGGGCGACGCTCTCTGAGCGGGTTTAATTTGGAAGACGGGAAACTATGAGAGAGTATTCTCCGATTTTGATTGGTCTAGGCAGTCTTTATCGAGCGAAAATCAGTCGATTCGATTTGAAAAAAAATTGTTCACAAGAACCGAAAAATTTCGGTCCGGTTCGGTCGGACCGAAAGGCTTCAGAGGGTTGTTTTGTTTGTTTTTATTTGGAATAATTTGCTCAGCGATTAAATAAAATGGTCAGATTAGAAGATACCTAAAGAAACTGATTAGCAGTTCAAAGATTGATCAGGATTGGCAGGAAGCCATTAGACCAGGGCTGCCAACTGTACTTATTTATCAGAAATGTACTGATATTAGGAGGCAGAATCTGACAAATAAAAAATGTACTGATTTGTCAGAAATGTACTGATTTCAGCTCGGCGTACTGATTTTGAGACATTTTTTATAATGTACTGATTTTGACCCCAAAATCTGATATTTTGATTCCAATGTACTGATTTTGAAAATTTTTTGTTGGCAGCCCTGCATTAGACATAAACCAAATAGAATGAACAGATGAAGATGAACTGTTATGAGCTGATTTGAACGACAGCTTTAAGAAATGATCAAAATGTTGAAAATAATAATTAGGGCTGGGATTTATATGTTCTAAAAAACCCAAAATATGTATGTTTTTATGTGCTAAAAAATGCCAAAATATGTGCTAAAAATCCCAAAAAATGCCAAAATATGTGCTAAAATATGTGCCAAAAATGGCCAAAATCTAGTCAGTTTATGCATAAAACCCTTCAAAATTCATCTATCTTTATTAATTTTGCTCCTACAGTTGTAAATATACTATTTTTCACATGTTTTGGAAAATTTTATAAAAAAATATCAAAAGTAAAAAATTTTAGGGAAAATGTCGATCTTTGTGTGTGGATTTTTGGTCGAAGAAAAAGACATTTTTTAGGGGTGCATTTTTGAAAATTTTTAAAAAGTCGATCCTTAGGGGTGTGTTTTTGGTTTTTATTGTATTTTTGTTAAGGAATTTTTGAAAAATGACGAAATATGTGCTAAAACTCTGAAAAAGCTTAAAATATGTCAGTAAATATGTGCTAAAAAATACCCCCAAAATATGTTTTTATATGTGCTAAAAAGTCGCTCTAATTCAAAAATTTTTCAAAACAAATACTATTTTTGGGCTTCTCTCATGGTAAGGAATCCACGAAAAAAATATGTTATAACATAAAAATCCCAGCCCTAATAATAATGCGTTGGGGGGATGGTGAAGCCACGCAAAAATAATTTATTCCTTCAAGACAACACCGGCGATGAGAAATAACACTATAACTGTTCACGTACATTAAATTTTTATTGATCAACCCAAAAGGGGCAGACTGCCCGAAGGTATTGATTTATAATTGATTTTCTAACGATAAATGCACGAAATGCCATTCTCTTCTCTATCCATTCGATGATCAATTTAAATGCTGGCCCAGTTTGGACGGGACCGGGACCAGTACTGAAATGGTTTTTTTTCCATTTTGGTACTGAAATTTTAGTCTCGGTTTTTCAAAATTCCTTTAATATCCCTTTATAATGGTCCCGGTTTTTTACCAAGCATTTTTTTCTTGTTTTTTTGTCCAGTAGTCCCGGTTTTTTTTGACCGGGACTAAATTTAGTCCCGGTCCCGGTTTTTCAACAAGTCCCGGTCCCGTCCAACCCTAGATTTAACCCTTCTTTTGCCGCCCACTCAATTCCAAAATTCGGAGCTAAAATTAAAAATAATTTACACGAAAGAACAACCTGCTGAATATGAAGATAGTTTTTTCGCGCAATTATTTCCTCGAAGAATAAAATGTTTAAAATTAAATTAAATCGTATTATTTATTTTGTAAAGTAGTTTAAGTCCAACATTTCGGTCGAACAGTTCAAAAAATTGTTACACAGTGTCGGAACAACCCCACTAGTACCATTCGGCCTTGTGGTTCAACGCTCAACAATTTCTGATTTCTTATGGAAAAACTAAAACAAATTTTCGATAGGGTGCGTTGATGCCCAATTACTCTCGCCCTCTGACACACTCTCTCTCCTTTTCGCGCAGTATTCCTTCGAAGAATAAAATGTACCAGAACAAGTTATTGACAGCAAAAAAAAATAGCAGAAAAACACCGTTATTTTAGAAAATTGATCCTTAAATTTTATAATAATGCGATTTTTTACCTAAAATTTAATTACACAAGAACGAAGAGGGTCTGCCATAAAAAAATTTTGAATTGGGAGCGGGACTGCATGCGTACTGCCCAAAAAATAATTTCTCGGTCTCGGGTCGCGATTCTTGGCTGGTTTGGTTTTGGCCGTTATTTATTATAGATTACTAAATTTTTCGACAATTAATTAGTACTTTTTTTGACAATTATTTTTACTGATTACTTATTACTAATTTTTTTTGGCGGTTACGAGCACCCCTGATCCCTAAAGAATAGTGGACAGAAAAGTGAAGAATACGGACTAGGGTTGTACGGGACCGGTACCGGGACAGGACGGGATTTCCCGGTTTAAATAGTTTCTAAAAAAGGAATTTGTGCACAAAACACTCAAAAAGACAATAAAAGGAAAGGAAATAGCGCCTGACGAATCCAAGCTTGGCTTGGCATCACGAAATCGTTTTCTTCTACGTGCTGATTCTGGTTGGCCTATGGGCTCTGGCCGTAAGATGAATGCCACCAAAACGGGCATCGGCGATCAAACAGAAGAGGTCAACTTCCTAGCATCCGGAATTGGCATAAAAAAAGTGTTAATTTAAAAAACTGGCATTTGCCGTTTATTTTTCTGGCATTTTTTAGATAATGTTAGCGCCGGTCAAAACATTGGCACGCTGGTCGGCATGCGTGCCAACCGAACAAGAGGCTAAACCTCATTTTATGCTTCATCAAACTATCAAAAAGCCGACTTCTCTGGGAGCCTTGATTTTAAGTCAATATTTCGCTTTTTTTAAATTTATATAAATTTTGTCTCAATTTATTATAAATAGGGTTGTCACCCCGACCCCGTCCCCGACCCCGACCCCGCAAATTTAGGCTATTTTTCGGGGTTTTCCCCGACCCCGACCCCGACACTTCTAACCCCGAAAAACCCCGACCCCGAACCCCATCCCCGACTCGGGGTCGGGGTTAGCATACACCCCTAAAGATGGCATCATTGAGTGACAAAATTCATTTTTTCCGAGGGTTTGGCTGTGGTCTTGCGTACTTTTTGACAAAAATTTAGTAAACTTTTACAAAAAGTGCTGATGTAAAGTTGGTTTTGGTGGTATGTCTGTCCGCCGAGTAAAGTGTTCGTTTGGGTTCGATCCCGCTTGAATGCAAGCACTTATTTATGTTTATTTGGCCTTATTCTCCCCCAAATTATGGAACTTTTTTATTAAATTTTCAAATATTTTTTAATTAAAATGTGTGCAAAAGATGAATTTTTGAATAATTCGTCACTATGGATGGAATTTTTAACTTTTTGCTTATTTTTTCTGCAGCTTTGTTTTGGCAAGTTATGCACGAAAAACATGTTTTTAGTCGGAAATTTTGCCGTTTTACGAGTCTATTCAGACCTAGGAAAACCTATTTTGGGGTTTCGCGTCTAAAATAAACTCTCAAGCCTATTACGGTATTTGAAGATTTTTGGAGCCCATTTTGGCATTTTTGGCGACTTTTTTGAATTTTGTGCCTATTTCGAGCTTTTTTTCAAAAAATTTCTTAAGAAAAATGAAATAAAATTCGAATTTATCTTGCCAAGAGCACTAATTTTTTGAAAAATTTTCATAAAATACACATTAAAATTCGATTTTTTTTGTCAGGGTCCTTCATAGAATTTCGTGCTTTTTTAGACGCGTATTTTGCAGATTTCTTGCCTAAAAATACACTCCTAAAAAGCTTCAAAAAATTACCGCATTTTTAAAATTTTGGTTGCAAATCACTTAACAAATTAGTCGAAAATTCAAAATTTTTCTCGGCGGCGCCTATCGGCACCGCCGACCCCCCCCCCCCCCCTCCACCTAAAAGCTTTAAGCCTAAGAAGGGCCACTGAAGCAAAAACGATTTATCAAACAATATTTTATTAAAATAAATTACTTTAATAAAATAAATTTTTTTAGTCACATAAAAAAATTTCGATTTACTTTCGATTTTCGATTTCGACTTTCTTTTTAGTTTCGACACAACCCTGCTTCCCTTCTCTTCAAATTAAGAACAAATTAAAAAAATTATCGGCTCTAGGTCATTAAATTTTGGAATTATTCAAAAAAACAAAAAATTTGGATTTTGAAGAAAAATTTGAAAAACCCCGCAACCCCGACCCCGACCCCGACCGATTTGGGTAACCCCGACCCCGACCCCGACAGTCCCGCCCCCGAAAAACCCCGACCCCGCAATTCTCAACCCCGCACGCGGGGTGACAACCCTAATTATAAACGTAACTTTTGAATTAATTCCTTTCCCACAATCTTTGAGTCAACATTTTGCTGGGGGCGAATAAAACAAATGAGAGATTAATTCCCAACAACGAAAGTGCCTTCCTTATCCCCCTTTTTCAGGTCATCATTTGCCCACAAAGTAACGCGTCCTTCAAAATTTATAAGAATATTCCCAACTTTTAGTCTATAAAAATATTCATTTAAAAAAACTTTTTATGAATTTTTTTGAAATAAACATATCAATTACGTCCGAATCAACCAACGGGGAGTGGGGGAACGTTAATTTCTTAAAACAAGAGAGTCAACATTTGACAAAGTTAGGAATTTTCTAAATAATCGGTGAGTTCGTCCAACCAAAAAAATGAAAATTACAAAAAAAAAAAAGCCTATTTTGGTTTCTTAAAAAAATGCAATAAAATTCTAAATTTTCGAATTTTTCTTGTCAAATGATCCTTCTTAGAATTTTTTCTCTTCCCTAAAAATGCACCCCATAAAATCATTTTTTTGTCCAATAATCTGATATGTTCCATAAAAAAAACAAATTTTATGCGCTTATTTTGAGATTTTCGAGCCTAAAAATCTCATTCCTGGAGATAACAGTTAAATATTCTCTTTTTTTTGTTGCGAATTTTAAGCCGAAATTCTTTGTTTTGTTTTGGCTTTATGTATTCATTCTTATCAGATTCTTGTAGTAAAAAAAATGTCAACTTCGGCCGAATCAACCAATGACGGGGGCATAACAGCTGATCAGGGTAAGTAAATCGATTTAATAAATATATTTATCAAATAATTGCCAATGTTTTCAGAACATTTATGGTCAACTTTTGCCAATTTGAATCCATCCGAAGAATTGCGGCTTTTACGGGACAGAATTGCCCAATTGGAACTTCAACAAACGATCAATTCGTCAGCTTCAAGCAATGACTTTGATTTGGTGGCATTTGAAGAAGAGTTGAAAATGGAACTGGAATCAAAGGAGGTGAAGGGGGAATTGAAGAAGGAATTGAAAGGCATGAAGCAGTTGGAGGGGCAATTGAAGCAGTACAAGGAGGAATTGAAGGGCATGAAGCAGTTGGAGGGGCAGTTGGAGGAGGTCAAGGAGGAATTGAAGGGCATGAAGCAGTACAAGGAGGAATTGAAACTGAACATGGGGGAATTGAAGGGCATGCAGCTCTTGGAGGGGCAGTTGGAGGAGGTCAAGGAGGAATTGAAAGGCATGAAGCAGTTGGAGGAGGTCAAGGAGGAGTTGAAGGACATGAAGCAGTACAAGGAGGAATTGAAACTGAACATGGAGGAATTGAAGCAGCAACAGAACCAAACGGAGAAAATTGGCAAGATTTTTACCAAGCCCCAAAGCTTTTCAATTTAAAATGGCTCTTAATCTTTGAAAAAATTGAACTTAAAAGTCAAGATTGAAATTGTTAAATTTTTATTCTAAAAATTATCTGAAAATATGTTATTTGATGCGCTGATTACGAATTCTTCAATAGAAAATTTTCCACATTACTATCTAACTTTTCCCCTACGGGCCTTGGTTTACTTAAAAGTCCTTTTTTTCTTAATTTTCATAAATTTCAACCGATCAAAAAACAGCTTTAAATGCTCAATTTTTATTTTCGATTGACGAATTCGTAATCAGTGCATCAAATATTTACTAGTAACTTGTTTAAAGTGCTTTCCGGCAAGAAATTTTTGCTGATTCGAACTCAGCTCGACGAGAGGAATTGATTGGTAGTATTTTTATTTGGATCCGAGACAGTCCCTGATCACATACAAATACCCTGATCACTTATGATGATTTGTTTTTGCACCATTTCAGTTTCTGATCAGTTTTTGTTGACGCAAAGTGATCAGGAGGCATTGCTGGTCAGACTTGATGCCCTTGAGCAAAAGCAAGCGGCTAATGCTGAACAACAAAAAGCTGATCAAAAAGGGCTGAGTGCAACGATTAATCAAGTGGGTTTAAAGAAGGCATTGGCAGGTGTCAATGCCGTGTCCAAAATTTCTATGTATATTAGGGCTACTCGAGAGTCTCGGTTTTCGAGTAGAGAAATTTCTTGATTTATTTTGGTTCTCAGTCTCGGTTTTTTAGTCTCGGAAACAAGAGATCGAAAAAGTACTGAGATTCAGAATCTCGGTTCAATTTTACTTGAATTTTAGGTGAAAACCTAAAAAAACGGACAAAAGGTTTCGAAAATCGGACAAAATGTCCCCTTGCCCATGTATAATAAATACTGGATTAAATTAAGAGTAGCACGGGACTGGGTTACCGTTTTTAGGTCTTAAAATGAAGTCTAAATACCGGATTTTTGGTAACGCAGGGACCGGGATTAAATTTACACCCCTAATGTGACATCATTGAGCGACAGACCGATGACAGGGCGGTGATCTGCGTTTGACAAAAATTCAATCTTTTTGACAAGAACTCACCTCGAGTAAATCGATGGCCTAGTGGTTCTCTTTTCAACAAGGCTAATGTTGTGTGTCCGGCCCCGTTTTTTTTGTTCCAGCCAGAACTAAAGCATTTATGCATTTTTGGCTGAATTTGCATTAATTTATTGCAATTTTTTTTTTTTAAAGAAAGCATTTAAAAAAAAAATTAAATTTGCGCTTAAAAAATGTCCAAAGTGTAAAAATATTTGCTCATTTTTATCCAAATTTCTAAAACTTTAAGTCGCCGCTTCAGCACCACCAACAGCAACAGCCGCGTCCGCTTCAGTTGCAGGGGATGAATCCGTTTCTGCCACAGGGGATGAATATGAATCCGTTTCTGCCACAGGGGATGAATATGAATCCGCTTCTGCCACAGGGGATGAATATGAATCCGCTTCAGCCGCAAGTGCATGATGCCTCACAACAACCGCAGCTGGTGGCACAGCCCAAGCAACATCAACAACAACAACTGGACATATTTCAGATGCAACAGAAGCATATGGCAGGCAAACACTGATCCTCCAATGGCCCATTATCCGAACGAATAGTTCACAATCTGTTCGATCACACTCTTGAAATTTAGGCTATTATTGGAATCGTCAATCAAATTTTTAGAACAATTTCATATACCCAAAAAAGGAATTTTACCATTTGTGTCCGTCACAATTTGTGTCTAATTCAGTGATGGCCCATCAAGAGATGCACAACAACGATGCGCAGCTGATCATGAGTCGGTTCAAAGAGGCCACCAAACGGGGAAAAGACGATGTGGAGGCCTTTTTTGCGGAGTTGCGCAAAGCGCCTCACTTGTTGAACGCGTTTTTGAAATGGACCAAAAAAGTGTGTTTTGGCTTTCTTTTTGGCGGGATTTTTCTATTCTTTTGGCATGCCCCTTTCAGCAGGGTGTCAACTTATCCGGCGAGTTGCTTGTCCATCAACATCAAGGAGGGTCTGCAGTACAACAGCACCTCATTCCGCCAGCACCAACGTCGATTCCTCCGTTTTCATCGTACTATCAGCAGCAGCCGTCGCTGACCATAACAGCTGGAGGAACACCACCAGTGATGCCGGAGCTATTTCCCAACGATGATTTTTGATTCCAAAAATGTTGATTTTACTCACATCAAAACACGAAACGCTCTCAATAATAAAAATTTTTGAAATAAATTCATTCACACGTCTTTTTGATTTTTTGCTTTAATTTCTTAACAGCGATTACCAATTTTTTTTTAAATTTCCCCGGCAGCGCCTGTCGTCTTCCGTATTTTTTTCTGAAAATTATTCCGAATTACGAAGCAAAGGCTTAATTTCGCAAAAATTTTGCAAATTGCCAAAAAATTTTCCGACGACACCTGTCGGGGGCTATCTTTCCAAGAAAATTAAAGTTTTTCTTGATAAAGGTCGGGCACTTAAAACAAAAATTTGATTTAACAATGATGTTGTATTAAGAAGATCAACGATATATGTTGCAGAAAAATTAAAATTTTTTGTGTATCGATAAATGAAAAATTTCTTCATTGAAAAGTCCCGGTAGGTCCCGAGTCCCTGTTAAAAATTTTGGTCCCGGTCCCGAATTTTCTTGTCCCGGAAAGTCCCGGTTTTTCCCAAAAGTCCCGGAAAATTTCTATCGTTTATTTCGGAAATCGGAAATGCTAGCTTTATTAATATTTATAATTGAGTTTGAGCTTATTGCGGATCAGTATTTCGGGAATGGCCAGGATCAGGATTTACAAGGAGTAAAATACTGATTTTCAGGATAATCTCTGGTGCTTATCACCAATTTTTTGAAAAAAAAATAATCAAGAAAGTATACTGATTTGTGTAAGTTATAAGTTATTTAAAAAATGTAAATTAATTTTAAAACCATTTAAATAGTTTCTAAAATGAAGTTGTGCACAAAAAATCACCAACGAAACAAAAAAATCATTTTTTTATTTATGAAAGGACACGAAAAAAATTTTTAGGACGAAAACGAAAAGCAAAAACCCACGAAAACGAAACGAAATTTTGTCCACCCCTGTTTCCGACCCTACAAAAATCGATTCCTTGCCCCCCCCCCCCCCGAGGGGCCAAACATTCGTAAAACTTTTCGTTTTCTCATTTACCTTTTAAAAAAATAAAAAGAACATTTTTTAAAATAATCTTTTGAAAATTGAATAAATCATTTCAATTTTAAAGACTGAATTAATTCAATCTCTAAATACCTATTTCGAAAAAATTGATGCCCTCGGGGCATGAAATGATCGATTGGCTTGACATCGTTGATTTTGATTGTTGGCATATGGGCTGGCCGTAAGATGGATGCCACCAAAACGGGCATTGGCGATCAAACAGAAGAGGTCAACTTCCAAACTTGCCGTTCAAATTGGAGCCAACTTTTTTCTGGCATTTTTAGATAATGTTAGCGCCGGTCAAAACATTGGCACGCTGGTCGGCATGCGTGCCAACCGAACAAGAGGCTAAACCTCATTTTATAGCTTCATCAGACTATCAAAAAGCCACAAACTTACTTCTCTGGGAGCCCTGATTTTAAGTCAATATTTCGCTTTTTTTAATTCATATAAATTTCGTCTCAATTTATTACAACGTAACTTTTGAATTAATTTCCTTTCCCACAATTTTTTGGGTCAACATTTTGCTGGGAGCGAATAAAACAAATGAGAGATTAATTCCCAACAACGAAAGTGCCTTCCTTACCCCCCTTTTTAGGTCATCATTTGCCCAAAGTAACGCGTCCTTCAAATATTTATAAGAATATCCCCAACTTTTAGTCTATAAAAATGTGAAAATTTTACCCATAAATATTTTTTATAAATCGAAAATAATTAAAAAAGTTTTAAGAAAGCCGGGGATGAGCTTTTTAGGGTTTACTCATTTTTTCTGCAGCTTGGTTTTATTGAGTTATGTACAAAAAACATGAGTTTAAACGGAAATTTTGTTGTTTTTGGACCTAAAAAACCTACCTATTTTGGATTCTTAAAAGCATAAAATTTGAATTTTTGAATTTTTCTTGTCAAGTGACCCTTCTTAGAATTTTGGTTCCTTCCTCAAAAACGCACCTCATAAAATCATTTTTTTGTCCAATACACCCTTAAAAATCGAAGTTTAAAGCATATTTGATTACTTTTTTTCTAGAATTTTTATTATATTTAAAAAAAATAAAATCTCTATCGACTGATATTTTCCTTGTAAAAAAACAAATTTTATGCGCCTATTTTGAGATTATTCGAGCCTAAAAATCTCATCCCTGGAGATAACGGTTAATATTCTTTTTTTTGTTGCGAATTTTATTGTATTTGGCTTTATGTATTCACCAAATTTTATCAGATTTTTGTAGTTAAAAAAATGTCATTTTCGGCCAAATCAACCAATGAAAAGGACATAACAGCTGATCAGGGTAAGAAAATCGATTTAATAAAATATATTTATCAAATAATTGCCAATGTTTTCAGAACATTTATGGTCAACTTTTGCCAATTTGAATCCATCCGAAGAATTGCGTCTTTTACGGGACAGAATTGCCCAATTGGAACTTCAACAAACGATCAATTCGTCAGCTTCAAGCAATGACTTTGATTTGGTGGCATTTGAAGAAGAGTTGAAAATGGAACTGGAATCAAAGGAGGTGAAGGGGGAATTGAAGAAGGAATTGAAAGGCATGAAGCAGTTGGAGGGGCAATTGAAGCAGTACAAGGAGGAATTGAAGGGCATGAAGCAGTTGGAGGGGCAGTTGGAGGAGGTCAAGGAGGAATTGAAGGACATAAAGCAGTACAAGGAGGAATTGAAACTGAACATGGAGGAATTGAAGCAGCAACAGACCCAAAAGGACAAAATTGGCAAGATTTTTACCAAGCCCCAAAAGCTTTTCAATTTAAAATGACTTTTATTTTTTGCGAAAATGGACTTAAAAGTCAAGATTGAAATTGTTAAATTATTATTCTAAAAATTATCTGAAAATATGTTATTTGATGCGCTGATTACGACAATAGAACATTTTCCACATTACTATCTAACTTTTCCCCTACGGTGGCCTTGGTTTGCTAGTTTTTTTTCCTTAATTTTCAAAATCAAAAAACAGCTTTAAATGCTCTATTTTGATTTCTATTGGCGAATTCGTAAACAGCGCATCAAATATTTACTAGTAACTTGTGTCAAAGTGCTTTCCGGCAAGAAATTTTTGCTGATTCGAACTCAGCTCGACGAGAGGAATCGATTGGTAGTATTTTTATTCGGATCCGAGCCAGTCAGTCCCTGATCACATACAAATACCCTGATCACTTATGACTATTTGTTTTGCACCATTTCAGTTTCTGATCAGTTTTTGTTGATGCAAACTGATCAGAAGGCATTGCTGGTCAGACTTGATGCCCTTGAGCAAAAGCAAGCGGCAAATGCTGAACACCAAAAAGCTGATCAAAAAGGGCTGAGTGCAACGATTCATCTAGTGGGTTTTAAAGAAGGCATTGGCAGATGTCAATGCCGTGTCCAAGTTTCTAGGTACATTAGGGCTGCTCGAGAGTCTCGAGTCGAGAAATTTGTTGGCTTTTTTGGGTCTCGGGTTTTTAGTCTCAGAAAACGAGACTTTTTCTTTTTTGCACTGGTAAAGATTGGTTTTTTTGGTGGGAATTCATTACAGAATTTTGAGCTTAAAAGATTCGAAAAATACATAAAAAGCAAATTTTAGAAACGGACCGATCGAGAGTAAAAATATTTGCTCATTTATCCAAATTTCTAAAACTTTAAGTCGCTGCTTCACCACCACCAACAGCAACAACAGCCGCCGTTTAGTGGAGCGACGCCGCAGGGAATGAATCCGCTTCAGCCGCAGGGGATGAATCCGCTTCAGCCGCAGGGGATGAATCCGCTTCAGCCGCAGGGGATGAATCCGCTTCAGCCGCAGGGGATGAATCCGCTTCAGCCGCAGGGGATGAATCCGCTTCTGCCACAGGGGATGAATCCGCTTTTGCCACAGGGGATGAATCCGCTTCTGCCACAGGGGATGAATCCGCTTCTGCCACAGGGGATGAATCCGCTTCTGCCGCAGGGGATGAATCCGCTTCAGCCGCAGGGGATGAATCCGCTTCAGCCGCAGGGGATGAATCCGCTTCTGCCACAAGTGCATGGTGCCTCACAACAACCGCAGCAGGTGGCACAGCCCAAGCAACAACAACAACAACAGGACATATTTCAGCTGCAACAGAAGCATATGGCAGGCAAACACTGATCCTCCAATGGCCCATTATCCGAACGAATATGTTTACAATCTGTTCGATCACGCTCTTGAAATTTAGGCTATTATTGGAATCGTCAATCATTTAGAACACTTTCATTAAACCCGACTTTTGTCAGTCACCATTTGTGTCCAATTCAGTGATGCACAACAACGATGTGCAGCTTGTCATGAGTCGGTTCAAAGAGGCCACCAAACGGGGAAAAGACGATGTGGAGGCCTTTTTTGCGGAGTTGCGCAAAGCGCCTCACTTGTTGAACGCGTTTGTGAAAGGGACCAAAAAAGTGTGTTGGATTTCTTTTTGTGGGGATTTTTCTATTCTTTTGGCATGCCACTTTCAGCAGGGTGTCAACTTATCCGGCGAGTTGCTTGTCCATCAACAGCAAGGAGGGTCTGCAGTACAACAACAGCACCTCATTCCGCCAGCACCAACGTCGATTCCTCCGTTTTCATCGTACTATCAGCAGCAGCCGTCGCTAGCCGTAACAGCTGGAGGAACACCAGCATTTCCCAACGATGCTTCTCATGGAGCGGACGTGCCGAAGTGAGTTCTGGAAGAGTGTGTATGTACTACGCGGTACACATCAATCACTTCAGTGCCCGGACACTGAAGTGCCAGCAAATTTTGAAAGTCTATTTAAGTTTTTTTAAGTCACTAAATCAAACAAATAAGATGCCATTCGAAAGCTCTAATTGAGAAGAATAATTAAAAGAAAAAGCCAAGCGGTTTAATTCGCATTTAAAAAGTTCACACCCATCGGGGGTTTTAATAGTTTTATAGAAATAACTTTTTCACGAATTTTCACATTGTTAAACTTTGCCTTAACAATTGCTTTAAAAAGCCTAGAACTTTTGAATGGCATCTTGTTTGTTTGATTTGGTTGAGTTTAGAAAAAGTTAAACTTTCAAAAATGCCGGCACTGAAGTGTCCGGCACTGAAGTGCTCTACCCCGTGCCACATCCCCGGAATCCGTTTAAACAACTAGCTGTCAATGATCATCTGCCAGATTACATAAAATTAGTTTATTGTGCTGAAAGACAGACTTACTTCACACGCTTTACGCCGTGGGGGGGGGGGGGGGTTTCGCTTTGGGTGTTCTCTTCGGGGGGGGGGGGGGGGCGGTGTGGCGGGTAAAACGAGCTGTTTTGATTCGGCATTTTGTCAAAAATGGTTCAATCAAATTTTAAGAAGTATGAAGCAAATTGGCGATTTACCACACGGGGACATCATTTATGCTGTTACAATGGCACAGAATGGCCGTCACGTGTTTACCGGTGGCAAAGGCACCGTTAAAATGTGGGACATCGGTGAACGTCTTGGCCTCGTTGCCTCATCGACAGCCGCGGGAGGAGCCAACGGCGGACGAGTGGGCAGCAGCGGCGCTCAGCCGTGGAGCCCCGTGAACACGTTCCATTGCCTGAAGGATAGTTACATCCGTTCCTGCAAGCTTTTCCCCGACGCGTCGACGTTGATTGTTGGCGGGGAGACGCGCACAATCTGTGTGTGGGATTTGAACAGCGAAAAGGTTAGCGGAGTACATTCAAGCTAGCGATTGGACCGATCGAGATTCTCAATCGAAATGTTGGACGCCGAATTTCTATCGAGATTTTTCAGTGATCTCGAACGAATCTCGATCGTTTAATTTTTCCGAGATTTTACCAGTTTTGAGATTTTCGAGATTCTCAAATCAAAATCTTAATCGACGAATTTTTATCGAGATTTTTCAGTGATCTTGAACGAATCTCGATAGTTTAATTTTTTTCCGAGATTTTACCAGTTTTAAGATTTTCGAGATTCTCAAATCGAAATCTTGGTCGATGGATTTTTATCGAGATTTTTCGTTGATCTCGAACGATGCTCGATCGTTTAATTTTTTTCCGAGATTTTACCGATTTGAGATTTTTCGAGAGTCTCGATCGAAATCTCGAGCAATACTGAAGTACAAATTCTAATTCAAGTGAGAAGACTCATTCCCTGCTTTTCTTCTGTTAAAGATGAAGACAACGCTTGACTGCGAAGCTGAAATATGTTACGCGTTGGCGATCACTCCCGACTGTCGCCTGTGCTTTTCCTGCTGCTCGAACGGTTCCGTTGGCATTTGGGACTTGCAAAATGAGCTTAAAATTGGCCAACTCGATGGGCACACTGGCGGTGCGAGCTGTATGGATATTAGCGCCGACGGCGTTCGCTTGTGGACCGGTGGGCTGGACAACTCAGTCCGGTGTTGGGATATTAGAGAGCGGGCTGAACTGAACAAGTACAACTTGGAGAGTCAGGTGAATCGGTGCGACAGGCGCCAGGCAGGAGCAGTAACTAGGGTTGGCGGTTCCTGGGAATTCTTAGGGGTATCCGAACCGAGAACCGAACTGAAACTTTTCGGGTATCCCAATCAGAACCGAGAACCGAACCGAAACGTTTTGGGTATCCGAACCCAGTACCGAAACCGAAAAAATCCCGGTTCTACGGTTCGGTTTGGAACCGCTAACCCTAGGCCGTAACCAGGGAAAATTTTGGGATGAGAAATGGTCGTCCTATATAGTGGCGCTAACACTCACATAGAGTTCCCGTCTGAACGCCAATTTAGAAACAAAAGGATGCCTCCTATTTTTTCAAATTTCATTTAGGGGGGGGGCCTGAGGGTTAACGGTTTATTTTCGATAAATTAGTGATAAAAAGTAAATCAATTAATTTTTAAATAATTTCTTTTATGAATTTATATTCATAGCAGATTTTTTAGTTTAAAAATCGGCAAAGTTTTTATAAAACAAGAACGAAAAATTAAAAAAAATTATTAAAAAGTTTCAAGTTTCACTTAGAATTGAGTTTTAAAATCATCTTAATTTATTTAAACATATTTTCAAATTATTTGATTTTGTTTTAAAATAATTAAAATTTCCCAAAATACGAGTAAAACTGGTTACGGGCTCGTTCTGCAACAGGCATATCACTTCATTATCATTATGGATTTGCTTCCATTTTCAGATTTTCTCGTTGGGTTGCTGTCCCACCAACGATTGGGTGGCGGTCGGACTACAAAACAACAAAGTGGAGGTGTGTGACGACTTTTTCCATTTTTTTGTTTGTTGAAGCGCGGGAATGTTAAGGTTTTGCATATGAACAATCGTCAGCAGCAGCAGGAGAAGTCCGTGCTTTATGGCCACCAAAATTGTGTGGTCTCCTTAAAAGTCGCGCACAGCGGAAAGGTAAGCATTTTGTGTGGGGCATAAGGGAGGCGCGGGTATGGATTAATTAGTAGGGAGGCGCGGGTATGGATTCATTAGTAGGGAGGCGCGGGTATGGATTAATTAGTAGGGAGGCGCGGGTATGGATTAATTAGTAGGGAGGCGCGAGACTTTAAATTCACCGAGACTCACGACCGAGAAATGACCCCGAAACTCGAGACTTCAAGAACACGAGGAACTTCTCGACTCGAGCAACGAGACTCTCGAGCATTTCTATGGATTAGTAATTTCTTCCTCGTTAAGCAGCGAGAATTGTCTGTCCTTCTGGTCATTATGGAATAGAAGCCTATTTTGAACTTAATTTAAAATTTTTTTGTAACGTCTTGGGGTTTTTGAGGGCTCGAGTCCTGGGGTCAAATCACGAGTCTCGGGATCAAGTCTCGGTAAATTTAGAGATCGAGCATAACCTAGCAAGTGTTTGAGCCACATTGGTGCCAGAATGCCTTATTTTCAAGGGAATGCCATAATTTTGGAAATTTTTTGCCTTATTCTACACTTGCCATAATTTACCATATTTTAGAACTTTGTGAAAAATTCTCACTTTTTAAGCGTTTTTGTTGCAAATCTCTTAACAAATTGAGTAAAATATTCAAAACTTTCTCGGCGGCGCCTATCGGCACCGCCGGACCCCCTCCCCCCAGAAGTGATGCAGAACTCTAAAATAAAATTTTTTTTTTTAAATTCCTTATGAAAACTGCCATAAAAATGCCATATTTTCTCCAAAGTGATCTTGCACCCCTGGTCCACCCCGCCGAATGGGCCTCCCGACCCGGGCGCCTTTCCGAGAACTCTATTATTAAAATAAGACTCAACGGTGGCTTACAAAAATCATATAAGAATCATTAAAAAAAGGAGATAAGGAATAAGCATATCGATAAATAATAGAGCTGTTCGAGAGTCTCGGTAAATTTCAAGTCTCGAACAGCTCTAATAAATAAGTGTTGCTAAAGCGCAAAAGAAACATAAAAGAAATGAAAAATTCAAATTTCAGTGGTTTGTCTCCACTGGGAATGACAGTGTGGTGAATTGTTGGCGATCGCCGTACGGGCACCGGTTGCTGAAGAGCAAAGAAAGCGGTTTGGTGCTTTCTTGCGACATTTCGAGTGACGACCGTTTCCTTCTGACCGGCTCTGGCGACAAAAAGGCATCGCTCTACGAATTGAGCTTTTGAGGGACGGACATTTTTGCCGCATTCAAAACGTGACCATACAATTCAATTTGGCTTTCTTTTTTTCTTTGTCGGTAACAATTCAATTTGGCATTTTTTTTTTCTCTTTGTCGGTAACAATTCAATTTGGCATTTTTCTTTGTCGGTAAATGTTTCAATTTGGAATTTTTCTTTGTCGGTAAATGTATTTGGAATTTTTCTTTGTCGGTAAATGTTGACCATACAATTAAATTTGGCATTTTTTTTGTCGGTAAATGTTGATCAATTTGGCATTTTTCTTTGTCGGTAACAATTCAATTTGGCATTTTTTTTTTGTCGGTAAATGTTGACCATACAATTAAATTTGGCATTTTTTTTTGTCGGTAAATGTTGATCAATTTGGCATTTTTCTTTGTCGGTAACAATTCAATTTGGCTTTTTTTTTTCTCTATTTGCATTTTCTTTGTCGGTAAATGTTGACCATACAATTCTCTTTGTCGGTAAATGTTGACCATACAATTCTCTTTGTCGGTAAATGTTGACCATACAATTCAATTTGGCATTTCTCTTTGTCGGTAAATGTTAACTAAATCATCCTTGGTAATTTACTCAACTCGCTCACTTTTTCTTTCAAACCTAACCAAATCAAACTTTTTTGATACCATTCAAAGTGTGGCACAATGAGTAGAAGCATTCAGAAGCAAAATTAAACTATTGGGCAATTCTCAAAAACAGTTGTAGCCAATTGTGGCCCACCACTGGGCAACACTTTTTTGAGAATTGCCCAATGTTTAGCATTTTTGGTTTTATAAACCCCAAAATACACTCCTAAATTAAATTTGTTTTGAAACTTGGGATGGATAATATTTTAGTGTAAAACTATTTGGTTAAAATTTTTGGAGCTTAAAATAAAAAATTTTCAGTGAATTTTAAAAAAATTTTCAAAAAAGTCGGTAATCTTAAAGTTTACAAGTCCCACATAAAAATATAGGTCTCGGTCTCGAGTCTCGGTGTCATTTCTCGGTTTCGACTCTCGAGTCTCGGTATATTTCAAGCCTTGAGCAGCCCTATCGATTATATTCTTTAAATGCCATTGTAATCATCCTCGGCAACAGAAAAATCCTGAGATGAATTAAAACTTGAAAACATAATTTTATATTTTTATATAATTAAAATTAAAGCATTTATGGTTATTAATAGGGATAGGATTTTTATGTTATAACATATTTTTTTCGTGGATTCCTTACCATGAGAGAAGCCCAAAAATAGTATTTGTTTTGAAAAATTTTTGAATTAGAGCGACTTTTTAGCACATATAAAAACATATTTTGGGGCTATTTTTTAGCACATATTTACTGACATATTTTAAGCTTTTTCAGTTTTTTAGCACATACTATATTTCGCCATTTTTCTTACGCTTAAAATAAAAATAATAAAATTTAAAAATTCCTTAAGAAAAATGCAATAAAAACGAAAAATACACCCCTATGGATTGACTTTTTTAAAATTTTCAAAAATGCACCTCTAAAAAATGACTTTATCTTGGACCAAAAACCACCCTCAAAGATCGACATTTTCCCTAAAATTTTTACTTTTGATATTTTTTACAAAATTTTCCAAAACATATGAAAAATATTATATTTACAACTGTAGGAGCAAAATTAATAAAGATAGATGAATTTTGAAGGTTTTTATGCATAAACTGACTAGATTTTGGCCATTTTTGCTACATATTTAAGCACATATTTTGGCTTTTTTGGGATTTTTAGCACATATTTTGGCATTTTTTAGCACATAAAAACATACATATTTTGGATTTTTTAGCACATATAAATCCTATCCCTAGTTATTAAATTTAACCTAAGATAAATATGGTTCCTTCAGGCTGTTCGGTAAAACAATGGGCAGCCAACAAAACAAATTCTGCTGAAATCAGTGAACCGGAACATGCATAGTAGCTTTTTGTTGTCCCATTTATAAAATTGTAATGCCCAAAAAGTACACCGTTTATGGCATTATTGCTATGCCAATTTGGTGTCGACCAGAAATCTAATTATTAAAACGCTTAATTCTTGAAATGCCTTTGGCACTGACGGCTGAACGGCTCCGGTTAGCGAAAACAAATCCCCGGCTTGTTTAATTAGCCGGAACCAATGTCTGGGATTTCAGCTTGTACTGTCCAATGTCGGCGTATTATTTGAATATTAGGATTATTCAGTAAAATTTAAAATATTCAAAACGAGGAGTATTATTTGAATATCTTCACCAAACTGAATTTTAGTAAAATTCGAACGTATCGTAATCGTAAATATCGTAATTTAGAGCCATATCGTATCGTATCGTAATCGTAAATATCGTAATTTAGAGTCATATCGTATCGTAATCGTAAATATCGTAATTTTGGCCGTATCGGGTATTGTTAAAAAAATCATATCGGATTTTGGTGTATCGTAAATATCGTATATCGTGTATCGTATTTTGAGGAGACGATATCGACAGCCCTGGTATGTATTTGTTCAACAATGTGTTACACTCTTGAAATAAAAAAAGGTCGCGAGCAAATGGTTTGCCTAAAATTCAACACAATTTTCGGTAAAAAAGAGAACAAAAAGCATTAAAACTCTCAACGTCAAAGCTTCCGCAACATATTTCAAAAGAAGAAAAAAAAGCAACAACAATTTCAATATTTTCTCATTTTAAATTTCTCCTTTAAATTGCGTCGTCCTCAATTCTTTCTCTTTTTTGGCTCACTCGGGCATTCGTTAGCGTCAAGCATTCTGAAAAATAGAGGTAAGACAACGCGTGGCGTGAATATGCCGCGCTTCTTTGAATGTTTCCAAAAAATGGTGAAGGAAAATGATTTCAATAATTAATTTATCCCTTTACCCGTCGCTAGGAATGCTCGAGAGTCTCGGTTCTCGAGTCTCGGGGTCATTTCCCGGTCTCGAGTCTCGGTGTCATTTCTCGTTCTCGGTCTCGAGTCTCGGTAAATTTCAATTCCCGAGCATCCCTACCCGTCGCCAATGCTCCCGTTCCGGTCGTTGAGGAGAATCCAGATGCGATTCCATTGCCGATGGCACTTCCATTCAATTGACTCCTGCTCCCACTCGGCCCATTTCTTTTCGTCGCGCTCAATTGGACAACGAACCAACAGCCATTTGTCTTTCTTAAAGCATCGCTTAAAGCATCGCAACTCCAATCGCTCCTCCGTCAAATTGTTCTGCTCTTTAAATGGCACAATGTCCGCAGAACACTCCCAAAGACGGATGATAAAATTGACCGGATCAGTTGAAAGCAAAAATGCCTTAAGAGGAGAATAAAGGAATTTAAAACAGAGAGAGTCCTCCACATAAAACAAAATCAAAATTACCAGTTTGAGCACTTCCATGCCTTCCAAACAAAAGTCCCATTCCAACACCTTTGGAAGGCCATCGCCGCGGGGCGTGTGCAACCATTTGGCCAATGCTTGGCCAGAAGAAGCGCCGGCACTGTCATCGGCCGGGAACGCGGGAGAAAGCTCAACGTGCGTGATCATTCGGAGTTGTGGGCAATCGCGAAGAATGGTCGGAGAGAATTGGCGCAAAGGGTCTAGCCCGAAGGGGCACAAATCAATGCCGCAAATGTTGTCTTTGATCAATGGCCAAATCCGGTGCCAAATGATGTCCCAGCTGCGGTTTTGGTTGTCGTCTGTGTCAATGCGAACAGTGGTCCCGTTGGAGTCGAGAAGACGGCCGATGCTTTTGAGAAATTCGATGACATTTTCGTCAATGTACCTAAAAACAGTCGTGTGCACGGATATCCGCGGATATATCCGGATACGGACGGATAACGGATATGGAATTTCGGAAAGTTACGCATACGGACGGATAACGGATATGAAAACCCCACTTATCCGGATATAGACGCTGTATATCTGCGGATATCCGGATATGGAATTTCGGAAAGTCATGGATACAAACGGATAACGGATATGAGATTTTGAAGACGGACGGATACGGATACGAAAATTCGTATCCGTGCACACGCCTGCCTAAAAATACGAAGAAATTGACAAACCATTTGAGGAAATGACTTTTTTTTAAGGGTTTCCAAACAAATTAAAGCGATAATGGACCTTATTTCAAGACAATGGAAGCCGGTCACATTGTCAGGGAGCGGCTCTTGCGGAACTGGCCGGCCATCATCGCCAAAGTATTTGAGAATTTCAACGCCATTCCCTTTAATTGCGCGACGAAATTGCAACCAGTCCAACGACCATTCCATCGATTTAAAATGCGCGTCCACCAAAAAGTCAAATCGATCGCTGATCAGCGCAACTTTTAGGCCGAGCTCAAAAGGGCCACAGAATTTGAAGACTTCAAACAAAACGTCGGCACAAACAAAACTGAAAAAACAATTTATTAATGCCTCTGGGAAAAGGTGTTTAGATTCCGTACGCAAGCCACAGTCCTTTGTTTGTTTTTGAATTAAAAAAAACTCACATTTTTTTCAACCGTTTCTCCACTTTCTTCGGATTGTCCAGCATTTAGTTTTTTGTTGCCAAATAATTTTAATATTTTATGCTTTCAATTGGCTTAACTGAAAAAATGCATAAAATTTTTTGCCGTACTCATTCATTTGGCGCCCGGACAAATAGACTGAGGACAATGTGACAGAAGTGGGCAATCGGCCAGTGAACAAGATGCGTCTTAGGGGCGTAAAATCCGAAATTTTGCTCAAATTCCGAAATCCAAAACCCGAAACGGCCAAAAAACCCGAAATTTTGCCCAACCCCTATTACCGACTGCCACAACCGATTTGACGGGATTTTAGATCATAAAATAAATTTAAAGGAGTTTTTTAACAAAAATAAAATTAAGGGAGTTTTTTAACCCGCGCCATTCAAATAGGCACGGTTTTCCACATCTCTCGATTTTAGTTTTTTTAAATTTCATTCACAATCGGATTGTCCACTGTCCAATAATAGTGCGGGACCGGATCCTGGATTCAGGATTTTGCAGGATCCTACCGGAAGTAGATTGGCAAATAAAGATAAAAATTTAAAAGTGGCACTGCGGGAATGGCATGGAACCAATAGCTCTTATTAAGATTCACTTCAGTGGGGGAGGGGAGCAAAAACTTCGAATTTGTTTATGTAAGAAATGACACGCAAATTGAACTTGTTCAAATAAGCTCAATCAACAAAAATGCCATTTTATAACTAAAAAGAACACATCTCTTTCATCATACATTTATTTTGAATAGGTCAATTTTGTTCTTTGGACTCTCTCTGATTAAGAAAGACAGCGTGTGGGGGGGGGGGGGGGGTGGGTGAAGATGAAGATGAACATCACCAAACATCGGCCGTCCTGCTCCGTCCACCCGCCCACTCTCCAGCACCAATCACCATTTTCTGGGTCAGCGTTTTGCCCCTAACAAATTCAAATAAATGCAAAAAGACATTTTCTGAATGTTTGGCGGGTCTTTTTTTGTGTACAAATATCAGAAAAGGCTAAAAGGGTCATCACCGGCAGCAGCTGAAGGATGTTATTTATGGCTCCAAACAATTTTCTTAACGAAAACGTTAAAAATTATTTTAAAAAATTTCCCAGCGCCTGGAGGAGAAGGCGTTTTATTTTTGATATTTTTTATAAAATTTTCAAAACATGTGAAAAATATTATATTTACAACTGTACGAGGAAATTAATAAAGAATGACGAATTTTGAAGATTTTTACGCAAAATTTTACTGGATTTGGTCAGTTTTTGCACATTTTTTAGTCCATATTTTGGCACTTTTTGGGCTTTTTGGTCCATATTTTAGGGGTTTTTAGTCCAAATTTCGCTTCTTTTTTTTTTAGTCAATATAAATCCGGACCCTACTCATAATAGTCAATTGGATTTTTATATAAATTTAAAGATAAATTTTAAACCGTAAAATTGCGCAAGTTTTTAAAATTTGAAATTTGGCTCCAGGAGAACGATTAGGCCTAAAATATTCGGTAATTTATTGTTGAATTAAATTGTCGGATCTTTGAGTTTGGTCGATGGCATTAGCGATTTTGGCCTTTTTTGTCTGATCATTTTAGGTGGAGCCTGAGTTGCAGGATTTGCCCAGCAAACAGACAATTGCGACGATGACGAGCAGTACAAAAGAAGAAGAAGAAGCCATTTATTTGATTGGAATTTTTTGGTTTGGGTAAATGAAATGTTTGCATTTGGTTAATGGCTTTGGCACTCTCTGTTACTCTTAAATACCATTTTGACGAGCAATTAGCCTAGAAGAAATGAAATTGAATATTGAAACAGTTTGAAATTGCCGAAAATTGCTGAACTCTTTCTTCTCCCGCTGTTGACGTTCATCACGTGTAATCATAACGGAAATGTTTTATTTACAAGATTTTCTGGAATTGAAAAAATTTTTAAATTATTTTAAATACATTGAAAAATTAATATTTAAAGTCTATGATAAATAGGCGCTAATAACTTAAATACCTAATAAACATAAATAAATTATTTTTCAAAATTATTCTAAATTTGATTTTTTAGCATTGAAAAAATTTAAAACATTTCTTTTTGTTTCGTTCATTCCCAAGCATTTGATCCATTTACCACTGCGTTTAAAATGTTGACTAATTTAACTTCAAAAATCGAATGTCAAAAATTGAATTTTTTTTTAATACAAATCCAAATTTATTTGATTTGCGGGTCGATTTTGAACTATTTTAAACAATTTTATCATTCCAAAAAGTTGCATTTTAGAGATACCAATTTCAAAGCCAATGTATTGAAAAACAAATTGACAAAACGCCTTAAGGCAAAGGCCAAAACAACGCCCTTGGCCGTCAAAAAATGGCCAAAAAAATGAAAACTAAAAAAATTAGCATTTTTTTGGCCTTTTTTGGCCATAACTTTTTGAGCTTTGAACAATCGATTAGCTTCTGTTTGAAGATAGCTTCTACTCATAGAGAACTTTTATTTGGTATAATGGTTGACCTAATCGGGTCATGTTTAAGAAAGTTATAAGGCCGAATTTCTTTTTGGTGCCCAATTTTCCGTACACCTCCGGAACGGGGGAAGCGAGAGTCAACGCAAAATGGAGAGTGGAAATGGGGCGCGTTGGACAACTCCGGAAAATTGACGGAGGCGAATAAAGGCATTCAGTTAGCCACCAATATCTTAGATAAGCATAGGTTTAAAACCTCTAATTTAGCATTAAAAAATTATATACCTATATACATAACCAACAAGTTTTCTCGAATTCAAATTAGACCCGCTTTTAATAAACAGTGATAATTTAAAAGTTATTGGTAATAAATCAATTAAATTCATCATTGTTTAATTGACCTCGGGCAATGATTTGTTTATTTTATTTTATAAATGGGACCAAACAAAATCTAACAATATTTATTGTATCGGTTTGGGTGTTCGTCTGCCTCTCCAAAAACAAAAACTTCCAGACAAAGTTGAGATAAATTATTTTAGAAAGTGTCGATCGGTAAATTGCTGCTAACTACACTGTGTTCACTCAATACACGTCAAAAAAGTGTTTGTCTTTTAAGAAAAGAATGACATAAAATAGACAAAAATAATTAAAGTCTGAAATTAAAATTAAGAATGACATATTTTAAATACCTAACTTTTGTTTTATTTTTGTGTTTTGTCCATTTTCATTTCACAACGATTCAGTCTTAGTCTTTCGAAACCAACTTAGAACTGCGTGGTCAAGTCCATATTTCTAACGCTCAACACTGTTAAAAAATATGTTTTTTAAATGTTAGATAGTCATTACTCAATCACGACTTAGTTTAACGCAAAAAGTAAATATAAATTTATCTGACCATTGGTGATTAGCCAAATTGCAGAGCATTTCTGGCGTTGTTAACTCCATAGAAATATTCAGTGAACCGCTAAAAAGCATATAACCAATGTTAAAACAGTCGTCGTCCTTTGTGATTGGTGCATCTTCAGCTACCGAAGAGCACAGAAACTTTATGCTCACTGTTCCTGTGACCATGTTGGTTTTGAGAGGCCCTGTAAGTTTCGGGATACCATTTTATCTAAATATATTTACCATCCCTTACTTCTTGAATGAAGGTTGCCGTTGAGTTACACATGCAAGCATTGTTTACAATTCGGCCTTTAATGCTTTTATCAGTTGGTCGTCGGTGTTATCTTTGTCAGCGCGATGAAATGACCATGTTCAAGATTCATGTGCTTGCTCAGTTTGTCGTCAACGCCTTTCTTTATCATCGCGCAAGAAAAGCCAATCTTGACGATACTTTTGACTGAAGTTTTTTTTTTGAAATACCAGGGGTGTGAACGGATACGAATTTTCGTATCCGTATCCGTCCGCCCTCAAAATCTCATATCCGTTATCCGTCCGTATCCGTGACCTTCCAAAATCCCACATCCGGATATCCGTCCGCGGATATCTCCAAAGTTCGAAAAAATGATTTCCAACGCGAATTTTTTCCGATCGCGTTATGTCTGATTAAAATTAAATCGAAATTGATATGAATTGATCATAACAAGAAAATTTTTAAGGAAAAGATTGAACTTTTGATTGTTTATTAAGCAATTTTTCCAAAAAGATTTTCAGTATTTTTTTAACATTTTTAAAAAAATTCCAAAAATTTTTGAAAAAAATTCTGCTTTACTGCGAATATTTTTAAAGACTAATGCTAAGAAAATCGTCCATTTTTTAGGTAATTGAGTTCTAAAATAAACTAATTATTTATTTAAATGCTTAATTTTATTTTCTATGTCTGATTTTTTTTCAAAAAGTTCTAAGAACTAAAGAGTTAAAGCATAAACTGCGAGAAGGGATAGGACCTTAGACCCAAAGTTGCATCACACTAAGGTTTAACCACTCGGCCATATTCCCTTTTGCAATCGATCCTTGAAAACCAATATAAGAAAATCGTCTTAATAAATTTTCTTTAATCAGTCAAAATCAAAGGATGCGACGGATAGCGGATATTAAGGTCATATCCGTCATCCGTCCGTATCCGTGACGATCCGAAAAACCATATCCGTTATCCGTCCGTATCCGGATATATCCGCGGATATCCGGATGTCCGTGCACACGCCTGTGAAATACAGTAATTCCTTTATTAGTAACCCACCCTCTATTTGAAACCCCTTTTTAATTGTACCCCCCCCCCCTAGAAGGGGGTTTGAAAAATAGTAACCCCCCTCTATTTCCCCCTCTATTTAAACCCCCCCCCCCCCCCCCCCCCCTCTAATTGTACCCCGCCCCAAGCCGTGAGTTTTAAATTTTAGTAAACGGTTGAAATTTTTGAAAATTAAGAAAAAAACTTCTAAGTAACTCTAAACCGGAAAGATAACAGGGGGAAGTTGAAGTTATATAAGAGATTTTTAACTCGCGCCAAAATAAAGTTACCACTTTCAAAATTTACGTCCATTTCGACCAATTTTGAACCCTGAACTCGATTTTTAACTTTTTTTTAAATTAAAAATCTTCATAAATTAAATTTGATCTCAAAATCATGCAAAAAGCACAAAGTTCCAAGGACAAGGCAATACAGATTTTGATTCTTGATTTTGTAACTCCCTTTTTTTAAATACAGTTAATCTGCCGCAAAGAGATCAGTGGTTGCTCTTGATTTGACCATTCTCTAATGCGCTTACTATCCAATATTTATTATTTGATCAAAAATTATTGAAACTCCCTTCTAATTGTAACCCCACCTCGAGGGGGGTTTGAACAATAGTAACCCATGGGTTACTAATAGAGGAAATATGGTAAATTTAATAAAAGAATAATTTTGGCCTAGAATTTGAAGCATATAATCAATAACTGCATCGTAGAGTTTTTTTTGTTGTAATACACTATAATAGGGCTTGGATTTTAAGGTTTATGGCGAAATTTAG
This sequence comes from Globodera pallida, assembly GCA_020449905.1. Lineage (NCBI taxonomy): Eukaryota > Metazoa > Nematoda > Chromadorea > Rhabditida > Heteroderidae > Globodera > Globodera pallida. The sequence goes on from JAIXHY010000015.1 coordinate 1,966,037, forward strand.
GCATTTGGACTTAAAATACATTGCTAAAAAAATCATTTTTAATTTAAATTTTGAAACATTTTTATTTTTCGAAGAAATAGTGCGCGAAAAGAAGAGAGAGTGTGTCAGACGGCGAGAGTAATTGGAACATCAACGCACCCTATCGAAAATTTGTTTTAGATTTTCGATAAGAGATCATAAATTGTTGGAGAGCTGAAACACAAGGGGAGCACTGTGTAACAATTTTTTGAACTGTTCGACTGAAAGGTTGGACTTAAACTACTTTACAAAAAAATCATATAATTTAATTTAAATTTTGAAACATTTTATTCTTCGAAGAAATAATTGAAAACTATCTTCAAATTCATCAGGTTGTTCTTTCGTTCTATTTTTTTAAATTTTAGCTCCGAAATTTGGAATTGAGTTGGCATTAACTCCTGACCTTTCCGTCACAAAGCCTTTTAACGGCGTTGAAACTGCTTTTTGGGAACAGAGAGGGAAGCCAAGAAAATTCGGTCAACGTCAGGGCAACAGAGAAAGCACTGCTGGGGTTGAAAGACTCTTGCGAGGACTATGTTTTAATAAGAATTGCCCGCCGGGGAGTTCAAAGTTTCTATGCATGGTGAAAGTTTGAAGCGAATCTAACGTCGCAATTAGGGTTGGACAAAACCGGATATTATCCGGGTCCCCCGGATACCGGATAGCTCAAAAACACCCGGATACCGGTCCCGGATCCAGCATAATTTAGCTGTCATCGTTCAAGACCGGATAATTTTTATCCTAAATTTTCCCATACAGGTTCTAGATTATCCGGTTTTGTCCAACCCTAATCGCAATCATAAGTTTAACGTTGTGCAGTGCGCGATGGTCAAAACATTTACTAAAAAAGGTGAGAGAGAAGGCCAAACGAGAGAAAGTTAGAGAAAATAAAAGGTAAAAAAGAGCGATATAAATGCATTTTGAAAGGGAATTATTAGTGTTCGTGCATAGCGCAGTGGTAACGGCCCTACCTTCCCAGTGCTATGGTTCAGGGGATCAATTCCCCTTTATGTGCACGAGACTGTTTTCACATTTTTTAAAATTAGTTTTCTTTAAATTAGTTGAACATTTTATATTAAATTTTTTGTATGTAGGAAGCAGACAAAAAATAGGTTTTAAACCCCCATGGTATAGTCTAATTTTGAAAAATATTTTTTCTTCAAAATTAAGCGCGGGTGGATCTCTGAAAATGCCAAAATTAGGTAAAAAAAGTTTGAAAATGACAAAATCAAAGACAACAATAGTCGAGCTAAATAATACTTCAAATTTATTAAGGCTCACAGTTGAAAAAAAAAATTCATCTCATTATTATGTAGATGTTAGAAATTTTCAAAAAGGTTAAAAAATGTTAAAATTGTTGATACCGATTCAAATTTTAATTTTTCTATTGGTAACCGCCCCTAAGAAAACCTTAAAGTGGTTTTGAGTGATTTTGAGCCTGGGCCCTATGATACATATTTACCCAAAAACCACAAAGGTAAAAGAGTGGTCGATGTCGTGCATAGCTCAGTGGCAACTGCGCGAGCGACCCAGTGCACCTATTAAGGGTTCAACCCCTTTCACGTGCACGCTATTTTTTCAAAATTTTTAAAAAGTTGAATATTTTATATTAAATTTTCGCATTTGAAAGCCGAAAAATAGGCTAATCTAGTCTTTAGGTACCTATCTAGGTTCTAAAAACTCATCAAAATTGGTGCTAAAACTCCAAAATGCCAAAATTAGGTGTAAAAAAGTTTCAAAAATGGCAAAATCAAAGTCAACAATAGTCGAATTTCCTTAAAATTAAAAATGAAAATAATGCTTCAAATTTATTAAAATTCACAATTGAAAAAGAAACAAATTCGCTCGTTGTTAGAAAAATTTCAAAAAGGTTAAAAAGTTAACGTTGATTTTTATGGAGTGCATTTTTGGTCAAGAAACGTCCATTTTACTATTCTGATTCGGGTACGGGATCCGAAATTATCGAAATGGAAGTCTGATTCGGATTCTGTTACTTCTTTATGGCATTACCAAGCTTTTTCCAATTAAACTATACTGAACAATTTTGACGTAATGCTTGCAAAGTTTTGTTGGAGTGTGATGAAAAAAATAAAATATAGATTATTGTGCGGCATTAATAATTGCTCTAAAATTGGTATCAAAAAAACGTGTCGAAACTGCAGATTTTTAAACATTTCGATAGGTAAAAGGCCAATAAAATCGTAAATAAAATTTTCAATGCTTAGTTTGAGCCCTTTTTTTAACGGGGTGGGGGGTGATTAACCATTTTTACAACATTTATTCCGATCACCACATGCGACATTTAACAAATCATTTCAACAAGAGAAAAAAAGGAAATATACTAATTTTTTGAAAATTGGGCCTAAGAGAAAAACTATTAAAAAATGAATAAATGAATAAAACATTATATATGTAGTGATGCTTAAGATTTTATAAATTTGAAAATCTATTTTTCTTTGTGTTCCTATTTTTTCGGAAAAAAGGGATTTCTAGTGGTATTATTCAATTTTGTGAACGCCTCAATTATTTGAATATTTTCAAATTTTACTAGGATTATTAGATATTCTAATATTCAATTAATGCGCGAACACATAAACCTATTCGAACATAATTAAATACATTTTTCAAAAAAAAAGTGAACTACTACTTATATGCACAAATTATAAATCGCAAATTGTCCAATTTTTGATAATAGACGCGTATCATCTTCATTTAGCATTATAATTAGGCGTATTCTTAACGCGCGGGGGTCAATCGAGAGAAAGGAGAAGGTCAAAATCAATTTCATAGACCCGAAGACATCAGAATTTGGCTGAAATCCCAACTCTTGACAGTTGCAAAAGCACTCAGATCCGCATAAAGCCATAGTGGGGGGGGGGGGGGGGGATTAAGCTGAAATTCGAGCACACTCAAAGAATCAACCATTTTATTCCATTCAGAATGAATGGAAATCATCTCACTTTAAACCAGGCTGCCATCTTGTTAAGGCTATTCCCAAGTACAAACATGTTGATAATTAGGACAATTTTACTAAAAAATCCCCTAAAATCAATTTTAGGGATCGAATTTTGGGGTTACATGACCGGAGCGTATCTAGCCTTGAATTTCGTTGTTGGTTGGTACGACGGAGGCGTTGGGAATTTTAAAATAATTTTTACGTTTTTGTTAAGAAAATTGTGCAAAAATTTTGAAAATTTTGCCAATTCGAATTTTTTAAAATCCAATTTCTTTACATTCAACCAAGAATTGCCGATACTTTTCAGTTTGGCTTTTAGCGCTAAAATGGAAGCTGAGTTGGCCCTAACGGCGTTGATCTACATAACTCTGTGAAACATATTGATTGGTGCACTGATTTACTTTTCAGTTGAAATTTGATTAGATTTTGGCATTTTCAGTACATAAATAAATCCCACTGCCCAAATAATCCATTTTGAAAAAGATTGATGGATTGGATGGATTGGGGGTCAATGAGCGGGCAAAAAGCAAAATTCTCATAAATACAGCACAAAGCTCCGAGGCAATCATTTTGATTGGCTACCCAACTGGTGGTCTTTTTTAAAGGGGATAAGGTCAATGCATTTTCCACATTTTGCCTCTCCCATTTATTCGTACATTTTACTCTTTTTGCATTTGACTCCGACTTTATCCAATAAATAAATATTTATTGTTTTTTATAGATTTTATGTTGCGAGTAATTTTTAATTACTGAAAATTACGGGATCAAATTAAATTTAAATATTCAGGGATAACAAAAAAAATATTTGTTTGACCCGGGGCATTTTGACCGTTTTAGACCATTTTGGGCATTTTGACCGTTTTAGGCGCCATTTGACTTGAAATTTGTCAAAGTACGATTTTCGAGCCCAGAATTCGGGCTTTTTGTATTGCTTTCTGTTTAAATATGTATTAAAAATGCCATCTTTCAGTTTTTAGCTCATTAGAGTCATAAATAATAATCATTTAAATCAATTAAATTAATGTTACAAAAAACAAAGTTGTATGTTTTAAAGATATTTCCATTCATAGAAAATAACTAATATAAAACCTATATTTATATTTTAAAAAACTCGTAAAACCATTAATGGGTAAAATTCCATCTTGAAACACAGCATTAATTAAATTTAGGAAAATGTTTCGCATCTTTTAAATAACAAATCACTCCGCTGCTGCCGATGATGACCCTCTTAGCCTTTATTGATATTTGTACACAAAAAAAAGACCAGAACATTCAGAAAATGTCTTTTTGCATTTATTTGAATTTGTTAGGGGCAAAACGCTGACCCAGAAAATGGCGATTGGTGCTGGGGAGTGAGTGGGCGGGTGGTCGAAGCAGGATGGGCCGATGTTTGGTGATGTTCATCTTCACACCCCCCCCCCCCCCCCCACACACTGTCTTTCATAATCAGAGAGAGTCCAAAAAACAAAATTGACCTATTCAAAATAAATTTATGATGAAAGAGGTGTGTTCTTTTTAGTTATAAAATGGCATTTTTGTTGGTTGAGCTTATTTGAACAAGTTCAATTTAAAACAAATTCGAAGTTTTTGCTCCCCTCTCCCACTTTTGAAGTGAATCTAGCAAAACGCTTAATAAGAGCTATTGGTTCCATGCCATTCCCGCAGTGCCACTTTTAAATTTTTATCTTTATTTGCCAATCTACTTCCGGTAGGATCCTGCAAAATCCTGCTCAGGATCCGGTATCAAAGTTTATGCGTCCAATCAAAGTTTATGCGTCCAATCAAAGTTTATGCGTCCAATCAAAATTTTATGCGTCCAATCAGAATTTGAGTAACAAAAGGTCTTCTGAGCCAAACGAATTAAACAGGAAAATGTAAACGAATATCCTCAAGAATATTTTAAAAAATTTTGCTGTTTCCATGAAAACGAGGATACATACAATATTGGTAAAAGATAAGTAGGAAGCATGTCATGGTTAGTGCCATGTAAATGTTTTAACACTGCTTAAGAGCCCGCCAAGTAGCCTCAATCGCTTGTGTATGAACTTGTGGGTTAGTAGGGTCGACAAAATATAAACGGTGATTGACCCATCTATGATCATACTGCATTTGCAAATTGTTAATGC